>CM062290.1:135377469-136577469 GCA_031216915.1 Pictodentalium vernedei | reverse complement strand
TTAAAGTCAGCTTTTGTGCAGACTGTGGTGCCTTCACCTCTCATTACTGTTTATTTTCTCATTTCAATAACAACTGTAGGTATTAACCCTACTGTATGCAGAAATTTAACTGATTTCTTTTCTTTTTTTCAGTCACAATGTTCACGTTTTTGTCTGACTTACTCAATTTTAAGTTCTAAAAGTTTGTGTTAAGGTGAGGTGTTAAGGTGAGTTCTGTTTCTATGTGTCTTTCCAGGCAATTGATATTGTACGCATGGGTTACTGAACTACATTGCGGTAACGTTGCGCCCTTATTACATGCATATTTGAGGAATTTGACGGGGATTTTTGGGACTTATATTCACTTTCTTTAAAAAAAAAAAAATTTACCTTTTTTTTTTTTATTATTTAATACTTTCTCATACTTGTTACTAGTAACATTAAGGCTTATTTTAGTTGTTGATGTGATGTATTTTTGTTGGGGCTTATAGTCACTTTCTTGAACGAATGTTTTTTCGCAACTCCTCTTTAACCAATGAATGTACTTCAATTAAATTTTCAGTGATTTATGAAAGCCTTTCCTAATTCTTATGATTTAATATCTGGCCTCACGATTCATATTCTTAATCATAAACATTTCTAAAAGATGTATCCAATGATTCTTTGTTGAATTGATATATAATAACTGCAGAAATATAGACTTTCCAAAGCCATCACATAAACCACATTAATCATTTGATGCCTAGTTAATGATTTATATTAACTAAATATTAGGCATGTTACATTGGAACGACATTATCAAGTGCGAATGTAGGTGAGCATTGGGATGTAACATCCCTCTTGTTTTAGAATGTTACAACAAGCTGTTGGGAGTAGTGTTGGGAGGTTAGTAAATTTCTGCTCGGTGTCAGTATCTGCTTGTTTTTTTACAAAAAGAGTTGACTCCGGTTTCGGTTATTTGTTCATAAACATAATTTACCGAGGTATCTATCAGTTTGTAGTACTAATTTGCCGTCAGTGCCATGGATCATGTCATGGATCATGTATGTTATCCCCATTACTAGTCTTGTTGAAATAAATATCAAAAATACAAGCCCAAATCTTTTATTTTTCTCCACTTTTCATGGTCTCCACCTCAAAAGTCCCTTCCCAGATACACTCATCTCTTCTGACAACCTGAGCCAGGTGAGCGTTTTAGGCTCACTTGAGCCTCTGGTTTGTTTTGGTGTTTTGCATGGTGGATTGTGCAATTTCCTGCATCGTGGAATGTTTGTTGAGAAAAAAAAAATCCCGGGGACAAAACGACTTGGACCCATCATGTGGGTGCTGGACGTTTCGTACATAAGCCCCGTTCACATGTCCCGATTTGCATACGTGAATAAATTTCCAAATATGCAAATTATGCTCACATATGTAAAAGTATTTTTTGTGATGCGTTCACAGATTTTTTATTATTTCAGCCATTTCATTGAAAATAGATGGACTGAACAGGTTTAGGAGACGTACAATGCTCAAATACTGCTTGTGATTAAGGTTTTTGCTTTTAAATTCGGACATGAGAAGAGGACATGGAGTAGACAAAGGTCAAGTGATTGGTATGACTGGGGCATGTTGAAGACATTTGACGATGAACAAAGGTTGGAAAACTTCAGAATGAGGAGGCAAACTTTTGATGCGCTTTGTAGGACTCTTAAACCTGACTTTTCTCCCTGTGATAAGGATGTACGAGAATCCATTCACGTGCCAAAACAAGTTGCGATTTCTCTTTACTAGCTTGCTACCTCCGCTGAGGACAGAACTGTTGGCAATCTATTCGGCGTTGGAAAGTCTACAGTGTTCAACTGGTTGTGTGTTGGAAGCCACTATTAGGCCTTTCAAAAAATGAGAGTACCAGAGCAAACGCCAACATTTTCCTTTTCCTGTGACACACTCCAATAATTTGTAATAAACATATTGTGATGAACAACTTCAGACCACAAAAAATAAACCAGCCCGCAACCAGTTAAATTTTACTGTGCGTTCACATGATAAAAAATACTCATGTGCAAATTTCGCATATTTGCAAAGGAAAATTTGCATTTGGTCCCCATTAGGTGCAAAAGTAAAAAAATTGCATATGGAGTAAATTTTACTCACATGAGTAAATGCGTTCACATGCGCTGATTTGCATATGCAAGCAAATTTGCGTATATGCAAATAAATACTCACGTATGCAAATCGGCACATGTGAACGGGGCTATAGTCATAAACATTTTGGATTTTTTGTTGATAAAATTTCAGGACGTTTCGTACATATTGTGGCAATACTGGCATGTATTTTCGATGCAAGGTTTGTCCTCAAAGAAAAAAATTGAAAAACATATCGGTTTACCATTTAAATAATTTCAATCCATGAAAATTCCCCACAGCTTTGGATATTTCAGAAATGGAATGCGCCCCACCTCTCCACGTAGACACAGGTACACATTTTATTTTATTTCGTACATTTATTTTGACGGCAGTTTCTGTGTCTAGTGTTACATTTATTCAGATGTTAGGATCGGATGTACCCGCGCATAGTATTGTGGGATTGAAGGGAATTCCCCCATTAGTTGACAAGCATGCTTTCGAAGTCTCGTAAATGTGTTTGTTTTTTGTTTTTTTTGTTTAATCTTGGGATTTTCTCAGTTTTCATGCGGATTTAGGTGGGTGTTAATTCGAATCAGACAAAAACAGTTTGTATTATTATTTTATCTGTTATTTGCTGCTTCTTCTATTGTAATCACACTTGCGTGAATGAGACATGAATGGAAAAATTAATTTCTCAAAATTTCGTTGCCCAAACCTGCCAACACTGAGATTTCGTGAGCCAAGACTGAAAAAAAAGTCGGGGCCGAAAACCCCCCCCCGAAAAGTGGCCTCTCGGGGCCGGGGCCAGTCGGCCCCAACTCAAGGCAAGCCCTGCTTACCTGTTCTCAGAAGTACTGCCACACTGGGCTAGGTTGTTTGGTTGTTTCAGCCATTTTTACGCCAAAGCGTACCACGAGGCCGCGAGATTGCGTCATCGCATGCCATAAATAAATTAACCGCGCATGTAACCGGGACAACGTTTTTTTTTTGTGATCACGTCAGTCAGTGTTTTTTAATAACCGACACCGAGTTGTATTCTCGGTTAACCTCCCAACACTAGTTGGTAGCCATCTCCAAATTCGGGGACACCATTTACTGGCTTGAATTTGGTTTAATATAAAGAACTGGCAGTTTTAGGTGTATTTATAAGAAACTAGTAAGCAGAGAAGAGAAATATAGTAAGCAGAGAAAATATACATCCTCATCATATGACAGAACACAAACAAGCAAATAAATTTTAAAACTGAAGTTTCAATTGTTTGTTTATAGGGATTTAACAACACTTTCAGCAGCATGGCTCACACCATGTCAAAATTTCTTTTTAATCATACTGACAAATGAAGTAATTAGAAAAAATGGGTTACTTTAAAACCATAGTATAATTATGGTAATAAAAAGACACAACCCCCCCCCCCCCCCCCACCACCACCAGAAAAAAACAAAACAATGGGAACCTCAGGAAGTGAAGCAGTGCTTGTTTACTGTGGTAAACAAGCTCTGTTTTATTGGTAAAATAGGACCCAGTCACTAATGCTTGGGGTTCGCGGTCTCTAAAATAGGCAACATGGGGTATAAACGATTGACTAACCATGACTTTATCTCCATGTTGCGGTCATGATTAGCCATTATGGAGAAGTGTGTGACCTTAAACATCAATAAATAAAGACACAAAAAGGATACAAAACTCGCAATAAAGATGAATTGCATGCAGTGTATGACATAAGTATGATAGTTTCGAAATCAAATTAAGCTGTTTGAGTGAATAGTGCATGACATTGAAAGTAGCGAAAAGGTAAAGACACAGCTGTTTTTATCTTCCTTTTATTGATGCAGGTCAGGAGTAAATTTGTCAAGCGAGGATGAAGATATGGAGAACGGAAAGGGAGGGGGGGGGGGGAGGGGGGGGGGGGTGAAGAGGAAGGGAGAGAGAGAGAGAGAAATCCATAGCCACTTTACTCACTCTACCCCCTCACATGATCACATGCTACAATACCATAGCTTCAGTTAGAGGTCTATGACCTTTCATGTTATGAACTGGTATCATCCCTTAAATCTCTGAAGAGATTTGCCAACAGGGTGAGAGTTATCTGAATAGGCCTATCCCCGCCCCATCTTCAATAACAGATATTAGAAGTTGGAAATTTGGGGCTTCAAAATTCTGGAACTTCGATACCCCATAGCAGTCAGATCTGTAAATTGCACATGCAACTTATTAGATAGATTTCATTTTTGTATGACCACATAATTTTTAACGCAATTTGAAACACTGCAGACTCCAAACTGTGGGGATTTTGAGCTTCAAAAGTTAGTAGTCAGACAGTATTAGACAAAAGAGGTGGGGTACATACTCTCGAAATTCCATTAAAAGTGAAATTTCTGGATGCCAGTCAGAAATAAGGCCCTAAGCAGAAGGGATGTACAAGTAGATTTTTCTCAATTTGGAAATTTAGTGTGATCCCGAAATGGGTGCAGTTGGAACTACGCCTCCTCCCTCCACCACCACCATATTCAGAATCTTCAGTCCCATCCCTGTTTATGGAGAGAGATGAAAGGGTGAACAATTTTCTAAAGCAGGTATGTTTTATTTGTGAAGTAGTCCCAATTACATTATTGCACAATCTTGCGGAAAACAAAGGCCATGTGATATTACAAGTAACTACGGTTATTATACATTCCAAAAGGTGATTAAACTAATTATTCATTCCCCTCGTTACGCAGTAAATTTAAACCTGACTTGTACCACTTTGAAAAATGAATGACCATCTGAAATTATGCACAATGCAAAACCATATTTTTATCCCACAACCAATGGCCCAGAGTAGCTGGTGGTAACTTTATGATCTTCAGGGCCAAACACAAATTTTGCCCCCCCCCCCCCCCCCCCCAATCCCCCAAATTTGCATCAAAACACTAAAAATTAAGTCCTAAATGGTCCTCCATACTTTTTGATCACTGTGCATGCGCAGCGTCCTGGAAGGTCCGAAATTGGCACCAACCATCATTCTTTGTTTGACCCTTCAGTCAGTAAGACGTTCTGACATCTGTGCTATTAAAATTCTCTTTATGAAGATGCCAGACACAAGTCATTACAAGAATTGGTGGATTCAAGACTGCTAATGGATAATGGAAAGGAACAATGGTGGTTGGAGACGTTCAGGACTGTAACTTTATAAATAATATTATAAATTTTGCATGCCTCAAAATTTTGAGACAAATTGCCTGACTTCATCATTCTAGCTAATGTAATTTCCACTGTTTAAGTGTTCCTTCCCTATCCTTTCTTGAGCCCTCCTGCTAAACTTCCAAGCTTTTGGCTATTTTTATTGAAGTTTTTTATAAAAATATCTTGAGGTTTAGTGTGTTTTCGGAATGTTTTTTCTGTAAAAATCCCCTTGGTTATGTCCTCATCCTGTCGGTGTTGGAGCATGTTGGTCTTGCATCTTCTATCAGATGTATTGTTTTTTCTTCATAGGAAGACCTTGCTTTACATCTGATAGATTGTAAATCATTTACTGACTTCGGGTTATTTTTTTGGTGCCTGAGGTATTGTTTCCGGTTTTTTTCTCTGATGTTGTTGACAGTTGGAACGTCTCAAATATATGTGGTATGTTATATTATATGTATATAAAATTACTGTAGTATTCATGGATTAATTATTCCGATAGTGTTGCAGAAAAAATTGAAATTTTGTCCACACTTAGGCTCTATTGGGAAGCGTTTAGGCTCTGCATGTTCCCTTTGGGAACTTAGGCTTTCCTCCCCCCCCCCCCCCCCCCAAAAAAAGTTTCGGAAAATTTTTTTTTTTCATTTTTTCCGATTGATATTTTTATTGCTCTATTCATGTATCTAATCATATATTTTTTTGCAAATTTGGGAGTGTCATCGACTTTGATTTTTATATTGAATTATGAAAAACTTTCTGCTCTAAATGCAAGGTGAGGAAATCATCCTCGGATTTGCATGCTTGTTGTCTTGCTTGTAGTCGATGGCCTCCCAAAGATTGTTGTCCCACAGGTGAACACTGGGACTCGATGTTTGAGACGGGTGTCAGAGTATATTATTGGTGGTGGGATTTCCATACCGGTGTCCCAGTTTTTTTGCCCCTCTTGGTAAAATGTCTCCCCGGGGGAGGGGGGGGGGAACTAGATTTTACAGTATTTTCAGCCCCCGGAGGGGGAGAAAAAACTATTTTTTTTTTTTACCCCCCACCCTGATTTTTTTACCCCTTGTTTGAATTTTTTTTTTTTTTTCATTTTTTATGCCATACTATTTGCTAATATGGCGAGTTCCTCCCCCTCCCCCCCCCCCCCCCCCCCCCCTGTTCCTCAGGGAATTCCTTGTTGCCGAGAACCCTGCGTCTCAAGCATAGTTACGACTGCTTAGAAATAAATACCTCATGTCTTGAATTCCTGAAACCCTATTGTGTAACTTTAGACAGTGCTGAATTGGGGGCTGAGGTTTTATAGAATCATGCATCTCTTGCAATGATATGACATGGAAAAATTGCCCCCACCTGATGTTGGCCTTTCAACAAAAACAAATATGAAGCAGAGGGTTTTATGCCATATGAGCAAATCATGTGGCGCAAAAATTTTCTTTTTGGAGGTGGGGGAAGATTTTTGGTGGCCTATTGAAATTTCACACATCCCCCCACTCCACCAACCAAAGGTTAACCATGTCGAGATTAAAAAAAAAAACTGTCAAAGATAGGTTTTCGAGCCAAATTAGCAAATAATACAATAATACGACACTGAAAACATTTCTTTACTGAAATGGGGGAAGATTTCTGTGGCCTATGAAAATTCCCCCCCCCACCCCCCCCCTGCCTGACATTGACCATTTAAAAAAATTAGAAAAATTTTTTCTTGGTCAACGAAGGGTTTTCTCCCCATATTAGCAAATAATATGACAAAAAAAAATTGAGAAGAAAACAAATTCAGGTGGGGGGCAAAAAAATCAGGGTGGGGGCGGTAAAAAAACTAGTTTTTTTTTTCCCCCCAGGGGGGAACTTTGGCGTGGGGTAAAAAAATCTGTTACACCGGATCTCTCACCACAAGGTAAATAAAGCCTCTCAGTTTCTTTTTCAGAGGAACCAGAACATGATACTGATACTGTAACATCCATTCAGAGTGTGCAATCGTCGTCGCGCTCAGATGAGCAAACTGAGCTGGCTACAAAGGTGCTCTTGAATATTCGGCAAGGAATGAGGCCTCTCGTTCCATTGCAAGCAGCCAGTAAGACCGGTGAAGCGGCTTCTCCACCTGGAGGAGTCGTAACACCGGGTAAGTCCGTTGCAGTTGAAGGAAGTGATGATTTTGGTAGAGCGAGCACCTTAAAATATAAAGCTCACCCAGCGACGACGGAGATAGGGAGGAAGTCGGCAGGTTTCTTTTCGGGAGGCTTGGTGAGGTCTAATAAGGCCGCGATCGGGAGAGCCACCTCTCTGACCCAACAACATCTGGGGCCAGATGTTGTTTTGAGAAACCTGCATGAGTCAGAGCATACGTCCACCCCCATTCGGGACGCTCCTTCTACACTGAAGCCGGGGATGGCTACAGTTTCGACTTCCTCTGCTACGTTTTTCATAGACACACAACTGCAATCTAGCTCTGTGACTTCTCAGTTCCAGCCAACAGTGCCAAGTCGAAGTCACTCTTCGCTTCAGAAGTTGAGTCATTCTATAGCTAGCGAACCGAGGCAGCCATTGACGGGACAATCGGAGAAGAGATCCGCATCATCGTCTCAGGCGGCAAAGAAGCAGAAGACCACTGCTCCTCAGGCCTTAGCTCCTGATTTGCTGGCGCAGCTTACAGCAGCAAACACAACAAACTTCCACAGTTCCTGAAAAGGAACTGTCGGACTGTGCTGGGTCAGTCCACGAATCTGTAGAGCCCGATACAGAGGACCAGGCGTCACAGCTGATCCAACCGGATGATGAAAGGACAAGGAGGAGGATTACCCTTGAACCCTTCCCTCTTGGATCAGCATATGGAGGCCATGGATTTCATCCATAAGTTCTACCCTGAAGCTGTTCCAAGTGATAAGCATGCTGTGACGTCGAAGGGAGAAACCGCTATCGTCTCTGGATGAAGATTTCGTGGATTACGTATGGAGGAAAGAGGACGTTCTTTCCTTTCCGATGTAGTCCAGACAGGTGTCGAAGGCCTTCGGTCATGTTGACGATGCCGTGTATAACCTTTCCAATACCAGGAGAAAGGGCGGTTTCCTGAATACATCTTCTATTAAATATGTCGTTCCTTGGGCCACGCTCTTTTAGAACGGTTCCTGAAGATGTCCCTAGAGCTCCAGACCTAGAGATGTCCTTACCCGCATCATTCAATGTACGCTCTGAAGTGATGGAATGTGCAATTTTGTCAAACAGAGCGAATCTGGGCGCGATGTCCTACGCAGACCATCTTACCAGAGCCTTGGCGCAACGTTTTAACGGAAGTAATTTGAAGATTTTTGTTCCTCACTTAGAGTCCTTTCCAGGGCAGTGATGTATGCCGCGTACAACTTTAGTTAGTAAACAGCAGTCGACTACGAAGGCTTCCAGTGCACTACTTTTGAAGTTGGTGTCTCAACAGCGTACTTCATCAGACAGGAGTTCTAAAGGATGTTCCACTGCCAAAATATTTTCCAAGGGGAGCGCCTCACGAGGGAATAGTAAACCCTCGTATGACTACTCCAGGTGTCGTCAGTATAGTGACTCGGGTAAGGGGGGGGGGGGGCAGGTCTGATCAGGGATATCGATCAGATGCTCCTAGGCCGACGGGACGAGGTGCTTCACAAGGAGGACGTAAATTCTCCTACCGCAAGCCTCGCAAATCGAACCGGTGATGGTCCAGACCTCTATTGCGGGCCAGTTGGTGGAAGGTTATCAGTCTTCGCGAGAAATTGGTTAGTCGTAACGGAAGATCAGTGGGTGAGAAGTGTAGTCTCGGAAGGCTTATGGCTGTCATTCCAAGAAAAAAACCCACTTACCAGATGTCCGCGGTGGACAAATCTTCCGCCGGATCCTTCAAAAGAGAGTCGCTCCTACAGGAGGTAAAGGCTCTCTTAATAAAGGAAGCAATAGAGGTCGTAGAAAAACAGGATTCTCAAAGTTTTTACAGTCACCTGATCCTTGTACCAAAACCAGACGGCTTGTTCCGACCAGTGATAGACTTGACGTCGCGGTTTCATCATAATCGAGAAATCTATTCCGTCCAAGTCGTTCATTCACTTGGGAATGAACTTCGAAACCCACAACAATCTGGTTCACCTGCCGTTATCCAGAGCGAAATTAGTCAGTTGCTTTGCCCGCTATTGTCAAACTCTCACGACGTATCAGCGAGGGAGTTCATGAGGTTGATGGGCCTGTGCGGAGCGGCTGCAGATCTTATTCCAATGGGTCGCCTCCGCTCGCGTCCCCTCCAGATTTTCTTTACTCAGAACTGGAGTATGAAGACGCATTCGCTCGAAACCAGTATTGTATTAACGGAACTAGTAAAACAAAAGATTCGGATTTGGGCAGACATTTAGTGGTTAACTCAAGGGGTACCACTGCAGCTGCCGAATCCGGCTTTCACGATTATGACGGATTCGAGTCAGACGGGCTGGGGCGTGACCCTAAGTCCAGCACACTTGAAGTGCCATGGACTTTGGGACGCCCAGTTCCTAGAGAAACACATAAACATCAAAGAAATGATGTCAGTATGGTTAGCACTACAGCACTGGAATGGATATTTTCTGAATGCCCATGTTCAGATTCTGTTGGACAACTCGACAGTAGTGGCGTCGTATCTCAGGAACCAAGGCGGCACTCATTCGATTCCTCTGTGCGAATTAACAGAGAAAATTCTTCTTTACGTGCGGAATTATCACTCTCATCTCTCTGTTCGTCATATACCGGGTCGTCTGAACATATTAGCAGACTCGCTCTCTCGGAAAGGTCGCCTGTTGCCATCGGAGTGGACTCTCAACAAGCGAGTAATCAATCAGATTTGCTACCAGTGGGGTCGTCCCATGATAGATCTGTTTGCGACATACCTCAATAATCAGTTGCCGACGTTTGTGTCGCTCTGTCAATTCCATGGGACGGGATTATAGGTTACGCATATCCTCCAACTCCATTGATTCAGCAGATTCTGTTAAATATCAAACAGTCTCATTGCAAAATCCTGCTAGTAGCACCTCTGTTGGCACAGAAAACTTGGATCAATCTTCTCAGGTGTCTGTAATGGGACATTCCCCGGAAGCTTCCTCCACGAGAGGACCTTCTTCATCAGGGGAAGTACCGCACACTGCATCACAACCCGGAAGGTCTCAACCTTCACGTTTTTCCATTGTGCGGTCCTTCTTGCACTGGAAACAGTTTACAGGACGAGCAGTGGATGCAATTTCTAACTGTAGGAGGGCCTCCTCTTCGTTGAATTAAGCAGCGAAGTGGAGGGTCTTCTTCTGTTGGTGTGTGGATCAGTCGATCGATGTTTTTAATCCATCCATTCCACAAATCGCCCACTTCCTGGTCTACTTGTTTGACAAGCTCAAACTGCAGCCTGTTACTATTAAGGGCTGTAGGTCTATGTTATCAGACACTTACGCTCATCAAGATAATTTGGCTATTGGATCAGATGTTTCTTTATCCAAATTAGTTAGAAATTTTTCTGTTAATAGACCTAGAACCCTCAAATTAATTCCTAAGCGGAATTTAGCTTGGGTTCTGCTGAAGCTTCAAGAATCTCCTTTTGACCTGTTGAATGATGTAGATTTCAAATTCTTGACCTACAAAATGGCGTTTCTCTTAGTCTTCGCTTCTGCCAGAAGAGTTAGTGAACGCCATGCATTATCTGTTGATGATTCTCATCGTAGTGTGGGTAATACCATTACCCTTACTATGGAAGTGGGTTTTTTGGCTAAAAATCAGATTCCGGATAAGCGGCCGGAGCCTATTGTCATTAAGGCTTTACCGCCATCAGATAACCGTAGACCATTACTGTGTCCAGTCAGGGCAATGCGCATTTATAAACGGCGATCAGATTTTATCAGGAAAGTAAGAAAACATTTCTTTCTCTGATTCCTAATAGAAAAGATATATCTGTTCATTCTATTTCTTGATGGATTCAGTTGGCAATACGTATTGCCTAGGAAAATCTATCTTCGAATCAATGATCTGTCAACAAGATTACAACGCATGAAGTTAGATCTCTGTCCTCTTCCTGGGCGTATTCTAACAGTATAGCCATTACTGAGCTCATGAAGGCTGCTTACTGGACACAACCATCTACATTTACGAAGTTTTACCTTAGAACTTAGACTCCATTCCGGTGACCTTAGATCTTTGGGTCCTCTTTCTGTTGCTTAGAATGTCGTCCATTAAATATTCATCTAGAAGGTCTTTAGGCAGTCTGCTGGAGCTCTGACACTGTTCCGCTGCCCTCTCCGTTCTGAGGAAAATTACCTCAGAACAAGGGGAAGGGGGGTATGGTTTTTCCCTTATATCATCTAGCTTTATAGTGAAAAGTAAGGGAATACTTCCTCTGTAGACAGTAGTCCAGGGTCGGTGCTGGGTAGTTTTAATGTGTACATGTAGCTCAGTGTGAAGCAAATAATATGTCTCATTTATGTATTGTTTTTAAAGTGTAGCTCACTGTGAAGCATTTGTATATGTCGCGTGTCAAACGGGCCTTAATATACAATCCGTGGACACTTTTAAATGAGTATAAAGAGTCTCATTCTCTGGACTATCTTTATATATTGGTTTTCCTTCACCAAATTAGCATAACGGGTTATGCTGGCATTAAATGGAGAATTATATATTATGTAATACTCAATTACATTGTTGGTGTTATATCCTTCTCTTTTCTCTAAAAAGAGACAGACATCTATAATTATACCCCCACTTTCGAAGAAAATGGGGGTATACTGGATGACATGCGTCTGTCCGTCCGTCCGTCTGTGCATCCGTGTGTGAGTCCGTCCGAAAATATTCATAACTTAAGTAAATTATTATTTTTTATAATATTTGTTGGTCATAGGTATGTCCACACTAGTTATTTTTTTTTTTTTATTACTTGTTCACTTAGAAATTGTGCCCATCCGAGCCAAATTTTGTCTGTTCAGCCTGTATCTCGGGTATCGAATGTTCTATTGCAATGAAATTTGCCATGAACACTGCTTATGGTATAGGCTTTAAAAAAAAAATTCAGCGGTATTTCTCACATTCTCCTTTTTAGAGTTATCCCCCTTTTTTGACTTAGAAATTGTAGGAAATAGACATTATTTGTCTGTTCAGCCTGTATCTCAGGTATGGGTTATCGGATTTTGGTGAAATATGGCATGCAGTTTGCCTATGACAAAGGCTTCTGCCTCATTGCATAAAACCTCCAAACACCAAACAATTTACCATACCTTTTGACTTAGAAATTGTTGGAAATTGTTGAAAACTTTCGAAGAAAATGGAAGAGGGGGGGGGGGTTATACTGGATTGCGTCTGTCCATCTGTGCATTCCGTCCGTCAGTCTGTACGAGAATATTCATAAATGATATTTGTTGGTCATAGGTATGCCCACACTTGGCGGTACACCACGTGCGGGTAAGCACCGGACGAAAGTCCAGCTCTTGTTCCTATTTTCTCCTATTCTCCTGTAGGAGCTAATTTTTACATAAGTAATTGAGCGATTGAATTTTCCTCCAAGTCCTAGGCCCTCCAGTCTTTTTACGATTCAGCTAGTCTGGACCATTGGTTGTTGTATAAAAATATGAGAAATTTTGAGTAATTTGTATATTTTTTTACACTTTCCAATGGCCCAGACGGGTATGGCCCTCCCATGAGTGGGCACTCATACCTCCCCACTATTTTAACATTTAGCAGGCACTGAAGGAAGAATGATGGTTGGTGCCAGTTTCGGACCTTCCTGGACACTGCGCATGCGCAGTGATCAAAAAGTGTGGAGGAACATTTAGGACTTAATTTTTAGTGTTTTGATGCAAATTTTGGGGATTGGGAGGGCAAACTTTGTGTTTGGCCCTGATTATCATAAAGTTAGCACCAGCTAGTCTGGGCCATTGGTAAGTATAAAAAATATACAAATTACTTAAAATTTTTCATATTCAGCACATTACCATTTCAGAAGGTCAGATGACTCTGTTTTTGTCTCAGTTGTTGCCCTTTATCAACTCAGAAAATTTCATGCCTTTTCAAATTGAGGGTACCTTCATGGTGTAATCATTGTAACCTGTTAGGTTGACTCCATATAATGTCTAGATGATGACATCCCCTTTTGGTCGCGATTGGTCATCTGTGATGACTACAGGTGCTCGAAGCCCAAAAACCTTGAGCACAGTCTACAGGTCATATTTATAAAGGGATTTCTTTGTAGGATCACTCCAGATGATGCCCAGATGAGATTGTCCCCTTTGGTTGCGATCATTCAACCATGATGGCTGCCCGAGCCCAAAGCCCAAAAACCTTTAGCACAGTCTACAGGTCATATTTATGAAGGGATTTCATTGTAACTTGGTAGGTTGACTTCATATAATGTCTAGATGAGAACGTCCTCTTTTCGACACGATTGGGCAACTGTGACGGCTACAGGGGCCCAAAGCCCGAAAACCTTTAGAACAGTCTACAGGTCATAATTATGAGGGGATTTCATTGTAGCTTGGTAGGATGACTCCAAATAATGTCTAGATGAGAACATCCCATTTTGGTCGTGATCATTTAGCCTTTATGGCTGCCCAAGCCCAAAGACCTTTAGCATATTATACAGGTCGTATTTATGGAAGGATTTCATTGTAACTTGTTAGGTTGACTCCATATAATGCCTAGATGATGACATCCCCTTTTGGTCATGATTGGTCAACTGTGATGGCTACAGGTGCCCGAAAACCTTGAGCACAGTCTACAGGTCATATTTATGAAGGGATTTCATTGTAACTTCGTAGGATCACTCCAGATGATGCCCAGATGAGAATGTCCCCTTTTGGTTGCAATCTTTCAACCATGATGGCTGCCCGAGCCCAAAGCCCGAAAACCTTCAGCACATTCTTCAGTTCATATTGATGAAGGGATTTCATTGTAACTTGGTCGGTTTGACTTTATATAATGTCTAGATGAGAACGTCCCTTTTTGGACACGATTGGGCAACTGTGACAGCTACAGGGGCCCGAAGCCTGAAAACCTTTAGAACAGTCTACTAGTCGTAATTATGAAGGGATTTCATTGTAGCTTGGTAGGATGACTCCAAATAATGTCTAGATGAGAACGTCCTCTTTTGGTCGCGATCATTCAGCCTTGATGGCTGCCCGAGCCCAAAAACCTTTAGCATAGGCTACAGGTCGTATTTATGGAAGGATTTAATTGTACCTTGTTAGGTTGACTCCATATAATGCCTAGATGATGACATCCCCTTTTTGATCGTGATTGGTCAACTGTGATGGCTACAGGTGCCCGAAGCCCGAAAATCTTGAGCATAGTCTACAGGTCATATTTATGAAGGGATTTCATTGTAACTTCGTAGGATCACTCCAGATGATGCCCAGATGAGAATGTCCCCTTTTGGTTGCGATCATTCAACCATGATGGCTGCCCGAGCCCAAAGCCTGAAAACCTTTAGCACAGTCTTCAGTTCATTTTGATGAAGGGATTTCACTGTAACTTGGTAGGTTGACTTCATATGATGTCTAGATGAGAACAGCCCCTTTTGGACACCATTAGGCAACTGTGACGGCTACACGGGCCTGAAGCCTGAAAACCTTTAGCACAGTCTACAGGTGATATTTATGAAGGGATTTCATTGTACCTTGGTAGGATGACTCCAAATAATGTCTAGATGAGCATGTCCACTTTTTGTCACGATCATTCAGCCTTGATGGCTGCCCGAGCCCAAAACCCCAAAACCTTTAGCATAGTCTATAGGTCATATTTATGGAAGGATTTCATTGTAACCTGTTAGTTTGACTCCATATAATGCCTAGATGATGACATCCCCTTTTGGTCGTGATTGGTCAACTGTGTCGGCTTCAGGGGCCCGAAGCCCGAAAACCTTGAGCACAGTCTGCAGGTCATATTTATGAAGGGATTTCATTGTAACTTGGTAGGTTGACTTCATATAATGTCTAGATGAGAACGTCCCCTTTGGATCCAATTGGGAAACTGATGGCTCCAGGGACCCGAAGCCTGAAAACCTTTAGCATAGTCTGCAGGCCATATTTATGAAGGGATTTCAATGTAACTTGATAGGATGACTCATTTTGGAATAATTTGGTAACTTGTTAACATTCGTTGATATAAGTTAACTGTGAGGGCCACATACATTAACTGTGAGGTCATATTAACCCACCCCTCAGCTCTTTAGTACAGTGTACACCTCATATTATATTTTTATACTGTACCAATGACCCAGACTTAGCTGGTGCTAACTCTAACAAAACCAGGGCCAAACACAAATTTTGCCCCCCAATCCCCAAAATTTGCATCCAAAACAAAAAGAAATCATGTCCTAAAGGACCTCCATACTACGCCTCTACTGCGCATGCGCAGTGACGCAGTCGTCCCGAAATTGGCGCCAATTATCATTCTCTGTTTGGCCCTTCATCAGTCAACATCTCACTGATCTTTGTGCTTGTAAATCTCAGTTTAAAGGATGCCAGACACGTAATTTTTGGAGAAATGTGATTCTAAGGAGGATAGAAGGAGGAGAGGAAAAAGAAGTGGCAAAAAATAATCAGGGCTGTACTTAAAATTTTTTGATGAAATTATGTTAAGTTGCCTATTTTCGAGGCATGGGCCTCTTGTTGTCATTCTTGCTAATTGTTGCACTGCTTATTCAGTGTTTCCTCTCCCCTAGCCTTCTAAAGTCCCCCCTGGCAATTCTCCCATGCTTTTGGCATATTTTTGAGAAATTTCATTTCTAAAATTTCCTGGGAGAGTTGCTTGGTTACAGAATGTTTTCTGTTATTTTCCCCATAGTTACGTTTTCACCCATGGGTGTATAACGTTTGTGTTCTGCATCTTCCATCTGATGTTCTACAGATTCTCCCCTGGGAGTCTCTGTTTTGCATCAGATAGAGTGTAATTGATGACTGATTCCGGGCCAGTTTTTTCAGTGCCTGGAGTCATGTTTTCTAGTGTGTTTACACTGTTTGTTTTCATTGGCAACAGCCTTTTTTGAGGGGGGGCTGTTTGCCTTTGTGGTAGTTTATCTCATTATAAGATACATTTATATTATCCGAAAGTGTCTCATTAATTATTTTATATAAATTTAAAATTTTTGACCACACTTTGCCATCGGCTCCATCGGGGCTCAACGTTACTTTTCAGCAACTTGGGCTTCTCTGAAAAAATATTTTTTCAAAATTATTTTGTTTTGCAATTGTTTTTTCATTTATTAATGGATCATGTTATTATGTATCTTTGTGTCAGGGGTTTTTGCGAGTAACTAGGACTTTTTGTTGTTCTTTCACAATGAAGGGACGTTGTTCAAATTGTAATAGGAAGAAATCTTCCTCTGACTTTCATGATCATTGTATTAATTGTAGTCAGTGTTCTCGCATTAATCCCTGTCCTATATGTGAACATTGGGATGAGAAACATTGGAAACGTGTGTCACGATATGTTGTTTCTGGAGAAAGAGCGATGCCGGCTCTTTCTCCGCAAGGTCACTCTACTCTCAGTTTCTATTTCAGAGGAACCAGAACAGGGTGATGTTTCCATGTTATCTTCTTCAAGTGTGCGTCCGTCGTCACAAATGAATTCAGAGCTAGCGGCAAAAGTGCTCATGGAGATTAGACAAATGTCGTCCGCTAGCTCGCCCGGTGTAGCGTCCATTCACCGAATGGTTCGGCAGCCGGGTTCGTCCGATGCGGTCCAAGAGGAAATTTTGGGTGATGCGAGCACTATAAACATAATAGATGCACACCCAGTGACGGCGGATAGTAAGCGAGAACGGAGGAAGCCTTTTAGTCCGGTTCATAGCTCGTCTAGGTCCAGCCGGGCCGCGAGTGAGAGAGGTCCCTCTCTCGTACAACAACATCTGGGACCAGATGTTGTGGTACAAAATGTGTCTTTAGCGGAGCATACGTCCGTCGCTCGGGACGCTCCGTTGTATAAGCAGTCCGCAGAGACTGTTAAGGCTTCCTTTTCTCGTCAGCGCACACGACCGCACCTTAGCTGCGTGACCGCCGATATATTACCAGCTTCGCCGATGAAGGATTCTTCGGCGACCAGGTCACACCATCCGGCAGCCAGGGATTCGAGACCGATGGACTCCGGACGTTCGCATAGGAAAAGTATGCGGGAGCCATCTGATGCGGAGCTGCCCTCGGCGAAGCAGCGAAAGACTGCGCCTCCGCAGGTCTCGACGCCGGACATTCTTGTGCAGATAGCACAGCTTATCGCAGCATCCCAGCAGCCGACAGAAACGGTGTCGGATCGAGAATTATCCGACGGCGCTGGGTCGGTACGCTCCGCCGAAGCATTGGGGGCGGACGACCGGGAACATCGTGAGGTCCGACCGGATGGTGAAAGGGATACGGATGACTTGGAGCTATCCCTTTCGGAACAACATAAAGCTGCCGTGGACTTCATCCGGCACTTTCTCCCTCAAGTTGTTCCGTCGGGCCAGACTGCTGCGCTTCCGGACAAGAGAATTATAGCGTCATTGGACTCTGAATTTTTTGAGCGGTTCAGGGACATCGCTCCCGAGTTTCCATCGCAGTCCAATAATGTTGCTAGAACATTTGAATTATTGAACGACGCTATATTTAAACTTGCTTCCAGGACGGGGAAAGCAGGTTTCTTGTCCGCTAATACTCTCAACCTGCCTTTCATTAATGCAAGGAATAAATTCGATACGGCAGGACAGGGTATACTGAGAGTTCCTCTGCGTATGGACGACGAGGCGGAAGACTTAGAGCTATCATTACCGTCGTCAGCTTCTATTCCAACCGCGGTGTTGGAAACAGCTATTGCGTCTAACAGAGCCAATTTAGATGCCTTATCTTTTACACAGATCACCTTACTAAGGCGTTATCACTGCGCCTTCAAGGGGAAGAGTTTCAGGATATACAATCCTATTTAAGACTTCTTTCAAGGGCAGTAGCTTATTCCACGTGTAACTCCGCCCTTTCAGTGGCAAATCTGGAGTTGGTTAGACGTGACGCAGCCCTAGCTACATCCACACTAGTGGATTCTAAGGTGAAGAACTCTCTTAGAGTCGCTTCGGTCTCAGGAGAACTTCTCTTTGACGGCAAGCTTTCCGCTATTTATGATAAAATTAAAAAGAAAGCTAATGATTCTCTGTTGTTCAGATCGGCTTCTAAGAAGTCGGATACAGCAGACACGAATAAGACAGGCACTTCTGGGTCTAATGCGCCCAAGAGAGGTTCCTATAGAGGTTCCGGTGCGTCCTCTTGGTCTTATTCGAGAGACCGTCAGGATAGCGACTCTCGTTCGGGACGTCCTTCAGGCCGGGACAATCGGTCGGATGCCCCGAGGTCGACGAGGCGAGGTGCGGGTCGTGGAAGACGTGGTTTCTCCTACCGCAGGCCTCGCAGGTCCAGGAGGTGATGGCTTAAACCTCTATCGCGTTCCGGTTGGCGGAAGGTTGTCGAGTTTTTCACAAGAGTGGGCGTCGATTACGGACGACCCTTGGGTGAGAGGAGTGACTTCGGAAGGTCTAAAGATATCCTTCAAACGAAAGCCTCCATTAACTCGAAGTCCAAAGTGGACTCATCTTCCGTCAAATCCACAGAAAAGAGACGCTCTGTTATCAGAGGTGCAGTCTCTTTTAATGAAGAACGCGGTAGAGGTCGTAGAAAACCAGGAATCTCTGGGATTCTACAGCCATCTGTTTCTGGTTCCGAAACCAGACGGCTCGTTCCGTCCAGTCATAGATTTGAGCTGGATAAACAAGCTGATCGTCGCTCCGAAGTTTTATATGGAGACGATTCGATCGGTCAGAGCGAGTATTCGGGTGAACGATTATGCAACGAGCATAGATCTCAAAGATGCGTACTTTCACGTCATGGTACATCCGACATTCCGAAAGTATCTACGCTTTGCAGTCCTGGGAGTGGTTTATCAATTCCGGGCGATGTGCTTCGGATTGAATCTAGCACCCTGGGCTTTCACTCGGGTAATGAACTCGGTAATGATCTACTTCCGAGCTCATTCGTCTGCGATAACGTCGGCCTACCTGGACGACATTCTTCAGAGGTGCGGCAACGAGTTAACGCTTCAGAACGATGTTCAGAATCTTCTTCTATTGCTCCGACGTCTCGGTTTTATAGTAAACGAGGAGAAGTCGGATCTGGTGCCGTCCAAGTCATTCACTCATCTGGGAATGAGCTTCGAGACGCACAACAATCTCGTTCGTCTGCCGTTAACCAGAGCGAAATTAGTCAGTTGTTACGCTCGCTATTGTCTGCACGCAGACAAAGTCACGGCGAGAGAATTTATGAGACTGATAGGTCTGTGCGGAGCCGCCGCGGATCTCATTCCGATGGGGCGGCTACGCACACGTCCTCTTCAAATTTTCCTGACTCAGAATTGGAGTGTGAAAATTCATTCGCTCGATGTAGACGTTCTCTTGTCAGATCAAGTGAAACAAGAGATTCAGACTTGGGCAAACATTCAGTGGTTAACTCAAGGAGTTCCGCTGCAGTTGCCGGATCCGAGTTTTACCGTTATGACGGATGCCAGTCAAACAGGTTGGGGTGCATCATTAATCCCAACGGATTCGAGATGCCAGGGTCTTTGGGATCCGCAATTCCTGTGCAAGCACATAAACATCAAGGAAATGATGTCAATTTGGCTTGCGTTACGTCACTGGATGGACATTATTCACGATGCTCATGTCCAAATCCTATCCGACAATACGACAGTAGTGGCGTATATACGGAATCAGGGAGGCACTCATTCAGTTCCGTTGTTCAATCTAACGGAAAGAATCCTTCTGTTTGCGTTAGAACATCACGTTCTTCTTTCGGTCCGTCACATACCGGGTCGTCTGAATGTGCTAGCAGACTCCCTTTCACGAAAGGGTCGCTTGTTGCCGTCGGAGTGGACTCTCAACAAACAAGTATTCAATCAGATTTGCTACCAATGGGAACGGCCAATGATAGACTTATTTGCGACACATCTCAACAATCAGTTGCAGACGTATGTGTCTCCGTGTCCGGATCCAAGAGCATTTGCAGTAGACGCTCTGTCGATCCCTTGGGTCGGAATGATAGGATATGCGTATCCTCCAGCGCCGTTAATTCAACAAGTATTGCTAAAGATAAAACAATCTCAATGCAAGATTCTGTTGGTAGCATCTCTGTCGCCACAGAGACCTTGGATAAATCTACTCAGGTGTCTGTTGTGGGACCTACCGCGGAAGCTTCCTCCACGAGAGGATCTTCTTTCGCAGGGGAAATTGCGCCAACTCCATCACAACCCGCAAGGTCTCAACCTTCACGTTTTTCCGTTGTGCGGTCCTTCTTGCATGGCAAGCACTTTACAGGACGAGCAGTGGACGCGATTTCTAACTGTAGGAGGACCTCCTCTTCGCTAAACTATGCGGCTAAGTGGAAGGTTTTTCGTCGTTGGTGTAGGGATCATTCTGTTGATATATTTGATCCCTCTATACCAGACATTGCAAACTTTCTAGTATACTTGTTTGACGAAATCAAACTGCAGCCTGTTACTATAAAGGGTTATAGATCTATGTTATCTGATACCTATGCACATCATGATAGTTTACAAATTGAATCTAATGTCTCTTTATCGAAGTTGGTTAGAAACTTTTCGATAAATAGACCCAGAACTCTTAGATTAATTCCTAAGTGGAATTTAGCTTGGGTTCTCCTTAAATTGAAGGAAAAGCCATTTGAACCTCTTGGGACAGTAGATTTCAAATTCTTATCTTATAAGACAGCTTTTCTCTTAGCTTTCTCTTCTGCCAGAAGAGTCAGTGAGCTTCATGCACTATCGGTGGATGATTCTCATTATCATAGTGTTGGGAACACTATCACCTTCACTACTAATGTGGGTATTTTAGCTAAGACTCAGGCTCCTAATAAATATCCGGAACCTATTGTTATTAAGGCTCTTCCGTCTTCAGACGGGCGTAGGCCTTTACTCTGTCCTGTTAGAGCACTACGTATCTATAAACAGAGATCTCAGTTTATCAGAAAGGGACGGAAACGTTTCTTTCTGTCATTGATGCCTAATAGAAAGGACATTTCAGTCCATTCTATTGCTAGATGGATTCAGTTAACTATCCGTACTGCTTATGAAGATTTATCTTCTTCTCAGCAGTCTGTGCTTAAGATTTCTGCTCATGAAGTAAGAGCTCTTTCTACTTCCTGGGCTTATGCTAATAGTGTTGCTATTACAGATTTAATGAAGGCTGCTTATTGGTCTCAGCCATCCACATTTACGAATTTTTATCTCAGAAATATTGAGTCCATTTCTGGAGACCTGCATTGTTTAGGTCCATTATCTGTTGCTCAGAATGTCGTCCACTAAACAGTTGCAACTATAGTTATGCAGGCTTTCTGTTCCGGCAGTGACTCTGTCCGGCTGCCCTCTTCGCTCTGAGCTATTTGACCCAGGGCAGGGGGAAGGGGGGGGGGGGGCGGGTGTTCCCTTAGGTCACCTGCTTTATAGTGAAAAGCAAGGGAATGCCTCCTCCAAGTCAGTATTTCTGAGTCGCTTCCGGGATGGTTTTAAAGTGTAATATTAATGTTTAAATTCATTCATGTCTTATTTTTAAAGTGTAGCTCGGTGTGAAGCATTTGTATATGTCAAGTGTCAAACGGGCTTTAATATACAATACTCGGACACTTTTAAATGATTATAAAGAGTCTCAATTCTCTGGACTACTTTATTTATTGGCTTGCTTTAAAAATAATTAGTATAAGGGTTATACTGGATGTTAATAGAGAACATGAATGTTATTGTGCTCAATTATTAAGGGTAGTGTATCTTTCTAATTTAATATTAAATAAGAAAGATACATGTAAAGCCTAATACTCCTTTTCTCCTTAAGGGGTTACCTCTTTACTATATAGTTGAGCTTATTGGATTTTCCTCTATGTCCTAGGCCCTCCAGCCTGTTTACTATTCAGCTAAGTCTGGGTCATTGGTACAGTATAAAAATGTTAAAAAATTTATAGTAATTTTTATATTTTTTATACTTACCAATGACCCAGACGGGGATGGCCCTCCCTGGAGTTGGGAACTCTTGCCTCCCCGCTGAGTACATAGCGCTGACCAGGCACTGCCAGTAAGAATGATAATTGGCGCCAATTTCGGGACGACTGCGTCACTGCGCATGCGCAGTAGAGGCGTAGTATGGAGGTCCTTTAGGACATGATTTCTTTTTGTTTTGGATGCAAATTTTGGGGATTGGGGGGCAAAATTTGTGTTTGGCCCTGGTTTTGTTAGAGTTAGCACCAGCTAAGTCTGGGTCATTGGTAAGTATAAAAAATATATAAATTACTATAAATTTTTTAACTTTCTATCAAAAACATAGCATACAGGGAACAGAAATAAACATATTCCCAATTATCGCAATTCTTGTCTTTTTTCATAATCCTTTCATAAACATTGAACATTATCCTTTTCATCAAACACAACACACAAGTTAAGCTACAGTGTCATTGACACTTTCATTTATGATAATCCCACCCCCCCCCCCCCCCTCCCTTGCAGGAACCCCGGAAAGTGAAGCAGTGCTTGTTTACTGTGGTAAAGAAGCTCACTGGTAAAATAAGACCCAGTCACTAATGCTTTGGGTGCCCGTCCTCTAAAATAGGCAACATGGGGTATAAACAATTGACTGACCATCACTATTTCCATGTTATGGTCGTGATTAGCTATTGTGCAGAGGTATGTGACCTTAAACACCAATAAATAAATATTATGATAATGCCCCAATGGTCTGTTGTTTGTAATGCTTCATCCGTCACCCAGTAATAAATGTTTCATTTCTGTAATATGTCACCCTCTGCATTGCTGTAGTTCAGTTAATTGAGTTGGGATCAGGACTATAACCATTTATAATTCTCCATCAATAAAAACAAAAGAGGACTGTATCATTCTGTAGGGTAGAATGCGAAGGAATGATACCTTGGCGGAGATAATATATTTTCACCACTTAACTGCAGTTGCTGAGGAAAAATGAATGAAAATGTATACTTTTATTCAATGTATGTGAAAAAAATTCCAAAATAAGCCAAGTTGTTATCTGCTCTGAACATAATGCTGACTAGTTTGCTGTGTGGTGATAAATACATATAAAGAGTAACTTAAGCTCCATTACGCTTAGAGTAACTAAATGTATCATTTTCTGAAGATAATCAGAGGTAAAAATTGGTCAGCAAACAAAGACATGCTTCTCAACCATTACAAATCATTTATATGCCTGGTATTAGATTATGATGCCATAACAAGTTACCTGATCAAAACCAACATTCAAAAGCTACAGAGGGTTCAAAACCATGCCCTTCACATGCCACTATGCAAGCCCACACGGACACAGATAAAGGAACTTCATGAACTAGCAAAAATAGAAACTTTCGAAAAGTGATTAAAAGACCTACAACACAAAACCCTCAACAGAATTAATGGTAGAGCTGAACGAGCACTGGACCCTTAAGAGAAAAACTAATGGTGCCAAAAAGACCAGGATATACAGTAGAACCTCTCTTGAGAGACCGCCTTTGGGCCACACAAAAGTGGTCTCTTAAGACAGGTGGTCTCTCATAACAGGTTTCAGGTTTTCTCAAGTCAGTGAATAACCAACCACCAAATTCAGAAATGGAGAAGAATGGATTTTTGTAATTACTTTGTAGTTGTTCTTTTTTATGAACTTTTTGTAACAAATTGAAATGGACTGTTATAAAAATAAATTAGCGTTGAAAATCTTCATTGAAGATTTTCAACACAAATTTATTTTTATAATCCTATCTGTCACATTTCAGGTATGTATGAAATTGTTTATTCAACAATAATCCTAATCTTTTCACAGGGGTCTTGTAAAAACATCTCAATCTTTAATGAGTTATGTAACTGAATAGCAATTGAAACCCAGTTAAGAGCTTTTAGTACTTTTAATTATGTTAGTATAACTACAATGGTTTTTCCAATTCCAGAACAGGTAAAAAGTTTTTGTCATGGTTTCAGTCTTCAAAGGGGCAGTCTCTTAAGACAGGTCTCTTATGGCATAAAAATACAAGTTGGTACCAGGTCACAGTGGCGAGCGTTGGTCCTGCGTCCCGCCTTTACCCCTTTTTGTAAGCACCTTGCGCATCTTTTGTCCCAACCCAATAGGATTACAATGCAGGCCTGCCCCTGAACCAGGGAAGTTCGCGTCTTCTTTCTGGTGGTCCCCGAAAGGAGTCGTTGTTGCTTTCTTGCAAAGAGTCCAACCAAATAGAGACAGCCTGAGGCAGATTATACTTGCCAGTGATGGCCATCACTCAAAATCATCCTCAAAGTGGCAGACTTTACTTTCCTGAAAACCTATCTACCCGCCCTGAAAACCTAGAACCACTGCACCCTTGGGGAGAGGTAGTACCTTTGTGAGAGGACCCAACCTCTCACACTGGTCCTCACCCGAGGGTTCAACCGACATCAGCCACAAAGACCATCCCGCTGCAACCTGTGACACCTGCCGAGTACCTTAGCCCGTTCCTCCTTCAACACGCCTAGACATGCGAGAATTGATCATCTACAGCCATTTAGGGTCGAAAGGGGCTTGTTTTCTATACTGTCCCTGCGCGCCTTTGGCGCGCGAAACCATTCCTTTCGAAGGTCACAGTGGTCTCTCAAGACAGGTGGTCTCCCATAGCAGGTCCCTTATAGAGTAAAACCAATCGGTGCCTGGCAGATGTGGTCTCTCAAGACAGTGGTCTCTCAAGACAGGTTTTACTGTAGCTAGTTATCATAATTAAAGTCGTGTGACTAAATAAAACCTTGGGATCTATCAAAACTACTACAATTGAGACAAAAGTGAGTGAGGTTTACATCGCCAGTCAAACAGCATTTAAGGACTGCGTTAGTGAGGACTGCCTCACTGCTCAATGCATTATACATTACCATAACGCTTTGGGAAGAGCTGGGTACTAGGCATAAATAACCCGTACTGGCAGCAGGTGACGATGTGCACAGAGCTTGCCTCTGTTACCGGTGGGAACTGCAAACAGCAGAAAAATCTCCACCTGCAGTCGGGTTTTCCATCCCCAGAGCATTAATTTTGGGGTGGGGAAACTGTCTGGTTCCTCTGCATTGAACTTGCTGTTCTCGACGGAACGGTGTACTTAGAAGGCAAGTTCGTCTTCTACCCCTATAAGTTACAGAAAATTATACAATAGAATTAAAATGCGTGGATTCCCTGAGGATTGCCTCACAACTTTGCGTGGTGGTGGGAGGGTGGGGGCTATGAAGATACCCACCCTCTCTCCACCAGTAGCAACAATCACTCGGCAGTCACAGTTTTCAATAGCGGATTCCCATCTCTCTACCTATAGCTTTTCTAGTTGAACACTCTCAAATTTCAAATTTTCTTGAAACTTTCTTAGCAAGATGAAACAAGGAAAAAGTAAACGAAGTGTGGGAGGGATTGGATGAAGCCTCCTGTTAATATACACAGGAAACCACCAAACACCAAGAAAGGATTGAAACAAGAAGGCTTGCCACATTTATGAAATTCCATAGTCGATTAATCAGAGGCCAAAATCGACGATTAGTCAACTTTTTTGACCACAGTTTTTTAACAAAGGGTCGACTAAAACGAGATGGCTGAATGGTCCTAAAGGTAGGCATAACCGGGCGTGTGGCCATGTACATTTCAAATAACATGGTGACATAGTCAACGATCCATCATTCCCACATTATAAGGCTTGGTAAACGTCGGAATGAACGTTTCGTTGACCATATTCTGTTAAGTTGGTTAAACTGGGATTTACAAGCACAAAGATCAGTGAGATGTTGACTGATGAAGGGCCAAACAGAGAATGATAATTGGCACCAATTTCGGGACGTCTGCGTCACTGCGCATGCGCAGTGGGGGCGTAGTATGGAGGTCCTTTAGGACATGATTTCTTTTTGTTTTGGATGCAAATTTTGGGGATTGGGGGGCAAAATTTGTGTTTGGCCCTGGTTTTGTTGGAGTTAGCACCAGCTAAGTCTGGGTCATTGGTAAGTATAAAAAATATATAAATTACTATAAATTTTTTAACTTTCGGGATACATGCCTGAATGTCATCAATTTTACTGTGACTCCACTGTTGTTTTATTAGTGTTACTTCCGTTTCCTCTCCTGAACCCTCCTGTTAGATTTCCAAGCTCTCTCAGCCTTTTTATTGAGAATTTTTTATTAAAATTCTTGGGAGTTTAACATGTTTTACGGAATGGGTCTTCTGTTTATCCCCTGCGTTTACATCCTGTTCAATTGGTGTTCGCGACATTTTGTATTCTTGCATCTTCTACCAGATGCATTGTTTTTTTCTTCCTATGAAGATCTGGCTTTTCATCAGGTGGTTGTTGATCGGTTACTGACTGTGGGCCTCTGCTGTTTGTTTGGTTAGTTTCCAGTTTTTCCTCTTGACGTTTTTTGTTCAACAATGTTTTGGATACGTATTAATTCAGTGTTTAGTATAGGACAGTATTGTATTCTATTAGGATACATATTATACCTTATTCCGGTAGTTTAGCTTCATTTATGTAGTGCTTGTCCACACTTAGGCTCTATCTGGATGCCCTTGGGCTCATGAGGTTTCCTTGGGGTACTTTGGCTTCATTCAAATATTATTATTTGGGAGTGTAGCAGACTTATGATTTTGGCTTCATATTATTGTATCTATGAATAATTTGTACCTAGCATAAGTCCATGAAGTCTGTCTCAGATTTACATGCTTGTTGTCTTGCCTGTAGTCGTTGCGTTCCTTGAAATACTTGTACTATTGGGATGCGACCGTTGGAAGCGGGTGTCGACCTATGTGGTGGGCTGTAGAGTTCCGATTCCTTTCAGGCTCCTTTTCAGAGGAACAAGAACATGCTGATGGTACTTCGACACCTGCCCATTACGTGATGCCATCCTCGCGCTCTGATGCGCAAACAAAGCTAGCTGCCAAGGTGCTCATGATTATTAAGCAATGATTGAGGTCTCTAGTTAGTGCTCTTAATCCTCGTGCATGCAGCTAGCTCGATCCGTGAAGCTGTTCCTCAACTTGTGGGAGCTGGGATGCCGGGTAGGTGTGTTGTGGTCGTGAAGTGTAGACGTGGGTAGAGCGAGCACCTCAAAATCAAAAGCTCACCCAGTGACGACAGCAAAGGGGAAGAAGCCTGAAAGTTTCTCTACGGGGCGCTCGGCAAGATCAGGGGTCAGATTGCGAGTTGGAGAACCCTCTGTCCTGGCAGCAGTCGGGGTTGACTTTCCATCTCAAGAAAGTTAGTGTGTCTGGGGCATTCATCTGCGCTTGCGATTCTGAACGCTTATTTCACACTTAGCCAGGGTCGGCTGCTGTTACGGCTTCCTCTTCTTCCATGGAAAAGCATGTCAAGGGGTAGAAGCCTGCAAGTTTCTCATTGGGATGCTCAGTGAGATCTGGAGTCAGATCGCGAGTTGGAGAACCCTCTCCGTTCCGTCAGCAGTCGAGATCGGCTGTTTCCTCTTCGAGAAACTTTAGTGAGTCGAGGCGTCCGTTCACACTTTCGGTCTGGGATGCTCCTTCCACACTGCAACCGGGGGCCAGTTGCAGCTATGGCTTCTTTCTCTGCTTCATTGGCAAAGCACGTTAGACTGCAGACTAGCTGTCCGACTTTGGATGTTCAAGCTGTTCCATGGAGGTTTTCCCATTCTTCACCACCGAAGTCGTATTAACCTGCAGCTACTGGTTCGAGGCATATACATACAGGACCGCAGGCATCGGTCACGAACCTGCTGTCGCAGATTGCACAGCTTCTCGCAGCATCCCAGCAGTCTCAGGTTCAGCTGTCAACAGTCTCCGGTAGTGAGCTGTTGGGTGGTGCTGGTCAGTCCAGTCATCTGTTCATTGGGATTCTCAGATGGAACACTCATGTCGGTGAGAGGGCTATGCAGGACGATTCTCCATCACTCGCAGAACAGCACATGGAGACTATGAATTTTATTCATCAGTTCTTCCGGTTCTTGTTCCATCTGAACAAAGTCTGCGTTTGCTAGGCAAAAAACAGCTTTCATCCCTCGATAAGGGAACTGTGCGCAGGAAAGAGGAGGTTCTTTCCTTCCCAGGTCATTCTGCTCAGGTGTAGGTCTTTATGCTGCTCATCTGGAGCTCTGTTTACAGAGGCCACCTTCAAGTTTTTTTCAAATGAAGTCCTTGGGTTAATATTTGGACTCCTTATGGAGGTCCGAATTCTACCTTAGTGCAGTTTGAGGAATATTCTTTAAAAATTTTCTCACGAAACTCCATTCATAATCTTTTGTTATGGTATACACCATCCGCAGGGAGTCAGACTCAAGTTTGTTAAAATCCAAAGATAGAAGTATTTTTAAACACCCATATTTCCCCAACTGCACGGAGCATGGAACTGTTATTTGGTATGAAGCGTCCTTAAGATCAGTAGAATGGAATGGTAAAAAAATTTACCATCAGTTGTGTGTTACAAAGGGGGGAATCGATAATATGAAAAACTCTTTTTCTCCAGAACCAGTGATCAGAATCTTTGGATATATTTGGTATACAGAATCCATAGTGGGGGAGGGTTAGAGACAAGTTTGTTAAAATTAAGCCCCTTGGTTCATATTTGGGGTTTATACAGGTGCCAGAAATTTACATTGGTGCAATATGAGAAATACTCTTTTAAGAATCTTATGAAGTTACCACCAGTCTGAAATGATTCATATTTGGCATACAACATCGTTTGGATGGTGAGGGTGGTCATCTTTTATTCAGACAAGTCCCTCAGTTCATATTTGGGCTCCCTATGGAGGCCCAAAGTTTTACTTAGTGCAATATGGGGAATAATCTTTAAAAATCATCTTCTTCAGATCCTCCAGTCAGAATCCTTTGATATTTGGAATACAGCATCCTTAGGGAGGTCAGATCTAAATTTGTTTAAATCAGGTCTCTGGATTAGTATTTGGGCTCTGTACTGGAACCCGAATTTTGATTTAATTCAATATGAGGAATAATGTGCTTCTTGAGATACAACTAGAATCTTTTATTATTTGGTATACAACATTCTTAGCTGGTTCAGATTCAAATAGTTCAAATAAAGCCCCTGGGTTGATATTTGTGTTCCAGCAAAGTGCAAAGTTTGTAATTTTCTCAAAATCATCTTCTCCTGACCCACCAGTTAGAGTCTTTTGATATTTGGTTTACAACATCCTTCAAGCTTGTTCAAGTTAAGTCCGTAAGTTGATATTTGGGTTCCCTAGTTTTGCATTACTGAAAATCTTGGCATTATTTCTCTGGTAGCCCCCCCCCCCCCCCCCCCCCCCCAATACCAGAAAAGAAAAACGTGCATGGACAACAGAGTTATTGTCCCCCGACCCTTCGGGAGACTATTGTAATCAGCCGTGTCCGTCCGTCTGTCCGTGCGTGTGTCCGTCCGTCCGTCACACCCTTGTCCGGATGATAACTTTAGTTTGGATGATTTTACTGAAACTAAATTTGGTATGTGTCTTACTTGGGTGGAAATGCAGGTCAAGTTCGAAAATGGGCACGCTCCATTGATTTCTACTGGATTTATTCCCCTTTTTCGACTTAAAAAATACAGTTTTTGTGTTGTCCGGATGATAACTTTAGTTAGGATCATTTGATTGAAACGAAATTTAGTATGCCGCTTATTTGGGTGGAAATGCAGGTCAAGTTCGAAAATGGGCACGTTCCACTGATTTTTACTGGATTTATTCCCCTTTTTCGACTTAGAAAATACGGTTTTTGTGTTGTCCGGATGATAACTTTACTTTGGATCATTTGATTGAAACGAAACTAAGTATGTGGTTTAATTGGTTGGAAATACAGGTCAAGTTAAAAAATGGCCATGCTCTGCGAACAAATTGCATCCTAACAGCTCCCTTGAATTTGCCATCTTGGTCGGGGGACCGGGGGCGTTGCCCTTGTATATAATTAAATAACTTCATTCCTCTGTAGTGTTAACTAGCCATACAGACCTTCATTTTAATGGCGCGCGATCTCTCTCATGCGCCATCACTCGCACAATTACAATTTGTGGTGAATGATCAATCGCGCATGTGGAAAAAAAGCAGTTACTTTTTTAGTTTACGTCAACGATGTCAGAGTTTCAGAAACTGAGTCTCAAAACACTAGAGCTGCCTTGACTGTTTGATTAATCAAATAACCGTCGTAACATGCTATAGTCTACTATTATTTTTCATAGCCGACTATTTGTTTTAGCCGTATACATCATGCCACTGAATGATAATATTGGCCTGCGAGAGACACGGTAACATTTCTCGGGTTCCTGTTACCCTTCGTATTCATTGTTTATATCACGAAAATAGGCAGGAATTTTTACTTTACCCTCGCATATTGTTTCATGAAATGGACGTTGTCATACCTAAACTCTGCTTTGGATCAAGCTATTGTGAACAAATTGTTGATAATCCATGTTAATTTTTAATATCGATGTGGAATTTATTGACACAAAATTTCTGAAAGAATGTCCATCCATACTTTGAAATGTTAGCATCACGTGATAGTGACCGACACAAAGTTGATTACATCAATTAGGAATTCCCGGTAAATCCTAGTTTTTAGCTTAACTTGACACAGTCAAGATAAGCTATTGCCATCACGCTTGCGGAAGTCTGTGAGTCTGTTAGTCTGTGAGTCTGTGACGTCTGTTCACATTTTCCTTTAGCACGGACTACACCCCGCAGTTCTTGTCTGATTGTCACAAAATTTCATATGCTGGTTTGGGGTCATGTCTTGATGAGAACGTCCCCTTTTGGTTGCGATCGGGCAACCGGTATGGCGGCCCGAGCCCAAAAACCAAAAAACCATTAGCACAGTCTACAGGTCGTATTTATGAAGGGATTTCATTGTAACTTGGTAGGATGCCTCTGTATAATGCCTAGATGAGAACGTCCTCTTTTGGGCATGATCTATCAACTGTGATGGCTGCCCAAGCCCGAAACCCAAAAACTTTTAGCACAGTCTGCAGGTCATGTTTAATGTGGAGGGATTTCATTGTAACTTGGTAGGATGACTCCTTATGATGTCTAGATGAGAATATCCCCATTTGGGCATGATCTGCCAACCGTGACGACTGCCCGAGCCCAAAACCCAAAAACCTTTAGCACAGTCTACAGGGCATATTTATTGAGGAATTTCATTGTAACATGGTGGGTTGACTTCATACAATGTCTAGATGAGAAAGTCCCCTTTCGGCCGTGATTGGGCAACTGTGACGGCTACAGGACCCCGAAGCCCGAAAACCTTTAGCACAGTCTAGAGGTGATATTTATGAAGGGATTTCATTGTAACTTGGTAGGATGACTCCAAATAATGTCTAGATGAGAACGTCCCATTTTGATTGCGATCATGCAGCCTTGATGGGTGCCCGAGCCCAAAAACCTTTAGCATAGGCAAAAGGTCATATTTATGGAAGGATTTCATTGTAACCTGTTAGGTTGACTCCATATAATGCCTAAATGATGACATCCCCTTTCGGTCGTGATTGGTCAGTTGTGATGGCTACAAGTGCCCGAAGCCCGAAAACCTTGAGCACAGTCTACAGGTCATATTTATGAAGGGATTTCATTGTAACTTCTTAGGATCACGCCAGATGATGCCCAGATGAGATTGTCCCCTATGGTTGCGATCATTCACCCATGATGGCTGCCCGAGCCCAAAGCCCAAAAGCCTTTAGCACAGTCTACAGGTCATATTTATGAAGAGATTTCATTGTAGCTTGGTAGGTTAACTTCATATAATGTCTAGATGAGAACGTCCCCTTTTGGACACGATTGGGCAACTGTGACGGCTAAAGGTGCCCGAAGCCCGAAAACCTTTAGCACAGTCTTCAGGTCATATTTATGAGGGGATTTTATTGTAACTTGGTAGGATGACTCCAAATAATGTCTAGATGAGAACGTCCCCTTTTGATCGCGATCATTCAGCCTTGATGGGTGCCCGAGCCCAAAAACCTTTAGCATAGGTAAAAGGTCATATTTATGGAAGGATTTCATTGTAACCTATTAGGTTGACTCCATATAATGCCTAGATGATGACATCCCCTTTCGGTCGTGATTGGTCAGTTGTGATGGCTACAAGTGCCCGAAGCCCGAAAACCTTGAGCACAGTCTACAGGTCATATTTATGAAGGGATTTCATTGTAACTTCTTAGGATGATGCCCAGATGAGATTGTCCCCTATGGTTGCGATCATTCACCCATGATGGCTGCCCGAGCCCGAAGCCCAAAAACCTTTAGCACAGTCTACAGGTCATATTTATGAAGAGATTTCATTGTAGCTTGGTAGGTTAACTTCATATAATGTCTAGATGAGAACGTCCCCTTTTGGACATGATTGGGCAACAGTGACGGCTAAAGGTGCCCGAAGCCCGAAAACCTTTAGCACAGTCTACAGGTCATATTTATGAGGGGATTTCATTGTAACTTGGTAGGATGACTCCAAATAATGTCTAGATGAGAACGTCCCCTTTTGATCGCGATCATTCAGCCTTGATGGGTGCCCGAGCCCAAAAACCTTTGGCATAGGTAAAAGGTCATATTTATGGAAGGATTTCATTGTAACCTATTAGGTTGACTCCATATAATGCCTAGATGATCACATCCCCTTTTGGTCGTGATTGGTCAGTTGTGATGGCTACAAGTGCCCGAAGCCCAAAAACCTTGAGCACAGTCTTCAGGTCATATTTATGAAGAGATTTCATTGTAACTTCATAGGATCACTCCAGATGATGCCCAGATGAGATTGTCCCCTTTGGTTGCGATCATTCAACCATGATGTGTGCCCGAGCCCAAAGCCTGAAAACCTTAAGCACAGTCTACAGGTCATATTTATGAAGAGATTTCATTGTAGCTTGGTAGGTTAACTTCATATAATGTCTAGATGAGAACGTCCCCTTTTGGACATGATTGGGCAACTGTGACGGCTAAAGGTGCACGAAGCCCGAAAACCTTTAGCACTGTCTGCAGGTCATATTTATGAAGGGATTTCATTGTAACTTGGTAGGTTGACTCCAAATAATGTCTAGATGAGAATGTCCCATTTTGGCCGTGATCATTTAGCCTTGATTGGTGCCCGAGCCCCCCCAAAACCCCCCAAAAACCTTTAGCATAGGCAAAAGGATATATTTATAGAAGGATTTCATTGTAACATTGTTAGGTTGACTCCATATAATGCCTAGATGATGACATCCCCTTTTGGTCGTGATTGGTCAACTGTGATGGCTACAGGTGCCCGAAGCCCGAAAACCTTGAGCACAGTCTACAGGTCATATTTATGAAGGGATTTCATTGTAACTTCTTAGGATCACTCCAGATGATGCCCAGATGAGATTGTCCCCTTTGGTTGCGATCATTCAACCATGTTGGCTGCCTGACTTCATGTAATGTCTAGATGAGAACGGCCCCTTTTGGACACCATTAGGCAACTGTGTTGGCTACAGGGGCCCAAAGCCCGAAAATCTTAGCACAGTCTACAGGTGATATTTATGAAGGGATTTCATTGTACCTTGGTAGGATGACTCTAAATAATGTCTAGATGAGAACGTCCCCTTTTGGTCGCGATCATTCAGCCTTGATGGCTGCCCGAACCCCAAACCCCAAAACCTTTAGCATAGTCTATTGGTCATATTTATGGAAGGACTTCATTGTAACCCATAAGTTTGACTCCATATAATGCCAAGATGATGACATCCCCTTTTGGTCGTGATTGGTCAGCTGTGACGGCTTCAGGGGCCCAAAGCCCAAAAACCTTGAGCACAGTCTACAGGTCATATTTATGAAGGGATTTCATTGTAACTTTGTAGGATCACTCCAGATGATGCCCAGATGAGAATGTCCCCTTTTGGTTGCAACCATTCAACCATGATGGCTGCCAGAGTCCAAAGCCCCAAAACCTTTAGCACAGTCTACAGGTCATATTTATTAAGGGATTTCATTGTAACTTGGTAGGTTGACTTCATATAATGTCTAGATGAGAACGTCCTTTTTGGACGCAATTGGGAAACTGACGGCTACAGGGGCCCGAAGCCCGAAAACCTTTAGCACAGTCTACAGGCCATATTTATGAAGGGATTTTAATGTAACTTGATAGGATGACTCGTTTTGGAATAATTTCACTGTAACTTGGTAACTTTTGTTGATATACGTTAACTGTGAGGGCCACATATATTAACTGTGAGGTCATATTAACCCACCCCCACAGATCTTTAGTACAGTGTACACCTCATATTATTTTTATCATAAACATAGCATACAGGGAACAGAAATGAACATATTCCCAATTATCACAATTCTTGTCTTATTTCATAATCCTTTCATAAACATTGAACATTATCCTTTTCATCAAACACAACACACAAGTTAAGCTACAGTGTCATTGACACTTTCATTAGTCATTAGATGACCCGATTGGCTGGAATAAACACCGGGTGCTATATTCCTGGCAATTATCACCAAGCAACAGTTTCTAGATCTTCAAAATGACCCAAATGAAAACTTCATAGTTCAGATGGTGCTTTGATTTTCACTTGTGTTGTCAGAATTTTGAACTGCATTTGAACTGCATTTACTTGTACCTCGCTAAATATTCCACTGTATATTATGCTTAAAAGTTAGAAATTTAGTGGTAAGAAATTGTGGTGTGAATAATGTCTATCATGTACTTACACAAAGCCTAAGTTGCCTACTTGTCACGCTAAGTGATTGCGTCTCCCTTTTCCTTTTTTGTGCCCGTAGAGGTGTTTTCCCAAATCACCAAAGAAACCTCGCGCCTTGGCATCATTTTGTGCGTGCGATGTATAGTGCCTGGATTTTTTTAAAATGAAATTGCATGCTGCTGGCGGATATTCCTGCTCAGGATAGGAAATATGCCACTAAAATAAGTATCATTTGGGTTTTTTAATCCAAATTTTCCTCTGTAAATTGTATCAACATTTTGTCCAGTGACTTCTTCAGTTAAATTCTCTTGAATTTTTTATCAAATCTAGTCATGGCTGCTTCACAGCAGCCATGACTAGAATTGATGGAAGATATTTTTTAAATACTCAGCGGGTTAAGAGTTAAACCACTTTGGTCAGGTGCGCGCTTCAGGCCCCATGGCTAATTAAATCCTTCTTTAAACAACTTTGGTCCGGTGCATGTATCAGGCCCCATGGGGCCTCTTGTTTACTAAGGTGCATAAATATAAAATGACTGTTTAGTTGTAAATTTTTGACAATGGATAAACAGGCCTGGCATTTTCAGGAGAGCGATTTATTCGCTCGCCTACTGCTCGCCTTAAAAATATTGTGGAGAGCGAAAAATAGCCCTCTTAGCCTTAGAAAATAATGATTACCACAACAGCCTATTCCTAAAACACACAGGTTTTCAGATCTCTGCAGTCTTAGTCGTCTCTGCAATATGGCCACACTGCCCCTTATCAAGGCCCGGAGGTGTGGGAAGGGAAGTGTAGCCGTCTCACAGAGACTTCGTGGTTAGCAGCACCAAATAAAATGTACAAAGCCCACTAAGCAGAATTAATTAATAGTACAACTTCATATTGCCACTTTTAGCTTTTGTAGGCTTGAGGAGAGCTAATCGCTCCCCTAGGTCATGTGAGGAGAGCGATTTTTAGCCCTCCTGCATTTTTAAGAATGCCAGGCCTGGATAAAGGAACAATACCCAACATGAATATTTGCAGTACTACTTTACCCTTCTTGAAAATATATGCGTCAAGGTAAATGCAGGTTTAAAATTTAGAATAATTTTTTACTTACTGAAGATTTCAATTTTCTTTTTTCAGATGGGGGCTTTTTTGCCGAAACCCAAGACTGATAAACACAATGAAGGTGGTGTTGGCAATGGGCTGAGGTATGGATTAAGCAGTATGCAAGGATGGCGCGTAGAAATGGAAGATGCTCATTGTGCTATTATTGGGCTGCCATCTGGTTTGAAAGAGTGGTCATATTTTGCAGTGTTTGATGGGCATGCTGGAGCAAGAGTATCTGCATACAGCTCTGAGCAATTGCTGGATCATATTATGGCCACTGAAGACTTCAAAGGAAACATGAATGTTACTGAAGGAACAGAGATTCAGCCTTCAATTGATGATGTTAGGAAGGGTGTTAAACAAGGTTTTCTAAATCTAGATGAAAAGATGAGGTCAATGCCTGAAATTATGAGTGGGGAGGATAAAAGTGGATCGACTGCTGTTTGTGTTATTGTTTCTCCTGATAAATTTTTTTTTGCAAATTGTGGAGATTCTCGTGCAGTCTTGTCACGAGCTGGTAAATGTTGTTTTTCTACAACTGATCATAAACCTATTAATCCTGGAGAAAAGGAGAGAATTCAAAATGCAGGTGGCAGCGTAATGATACAGCGAGTGAATGGGTCATTAGCTGTGTCGAGGGCATTGGGTGATTTTGAATACAAAAATGTTGATGGTAAAGGTCCATGTGAACAGCTGGTATCACCTGAACCTGAAATTTTTCTGAATGAAAGACATGAAGATGATGAGTTCTTAGTGCTAGCTTGTGATGGTATCTGGGATGTCATGTCAAATGAGGAATTATGTGACTTTGTTAGAAATAGACTCTTCATAACCTCCGACTTGGAGCATATTTGTAATCAAGTTGTTGATACCTGCTTATATAAGGTACAGACTAGTTTGATTTCTTATATTATGATTAAAACGGATTTATCTGTTGATAAATATCTGCATCATAATTACATTTTTAGTCCCCCACGGTTTCACCGTGAAGAGGACTATTGGATTGCACTCCATCTGTCTGTCTGTCTGTCTGTCTGTCTGTCTGTCTGCCTGCCTGCCTGTCTGTCTGTCTGTCTGTCTGTCTGTCTGTCTGTCTGTCTGTCTGTCTGTCTGTCTGTCTGTCTGTCTGTCTGTCTGTTCATCTCTCTGTCTGTCTGTCTGTCTGTCTGCCTCAGTCCGGTTGTCCGTCCGTCCTTTTGTCCTGTTACCACCTGTATCTCAGAGATGCTTTGGGGCTTTTGTTTAAAATTTTCAGATTTGATGGGACCTAGCAGCTTAAGACAAATAACATATCATACAGGTTTTTTCTCGAGCATAAATTATGCAAATTAGCCTTAATTGATCTTTTTTTCGGGTAATATTTTTGTACATATTATGTTGTGTACTGTTACCACCTGTGTCTCAGAGATACTTTAATGCTTTTGTTTCAAATTTTCAGATTTTTTGATGGGGCATTAGGAAAAATTGATGCACGTCAATTTTTTTCCGAAAAAAATTCAAGATGTCCGAGTGACGGCCATTTTTGTTGGAAATTGTGTGTAATTCATTATACGCTCAGAACTTCTGAACGACATTTCCGATTTCAATAATTTTTAGTATGGAGTTCTTGCAGCATAAGATAAATAACATATCATACAGGTTTTTTCTCGTGTGTAAATTATGCAAATTAGCCTTACTTAACCTTTTTTGGGGTAATATTTTTGTGTGCATTATGTTGTATACCGTTACCACCTGTATCTCAGAGATGCTTTGACGATTTTGTATAAAATTTTCAGATTTGATGGAAAAAATTGATGCACATAAATTTTTTTCCAAAAAAATTCAACATGTCCGACTGGCAGCCATTTTTGTTGGAAATTACGCGTAATTCGTTATACGCTTCGAACTTCTGAACGACATTTCCGATTTCAATTTTTGGTATGGAGGTCTAGCAGCATAAGATAACATATCATACAGGTTTTTTTTCTCGTGCATAAATTATGCAAATTAGCCTTACTTAACCTTTTTCTCTGGTAATATATTTGTGTGTATTATGTTGTGTACTGTTACCACCTGTATCTCAGAGATGCTTTCATGCTTTTGTTTCAGATTTGAAGGGAAGGGACATAAGATAAATAACATATTATACTGGATTTTTTTCTTGTGCATAAATTATTCAAGTTAGCCTTACTTAACTTTTTTACAGGTATTTGGATGCTTCCAGTAAAACCACAGAAAAATGGGTAATATTGGGACTAGTTAGTTTAAACATATTTTATTTGCCAGTTTGGGACTAGTTTGTTGAGTTCCTTTGTTATCCATATTTGCTTGGGTTTTATTGAGGAAATATCAATATATTTCACAGTAATCCACCTTTCGTGGGAGACGATTGTCTGATCACTGGCGATCGGCATTGCATGTGTTGTAAACATATGAAGGATTTGTTGTGATCAAAGTCTTTGTAGCTCACCTACTGAAAGTCAGGGTGAGCTTTTCTCATATTGAGCAGAGGTGTGGGGAAAAAATGGCCAAATTTTTTGAAAATCTTCTTCTAATGAACCACCAGTAGCAGAGACTTGATATGTGGTATACATAGTCCTTTTGAGGTTTAGAATCAAGTTTGTTCAAGAGAAGTTTGTCGGGCATTATTTGCCTTCGTTATGGGAGGGGCAAAAATTTAGTCCAAAAAAAAAAGCCTAAAATTTCTATTTTCAGAACGGTGAGGTCGATTTGAACCAGATTTGATATGAGATGATAATGGGTCATAAGTAGTTGATTGATGCAAAAAAAAATTTTCTCATTGCCCCGTGGGAACCTCGGGAGCTAAAAATAGGAAAAACCTTAAAACTGCCATATCTCCAAAACTACACAGCACAGAGAATTCTTATTAGCTCACCTGACTGAAAGTCAGGGTGAGCTTTTCTGATCACTTTTCGTCCGTCGTCCGGCGTCCGGCGTGAAGGTGGTGTTTGGGTCTTTTTCTTCCAAACCACTGGCCGCATGTTAATGAAATTTCATGTGAGTAGGGGTTATATAGCGGCATTTTGATTTTTGGGCAAATTAGGTTTCGGCTCATATTGAGCAGAGGGGTGGGGCAAAAATGCTCCAATTCTTAAAAAATCTTCTTCTCAAGAACCAGCAATAGCAGAGACTTGATATTTGGTATGCAGCTTCCTTTTGAGGTGTAGACTCAAGTTTGTTCAAGAGAAGTTTGTAGGTCTATACTTGGCGATGTTATGGGAGGAGCAAAAATTTTGGCCCCACCCCAAATTTCTATTTTTTAAACCGAGAGGCCAATTTGAACCAAATTTTATGTGAGGGCTTATTGGGTCATAAGTACCTAATTTATGCAGAAATTTTTTTTCCTGTAGCCCCGTGGGAACCACAGGAGCTAAAAATAGAAAAAAATTAAAACGCCTATATCTCAAAAACTGCACGGCAGTGAGAATTTTTATTTGGTGTGAAGCTTTCTTGGGACCAACAGAAAGGATTGGTAAAAAAAAATTGCTATCGGTTTTATCATAGGGTACTTTTTCGGGACTCTGAAAAAGTGCTGAGTCAGTATTTTTTAACACAGTAGGCAATGGGAAAAAAATAAAGAATTGTTTTCTTCCAAACCACTGCTCTAAAAGCTTTCATATTTTACATATAACATCTTTGGAACATTGATTCACATATTTGTAGAAATCAAATTCCTCGGTCCATATTTGGGTTCCCTATGGGAACCCAAATGTTCAAATTAGTGCAATATGAGGGATATATTTTAAAAATCTTCTTCTTCGGATCCACAAATCAGAATCTTTTGATATTTGCTATGCATCATCCTTAGGGGGGTGAGATTGATGTTTGTTCAAGCCAAGTCCCTGAGTTCATATTTGGACTCCCTTTGGGAACCCAAATTGTAACTTAGTGCAATACGAGGTATATTCTTTTAAAATCTTCTTCTTCGCATCCACCGGTCAGAATCTTTTGATATTTGGTATACAGTATGCTTAGGGAGGTGAGATTCAAGTTTGTTCAAGTCAAGTCCTTCGGCTCATATTTGGTCTCCCTGTGGGAGCCCAAATTATAACTTAGTTCAATATGAGGAATATTCTTTAAAAAAAATTTTTTTTTCAGATCCACCAGTCAAAATGTTTTGATATTTGATGTACAGCATTCTTAGGGGCTGAGAGTGAAGTTTGGTAAAGCCAAGTACCTGGGTTCATATTTGGGCTCACTGTGGGAGCCCAAATTATACCAAAATTTTTATTTTCCAAACCAAAAAGTCGATTTGAACCAAATTTGATATGAGGGCTTATTGGGTCATAAGTACCTAATTTATGCCGAAAATTGTTTTCCTGTCCCCCACGGGAACTGCAGGAGCTAAAAAATTTTTTTCTTTTTAAATGCCCATATCTCCAGAACTACATGGCACTGAGAATTTTTATATGGTGTGAAGCTTCCTTAGGACCGGAAGAAAAAAATGGTAAAAATTTTATCATAAGGTTCTTTTCTAGGACTAAAAGTGCCGAGTCATCATTTTTTAACAGTGTAGCTAATGGGAATAACGTTGAAGAATCTTCTTCTCCCAAAACACTGCTTCAGAAGCTTTTATTTTTGGGCTCCCTATGGGAGCCCATGTATAACTTAGTTCAGTATGAGAAATATTCTTAAAAAATCTTTTTTTTCTGTTACTCCTGTTAGAATCTTTTGATATTTGATTTTTGATTTTCTTAGAAGTGGCAAATTGAAGTTTGTTCAAGTTCTGCTTTATTGATAAAATTGGGCCCAGTAGTAACCAATTCCTGCATTGAAAGCCCTGTAAAGTGGGCAGTGATAGGCATAAACGATTGACCAAACTTGATATTATAATTACGCCTCTGTAAGATGTAGCCTTAGATGCTGAAAGTGACCTTAAATTCCAATAAATAAATAGATAAATTATTGAGTACCCAATATGGGTATCTAACATATGAACACTTTGGGTTACTAAGTAGGGTAAACAATTTTATGTTGAAAAACTGATAACAAGGCAGAATCCCTTGTTTAAATTATACATGACTACTTTGCGGTAATGACAATCTAAAAGTACAGTATCTTGAAAAGACTTTGTGTTGTTTTTTATTAGTTCAATTTTTAGCTTTTCTTGACAAAGTCAAGCTATGCTATTGTCATGGGGCATGCGGAAGTCTGTGAGTCTGTCTGTCCACAATTTGTTCGGCACAGGCTATAGGCCATAGTTCTTATCTATCATCACCAAATTTGAGATGCATGTTCGCGTTGGTGTCTAGATGAGATCGTCATATTTTGGTTATGACTGGCTGCTTACATTGGCTGCTGCAGCAGCCATCGTGAATTTTGTATGGCGCAGCCTACAGGCCGTAGTTCTCATCTGATCATCACGAAATTTCATCTGCATATTCGGGTTGATGTCCAGATGAGAACGTCCTATTTTGGTCTCAGTTGGCTGCACACAGTGGCTGCTGCAGCAGCCACAGTGTGGGTTGATTTTAAAAATTGTTATCTTACGCAAATTTCTTGAAATTTGGCAGGTTGTCTTAGATTGATGAGTAGATGAGACCTTCCTATTTTGATCGTGGCTGCCCCCAGGGTGGGTGAATTGAGGGGTGAAGTTGTTTTATCTTATTTTTGTTATACCACATTTGGATGAAAAAGACAATAATACGCTGAAAGAAATTGTCTTTGTGTGGTGAATGTAATATGATATTTCAGGCATGTAGGACACTGTTATGACTGCGAGTGTTTAGATCAGCAAGTACATTTTAAATGTGTATATATTTTGCCCACTTGATGAAATTTGATATGCAAGTTGTTTTTTTTTTTGTTTCAACCATGACTACTTTTCCTAAAGTTTGACTTCAAATCCGCCAATGGTAGCATGGCTGCTTCAGCCATGATTTTTTTTCTCCCAATTTCAACGAAATTTCATATGCAGGTTTAGTTTTATCAGTACTTTTCATAATGGTTGGCTTCAAATCAGCCAATGGTAGCATGGCTGCTGCAGCTGTGTCATTTTTCTTCCAATTTTGACCAACTTGGTCTGAGATGGGTAGTTTCACTGGTAGATTAGCCTTGAATGGGGTCGAAAACTAAGAGTCAACCAATGTAGCATTGCTGCTTCAGACATATATTTTTCACTCCAATTTTAATGGAATTACCAAAAAAAAGTCAATAATTATGGCGCAATTTACTTAAATGTTACGTAAGTTAAGTAATTATAACATTACTCTTAGAAATATACCATAAGATCAAGATAAGCTACAGTGTCATTGACACTTTCGAAACTGCACTGGTAAAGGGATTAACACAACATTGAATGCAGTTGGGACCCAAGCCATGTCAATATCCTTGTCAAATTACGCCTGGATGTCAAATTGTATACTGATCAATCCATAAATGGTGAGACTATAGCATAATAAAAAGCCATGTAGAAACTGCACTTTTAAAAGTCTACGCAACATTGCATGCTTTCGGGACCCACCCATGTCATTTTTCGACTCCTCCCATGGGCCAACTTTGTTTGGGGCCAACCTCTCCCTTGGGCCAACTTCTTTTTCGGGTTGTCTTTGTTTTGGGCCGACTTCTCTCGTGGGATGACTTTGTATGGGGCCGACTTCTCTTAATAATAATAACTCTTTGGCCATCCACTGATTTGTGGCTGTTCTCATAAGAGAAGGCCATCATTCCCTCTGCCCCTCACCCCCTCCTCTCCTCCCAGCATTCAGATATAAAGTGTTTAATAGTGTCCCTCACTTCCCCTTTTTCAACTTCTTCAATCAGATGAGCACTCCTACCCTGTCCCTCGTGTCCCCCCCCCCCCCCCCCCTCAGCCATCTATCCTTTGTTTCTCCACCCCATTTCTTTATTATTCTTCCAGTAAATTTTAATCTATGAGGTATATACTATGGGCATTCCAAGAGAAAATGTCCCAGGGTCTTCACTACTCCAGAGTGCCACATTTGGCATCCCTTTTCCCCATCTCTCCCAATTTCCCCCCTAAGCTCCAGTGATCTTGATCTCAGTTTGAACAGTAGTGACCCCCAAAGGTGCCATCTAGGTACTTTTCAAAGTTCTTTATATTGTAACCCCTGCAGTGATCTTTTCACGCTAACTCCTGCTCGCCAGTTTCGATTGCAGTATATGCTCAACCAGCCTGGAAACCTCATACATGCGTCTTGTGGGCCAATTTGTTTTGTGCTGACTTCTCTCGGGGATCGACTTTGTTTGGGACGACTTCTCTTATGTTCAAAAACATGTGGTCAAATGACTTTTTAAAAGACCCAAAAGACCCGGATCCTCACACCTAATTTTGGTAAACATGGCTTCCCCAGGAATTAGGCACGGCAATAGGCAATGTAGTTGTTAAACATGCGGCAATCTAGCATGGGTTCTACCACGATATTGCCGATTGTCGAGGCTAATTTTGATAAACATGGCACCCCAGGCAACTTGTGGTATTTATTTATTAACTTAGCCAATTACGGAATAGTCATTGTAGTGTTAAAAAAATGTGGTACTCTATCGTGTGTTTTACCACGATACTGCCGACCGCCCAGCCGAGGCTAATTTTGATGTGATATACACATGTGAGTCTCGTTGTCCCAGAAAATTGTGGGCATGAAGAAAATCTGCAATGCAGTGGTAAGTGGCATTCTACCATGATTTGTACAACGACATTGCGAGTCATGATCATGGCTGATTTTGAAAAGTACATTGTAGACTGTGTTTTGACCAATGAGTGGGGCTGTTTTAGTCAACTAGCAGCGACATTTTTACCAAAATTGGGGCCATTGTGACCAACTCCAGAGGACAATATGTTTCACGCATTGGCCAACTTGTGTGAAAACGTCCCTACTCCGGTCAGTAACATCATACAGTGGAGTCCACTTAATTGGGCATCACTTAATTATATATTCCAGTTAATCAAATATAAATGATGACCACAAAACCATTCAGTATACATTCAGTACAAATTTGACCTGTTAATTGCATATGTGTTGAAAAGTAAACTTCTCTTAATTGAATAAAAAATCTTGCAGTCTGTCGAAGAATTATTTTGACAACCAGCAAATTCCCACATTGATATACCTTTTAGCCTCTGTACACCCAATTTTGGTATTTAACCTATTATATTTTTTTTTGCCGAGCTGAATGAGCTCTGTCAAACAAGATATAATAGAATAAATAGTCAATTTATCACTATTAGATAGGAAAATGGCCCAGTCCTGTTAATTGTATACTCCTGTTAATTGAATATAGATTTTTCTGACAAAGTGGATATTCAATTAACAAGATTCCACTGTACTATCGGCAGGTGCCGTTTTGACCAATGAGAGTGGGGCTGTTTTGGCCAATGAGTGGGGCGGTTTTGAGAACTGGTGGGGACGTTTTGACCGAAAGGTTTCTCGACAATGCGTTTCCATGGCAACTCATATCAGTGAAGTCGTTCCCAAAATTGGGGACGACTTGTACTCACAATTGGACAACTCGTACCCAAGGTCGGAAGCTCGTACCAGTGGCTGGTCAACTTGTACCTGGTGTTTAATTGTGTGGATGAAGGCAATTAATGGCTTAAGAAATATAGAATAGGAGTGCTTGCTTTTGTTGGGTGGGGGGGGGGGGGGGGGGGGGTTACCAACACTGACTGTATTTTTGTGCCCCAAAATGCATTTTGAACAATTTATAGTGATTTTATGTGAAAAATTAGCTCTTATTACCTCACCCTTCCCCTCCCCCACCCACACCTTATTTTCTGCTCCAAAATGCGTTTTGAAACGATATAGATTGATTTTGTGCAAAAAGGTAGCTATATCTATATGACCTCCCCCCCCCCCCCCCCCCCCCCCCCCCCCCCCCACCCCCCGGAAGAAAAGATGGAACCGGAAGCAAAACGGAAGAAGAACGACAAACATTGACTAGTGATCGTCCAAGTCAAGAAGATCACAAATGATGTTCATTTAAAAAGCTAAGTAAAGAGCTATAATGCACCTCTTTCCACAAGTCCACCAGCTCACATCAATTGCTTTTAGTTGAAAATTTTATGGAAAATACCAACACGACCTGAAAACTTGACAGTCAAATTAAATTAATTTAGACTTCATGTCAGGTGTGAGTTCATGAAGAATTCTATCTTGTTAGTTTACCTGATTGAAAGTCAGGTTGAGCTATTCTGATCACTTTTTGTATGTCGTCTGTCGTCCCTCGTCTGTTGTACGTCGTGAAGGTGGTGTTTGGGTCATTTCCTTCCAAGCCACTGGCTGCAGTTCAGTGCAAATTCACATGAGTAGTGGTTATATAGGGGCATTTGGGTTTTTCTTCAAATTGGGTTTCTGTTCATATTGTGGAGGGGAGTAGGGCCAAAATGCACAAAATTTTAAAAAATCTTCTCATGAACCAGCCATAGCAGAGACTTGACATTTGGTTTGCAGCTTCCATTTGAGGTGTAGACTCAAGTTTGTTCAAGAGAAGTTTGACGGGCAATATTTGGCTTCGTTCTGAGAGGGGCAAGAATTTTTGCCCCGCCCAAAATTTCTATTTTCTGAACTGAGAGGTCAATTTGAACCAAATTTAATAGGAGGTATTATTGGGTTATGAGTACTTGATTTATGCAAAAAAAAATTTTTTCTGCAGCCCCGAGGGACCTCAGGAGCCAAAAATAGAAAAAAACCAAAAACGTCCATATCTCCAAAACTGCACGGCACTGAGAATTTTTATTTGGTGTGAGGCTTCCTTGGGACCAACAGCAAGGAATGGTAAAAAAAATTGCCCTTGGTTTTGTCGTAAGGTACTTTTTCGGGACTTTGAAAAATTGCTGAGTCAGCATTTTTTAACTCTGTGGGCAATGGGAAAAAATTAAAGAATCATTTGTTTCCAAACCGCTGCTCCAAAAGCTTTCATTTTTTACATATAACATCTTTGGAACATTGATTCATATTTGGGTTCCCTATGGGAGCCCAAATGTTCAAATTAGTGCAATATGAGGAATATTCTTGAAAAATCTTCTTCAGATCTTCCAATAAGAATCCTTTGATGTTTGGTATGCAGCATGCTTAGGGGGGTGAGATTCAAGTTTGTTCAAGCCAAGTCCCTGGGTTCATATTTAGGCTGAAAATTTGGGGTCCCGATTCGGACTTAGAAATTTTGGACCCAAATCCGGAAATGAGTTTTTTTGTTTTTTTTATGCATTTCGGTCAATTTTAAGACAAAAAAATATTTTTTTTTACACCGAAAATTTGGGGTCTGAGTGGGAAATTTTGGATCGAAATCCGGAATTTTTGGGGGGGGGGGGGGGGGTGGGGGGGGGGGGGGTATGCGTTTTGGTCAATTTTAAGACAAAAAATTTTTTTTTTTTTCTACACTGAAAATTTGGGGTCCGAGTGGGACTTGGAAAATTTTGGACCAAAATCTGGAAATTAGTTTTTGAGTTTTTTATGCATTTTGGGCAATTTTAAGAAGAAAAAAAAAATTTTGGTCTGAAAATATTTTGTTTGGGACTTCAAAAATTTCCGTACAAAAAAAAAAAAATCTGTTTTTTATGCGTTTATCTCAATTTTGGGACGTAAAAGTGCAGGAACTGAAAATAGAAGGAAAATCCTGTGTATTGTGTGGGCACAATCTCTTCATCTAGTTGGTATATGCTTTTCTTATGAGAAGGCATTTGCAGCTTATTCAAGTCAAGTCAAGTCCCTGGTTTGATATTTAGACTACCATGTCAGGTGAGCGCCCTCAGGCCCCCTGGGGCCTCTTGTTTTGTATAAAGCTTACTTTTATCCAGTAGAATAGAATGGTTAAAAAAAATCCCTATCGGTTTGATCACAAGGAACCTTTTTCAGGACTTTGAAAAAGTGCTGAGTCAGCACTTTTTAACACTGTAGGCAATGGGAAAAAGATTAAAAAATCTTCTCCAGATCCAGCAGGCAGAATCTTTTGATATTTGGTTTGCAACATTGCAGGGTGGATCTGATTCAAGTTTGTTCAAATCTGCCCCCTGGGTTCATATTTGGGCTCAGTATAGAAGCCCGATTTCAAACTTAGTGCATTTCAGGCAAATTTCTTAAAAAATCTTCTCCAGATCCAGCAGGCAGAATCTTTTGATATTTGGTAAGCAACATTGTGGGGTGGATCTGATTGAAGTTTGTTCAAATTGGCTCCCTGAATTCATATTTGGGCTCACTATAGAAGCCCGAATTCGAACTTAGTGCATTTCAGGTAAATTTCTTCAAAAATCTTCTTCTCCAGATCGAACAGGCAGAATCTTTTGATATTTGGCATGCAACATTGTGGGGTGGATCTGATTCAAGTTTGTTCAAATCGGCCCCCTGGGTTTATATTTGGGCTCAGTATAGAAGCTCGAATTCGAACTTAGTGCATTTCAGGCAAATTTCTTAAAAAATCTTCTCCAGATCTTGCAGGCAGAATCTTTTGATATTTGGTATGCAACATTGTGGGGTGGATCTGATTCAAGTTTGTTCAAATCGGCCCCCTGGATTCATATTTGGGCTCACTATAGAAGCCCGAATTCGAACTTAATGCATTTCAGGCAAATTAATTAAAAAATCTTCTCCAGATCCAGCAGGCAGAATCTTTTGATGTTTGGTATGCAACATTGTGGGGTAGATCTGATTCAAGTTTGTTCAAATCGGCCCCCTGGGTTTATATTTGGGCTCAGTATAGCAGCTTGAATTCGAACTTAGTGCATTTCAGGCAAATTTCTTAAAAATCTTCTTCTCCAGATCCAGCAGGCAGAATCTTTTGATATTTGGTATGCAACATTGACGGGTGGATCTGATTCAAGTTTGTTCAAATCAGCCCCCTGGATTCATATTTGGGCTGACTATAGAAGCTCGAATTCGAACTTAGTGCATTTCAGGCAAATTTCTTAAAAAATCTTCTTCTCCAGATCCAGCAGGCAGAATCTTTTGATATTTGGTATGCAACATTGTGGGGTGGATCTGATTCAAGTTTGTTCAAATCAGCCCCCTGGATTCATATTTGGGCTCACTATAGAAGCCCGAATTCGAACTTAGTGCATTTCAGGCAAATTTTTAAAAAAATCTTCTTCTCCAGATTCAGCAGGCAGAATCTTTTGATATTTGGTATGCAACATTGTGGGGTGGATCTGATTCAAGTTTGTTCAAATCGGCTCCCTAGATTCATATTTGGGCTCACTATAGAAGCCCGAATTCGAACTTAGTGCATTTCAGGCAAATTTCTTTGAAAATCTTCTTCTCAAGATCCAGCCAGCAGAATCTTTTGATATTGGGTATGCACCATGCTTAGTGGGGTGAGATTCAAGTTTGTTCAAGGCAAGTCCCTGGGTTCATATTTGGGCTCACTGTGGTAGCCCGAAGTATAACTTAGTTCAAAATGAGAAATTTTCTTTAAAAATCTTCTTCAGATCCAGCAGTTGGAATGTTTTGATATTTGATATGCAGCATCCTTAGGGGGGTGAGATTCAAGTTTGTTCAAGCCATATCCCTAGGTCCATATTTGTACTCACTATGGGAGCTTGAATTGTAACTTAGTTCAAAATGAGGAATTTTCTTTAAAAATCTTCTTCTTCAGATCCAGCAGTCGGAATGTTTTGATATTTGGTGTGCAGCATCCTTAGGGGGGGCGAGATTCAAGTTTGTTAAAGCCAAGTCGCTGGGTTCATATATGGGCTGCCTGTGGGAGCCCGAATTATAACTTAGTTCAATATGAGGAATATTCTTTTAAAATCTTCTTTGTTTTTTAGATCCACTGGTCAGAATCGTTGGATATTTGGTATAAGCTTTTCTTAGGAGGAGCAGATGCAACTTGTTGAAATCAATTCTCTGGGTTGATATTTAGGCTACCATGTCAGGTGAGCGCCCTCAGGCCCCTTGGGGCCTCTTGTTTTTTTCAAACTTGCCTAAACTGGCTGACAGAAGTTGTCCTTCAAAGTCAGGAGAAGTGCTCATATTTTGTCTGCAGAACAGAAAAATAATTTTGAAAAGTATGAAATGTTACTTCATACTTTCTTTTACATCAGTCACTCACATTTATTGCAAGCATCAAATAATTGTCCCCCGTGGGAACCCTGGAAAGTGAGGCAGAGCTTTCTTACTGTGGTAAACAAGCTCCGTTTTACTGGTAAAATAGGATCCAGTCACTAATGCTTGGGGTGCAAGTCCTCTAAAATAGGCAACATGGGATACAGGGTTCCTGCGGGGTCTTGAAAACCTGGAAAAGCCTGGAATTTGTCAAAAGGTCATTCAAGGCCTTGAAAGCCTGGAATTTCCGATGGGAGCCTGGAAAATCCTGGAAAATCAGAGAATTTTGCGACACGTAATTTAATCCGAACATATTTTACAGCATTTACAGCAATTGTAATTGCGTGTTTGTTAATCCGGTCATATTTTGGAGTATTTACGGCAATGCCAATGCGTGCATTATTGATAGAACTTTGCAGTGATGTGACACTGAAATCCTTTGAATCAAGCATTGTGAATGGTTGCTATTGATGTGGGCGAGCACAATGGTGTATATTTAAGCCAATGGGAAGATTTATTGTAAATTCTGCCAGTTCGAATGCTGAGCGCACGTGCGTGGATAATTTATTCATATTGAAAATATTACAAATGGATGTTTGTTCAGTTGAACTATTTGAGAATTTTCGAAGCATGTATGTCTGATGAATTTGCCACAACGTCATCTTAAAGTCCTGGCATGGGCAGTCGCCATGACGGTGGATTCCGAGTTTCGATTTCCAAATGAAAGTGTTATTGTCTTATTCACCTCAAATGTTAACATGTGCGATTTGAAGGATGATTTGTATGAAACATTAAAAACTTTTCAACACTTACTGCATTTAGCTGAATACCATTCAACTGGAACAGGCAGTAACCAGTTATAGTATGCAGTTGATTTAATCCAAGCTTGTTGGAAGGTACACTTCCCCACAACGGAATTACATTTTGCTTTTCGAATGATATTTCCGGAGACATTCTGTGTTACGTAATGTGTCCTTTACATGTAACATGTAGTTTACTCATTGGGAGAAAGGATGACATCAATTCATTTGCATTCAGTAAGTATTCAGTTAGAATAGCGGTACATGTACAAGAGACATAGCTATTGTGCCACCTGGTAATTACACTGCAGTTGTAGGATAAACACAAGAAAATGTCTTTCTCAGGCTCACTAATTCTAATCAGCGATATCATTTCCTGGATAGCTTTCAGAAAGAGTTTTCCAAGAAATGATGTCAAGTGTTAGAATTACCAACAAAGGGAAATATAAGAGAAAGTTTCTAGTCGTTATCTGATAATTTAGGGTACTTTGCCAGCCTAGGCCTTGAAAAGCCTTGAATTTCATAAATGGGGGCCTTGAAAATCCACGAAAATTGCCGAGAAATGGCCTGGAATGGCCTTGAATTTCAAAGATTTTAACCTGGGGGAACCCTGGGGTATAAACGATTGTCTGATCTTGACTTTATATGTTGTGGTCGCGATTAGCCATTGTGCAGAAGTATGTGACTTTAAACACTAATAAATAATCAAATAATTGTGCATTTCATTTAATTATGAGCCATGACATGCTTTTGATCAAAAGTGTATTTATCAAGCTGTGAATGACTGTCAGTAAATAATAAATTGACTGTGGTATTTTGTATTATAACCACTCGGCAGAATTGATGATGGTGTTATGCACATTACTGTGTACAGTTCATACATACAACGGCATGTGAATGACCCAGCTGTGTTTATATTATAATGAGCACTGATCTGACTTCAAACAAAACATTAAATAAAATGTGTACCATCAGGTCGAGAAATACATTTTTTTTCTTCTAAAGGATGTAGACCCAAAAATTATTTTGCGGGCTTAGGGTCCAAAAAGAATTTTATATAAATTTCATATTTAGGCTTCAGAAAACATGTACATTAGATGACGAGCGTGGATACTTGCCTGCAGATAGTAGTTATCAGAACCAAGGATTGACATGAAACAAAGGAGTTAAAAACAGCAAAATTGAAACTTTTGAGAGTCCTCTGAAATACCGGTCCACTTCCAGTTGGTGTGAATAGATATCAATTTTTTTTTCATATATTTTTTCTTCATTGGCATTACATGTATATGCTTGCTTGTCCTTTATTGGCCCCTTTTAGAACATTTTTTGCATGAAAATATTCAACAACTGCATTTTTTGTCTCACCTGCTTAATCTTTATTAACTGGGACAGCTAAAAGCTGTCAGCATTGGGTTATAACTTAGGAACTATTTGGGATATGTTTGGGAAACTTGACATGTCACAATATCCATGCCACTAGGCTCAGGGTCAAGGTCGTTGTTTTTAAAAATAGATTTCATGTCAAGTTTAGTCTTTTGGACAAGTTTTTCAATTGGTTATAACTTTTCAACCTTTGAAAATATTTTGGTGAAACTTTATAGAGATATATCTAGGGGTTACTGTGTTGTGTCCTTGTGCAAGGCACTTAATCCTGCTTGCCCACGTGGAGCAAGGTGGCGCTGTGTACTACGGTGTACTGCACGTCAGTGGTGCTAACTCTGCTTGTGGGAGCTCGGTGGCTCAGTGGTAGACTGTTAGACTTCTATGCTAGAGGTCCTGAGTTCGATCCCCGTCTGGGAATAACCACATTTTGTCCTTGGGCAAGGCACTTTATCCTGGTTGCCTAAATGGTGGCACGATGACGCCGTGTACTAAGGCATACGTCGATGGTGCACAAGTCTTCAATCCCTGTAACCTGGAGCTTGAACAGATTTAGAATGTTGAGGTGCTGACAGTTGCTCATCAATGCTCGGTGGTTTCTCTCTGGGTTACTCCAGCTTCCTCCACCCATAAAACTGTCACGGTCACGATTAGCCAGTGTGCATAAGTATGTGACCTTAAACACCAATAAATAAATAAATAACTGCTTGTGTCGAGTTAGTACATGGAGGAGTACGACCGTTGCTTGGTGGTTCTCTCTGGATACTCTGGCTCCCTCCCCTTGTAAAACTGTCCGTCATGAGGTGACCCGGACTGTCAAAAGTGTCATAAAACTCTAGAGCTGTAGGTTTTTAGCTCAACTTGACAAAGTCAAGCTGAGCTATTGCCATCACTTCTCGTCCGTCGGCGTACGTACGTACGTACGTACGTACGTACGTTAGTATGTTAGTACGTTAGTACGTACGTCCACAATTTCCTTTGGCACACCTCACAGATGGCATTTATGATCAGATTACTTTGAAACTTGGTATGCTTGTTTGGGGTGACCTCTAGATGGGAGCTATCGATTTTCTTCAATTTCCGTTAAAAAATGTTGCCGCGGCCAACGTTCTTAGAACTTAGTTTAGTCAGACCTCAATATTTCGCTTTGGCACACCCTACAGGGCACATTTATGATTTGATTGCTTTGAAACCTGGTATGCTTATTTAGGGTGACCTCTAGATGGGAGCTATCGGTTTTCTTCAATTTCTGGCAAAAAATGTTGCCACGGCCAACGTTTGTAGAACTTAGTTTAGTCAGACCTCAATATTTCCCTTTGGCACACCCTACAGGGCACATTTATGATCAGATTGCTTTGAAACCTGGTATGCTTGTTTGGGGAGACCTCTAGATGGGAGCTATCGATTTTCGTCAATTTCTGTCAAAAAATGTTGCCGCGGCCAACGTTCTTAGAACTTAGTTTAGTCAGAAGACTCAATATTTCCCTTTGGCACACCCTACAGGGCACATTTATGATCAGATTGCTTTGAAACCTGGTATGCTTGTTTGGGGAGACCTCTAGATGGGAGCTATCGATTTTCGTCAATTTCTGTCAAAAAATGTTGCCACGGCCAACGTTCTTAGAACTTAGTTTAGTCAGAAGACTCAATATTTCCCATTGGCACACCCTACAGGGCACATTTATGATCGGATTGCTTTGAAACCTGGCATGCTTGTTTGGGGAGACCTCTAGATTGGAGCTATCGATTTTCTTCAGTTTCCGTCAAAAAATGTTGCCGCGGCCAACATTTTTAGAACTCAGTTTAGTCAGACCACAATATTTCCCTTTGGCACACCCTACAGGACACATTTATGATTTGATTGCTTTGAAACCTGTTATGCTTGTTTGGGGAGACCTCTAGATGGGAGCTATCGATTTTCTTCAATTTCCGTCAAAAAATGTTGCCGCGGCCAACGTTCTTAGAACTTAGTTTAGTCAGAAGACTCAATATTTCCCTTTGGCACACCCTACAGGGCACATTTATGATCGGATTGCTTTGAAACCTGGCATGCTTGTTTGGGGTGACCTCTAGATGGGAGCTATCGATTTTCTTAAATTTCCATCAAAAAATGTTGCCGCAGCCAACATTCTTAGAACTTAGTTTAGTCAGACCACAATATTTCCCTTTGGCTCACCCTACAGGGCACATTTATGATTAGATTGCTTTGAAACCTGGTATGCTTATTTAGGGTGACCTCTAGATGGGAGCTATCGATTTTCTTCCATTTCCGTCAAAAAATGTTGCCACGGCCAACGTTCTTAGAATTTAGTCTAGTCAGACCACAATATTTCCCTTTTGTACACCCTACAGGGCACATTTATGATCGGATTGTTTTTAAACCTGGCATGCTTGTTTGGGGAGGCCTCTAGATGGGAGCTATCGATTTTCTTCGGTTTCTGTCAAAAAATGTTGACACTGGCAAAAAAAATGACATTGGTACCAGTGATCTTCAATTTTGCCATTTCATTTATAACTTACCAAGTTCAAGTTTGTCAAGTTGAGCTACAGTGTCATTGACACTTTCATTAAATTTCTTGTTTGGTTTTGGTTTTGATTTTCAGATGGAGTAAAACCTCGGTTAGGTTCAGTTTTCAGTTTGTTCATGAGGCCAAATAAAATTCAATACTAGATGGTGTCACTTGTGTGCAAAGCACACTATAGTGTATCCCCGCATTTGCATCCTTGACTTTGTATGAATGCTTGATACAAAGAAGAAAGGTATTATATGACACACTAAAATCATATTGAGTGGCACAGGTGACACAGCTTCGTGCGCACCTACATACTCCACTGCAACATTTGGGCATGGTTTTAGCGTTTCGAATTACATACATGTACCCTGGGAGCCTTTCGCCGGAAACGGTCTAAGAAAACATGAAAGTGGCAACGGTGGCACCCCAAAAATTCAAAACCTTCGTGCACATCTACAGACCCTACTGCAACTTTTGAGCATAGTTTTAGCATTTCAAATTACATACTCTGGGAGCTTTTCGCCAGAAATGATCTAAGAAAACACGAAAGAAAAACGGTGGCACCGCCACATGGCATCTGAAAAATCTGAAACCTTTGTACGCATCTACAGACCTTACTGCAACATTTGAGCATGTGTTAAGCATTTCGAATTACTTACCCTAGGAGCCTTTTGCTGGAAACTGTCTAAGAAAACACAAAAGTGGCAACGGTGACACAGCCACTTAGCACCCAAAAAATCCAAAACCTTCCTACGCATTTACATACTCTACTGCAACATCTCAGCATGGTTTTAGCGTTTCGAATTACATACTCTAGGAGACTTTCGCCTGAAACGGTCTAAGAAAACACGAAAGTGGCAATGGTGGCACAGCCACGTGGCACCTGAACAATCCGAAATCTTTGTGCACATCTACAGACCCTACTGCAACATTTGAGCATGTTTTTACCATTTTGAAATACATACTGTAGGAGCCTTTCGCCGGAAATGGTCTAAGAGAACATGAAAGAGGCAACGGTAGCACAGCCACGTGGCACCCCAAAAATCCAAAACCTTCATGCGCATCTACAGACCCTACTGCAACATTTGAGCATGGTTTTAGGATTTCGAATTACATACCCTAGGAGCCTTTCACCGGAAACGGTCTAAGAAAATGTGAAAGTGGCAACAGCACAGCCACTAGGCAGCTGAAAAATCTGAAACCTTCGTGCACATCTACAGACCCCACTGAAACATTTGAGCATGGTTTTAGCGTTTCGAATTACATACCCTAGGAGCCTTTTGCCGGAAACGGTCTAAGAAAATACAAAAGGGGCAACGGTGGCACAGCCACGTGGCACCTGAAAAATCCGAAACCTTCGTGCGCATCTACAGACCCCACTGCAACATTTGAGCATGGTTTTAGCGTTTCGAATTACTTACCCTAGGAGCCTTTCGCCGGAAACGGTCTAAGAAAACACAAAAGTGGCAATGGTGGCACAGCCACGTGGCACCTGAAAAATGGGAAACCTTCGTGCACATCTACAGACCCTACTGCAACATTTGAGCATGGTTTTAGCATTTCGAATTACATACCCTAGGAGCCTTTCGCCGGAAACGGTCTAAGAAAACACGAAAGTGGCAATGGTGTCGCAGCCAGGTGGCACCTGAAAAATCCAAAACCTTTGTGTGCATCTACAGACCCCACTGCAACATTTGAGCATGGTTTTAGCGTTTCGAATTACATACCCTAGGAGCCTTTCGCCGGAAACGGTCTAAGAAAACACAAAAGTGGCAACGGTGGCACAGCCATGTGGCACCTGAAAAATCCGAAACCTTCGTGCGCATCTACAGACCCTACTGCAACATCTGAGCATGCTTTTAGCATTTCGAATTACATACCCTAGGAGCCTTTCGCCGGAAACGGTCTAAGAAAACACAAAAGTGGCAATGGTGGCACAGCCACATGGCAGCTGAAAAATCTGAAACCTTCGTGCGCATCTACAGACTCCAATGCAACATTTGAGAATGGTTTTAGCGTTTCGAATTACATACCCTAGGAGCCTTTCGCCGGAAACGGTCTAAGAAAACACAAAAGTGGCAATGGTGGCGCAGCCACATGGCAGCTGAAAAATCCAAAACCTTCGTGCGCATCTACAGACCCCACTGCAACATTTGAGCATGGATTTAGCATTTCGAATTACATACCCTAGGAGCCTTTCGTCGGAAACGGTCTAAGAAAACACAAAAGCGGCAACGGTGGCACAGCCACGTGGCACCTGAAAAATCGGAAACCTTTGTGCACATCTACAGACCCTACTGCAACATAGCGTTTCGAATTACATACCCTAGGAGCCTTTCTCCGGAAACGGTCTAAGAAAACACGAAAGTGGCAATGGTGGCGCAGCCAGGTGGCAGCTGAAAAATCCGAAACCTTCGTGCGCATCTACAGACCCTACTGCAACATCTGAGCATGCTTTTAGCATTTCGAATTACATACCCTAGGAGCCTTTCGCCGGAAACGGTCTAAGAAAACACGAAAGTGGCAATGGTGGCACAGCCACATGGCAGCTGAAAAATCGGAAACCTTCATGCGCATCTACAGACCCCACTACAACATTTGAGCATGGTTTTAGTGTTTCGAATTACATACCCTAGGAGCCTTTCGATGGAAACGGTCTAAGAAAACGCGAAAGTGGCAATGGTGGCGCAGCCACATGGCAGCTGAAAAATCCAAAACCTTCGTGCGCATCTACAGACCCCACTGCAACATTTGAGCATGGTTTTAGCATTTCGAATTACATACCCTAGGAGCCTTTCGTCGGAAACGGTCTAAGAAAACACAAAAGCGGCAACGGTGGCACAGCCACGTGGCACCTGAAAAATCTGAAACCTTTGTGCGCATCTACAGACCCCACTGCAACATTTGAGCATGGTTTTAGCATTTTGAATTACATACCCTAGTAGCCTTTCACCGGAAACGGTCTAAGAAAACACAAGAGTGGCAACGGTGGCACAGCCACGTGGCACCTAAAAAATCCGAAACCTTTGTGCGCATCTACAGACCCTACTGCAACATTTGAGCATGGTTTTAGCATTTCGAATTACATACCCTAGGAGCCTTTTGCCGCAAACGGGCTAAGAAAACACAAAAGTGGCAATGGTGGCACAGCCACGTGGCACCTGAAAAATCGGAAACCTTTGTGCACATCTACAGACCCTACTGCAACATAGCGTTTCGAATTACATACCCTAGGAGCCTTTCTCCGGAAACGGTCTAAGAAAACACGAAAGTGGCAATGGTGGCGCAGCCAGGTGGCAGCTGAAAAATCCGAAACCTTCGTGCACATCTACAGATCCCACTGCAACATTTGAGCATGGTTTTAGCGTTTCGAATTACATACCCTAGGAGCCTATCGCCGGAAACGGTCTAAGAAAACACAAAAGTGGCAACGGTGGCACAGCCACGTGGCACCTGAAAAATCCGAAACCTTCGTGCGCATCTACAGACCCCACTGCAACATTTGAGCATGGTTTTAGCATTTCGAATTACATACCCTAGGAGCCTTTCACCGGAAACGGTCTAAGAAAACACAAAAGTGGCAATGGTGGCACAGCCACGTGGCACCTGAAAAATCTGAAACCTTCGTGCACATCTACAGACCCTACTGCAACATTTGAGCATGGTTTTAGCGTTTCGAATTACATACCCTAGGAGCCTTTTGCCGGAAACAGTCTAAGAAAACACAAAAGTGGCTACGGTGGCACAGCCACATGGCACCCGAAAAATCCGAAACCTTCCTACATATCTACAGATCATTTAGCAACACCCTAGTGTAATTTTAGAACTCCGAATTACATAGGTTGGGACTATTCAGCAAAAAAGTGAAAAAATAACGCATTTTTTAAGTGGCTCCACAGAAGCCACCTGGTGGCACAAAAATTTAAAAGTTGTATTTTTGGGTTGCACAGACCCTATCGAACAACTGTAGAAAGTTACAGCGTTTCGAATTACAAAACCGGACGTACGGAAGTACGGACGGAGATCATGACAATATCCCCGCATTTTTTAAAATGCGGGGATAAAAACTCATTCTTATGTCCGGAGTCATAACTGAATGGCAGTGAAATTGAGTGAAACTCAATGAATGCCCGAAATAAGCTATAATACATGAAGAATCAGGAAGGCCAATATAATAATTACCTAAATATACAGAACTTTTATTGTGCTTGGCCATTTTTCGAGGTCTGACACCTACACGCAACTTCAGGAAAGCTGTAAACACAACTAAACTGAAATGTCAGAAATTCACAGAATGTAGCCTTCCCAGAGTAGTGAGAGTAGCCAGACACTGCCATTGGCAGTGTTTGGGTACTCTCTCTACTCTGGGATGGCTACATTCTGTGAATTTCTGCAGCAAGAGAGTATTTAATAAAAAACGAAAAACCATAGATTACGGGATGTCGACGGTTTCGGTTTCAGTTTTTAAAAAAAACTAAAAACCTCGGGTCGGTTTCGGTTAACCTACAGCTCTATAAAACTCCAATAAATATATAAATAATAAGGTTACTGTTACAATGTTACTCATATTTTTATACTACAACCAATGGCCCAGACTTCGCTGGTGCAAACTCAATATTATCAAGGGCCAAACACAAATTTTGAACCCCCCAATCCCCAAAATTTGCAAACAATATCGAAAATTAAAAAGTCCTATCTGGCCCTCCATACTTTTAGTACTTGCGCAGTACTCCAGAAGAGACTGAAATGGGCGCAAACATCATTCTTTGTTTGGTCCTGAGTCAGTAAACATCTCAATTGACATCTGTGCGTAAATCCCTCTTTTGGTGGATGCCAGATACAAATCAATGAAGTATATGGTGGATTCAAGGCGGTAAATGGATGATGGAAGTGAACAACAGTGGTTTGAGACGTTCAGAGCTGTAACTTTTAAATAATATGAAAATCATTTCATGTTACCCAATTTCGGGATATACCCCTTGACGTCATTAGTCTTGCTAATGATTTACGTACTGTTGGTTTTGTGTTCCTTTCCTATCCTTCCTTGAACCCTCTGGTTAAACTCCTAAGCTTTGTGGCTGTTTTTTTATTGAAATTTTTTATTAAATTTCTTGGGAGTTTAACGTGTTTTACAGAATGTTTATTCTGTTTATCCCCACTGTTACATCCTCACCCAGGATGCCGGAAGCATTGTTTTTTCTTAACATGAAGATCTAGCTTTGCATCAGGTATCAGTTAATTATTTACTGACTTGGGCCTTTTGTGTGCCTTTGGTCTAGTTTCCGGTTATACGCCCGTTTTGAAAAAAAACAGTTGTATTATGGTATACCGCTGTCTGTCCATCCACACGAACAATAACTCAAAAACGTTTCGAGCAATTTTTGTGATATTTTTTCAACTGTACCCAAAGGCCCAGACTTAGCTGGTGCTAACTCTAAAATATCGAGGGCCAAACACAAATTTTGCCCCCTCCCAATCCCCACAATTTGCATGCAAAACCGAAAATTAGAAGTCCTAACTGGTCCTCCATACATTTACTCTCTGCGCATGCGCAGACGCCAGGAAGTGACCGGAATTGGGGCCAAGATCATTCTTTGTTTGGCCCTCAGTCAGATAACAAACTGACTTCTGTGCTTTTAAATCTCAGTTTTTAATGATGCCAGACACAAATCAATGGTTAATTTGGTGGATCCAAGGACACAACTGGATGAAGGAAGGAAGAAACGGTGGTTTGAAACGTTCAGGGCTGTAACTTTATAATATTTATAAAAATTAGTTCATGTTCCCCAATTTCGGGACATGGGCCTGACGTCATCATTATTGATAATGATTTTTCCACTGTTTGTTAAGTATTCATTCCCTACCCTCCCTTGAAACCCTTCAGTTAAACTCCCAAGCTTTTTGGCTTGTTTTATTGAATTTTTTTAATAAAATTTCTTGGGAGTTTAACGTGTTACACAGAATGTGTTTATTCTGTATATCCCCATGGTTACGTCCTCACCCTAGGGGTGTTTAGGCGTTTTGGTCATGCACCATACATCCGATGTATCGTTTTTTCTTCTGATGAAGAGGATGAAGAGCTTGCTTCACACAGGATAGTTGAAAAATCTGTTAATGACTTCAGGCCGTGTTGCCTGGGGTCTTGTTTCCAGTTTTCTTTCTGACGTTGTTTACATTGACAACGCTCTATTTATATATGTTTTTTCCTATTTATTATATGGTAAGGACTGTTGTAAAATACCTTAAATATTCCGGTAGTGTAGCAGTTAATTTTTTGGATAGAAAAATAATTTTTGTCCACACTTAGGCTCTATCGGGATACATTTGGGCACATCATTCCCTTTGGGAACTTGGGCTCTTGTCAAAATTTTTCAAAAAATCTTTTTGTGTAAATCATTTTTCGATTTATATTTTGAATGTTATTTGTTAATGTATCTTTTTTATAATATTTAATATATTTTATAATATTTAGAGTACGATCGACTTTGTTTGCTTCATTATGAAAGCATATTGCTCAGTAAGCAAGGCGAGGAAGCCTTTCCTTTGATTTACATGTTGGTTGCCTTGCTTGTAGTTGATGTACTCCCACTAATTCTTGCTCAACATGTGTCGAATGGGATGACAAACGTTGGAGAGTGGTGTCACGATACGTTGTTAGCGAGAGGCCACTGCCGGTCCTCTCGCCAAATAGTCACTCTTGTTTTTTTAGTTTCTATTTACAGAGGAACAAGAACATGGTGATGTTTACGTGATGCCATCAGAGAGTAACTTCCGACGTCGCATTTAGATAGTCAATTAGAGCTAGGAGCTAAAGTGCTCATGAATATTAGATAGGGCAATAAACCACGGCTTGGTTTCAACTCCCTGTCACCAGCTAGCTCGACCAGTGAAGCGCTTACACCGTGCGTGGGTACCTTGATGCCGGGTGTGTCCTTTTCGGTCGAGGAGAGTAGAAAGGGTAGAGCGAGCACTATAAAATAATAACAGGCTCACTCTGCGATGACGGAGAGGAAGAAGCTGGGAAGCTCGGCGAGGTCTGAAGGACCACGAGCGAGAGAGCCCCCTCTCTTTCATAACATCTGGGGTCAGATGTTGTGGTTCGGAACATACGTCCACGCCTCACGTCCGGGATGCTCCGTTCAGTTCACAGCCGGAGTCGGCTATAGTTACGGCTTCTTCTTCAGCGTCTTCCAAGCACACACCACCGCACCTTGGCTACGTGACTTCTGATATCCAGTCTGCATCGCTGAGAAGGTCCACTCTTCATCAAAGAAGTCACACCATACTGTAGCCAAGGAGACGAGGCCTCGTTCATTGGGACGTCCGCAGAAAAGAGCCATCTCGGACACACTGTCCCAGGAGCAGCCGGCGGCCAAGCAACAGAAGACCGCTGCTCCTCAGGCCTCCATAACGGACTTGCTGTTGCAGATTGCGCAGCTCATCGCAGCATCCCAGCAAGTGCAGAAGCAGCCGACGGCAGGCTCACAACCTGAGCTGTCGGATGGTTCTGGTTCGGTCCAGTCATCTGCGCATTCAGATGCTGATGACCGTGAATATAATCTGATTCAGTCGGATGGTGAAATGGATTTGGAGGAGAATTACCCTTCCCTTTCGGAACAACACAGGGTGGCGATGGATCTAATGCATCAATACTTCCCTGAGTTTGATCCTGAGAATCAGAATGCTGCGACCGCTCGAAAGTAGCACTATTCAGTAGCTAAGAGACGAGGCCTCATATATCGGAACATCCGGAGAAAAGAGCGGTCTCGGACACACTGTCCCGGGAGCAGCCGGCATCCAGAATAGAAGACCGCTGCTCCTCAGGCCTCCGTAACAGATTTTCTGTCACAAATTGCGCAGCTCATTGCAGCATCCCAGCAAGTGCAGAAGCCGCCGACGGCAGTCTCAGAACCTGAGCTGTCGGGTGGTGCTGGGTCGGTCCAGTCATTGGCGCGTTCAGATGCTGCTGACCGTGATTTTCAACTGATTCAGATGAATGATGAAAGGGATACAGAGGGGGATTACCCTTCCCATTCGGAACAACACATGGTTGCAATGGATTCAATCCATCAACACTACCCTGATTTTGTTCCAGCGAATCAGAATGCTGCGACTTCTTGCAAGAAACCGTTAACGTTGTTGGACGCTGATTTTATCTGGAAAAAGAGGAGGTCATGTTTTTTTTGGTTAAGTCTAGACAGGTGTCGCAGGCCTTAGGCCTTATAGACGACGCCATATTCATCTTTCCAGTGGGAAGAATAAGGCGGTTTCTTGTCATCATATTCCGTAATTTTACCGTTTATAATGGAAAACGGGGAAGATGTATAGAGAGTTCCTCTGCGGTTGAATGAGCAGGCTAAGGACCTGGTTATGGCCTTACCTTTGTCATTCACTCTTCACTCGGACACAATTGAGATGGCAATTTCTTCATTCACAGGGCTCGCCCTGAGTAAAATGGTCGGGGCCTAAAAAAAGTGCCCCACATATTGAGGTCGGGGCCTTTTCGGGGCTGATTTTCCATTTTGTCCATTATTGTTAGTGCTTTTTTGTGGAAAATGTCGGGGCTTGAAAAAAAGCCCCCAGCAAGTGCTCCTCGGGGCTGATCTCGGGGCCTGGGCTGATCAGCCCCGACTCAAGGCAAGCCCTGCATTCAGAGCAAATTTAGACTCACTGTCTTACGCAGATCACCTTTAAGAACTGTGACGCAATGTCTCTACGGAAAGGAATTTGAGGACATTCGTACCTCATTTAGAGTCCTTTCCAGGGCTATTATATTTATCACGTATAACTGTCTTGACAGTGGCTAATTTGTAGTTAATCAGACGTGACAAAGCCCTTGTGTCGTCATCTTTAATAGATGACAAGGTGAAAAACTCTCTACAGGTTGCTCCGGTTTCCAGACACTAAGTTTTTGACGATAAGTTTTCATTGGTTTATGACCAAGCTACAAAGAAAGCATCAATACTCTGCTCCTTAAGTCGGCGTCTAATCGACCCGCAATAGCAGAAAAGAGTAAGGGAGGACGTCCCAGAGAGAAAGTCGTCTAAAAAGGACTCCTCGCGAAGGTATAGGTAACCCTCCTATAATTAGTCCCCTACCGTCATTGCCGGAGGGGACTATAGGTTTGCACTCTGTCCATCCGTCGGTCTGTCAGTCTGTCTGTCAGTCTGTCACACACTAGTTTGCACTCTGTCCATCCGTCGGTCTGTCAGTCTGTCTGTCAGTCCGTCAGTCTGTCACACTTTAGTTTTTCGGACTTTTTAGCTCATCTTGACAAAGTCAAGCTGAGCTAATCTCATCGCTCTCCGTCCTTCGTCTGTCAACACCATGTTTTGGTCTTCTCCTCCAAAGCCACTGGGCCAATTCAAGTGAAAGTTTGTGTGAGTGATGGTCCCAAAGGGGCATTTCATTTTTGTTCAACTCAGCATGCCCAGCCCCATAGGGAGGGAGTGGGGGAAAATGCTCCAAAATATGTTTAAAATCTTCTCAAGAACCAGTGTGTACAATGACTTGATATTTGCTATGGAGCTTCCATATGAGGTGTAGAATCAAGTTTGTTCAAACGAAGTTTGTGAAGTAATATTTGGCTTTGTAATAGGAGGGGTAAGATTTTTGGGTGGGGCCCTGGGAGCTAAAAATAGAAATATTTTCAAACGCCCATATTTCCCAAACCACACGGAACAGAGAGCTGTTATTTGGTATGAAGTATCCTTAGGACCAGTAGAATTGAATGGTAAAAAAAAATGCCATTGGTTATGTTAGGGTGTTCTGTAATGGGCATCGAAGAAATGCTGCGTCAGCATATTTGCAAAAAATTTTAAAAATCTTTTCTCCAGAACCAATCATCAGAATCTTTTGATATTTGGTATACAGCATTCATGGTGGGGGAGGGGGGTGGGGAGGGGGATCAGATAAAAGTTTGTTGAAATAAAGCTCATTGATTCATATTTGGGCTCTCTACAGGAGCCCGAAGTTTTAACATAGGGTAATATGGGGAATATTCTTTAAAAATCTTCTTCTTCAGAACCACCAGTCAAAATCTTTTAATGTTTGGTATACATCATTGTTATGAGGGTCAGATTCAAGATTGTTCAAACCAAGTCCCTAGGTTAATATCGATCAGTTTTTTGTCACAACTTCTATACAGCTCGTATTTATGAACTGATCTTCACGAAACTTCTTGGGTACCTTTGTTTTCACCTTGGGACAGGAGCGAGTGTGTTTTGGGGTGCCTTTGTTATCATTGTGCTATGAGAACAAATATTTTGGGGTTCAGTCAGCCCCACTCTGGGACTCAAAGATTTCTTTTCTAGTTTAGCATCTGACTGTCACCCACCTTTACAATACTTTACCTATACATTTGTTACAGGCTACGGTCAGTATTTATGTACAGACTGTTACAATACTTTATATGTACCTTTGTTATCAGGTCATTACCTAGATGTTTGTCATTGCTGTGTCACATACCATACATGTACATGTCTTAACAAGTTGAGCTACAGTGTCATTGACACTTTCATTTTCTTGATGTCTTCACACCTTCTTTAATTTGGGGGACACCTGTAAACGCTGTGAAATTGGGGTAATCTAAAACCCTGTGAAACCAAACTTGGCATGTGGGTTAAGTATAATGAGAAGAAGAAACCTATTTATTTTGGGATCATTGTGCCAAAGGTCAAGGTCACAGTGATCTTGAATTTTATTTTTTTTTATCAGAGTTGGTTTCTGTTCTGTAATTAAAATTCTGCTTGGCTGACTGAAACCAAACTTGGCATGTGCATTAGGCAAGATGAGAGGAAGAATCCTATTTATTTTGAGGTCATTGTTCCAAAGGTCACAGTGACCTTGAACTTAGACATTTACCAGGTTGGCTTCTCTAATTGAAATTTTGCTAGCCCGATCGAAATTAAACTTGGCTTATGGGTTGAGCATGATGAAAGAAAGAACCCTATTTATTTTGGGGTTATTGTGTCAAATGTGAAGATCACAGTAACCTTGAATTTAAAGTTATATCGGTTGGAGTTGGTTTCTGCTCCCTGATGAAAATGTTGTTTACCTGATCAAAACCAAACATGTGGATCAGGCAAAATGAGAAGAAGAACCCTATGCATTTTTGAGGCAAAGGTCAAGGTCACAGTGACCTTGAAATTGAAATTTTATCTGTCAGAGCTGGCTTCGGCTCTCTTAATTATTAAAATTATGCATTACGAATCGAAACCAAACTTGGCATGTGGGTTGAGCATGATGAGAGGAAGAACCCCTCATATATTTAAGTCATTGTGCCAAAGGTCAAGGTCACAGTGACCTTGAATTTAAAATTTTATCAGTCTCGATCGAAACCAAACTTGACATGTCATCAAATACAGGTAATCTTATCTGTATTATTTGAGTAAATACTTCCAATAGTGGCTGTGTTTATTTTATGTAATATATTACCAAGGTTACTGTATCCTGGTGATAGTTCGGTTGGATTGGTCAAACCCTGGTGGCTATCTCTTCTGTATTGATTTTGTGTTCAATGATTACTATTACAATAAAAACTATCAGTGAAATCAACATGGAAGCTCTAGTATTTAACTCTTAACCTGCTGAGTATTTTCAAGATATTAAATTCATTTAAATATAACTAAAGAAATTATTGGTGGAAAAGTCCCATTACATTTACAGGAGGGAGATTTGATTAAATGTCCTAAAATTATTCTTAATTTGGGGGCAAGAGAAATACTGTCCTGGGCAGGAATATCTGCCAGCAGCATGCAAGGAATTAATTTTAGGCTCTCACAACTTGATTTTTGGCATCAGCGACAATTTCATCAGGAATAAGATATAAAAATAAAAACTGCCCTCCTTCATTCATTTAAAAAAAAAAAGTGCCTCAGAATCAATTATTTCATTTTGTTTGGCCTATAAAGTGCAATTTAATGTTGACTTGTACCACTTTGAAACTGAATAAAAACCGTCAACTACCCCAACAGTGGACGATTAGTTGACCAATCAGATTATCGTGGAAGTCCTACTTTTGATGTTTGGTATTATTGCATTACTATGACTTTCAGATTAAAATTTGTTCTAAATTTTAAGCTCGACTGATTTTCATGGGCACCAGAGAGTCTGAAATTTAACACGCAACCCAGTGGAGAACTTACCATTTGTTCTAAATAATTTTAGCAGAAGTGGTGTTGTGTCCTTGGGCAAGACAGTTGGTTTTTAAAACTGATTGCCCATGTGAAGGATTTTTTCTTGCTTTAAAATGAGGTTTGAATGGAATTGAGTGATTTTTTGCCCCAAAAAACAAAAACAAGTTCACCCAACAGACCTGTGACTGCAACCCCTTCCTACCCTCCATCCCCAAACTCATCTTGCTAAATTAGATTTATTGGATTGCTATGTAGATGTGGAAGGTGATCTTAAATCCTTCTTGAAGCAACTTTCTCAGGTGAGTGATTCTTGGGGCCTCCTTTTTTCAAAATCCGTAAAATATACCCGAAAGTAATTAAATATTACGGATTCCCGAAAAATCCTTTATGTATATCGAGTGTTCAAACTGTTATGCCTTGTAATGCTTTTGGAATATTTGGAATCTCTCTAAAATCACTATTTGTGTTGAAATTAATATTTTGGAGCAACTCTGTAACTGTTATGCTACCACTTATGCAATTATACATGTTCCATTGCTATATTAGACTCAGCTTAGACTAGTACTGAAATGGTTAACCGGTTACCTACCTAACCGATTTAAAAAAATGTCAACCGGTTATCCGAAATATCGATAGTGATCGTCATTGCACTGTTAAAACGTAGTAAATCAGCCGCTTCTCTGGGATAGATTACACCTCGAAGCAGCACTGTATATATTAAGAAATAATCGACATTGGCGTTCAAAACTTCATTGATGATCGGCAATTTCTGTGAGTACTGAGTAACCGCAGAAACTATTCCGTAGTATGTATATAAACGAACGTTGTTGAGTACTCGACAACGTTCGTTTGTCTACACACTACGGAATAGTTTCTGAGGATACTGCTTTCCAATTCCTATAGTTTTGATCCCAGATTCAGTGAAATAATGGCTACGGATAACCGGATGTTATCCGGTTATAGCTCTCGGTTAGTCGGTTGTGAAAATGAGCCAACCGTTTCAGCCCTAGCTTAGACATTATTGAAATGGAAGGCATTGTCATTATAAACCTGACAAAAATAGACAAATTATGAAGAACATCTAACAGAAGAAAAACAAGTCTTTGTAAATATGCCCAACTTTAGTTATAGTGGGCCGAAGCTAATAAAATTTGGTATGTAGGTGTATCAACATAAAATACAGGTCAAGTTCAAATTGGGGTTTGATCCCATCATTTTTGGTCAGAGTTATTTCCCTTTTTTGACTTCGGAAAGTTATTTTTTTGGGGGGGGGGGGGAGGGGGGGGGGGGGGGTGCATGTGGCTGAGCGGCCTTTTATTTTTGTTGCTACTGGGTATGTCATATTTTTGATTTGGTCATATGAATAGCAGAAAGAAAGGTTTATGATTGACAACCATTATTTCAGTGGATTGTTTGACTTGAAACATGGTTACTTTTTCTGTTGGTCTAATACTCTTTCAATTCTGTTTTAACATTGGAAAACACCCCATTAATGATATTGAAACTTGTCATGATCATTCTATCACAAGTTAATAGTAAAAGTATAAATAGTAATTATCTTGAACATTTAAGAATATTTTTATGTATTATTGCAGGGAAGTCGCGATAATATGAGTATTGTGATAATAACATTAAATGGGGCTCCCAAAGTCTCGGAGGAAGCTGTAAAAAAAGAAACAGAGTTGGAAGAAAGAATAGAGTCAAAAATAAAAGGTTAGTATGAAAAACGAATTCAAATTTTCAACAGCATGCTATGTGGCTATTTAAGTTCACTTGGTTTTGAGACCTTGGAATGTTGGGGTTTGACATAGTGGATAACACCTGGAATGGTTTTTGCACCAATCCTGAAAATAAGCAAAATGTCTTCTGCAAAATGAGGTTCCCAGATTTACCCTCTGTGAACCTCAGTCTGAACCAAGGTCCCAAGCCAAAACAGAAAGATGTACCTAGAGGATAAATTGACCCACTGTATGGGATAGCATTTTGCAAATGACAGGTTGCTTATATTCAGGCTTGTTTTGCACTCAAACAACTTTCGTGGAAATGCAGTGGCTCAGTGATTGCACTCCAAACCAAAAGTTCATGGTTTGATCCCCATCAGGGATAACCGCCCCATGCCCTGATTCAGGGCTCGAAATGTTCATAAATTCCTTCCTGTCCCAGTTATTTCTACCTGTCAACATCTGAACATGTTAAAGTGCAAGCATAATATGCCAAAGGTACAACCCAAAGGCCGATGAGCTGAGCAGGGGGGGGGGGGGGGTGGGGGGTGCAAGTTTTGGGAGGGAGTGTCTACTTTTCTATCAATGGAGGTTGGGGGCACTCATGAAGAAAATTATGATAATTCCATGCTTTTAATTAATTCTGGTGCCTATTGGTAGTCATGATTTTGTATAAATTGTACAATTTGGAGGTACAGTAATACCATGTTTTATAGCACAAATGTAGGCTGGTACAAATCTTACTAGTACGTGTCACAAGCGACAGGTGAAAAGAATTCTAGCCTGTCACATAGAAATTCTACCTGTCTGAGGTAGACAGGTGCACATTTCTAGCCATGCTGATTGCCCAAGGCATGCTGCACATTGATAGTGTATTTGTCTTCAACCAATGCTAACTTGGCTTGTGCAGAGTTCATACGTTTGGGTATCTGACAGTTGCTCACCACTGCCCAGTGGTTCTCTCTGGATACTCCGGAGTTTGCCACCTGTTAAACTGTCAGGCACTAGTTGACCTGGGCAGTCTTTTCATTTTTGTCGGGGCCGAGATCAGCCTCAGAGATGCTTCCTTCGGGCTCTTTTTTCCAGACTCAACAATTTTTGTATGAAGTTTTGCCAGCCGACATTGAAATTGAACTGAAGCCGGAAAAGCACGGTGCTCAGATAATGCATGCAAATTTTTGTTGTAAGGGGACGTTAAGAACACAGGAATTATTATACGGTCCACGCTGTATTGTTTCCATTTTTAGCTCAACTTTGCAAAGCCAAATTTGAGGTATTACCATGGCCTGTCGTCCGTCTGTCCGACCGCCGCACCGTACACCTGGCTCGGGCTAGAGGCCGTATTTATGAACCGTTCTTTACAAAACTTCATGGGTACCTTTGTTATCACTGTGAGACGAGAACTAGTGTTTTAGGGTCGGGTCCAAAATTTAAGACGGCCGCTGGCAGCCATTTTGTACCAAAATTAGGTGCAATCAGATTTTTGTGCAGAACTTCCATATGAAAGCTCCGATTAGAAAAAAATTTTTGTATGAATGTTTAGTACCATGGGATACATCACATATAATACGGGTTTTTTTCTCATGTGTAAATTATGCAAATTAGACTAAATTTGATTTATATAGTGTTACTTTCAGCACTGTAAGTGCAAATGCCAATACGGCTCGGGCTAGAGGCCGTATTTATGAACCGATCTTTAGAAAACTTCTTGGGTACCTTTGTTATCACCGTGGGACAAGAATGAGTGTTTTTGGGTCCGGTCTGAAATTCAGGATGGCTGCTAGTGGCCATTTTGTACAAAATTAGGTGCAATCAGATTTTTGCGCGGAACTTCCATATGAAAGCACTGATTTGAATAGATTTCTGTATGAATGTTTAGTAACATGGAATATATCACATATAATACAGGTTTTTAGTCGAGTTGTGACGAAGTCAAACTCGTCTTATAGTTTGGTGAATGGCGGGCGGGCGGGCGGGTGTAAACAATTGGTTTCCGGATGATAACTTGATAGTGGTTCAACTCACATTCATTAAACTTCATACGTAGGTTGGTCTTGGTGGGAGGAAGAACCCTATTGATTTTGGACATGCTACGTCGAAGGTCAAGGTCACAGTGACCTTGAACGTAGTAAATCTTAAACAATTGGTTTCCGGATAACTTGATAATGGTTCAACTCACATTCATGAAACTTCATAGGTAGATTGGCCTTGGTGAGGGGAAGAACCCTATTGATTTTGGACTCGCTAAGTCAAAGGTCAAGGTCAACGTGACCTTGAACATAGTAAATCGCAACAATTCCTTTCCGGATGATAACTTGATAGTAGTTCAACCTACATTCATGAAACTTCATAGGTGGGTTGGCCTTGGTGCGAGGAAGAACTCTATTGATCTTGGACTCACCAGATCAAAGGTCAAGGTCACAGTGACCTTGAACATAGTATATCGCAACAATTGGTTTCCGGATGATAACTTGATAGTGGTTCAACCTAGAGTCATGAAACTTTACAGGCGTGTTGGCCTTGGTGCGAGGAAGAACCCTATTGATGTTGGACTCACCAGGTCAAAGGTCAACGTCACAGTGACCTTGAACATAGTATATCGCAACAATTGGTTTCCGGATGAGAACTTGATAGTGGTTCAACCTAGAGTCATGAAACTTCATAGGTGTGTTGGCCTTGGTGCGAGGAAGAACCCTATTGACCTTGGACTCGCCAGGTCAAAGGTCAAGGTCACAGTGACCAAATTGCAACAATTGGTTTCCAGACAATAACTTGACAGTGGTTCAGCCTATAGTCATGAAACTTAATAGCTGCATTGGCCTTGCTGTGAGGAAGAACCCTACTGATCTTGAACTTGCCAGGTCAAAGGTCAAGGTCACAGTGACCTTGAACATAGTAAATCGCAACAATTGGTTTGTGGACGATAAATTCATAGTGTCTTAACCTACATTCATGAAGTTCCATAGGTGGGTTGACTTCTTGCAAGGAAAAACCCTATTGATATTGGAATTCAGTATGTCAAATGTAAAGGTCACAGACCCAGCACACACTCAATAATTCATTTGCAGACAATAACTTCATAATGATCAAACCCACCTTTTCTGTTGTCACAACTCGACATTGGATCGGTGATCTTGAGCGGCATTTTTTTCTCATTTTTTCATATGAAGGTTTGGGGTCATGTCCAGATGAGAACGTCTCCTTTTGGTCGTGATCGGTCAACTGGTATGCCTGCCCGAGCCCAAAACCTGAAAACCATTAGCACAGTTCACAGGTCGTATTTATGAAGGGATTTTATTGTAACTTTGTAGGATGCATCTGTATAATGCCTAGATGAGAACGTCCCTTTTTGGTCATGATCTGTCAACCGTGATGGCTGCCCAAGCCCAAAACCCAAAAACTTTAACTTTAATATGGAGGGATTTCATTGTAACTTGATAGGATGACTCCGTATGATGTCTAGATGAGAACTTCCCTATTTGGTCGCGATCTGTCAACCGTGACGACTGCCCGAGCCCAAAATCCGAAAACCTTTAGCACAGTCTACAGGTCACATTTATGGAGGGATTTCATTGTAACTTGGTAGGTTGACTTCATGTGATGTCCAGATGAGAACATCCCCTTTTGGCTGTGATTGGGCAACTGTGACAGCTACAGGGGCCCGAAGCCCGAAAACCTTTAGCACAGTCTACAGGTCATATTTATGAAGGGATTTCATTGTAACTTCATAGGATGACTCCAAATAATATCTAGATGAGAATGTCCCCTTTTGATCGCGATCATTTAGACTTGATGGCTGCCAGAGCCCAAAAACCTTTAGCATAGTCTATAGGTGGTATTTATGGAAGGATTTCATTGTATCTTGTTAGGTTGACTCCATATAATGCCTAGATGATGACATCCCCTTTTGGTCATGATTGGTAACCTGTGACGGCTACAGGTGCCCAAAGCCTGAAAACCTTGAGCACAGTCTACAGGTCATATTTATGAAGGGATTTCTTTGTAACTTCGTAGGATCACTCCAGATGAGAACGTCCCTTTTTGGTTGCGATCATTCAACCATGATGGCTGCCTGAGCCTGAAGCCTGAAAACCTTTAGCCCAGTCTTCAGGTCATATTTATGAAGGGATTTCATTGTAACTTGGTAGGTTGACTTCATATAATGTCTAGATGAGAACATCCCCTTTTGGACACGATTGGGCAACTGTGACGGCTACAGGGGCCCGAAAACCTTTAGCACAGTCTATAAGTCATATTTATGAAGGGATTTCATTGTACCATGGTAGGATGATTCCAAATAATGTCTAGATGAGAACATCCCCTTTTGGTCGTGACCATTCAGCCTTGATGGCTGCCCGAGCCCAAAAACCTTTAGCATAGTCTATAGGTCGTATTTATGGAAGGATTTCATTGTAACATGTTAGGTTGACTCCATATAATGCCTAGATGATGACATCCCCTTTTGGTCGTGATTGGTCAACTGTGACAGCTACAGGGGCCTGAAGCCCGAAAACCTTGAGCACAGTCTACAGGTCATATTTATGAAGGGACTTCATTGTAACTTGGTAGGATCACTCCAGATTATGCCCAGATGACAACACCCCCTTTTGGTCGCGATCATTCAACCATGATGGCTTCACGAGCCCAAAACCCAAAAAACTTTAGTACAGACTACAGGTCGTATTTGTGAAGGGATTTCATTGTAACTTAGTAGAATGACTCAGTATAATGTCAAGATGAGGACGTCCCCTTTTAGTTGCAATCGGTCTACCGTCATGGCTACACATGCCTGAAGCCCGAAAACCTTTAGCACAGTCTACAGGCCATGAAGGGATTTCAATGTAACTTGATAGGATGACTCGTTTTGGAATAATTTCACTGCAACTTGGTAACTTTTGTTGACATACGTTAACTGTGAGGGCCACATACATTAACTGTGAGGTCATATTAACCCACCCCTCAGCTCTTTAGTACAGTGAAAACCTCATATTATTTTTATACCCCCCCCCCCCCCCCCCCCGCAAACAAAGTTTGGGTGGGTATATAGGAATCACCCTGTCTGTCCGCAATATAATGCCGTTCTGACATTTCCAAGGGGAGATAATCTAACTTATACATTTCAGGAGTGGGGGGGGGGGGGGGAGTATCACTTTGTGGGTTTGCTCACAGTACCTCTAGTTATTATAAACATAGCATACAGGGAACAGAAATTAACATATTCCCAATTATCACAATTCTTGTCTTATTTCATAATCCTTTCATAAACATTGAACATTATCCTTTTCATCAATCACAACACGCAGACAAGTTGAGCTACAGTGTCATTGACACTTTCATTTGTGTGGACCTATACCAGTCTCAAATGGTGATGGAAGTTTGTCGTAATAGCACCGTGGCCATTGAGGGTGATATACTGGTGATGAATTCACAACAGGACCATGCTGACATGATGTGGAGTTTGAAATATTTAGTTTCTTTTAGTGGTGGAGACATGAAAGAATAAATAAATGAAGATGATTTCTTGTATTTCTTCTCAAAGAACCGTGTCCCACCACACAAACTGAACCGAACACTGATTTACCAGGGGAAGAAAAGAAAAACAATGCGTAATTTATTCTCATTCATATTCTGACAAACAATGAGGTGAGGTGTTTATCATTGTGGTGTAGAGTATTATTGACAGAACTTGCACATGGCCTGCCGGCGTTGACATTTTCAGTTCATACAAATGAAACGAGGCTGTGTTTTAATAAATACAATAGGCTTACCTCATTAAAAGCACAGTAGTTTATTAGCCCGACTGTTTACAATGAGGGCTATAGTAATGACTTTTGTCCATCTGTCCGTCCGTCTGTCCATCTGCATTTTTCTGTTAACATTTAGAGTTTTGGTTAAAGTTTGTGGTTAAAGTTTTTTATTCAACCTTCAAGTACAGACTATACCTGGTATTTCTTGTCTGATCGTCATGAAATTTCATATGCAGGTTTTAAGTCATGTCTACATGAGAATCTCCCCTTTTGGTCGTGATCGGTCAACCGGTATGGCTGCCCGAGCCCAAAACCCGAAAACCGTTAGCACAGTCTACAGGTTGTATTTATGAAGGGATTTCATTGCAACTTCATAGAATGCCTCTGTATAATGCCTAGATGAGAATGTCCCCGTTTGGGCATGATCTGTCAACCGTGATGGCTGCCCAAGCCCGAAACCCAAAAACTTTTAGCACAGTCTGCAGCTCATGTTTAATATGGACGGATTTCATTTTAACTTGATACGATGACTCCGTACGATGTCTACATGAGAATTTCCCCACTTGGGCGTGATCTATCAACCGTGACGACTGCCCGAGCCCAAAACCCGAAAATTTTTAGCACAGTCTAAAGGTCATATTTATGGAGGGATTTCATTGTAACTTGATAGGTTGACTTCATATAATGTCTAGATGAGAACGTCCCCTTTTGGGCAACTGTGACGGCAACAGGGGCCCGAAAACCTTTAGCACAGTCTACACGTCATATTTATGGAGGGATTTCATTGAAACTTCCTAGGCTGACTTTATATAATTTCTACACAGAGAAAGTCCCCTTTTGGACGTAATTGGGCAACTGTGATGTCAACAGGGGCCCGAAAACCTTTAGCACAGTCTACACATCATATTTATGGCGGGATTTCATTGTAACTTGATAGGTTGACTTCATATAATGTCTAGATGAGAACGTCCCCTTTTGGGCAACTGTGACGGCAACGGGCCTGAAGCCCGAAAACCTTTAGCACAGTCTACACATCATATTTATGGAGGGATTTCATTGTAACTTGATTAGTTGACTTCATATAATGTCTACATGAGAACGTCCCCTTTTGGGCAACTGTGATGGCAACAGGGGCCCGAAGCCCGAAAACCTTTAGCACAATCTACACGTCATATTTATGGAGGGATTTCATTGTAACTTGATAGGTTGACTTCATATTATGTCAAGATGAGAACTACCCTTTTGGGCACCTGTGACGGCAACAGAGGCCCGAAGCCCGAAAACCTGTACAATATTCCACAGGCCATAATTATGAAAGGATTTCATTGTAGCTTGGTAGGATGAAGTTTGTGGTTAAAAACCCAAACACCACCACCCCCTACCCCCCCCCCCGCCCCCCCCCACCCCACCCCATTAGACTTTTTTTTTCTTCTTTTCTCCAATATGCATTTTGAACTATTTACAGTCACTACATGCAGAACCTTTTTTTAAACTTGCATACCCCCCCTCCCCACCCCACCCCCCCCACCCCCCCGCCTTTGGTGGGGGCCAATTAGGCACTTTTTTTTTCTTTCGTCAAAAATTAGGCATTTTTTTTTTTTAGCTCACCTGACTGAAAGTCAGGTTGAGCTTTTCTTATCACTCTTCATCTGTCGTCCGTCGTCCTGCGTGAAGGTGGTGTTTGAGCCTCTTTCTCCTAAACCACTGGCCACATTTTAATTAAATTTCATGTAAATAGTGGTTATATAGGGGCATTTTGATTTTTATCCAAATAGGTTTCGGCTCATATTGAGCAGAGGTGTGGGGAAAAAATGGCCAAATTTTTTGAAAATCTTATAATGAACCACCAATAGAAGAGACTTGATATGTGGTATACAGAGTCCTTTTGAGGTTTAGAATCAAGTTTGTTCAAGAGAAGTTTGTCGGGCATTATTTGCTTTCGTTATGGGAGGGGCAAAAATTTAGGCCACGCCTAAAATTTCTATTTTCAGAACCCTCAAGTCGATTTGAACCAAATTTGATATGAGATGATAATGTGTCGTAAGTAGTTGATTGATGCAAAAAAAAAATTTCTCATTGCCCTGTGGGAACCTCGGGAGCTAAAAATAGGAAAAACCTTAAAATTGCCATATCTCCAAATCTACACAGCACAGAGAATTCTTATTTTGTATAAAGCTTACTTTTATCCAGTAGAATACAATGGTTAAAAAAAATCCCTATCGGTTTGATCACAAGGTACTTTTTTCGGGACTTTGAAAAAGTGCTGAGTCGGCACTTTTTAACACTGTAGGCAATGGGAAAAAGATTAAAAAATCTTCTCCAGATCCAGCAGGCAGAATCTTTTGATATTTGGTATGCAACATTGTAGGGTGGATCTGATCCAAGTTTGTTCATATCGGCCCCCTGGGTTCATATTTGGACTCAGTATAGGAGCACGATTTCGAACTTAGTGCATTTCAGGCAAATTTCTTAAAAACTCTTCTCCAGATCCAGCAGGCAGAATCTTTTGATATTTGGTGTGCAACATTGTGGGGTGGATGTGATTCAAGTTTGTTCAAATCGGCTCCCTGGATTCATATTTGGGCTCACTATAGAAGCCCGAATTCAAACTTAGTGCATTTCAGGCAAATTTCTTAAAAAATCTTCTTCTCCAGATCCAGCAGGCAGAATCTTTTGATATATGGTATGCAACATTGTGGGGTAGATCTGATTCAAGTTTGTTCAAATTGGCCCCCTGGGTTTATATTTGGACTCAGTATAGCAGCTCGAATTCGAACTTAGTGCATTTCAGGCAAATTTCGTAAAAATCTTCTTCTCCAGATCCAGCAGGCAGAATCTTTTGATATTTGGTATGCAACATTGTGGGGTGGATCTGATTCAAGTTTGTTCAAATTGGCCCCCTGGATTCATATTTGGGCTCAGTATAGAAGCTCGAATTCGAACTTAGTGCATTTCAGGCAAATTTCTTCAAAAATCTTCTCCAGATCCAGCAGGCAGAATCTTTTGATATTTGGTATGCAACATTGTAGGGTGGATCTGATTCAAGTTTGTTCAAATCGGCCCCCTGGGTTTATATTTGGGTACAGTATAGAAGGTCGAATTCGAACTTAGTGCATTTCAGGCAAATGTCTTAAAAAATCTTCTTCTCCAGATCCAGCAGGCAGAATCTTTTTTGATATTTGGTATGCAACATTGAGAGGTAGATCTGATTCAAGTTTGTTCAAACCGGTGGGGGGGGGGGGGGGGGGGGGGGAGGGGGGGGCAGTTAGGTATTTCTTTTTTTCTCTGCTCAAAATGCATTCTGAACAATTTAGACTGACCACATGTGGGAAAAAAAAAATGGACTCCCCTAACACACCCCCATCCCTCACCCCCCCCACCCCACCTCCTCCTCACCCAGGGCCATTCATGCAATATTTTTTCTTTGCTACAAAATGCATTTTTAGCCTGACTGTTTATAGTCAGGGCTATAGTCATGACTTTCGTCCGTCCATCTGTCGGTCCATCTATCTGTCTGTAAACAATTGGTTTCCGATTGATAACTCCAGTTTAGTAATACAGGCCAGATTTCAATATAGGTTCACAACTCCCCTCCCCCCCCCCCCCCCCCACACACACACACACACACACACACACACACACACACACACACACACACACACACACACACACACACACACACCACACACACACACACACACAAATTGGCACTTAGGCAATTATTCCCAAAATGCATTTTGAAGGATTGGGAGTTATTACATGCAAAAAAGAAAATTGACTCATATAGCCCAACATTGCTTTATGTACTGCATCTTTAATCCTTTACCTTACACAAGTTGAAGCCAACAGTACAAATTATTTTTCTGAAACCTCAGTTTTTTTCATTTTTTATTTACTTCTAACCATGGCTTATTACTCATTATTGGAACAAGCTCATCAAGTTTGTTCCATTAATAGATCATTAGGTAAATTTTGAAGTAGAGAAATGAAAAAATAAAATTTGAATAGCAAATTTTGTATATCACGAGTGCAGATATGGCAGATTCGTTAGGTAAACTGTTAACAAAAAATGTGTCCTACAATTTTGCGTCTAAGCATTGCCATTCCTGGGACAGTCGGGCTGCATGTGTGACATCACTCCAGTTAAAAAGAAGCAAAGAAAGGAGTAAAAAACCTTAAAAATGACAACTAAGGTTGACAAATTGGCAAGTAGAAGGCTCCTGTAGTCGATCTGTTTTCATTTCAGCCACATGAGTTTAGCATGATTGGCATGACGGTAAAATTGACGTCTTGCCCAACTCATAAGTAAACTGTCCTGTTTTGCTTAATTTGTTTTTCTGGGTTTTGCATGTGACCATTGGCGTATGACCCAGGAGGTCAAGGAGTGCAGTTGCCCTCCCACATTTGGACAAAACCGTGGGGAAATTTGGGCAAAGCAAGAAGAAAAAAATCAAAAAGAGAAAGCAAAAAGATTAACAGCTTTACAATGATGGAAATTTGAGGGCAAATTAATTGCCAGCTAATAGTCAACCAAATCCCTGTTAAACGACCTCAAATGTGTCCCCCCCCCCCACCCCCCCCCCCCTCCCCTTAAAGTTCTTTGGGAGTACAGGAATTAACCAAGTGCTTTTATTTCTCCGAGTTAACTGTCTAGTTTGGTCGAGTTTGGAAATCGGGAGTCTACCAGGCCCACACCAAGCATCTATTCACGATCAAAAGAGAAAATCCGAACACACTAACTGGAAAATGGTATCACAAGAAAGTCAAGTGCAGCGTTAGCAATAATGAAGTTGATTCGGGCTACAAGGATGCTCACCGTTAGCAGCATTCAGATTTTTACATAAAATTCATTTGCATTTTGGAAAAGAATCAAATGTAAATTGATATGTTTGATAGTCGAGAAAAAATACAGAAAACCGATAGCTCTGCCTGCATTGCAGCAGTCTGCAGGTTGTATTTATAAAGGGATTTTCTTGTAACTTCGTAGGATGACTCTGTATAATGGCTAGATGAGAACGTCTTTTTTGGTCAGGTTCAGTCAACTGTGATGGCCACAGGGGCATGTTACCTAGATTCCTTTAGCACAGTCTACAGCTTGCATTTATAAAGGGATTTCATTGCAAATTTGTAGGATGACTCAGTATAATGTCTAGATGAGAACGTCTTATTTTGGACTGATTGGTCAACCGTGACAGCCGCACAGGCCTGTGACCTTGATTTGTTTAGCACAGTGTACAGTTCATATTTATGAAGCAATTTCATTGTAACTTGGAAGGATAACCTGGTATGATGTCCAGATGAGACTGTCGTATTTTGGTCACGATCAGTCAATCGATACCACCGCCTGGTCACTTGGCCTAGATTCCTTTAGCACTGCTTACAGGTTGTTTTTATGAAGGGATTTCATTGTAACTTGGTAGGATAACTTGGTATGATATCTAGATGAGACTCTCCTATTTTGGTCATGATTGGTCAACTGTGACCGCTGAACCGTCACATGACCAAGATTCCTTTAGCAAAGTCAACGAGTTATATATATGAAGGGATTTCATTGTAATTTGGTAGGATGACTCGTTTTGGAATGATTTTACTGTAATTTAGTAACTTTGGTTGACATACTTTAACTGTTAGGGCCACATCAACCCAGGCCTTAATTCTTCAGTACAGTCTACACTCAAATTATTCTTATTGAAAACAGCATATAAGGAACATAAATTAACATATTCTCAATTATCACAATTCTTGTCCTATTTCATAATCCTTTCATAAACATTGAACATTATCCTATTCATCAAACACAACACTCAGACAAGTTAAGCTACAGTGTCATTGACACTTTCCTTGGCTGTGACCAGCAGCTCTTTTTGTGGCCATGTCGGTCTGTCAGTCTGCCCTTTGGTCGGTCAGACTGACTAATCAGATTTTAAACAACTCAATATTTCTTAATATTCTGAGTATAATGACATATTTGGTATGTATGTGTGTCTTATTGATGTCTTGCTTCACGTTCAGTGCAGGTTTTATTCAGAGCATTTTTGTCAAGAGTTTTTGCCCTTTATGGACTTGGGAATTTGATAGCCAGTGATAAACAAGTTTTTAAACTTCGTCACTTTTAAAATACTTGGTAGAATGACGTCATATTTAGCATTCAAGTGAAAAAATGATGGGTAAGGCTATTAAAAATTTTTTTAGCTCAACTTGACAAAGTCAAGATAAGCTATTGCCATCATGCGTGCGGAAGTCTGTTAGTCTGTGAGTCTGTTCACATTTTCCTTTAGCACAGGCTACACACCCTAGTTCTTGTCCGATCATCGCGAAATATCCTATGCAGGTTTGAGGTCATGTCTAGATGAGAACGTCCCCTTTTAGTCGCGATCGGTCAACCATGATGGCTGCCTGAACCCAAAACTTTTAGTACAGTCTGCAGGTTGTATTTATGAAGGAATTTCATTGTAACTTGGTAGGATGACTCTGTATAATATCTAGATGAAAACATCCCCTTTTGTTCATGATCTGTCAACCATGACGGCAGCCCAAGCCTAAAACCCCAAAACATTTAGCACAGTCTGCAGGTCATATTTAATATGGAAGGATTTCATTGCAAGTTGTAGGATGACTCTGTATGATGTCTAGAGGAGAACTTCCCAATTTGGCCACGATCTGTCAACTGCGACGACTGCCCGAGCTGAAAACCTTCAGGACAGTTTACTTGGTAGGATGACTCCATATAATGTCTAGATGAGAACGTCTCCTTTTGATCACGATTGATCAACTGTAACGGCTACAGGGACCCGAAACCTGAAAACCTTTAGCACAGTCTGCAGGTCATATTTATGAAGGGATTTCAAAGTAACTTTGTAGGAAGATTCCAGATAATCTTTAGATGAGAATGTCCCCGTTTGGTAGCGATCATTCAACCGTGATGGCTGCCCGAGCCCAAAACCCGAACACCTTTAGCATAGACTACTGGTCGTATTTATGAAGGGATTTCATTGTAACTTGGTAGGTTGACTCCATATAATGTCTAGACGAGAACGCCCCCTTTTGGTAGTTATCATTCAACCATGACTGCTGCCCAAGCCCAATACCCCAAAACCTTGAACATAGACTACATGTTGTATTTATGAAGAGATTTTATAGTGTCGCCGCCCCACGAAGTGGGGAGCGACATTTTGGGATTACTTTTGTCGTCTTGCGTCGTCCGCGTCGCACTTTCTCTTATCCGCCACTCCTCTTTAACCTATGAATGGATTTTGATGAAACTTTCAGTGATTCTTTATCACATAATGGCATTGTGCACCTCCTATTTTATTTTTTGATCCGCTATATTTTTTCCAGAGTTATGCCCTGTCGTCTTGCGTCGTCCTCGTCGTCGTCCGCGTCACACTTTCTCTTATCCGCCACTCCTCTTTAACCTATGAATGGATTTTGATGAAACTTTCAGTGATTCTTTATCACATAATGGCATTGTGCACCTCCTATTTTATTTTTTGATCCGCTGTATTTTTTCCAGAGTTATGCCCCTTTTCCACTTGGAATTCTGTCTGAAACGCCAGGTGACACACGTCTTCCATGGAAGACTCACATCTAAGTTGTATCTTGGTAAGATGACTCGGTATAATGTCTAGATAAGGACATCCCCTTTTGGTTACGATCGATCAACTATGATGGCTACACAGGCCCGAAGCCCGAAAACCTTTAGCACAGTCTACAGGCAGTATTTGGGAGCATGGTGGCTCAGTGGTAGACTGTATTACTTCTATACTAGAGGTCCTGAGTTCGATCCCAATCCGGGACGACCCACGTTGTGTCCTTGGACAAGGCACTTTATCCCAGTTGCCTACATGGGGGCACGATGACACTGTGCACTAAGGCGTACTTCACGTCGATGGTGCACTTGTCTTCAACCGCTGTAACCTTGGTTGAGCGGAGCTTGAACAGAGTTAGAATGTTGAGGAGCTGAAAGTTGCTCGTCGATGCTCGGTGGTTCTCTCCGGGTACTCCGGCTTCCTCTACTTGTAAAACTGTCACAGTCATGATTAGCCATTGTGCATAAGTATGTGACCTTAAACTCCAATAAATATAAATAAATACAGTCTGTATTCTTGAGGGGATTTCATTGTAACTTGATAGGATGACCCGTTTTGGAATAATTTCACTAACTTGGTAACTTTGGTTGATATACATTAACTGTGAGGGCCACATTAACCTACCCCTCAGTTCTTTAGTACAGTCTACACCTCAAATCGTTTTTATTGAAATCAGCATACAGGGAACAGAAATTAACATATTCTCAATTATCACAATTCTTGTTGTATTTCATAATCCTTTCATAAACATTCCCCCGTGGAACTCTGGGAAGTGAAGCAGTGCTTGTCTACTGTGGTAAACAAGCTCTGTTTCACTGGTAAAATAGGACCCAGTCACTAATGCTTGGGGTGCGAGTCCTCTAAAATAGGCAACATGGGGTATAAATGATTGACTGACCTTGACTTTATCTCCATGTTGTGGTCATGATTAGCCATTGTGCAGAAGTATGTGACCTTAAACAATAATAAATAATAAATAAATAAATTTCATAAACATTGAACATTATCCTTTTCATCAAACACAACACACGGTCAAGTTAAGCTACAGTGTCACTGACACTTTCATTTTGTTTCTCGGGAATCTCCTGTGTGTGCAAAATCTTCTTTTTTTTCACCTGGAAATCACTTTGGTGATTCTATTTTGCACTTGTTGGTCTTGGAGCATGGTGGCCCAGTAGGTTTAGATGCAGGCTGCGAGGCGAGAGGTCCTCAGTTCGAATACCACCTGCGGCTACCCTGTTGTGTCTTTCAGCAAGACACTTCAATTAACCACGTGAGGTGCACGGTGGCATTATGTACTTAGGCGTACTGCACGTCTTGAGTGCACTTGTCTTCATGCTAACCCTGCTTGTGTGGAATGGGTACATAGTCTGTCGGTTGCTCGGTGGTTCTCTCCGGGGTACTCTGGCTTCCTCCACCCATAAAACTCTGACACGAGGTGACTCTTGCTGTCGAAAGTGTCGTTAAAACCATAAATGAATAAATAACTTGTAGGGCTAAAATTTTAACCATCTTTGTCTCTGTTTGACAGCCCTCACTGAGCGTTGAGAAACAAGATTAGGTGATTAAATTTGGAACTGCAGTATGGGATATTTTCACTGCTGAAAACAGATTTTTCTACAGAATAATAATTAGAACTGTTTTCAGGATTATTTTTTGGAGAAACCAAATAAATTAAAAAAAAAAGCCTCCCATTATTAAATTGAGTGAAAATTGCTTGAGAAGAATTTTTTTCTCTAATATAGTACAGTCGCCATGGAAAGCCATATTTTTATACTGTACCAATGACCCAGACATAGCTGGTGCTAACTCTTAAAATATAGGGCCAAACACAAATTTTGCCCCCCAATCCCCAAAATTTGCATCTAAAACTAAAGAAAACATGTCCTGAAAGGCCCTCCACACTTCGCCCCTACTGCGCATGCGCAGTGTCAAGGACGTTCCGAAATTGGCGCCATTTATCATTCTAAGTTTGGCCCTTCATCAGTTAACATCTGACTGATCTTTGTGCTTTTAAATCTCAGTTTAAATGATGCCAGACACATAAATATTAGTGAAATGGTGATTCTAAGGAGGATAGAAAAGGAGGAGAGGAAAAGAATGTGTGACAGAATATTATCAGGGCTGTAACTTAAAATTTTTTAATGAAATTATGTTAAGTTACCTATTTTCAAGGCAGCAGCCATTTTGTTGTCATTCTGATTATTTAGTTACACTGTTTTTTCAAGTGTTTTTCCTCTCTCCCTGTCCTTTAAGTTCCCCCTTGCTATTCTCCCATGCTTTTGGCATAGTTTCTGTAATTATTATTACTAAAATTTCTTGGGAGTTTTAGCTGTATAACAGAATGAATTCTGTTCTTTCCCCATGTTTACGTCTTCACCTTCGGGTGGTTAGGCGTTGTGTTCTGCATCTACCATCTGATGTTCTGCAGTTTCTTCCCTGGAAGTCTCTGTTTTGCATCAGATGGTGTATTTTTGGTAACTGATTTCGGGCCTGGGTGCCTGGAGTCTTATTTTAGTGTTTTTACACTCATTGTTTACATTTACAACAGCCCTCTGTGTGAGGGGGGGATTTCTAATAATAATATCTTTATGTTATTTTAATCATAACTAGATACATTATTATTGTTCGTAAGTGTTGAATAAATTGTTTAAAATATTTTTAAAATTTTTGTCCACACTTAGGCTTGGGATCCATTGGGGCTCAACGTTACTTTTCAGAAACTTGGGCTGTTCTGAAAAAATATTTTTTCAAAATATTTTGATTTCAATTATTTTTTCTATATTAATGGATCATATTATTATTATGTATTTTGATTGCCAGGGGTTAGTGCGAGTACCAGGACTTGTTTTCTTTTCACATTGAAAGGATATTGATCAATTGTTTTAAGAGGAAGTCTTCCTCTGACCTTATTATCATTCTATATGTGGTCAGTGTACTCGCATTAACTCCTGTTCTGTATCGTATGATTTCGATGACAATATGGGAAGCGTATGTCACGGTATGTTGTTGGGGATTTGGACACTCCGGTCCTTTCCCCGCAGGGTCACTCTACTTTATCAATTTCTATTTCAGACGATCAAGATTAGGGTGATGTATCTGTGATGTCTTCCAACAGTGTGCCTCCGTCGTCACAATTAATGAAGGGCTAGCGGAAAAGTGCTCATGTAATACGCCAATTGCCTAAGAGGACCCTAGTAGGTCCGACGGCCTTTGACGTCCGCTAGCTCGCCCGGTGTAGCGTCCATTCACCGAATGGTTCGGCAGCCGGGTTCGTCCGTTGCGGTCTAGAAGGAATTTTGGGGTGATGCGAGCACTATAAAATTAACTTAATGCACACCCAGTGACGGCGGATCGGAGGGAGAACGGAGGAAGCCTTTTAGTCCGGTTCATAGCTCGTTCCGGTCCATCTGGACGGCAAGCGAGAGAGGCCCCTCTCTCGTTCAACAACATCTGGCCCCAGATGTTGTGGTACAAATGTGTCGTTAGCGGAGCATACGTCCGTCGCTCGGGACGCTCCGTTGTATAGGCAGTCCGCTGAGACTGCTAAGGCTTCCTCTTCTCGTCAGCGCACACGACCGCACCTTGGCTGCGTGACCGCCGATATTACCAGCTTCGCCAATCAAGGATTCTTCGGCGACCAGGTCACACCATCCGGCAGCCAGGGATTCGAGACCCATGGACTCCGGACGTTCGCATAGGAAAAGTATGCGGGAGCCATCTGATGCGGAGCTGCCCTCGGCGAAGCAGCGATAGACTGCGCCTCCGCAGGTCTCGACGCCGGACATTCTTGTGCACATAGCACAGCTTATCGCAGCATCCCAGCAGCCGACAGAAACGGTGTCGGATCGAGAATTATCCGACAGCGCTGGGTCGGTAGCCGGGGACTCGAGGCCTGCAGACTCCGGACGTTCGCATAGGAAGTGTGCGGGAGTCAACGTACACGGAGCTTCCAGCGGCAATGCATCGTAAGTCCGCTACTGCACAGGCCTCGGGAACAGACGTGCTTTCCTTAATAGCACAGTTTATCGCAGCATCCCAGCATCAACTGAATCTGTCGCATATATTTTATCCGACGATGCTGGGTCGGGACGCTCCGCGGAAGCGGGTACGGACGTCCGAAAGTTTCATCCGGTCCGACGGGATACCGAAAGGGATTCGGTGGATTTCAAGCTTTCCCTTTCGGAACAACATATGCTGCGATGCCGGATAAGAAACTGATAGCGTCGGTGGACTTAGAATTTTTGGTTCGGTTCAGGGACATCGTCCCTCAGTTCCGACATAGTCCAATAATGTCACACAAACTTTCGAATTATTGAACGACGCTATATATATTATTATTTTATGCTTGCTATCCAAGCATTTCTGGTTTCTTGTTCGAAGAGTTATGGAGATGTCTTTCAAAAGTGTGCCTCTGTCGTCATAGTTAATGAAGAGTTAGCGGCAATAAGTGCTCATGGAGTATGTCTATCGCTTACGGAGTGACATTCGCTAGCTCACCCGGTGTAGCGTACATTCATCGAATGGTTCGGCTGCCGGGTTCGTCCGTTGCGGTCTAGGAAGGAGATTTGGGTGATGCGAGCACTTTAATTACTTTAGTACTCACCCAGTGACGGCAGATTGAGGACAGATCGGAGGAAGCCAACAACATAGGGGACCGCATGTTGTGGTTCAGATATTTTACATTCGGAGCATATGTCCGTTGCTCGGGACGCTCCGTTATATTGACAGTCCGAGAGACTGTCTTTAATGCTTCCTCATCCTCACAGCAGGGCACACGACCGCACATTGGCTACGTGACCTCGAGTATCCGATCAGTTTCGGCATTCAGTGATTCCACAGCGAATAGGTCGCGCCATCCGGTAGCCAAGGGACACGAGGCCTATACACTCCGTTCGCTCGCATATTGGAAGTATGCACGGGGTAACGATCTCGGAGCTTCCTGCGGCAATGCATCGTAAGACCGCTGCTCCTCAGGCCTCAGTGACGGATGTGCTATCCGAGTTAGCACAGTTGTTTCGCAGCATCCCAGCAATTGACGGTTTCTCGGTCGAATCAGGAATTATCCGACGGCGCTGGGTCGGTGCGGTCTGCGGTTGCATCAAGCTACGGACGACCGAACGCTTTATAGGGTCCGACAGGATGGCGAAAGGGATTCGAAAGATTTCGAGTTTTCCCTTTAGTAGTATCGGAAGATGCCTTTCATATCTTCTGGCATTTCTTCCAGTGATTATTTTTCGGACTTCATTGCTGCGATCTTGGATAAGAGACTTATAGCGTCATTGGACTCGGATTTTTCGATCGGTACAGGGACTTTGTCCCTGACTTACCGACGCAGTCCAATATTGTCATTACAACGTGTTTTATTTTTCGACGCTATATATTTATATATATATACAAGCCTGCTACTAAGCATGATAGTTTAGTTTCTTGTCCGCGTGGCTCATTTCTGCCATTTTATCTTTTTTACATATAGTTTATTTTGGCAGAGCAGGGCATACCGAGAGTTCATATGCGTCTAGACGGTGTGATTAAAGACTGCATATATTCTTTTTCGCCGTTTATGTCTTTTCCAATTTCAATGTTGGGAACGACATTATGTATAGTAGACTTAACTTAGACGCTTTATTATACGTATTCCGCCTTACTGAGGCGTTATCATTACGTCTTCAAGAAAAGATTTACGGGATATTATTCTCAATGTAATTTCTTTTGAGGGCAGTAGTTTGTTCACGTATAACTCCGCCCTTCAGTGGCTGATTGGAGTTGGTTAGACGTGATGCAGCCCTAGCTACATCCACGCGTGGATAGTAGGTTAAGAACTCTCTCAGAGTCGCTTCGTTCTCGGAGGAGCTTCTCTTCGACGGCAACTTTCCGGCAATCCATGAATTGCTTGATTTATACATTCTCTTGTCTATCTAGTGTTACAAGAGATTCAGACTGGGGCAAACATTCGGTGGTTGACTCAGAGAGTGCCGCCGCAGTTGCCGGACCCGAGTGTGGCTGTTATGACGGTTGCCAGTCAAACAGATTGGGATATATACTGATCCCTACGGATTCGAAGTGCCAGGGTCTTTGGGTTCCGCAGTCTTTTAGCTATCAGTTTAACTTCCGCGGAATAATGTTTTTTAGGCTTGCTTTATGTCATTGCATGAACATTATTCAGAAACGCATGCCCAAATTCCTGTCCTTTAATTCGACAGTAGTGGCGTATCTCCGGAACCAGGGAGGCACTCTTTCGTTTCCGTTATTCAATTTAATGGAAAGAATCCGTCTGTTGGTTATAGTACACCAAGTTCAGTTTTGGTCCGTCATATTCTGGGTCGTCTGATTGTTTTATCGCACTCCCGTTCTCTTACGGGTCGCTTGTTGCTGTCAGAATGGACTCTCAACAAACAAGTATTTAATCAGATTTGCTATCTATGGGAGCACCCAATGATGTTTTATTTATGACACAGCTTGCTAATCAATTGCAGACGTATGTGTTGGCTTGTCCAGATCTCTGAGCTAATACTGTTAACGCTCTATTGATCTATAGGACGGAATGATAGGATACGCGTATCCTCCGGCGCTGTTGTTTTAGCAGGTATTGCTAAGATAAACAACCACAATACATTTCTGTTGATAGCATCTCTATCTTCACAGAGATCATGAGTAATTTACTCTCTTGTCTACTGTGGATCTTAACGTGAAATCTTCCTCTATGTGAGGATCTTTTTTCACTGGGTTAATCGTGTCATCTTTATCACAACCAGCAAGGTCGCAACCTTCATGTATTCCGTTGTGTGGTCCGTATTGCATTGTAAGCACTGTACTGGACGAGCTTTGGACGCGATTTCTTACTATAGGAGATCCTCTTCTTCGCTATTCTATGCGACTAAAGTGGAGGCTCTTCCGTCGTGGTGTAGGGATCATTATGTTCATATGGTTGATCCCTCCATACTACTCATTGCTATTTTTTAGTATACTTGTTTCACAAGATCTACTGCAGCCTGTTGTTATTTAGGTTATAGGTTTATGTTACCTCATACCTATGCACTCTACGATAGTTTACAATTGAGTTTTTTGTCTCTTTATCTAAGTCAGTTAGTAACTTTTTGATAAATAGACTTAGAATCTTTAGATTGAATTCCTATACGGATTTTAACTTCGGTTCTTATTTAGCTAAGTAATCATTTGAGCCTCTGGAAACAGTAGTTTTCAAATTCTGACCTTTTAGACAGTAATTCTGTTGGTTTCTCTTTTACTGTAGAGTCAGTGAGTTTCATGCACTATCGATGGATGATTTTCACTTTCATAGTTTCGGAATCAATACTTCCGTTACTATTTAGGTTGGATTGTTGCATAAGAGTTAGGCTCCTATTATCCGGAACCTATTATTTTAAGGTCCTTCCGTCTTCGTATGGGCATAGGCCTTTACTCTTTCCGGGTACAGTTTATGTATTTATAAACAGATATCTGTTTATTACAAGGGCGTAAGCTTCTTCTGTCTTTGATGTCTAGTAGAAGGACGTTACGCTCCATTTTATTGTTAATGGATTCTATTAACTAGCGTACTGCTTATGGTATATCATTGGCTTAGCAGTTGTGCTTAAGATTTCGGCTCATGAAGTAAGAGTTCTTCTACTTCTTGGGCTTATATTAATAGTGTTGCTATTATAGATTTTTGAAGGCTGCTCATTGCGCTCAGCCATCCATTCATGAATTTTATCTCAGAAATATCGAGTCCATTTCTGGAGGCCTCTATTGTTAGGTCTATTATCTACTGCTCAGAATGTCATTCACTTAACAGTTGCTACTATAGCTAGGTAGGCTGTCTGTTTCGGCAGTGTCTCCGTTCGGCTGCCCTCTTCGCTCTGGGCTATTTGACCCAGGGCAAGAAAAAGGGGGGGGGGAGGGTGTTCCCTTGGGTCACCTGTTTTTACTATGAAAACAAGGGGATACCTCCTCCGGAGTTAGTAATTCTGAGCTGTTATTGGGATGGTTGTTTAGTGAGAAGTTTAAGTTTATAAAATTCATTCAAGTCTTAGTTTTTAAAGTATAGCTTTTGAATATTGCATATGTCAACGGACATGATTATGCAATTCTCACACACTTTTAGGAGTATAAGAGTCTCTATTCTCTAGACTTACTTTATTATTGGCTTACTTTAAAAATTATTAGTGTAAGGATTATTGGATATTAATAGAGTACATGGATGTATGAAGCTCAATTTTTGGAAGGTGTTGTATCTTTCTAATTTATCATAAATAAGAAAGATACATGTAAGGCCTATTACTTCTTTTCCCTACAGGGGATGACTCTATTTTATTTTATTGAGCGTATTCCATTTTGCTCTATGTCCTTGGCCCTCCAGCCTTTTTACTATTCAGCTATGTCTGGGTCATTGGTACAGTATAAAAATGTTAAAAAATTTATAGTAATTTATATATTTTTTATACTTACCAATGACCCAGACGGGCATGGCCCTCCCAGGAGTTGGGAACTCTTGCCTCCCCGCTGAGTACATAGCGCTTACCAGGCACTGGTTATTAGAATGATAAATGGCGCCAATTTCGGAACGTCCTTGACACTGCGCATGCGCAGTAGGGGCGAAGTGTGGAGGGCCTTTCAGGACATGTTTTCTTTAGTTTTAGATGCAAATTTTGGGGATTGGGGGGCAAAATTTGTGTTTGGCCCTATATTTTAAGAGTTAGCACCAGCTATGTCTGGGTCATTGGTAAGTATAAAAAATATATAAATTACTATAAATTTTTTAACTTTTCTACAGGTCCACAGTGGACATGAGTGAATGTGGAAAAAGTGAAGCAATATTTTCCTGCTAACATTAATTGAAGTAATGATTCATTGCTCTGTGTTTCCATTCAAGGGATGTCCCTGACTTTAATGCTTTCCATGGCATTTCCATGGAGTTACCAAGGAACGGATTAAATGTGCAGCAGAGTAATGAGCAGTTCGTCGTTGCTTAAAAACTGCACATGGAAAATGTTTTAAATCTCTGTTAATTTTTATAAAATAAAACAGTCATGACTGTTGTGATAAATTTATCAAAATGGAAGGTACCCCCTTGTCTCGTCATTTTAGGGGGGTTTAAAAAAAATAAACTGGTTAGACAAGTACAAATAAAAGATACAAATTATTACAAAATGAAGCAAATGTGCCTGTTCAGGTTTTGAAATCACACAAAGGCCTCTTTTTCGAGAATGCACATTCTTTACCCTACGTCCGCAGAGTTAATTCAACCAAATTCTTGATATCGAATCACGTCTCCCGTGTTTTTTTTCACACATCATTTAAAAAATAACAGAACAAAACTCTATAAAATAAAGAATGGAAAGGTGGCCTAATCATACTTCAAATTAAGCCGTCCCCATCCGATTGATGGTTTGGGAGTGAAAAGAATGAAGCTGACCTTAGAAAACTCAGAAGATCAGCAGATGAAAAACTGTTTTTGAGAGACCATTGAAGATATGCAGGGCCTACAAATTAAATATTGAGTTTCAACAGACTGTGACAGCTGCGTTCTATCTGTTTGACAGCTGAATTCTTTTTTCCCTAGTTCACAGCTTTAAATAACAAGTGTTAGAAAGCACCTAGGCTCACAATGAGCAAAAAAGGGTGGAGGGGACCCTTAAACCTGAGATATGCCTCCATACGAACTTTCGACCATGCCCCAGTCCCCCTGTCAGTTGCTCCCCCCACCCCCACCCCCCCCCCCCACCCCTGCTAATTTTATATCAACAACGTCTGGCCCCCATCAGATGTCCTAAGTATAAAAAACCTTGAACAATGACAAAACTTGTGGCTTTCATTAATAGCACTGGTCATATTGGGCTGCAGAAGAACCTCAAGCAGAATACAATAGCTCCAAATGAACAAGATTCTGTCTTAACAAATAGCACCAGCCCTAAACATATGTTGTTTCAGAAGCCTTCCCAAGAAAACCTTCCAAGAATGGTGTGTGTCCTTGTTTGGTGCCATATGTTAGAAAAGGCACTGAAGCAGTGAGAACTCATTTCTGTCGGTACCACATTAATGTATTTTGTTGATCAACTTAAAAATCATGTACCAAGTACCACAGGAAATGGGTTAATACATTTACTGTTGACCATTCAGTTTCACTCAACACGTGGCTGTTTTGGGTAAATTGATATTCAAATTGATGCCTCTGTTTACTGGATTAAATGAATTAAAGAGAATGTGTTCGAATGACTGAAAACTAAAGAGTGTTTGAAATATTTATTCATCAAAATGTTTGAAAGGACATATTGGAAACTATTATTTTTTCGCGAAGGCTCCAAGTTTTCCAAACTTTCCCGGCGATGAAATAACCTGTGGCTGGAGAAGCCCTAATCAGTTCATCTCCAAGGAGCTTTCATACCATTTTGTACCATTTGCATTGAATGAAAATTTTCTTGCTCTGTCGACGATCTAATCTTGATTGTGGTTATCCTGTAACCTGACAAAATTTCAATTCCAAGTCGAGAAGAGGGTTTCATACAGAAACAACCACAGGATGAAGTTTCCATGAGAAAAGAATTATGGATGCAGCTGTGAAATTTTAAAAGAAACAGTTTCAACTATATGTTGCTTCCATTGAAACACAATGGTCCAGCTGCTGAAATAAGCTGTGCACATATGCTTTTTGTTGAACTTGCATGGGTGGAAACTACACTCCTGGAGTGTTTTTTGCAGAGATTTCTCACGATTTGGCGATAGGGAGGTACTGACACCCTTGCTCATAAGCCTTAGTCGGTAAAATTTCAGAAAATTCAACAGAGCATGTTTTTAAGGCATTTTCAATGACGGTCTACTGGGTTAGTTTTTCCAGTTTGGAATATACAATGGGTGAGGGTAAGTGGGTGTTTGCCCCACTCCCAACCCCTCCCCAAACGAAAACACAAAAGACCCAATTCTCTCTGCAATGTTTTCCATTTCAGCCATCACTGCACGAATGTGGATTAACAGTAGTAAGTGTGAAAACCCTTTTCAAAACATCACTGTTAATATTTGAACTCCTGTTTTTCAACCTTGTATCCTTTGAATTACTGACACACAAAAGATTTTTAAGAAAGTGTTTAATTTGTATTTATCAAAAATTTCATGTCTGTATGTTTTCAGTGGTGGTATTAAAGGAATGGTTATTAAAATTGATAGAAGATATGTTTAGGAGGCAAAATTGCAAGAAAAAAAAATCACTGCCTAATTTTGAAAAAAGTGCTGCTTGTCTATACGTTTGAAAGGGAGTTGGAGGAGGGGGAGGGGTTGTTGAATATTGGTTTTTAAAAGAAACATAATAAAAGAATAAGAAGCCTCAACAATGTGGGCATATATATTTTGAGTGTGTCATTTGCTTTACTATGTTTCTCTAGTAGTGCTGAAATGGTTGGCCAGATAACCGCTATACCTATAGTTTAAGGAATAGCGTCGGGGAAAATAAATAGTATTTGACCACGGGATATTAGAATTCTTTTGCTGACGCAAGCATTGTTAAAGCTGCCAAACATTTGTCGATTTACAATGAGGTGTACTCGATGTAACATGAAAGTGTTAAGGTGTTGAAATGTGCAATGAACAGTTATTTTGGTTGCTTGGTCTTTCAAGTCGCAGATAAATGTTTGTAACAAACTGCCACAGGTAACCGCGGGTCCTTGAAAACCTGGAATGTCCTTGAATTTGAAACGCTATTTTCGAGGCCTTGAAAGTCCTTGAAAACGAGGTATATCAGTAAAAGGTCCTTGAATGTCCTTGAATTTGATCGCCGATTTATCACAAGCATAATAGCTGTCCGAAAAGGAACGAATAAATTTGATGACAAGTCCAAACAAGTAGGTGTTATTAATATTAATTAACTCTTAGCACTCGTTCGGCTCATGTTTATTAGTACAGAGGGGGGCTTCCCTGGTTGAATTATGTTTAACAACCAATGAAAACATTTTGATTTCCACCGGAATCGTCATGAGTTTCCATATAAAGTAACGCACATGTTCCAATACTTTGTCCGACAGGGGGACAAAACGTCCCAGTTCGACTTTGTTTGGAAAATGGTGTCATCAATTGAAAATATTTTATCAACTTTCTATGACATTATTGAGGATTCTGATTCGGATGAGGACGGTTTTCCTGGATATTCTTTCATAAGAAATATCAATGAAGACTCGTCAGACGAATTTGAGTCGTGTGAAAGCAATTTGGAAGAAAATGTAAATTTGGGGGATTCGTTCCAACACCCATGGTTAAAAGCATTTGACGAGCCCACGGGCATTCAGTTTTCTGTGGATGGCAACGAGCGTGAGTTGGACATTTTCAGTAAATTTTTTGACAATGATTTTATTGAACTGTGCACTTCACAAACAAATTTATATGCCAAACAATACTTTGAAAAAAACCCAAACATGAAACCATTTGCACTTGCCCGATCTTGGGTGGATACAGATGCGACTGAAATGAGGGCTTTCATAGCAGATGAAACAGTTGCCGCAGTGATGAAAACGTGCACACCTGTTTGCTTGACAAACAATAAGTAGTAAATTTTACCTCGGTTCACAAGTTGTGAACCGTGGTACAATTGTCTACTTATTGTAAAAGGTGAATTGCCATTGGGACATTTCGGCCTTAGGACGTTTCAGCCTCGAGACGGTCCTTGAATATCCTTGAATTTTCTTCAAAAAGGTCCCTGAAAGTCCTTGAATTTTGTTTTCAATATTCTGGGGGAACCCTGTGCAGCCAACAGTCGAGAGCACTGCAGGTTTTCTGTATGGGCAGCAGTGAGCATGTGCCTGTCAATGAAATGAAATCTACAGACAAATTTGACATTCTTCTCTTTGATGAGGTGTTGTTAATTTCATATTATAATGCGGAAAAAATCCCTCAGTGCAAGTAATGGTGCTTCCAAAATAAATTGACTGTTTGGTACTTTACCAACGTGTTACTGTTTCAGAAAAACCATATTTTGATTTTATTGAACTGTTTAAAATTATGAACGTATGTCATAAAAAAATACTTATTTTAAAATCTTGTATTTAAAAATTTGTTTTTCAATGGTCAGTGTCAGATAACGAGGGGCTCTTGGACAATGGGACCTGTAATAATTTCTTAACACATCCCCTTTCATGGCTCGCAACATATTCCCGCCAGAATTTCATTGCAAGGAATAGGTAAATGTAAACATGGAACTGTTTGTGACATTTGTCTTGGCAGAGAACAAAAAGATGCTCAAAAATTAGGAGTACACATTCACCATATGATCACATCAAATTCAAGCCTCTCAAGGTAAGAGGCTCTTCTTTGCTAATACAGTTAAATATGCCTACCATTTCCAAACTGGTTGGAAAATTCGTACCTAATATCAATGACAATCGTCCCTCACCTCAAATGAATGCCCATGGTAACAAATCGCACACGCAAACTTTGTTTCAGGTGTGTGGCATGCCATGTGCCTGTGATTTGCAAATGGCAAGGCCTGGTTTTGTGACCGGGCAATGCAGGGTGACCACAGTTACGATGTATCATCACTATTATATGCGACCATTGCAGTCATATAAATTGTCAACGATTGTTTGCACATTGGTGACTTCAGTTGGTACTCGATGGTTTTCGTTTGTGTTTTGCAGAAGTCAAGTGGCAGTGTTTTTAGCTGTTTTCTCTCCATTCCTTACTGATTTTGCATCGTAGACAATACAATAATACCAGTGGTTGAAATTAACAGATATCTGGTTGAAATCCAGTTATGCCCAACGGTTAGGCGGTTATAAAAAAAGGGGCCAACTGTTTCAGCACTATTCTCTGGGGGATTTTTACTTCACCATGGCTGTGAATATACGAGACAAATTTGCGATCTTCTGATGTTCTCTTATTGTTATTCCTTGCTTGCCCCAATGCCCCCTCCTTCAACCACCATTCCGGATTCTGATGCACATGTGGATCTTGGGTTGAACTTTACAAACATGAATGCCCTGGCCGCTATCTCTCTGTGTTTGGCAGTTTATAGTTATATTAAAGCACACAAAGTGTATATTTACATGGCAAATAAAATATCAAGTCTCTTTTCCTGGTGTTTTTTTAGCTCACCTGAACGAAGCTCAAAGGGAGCTTTAGTGATTACATTATCAACTTCTCCTAAACTACTAGGCCAAACTGAACCAAATTTGATAGGCATATTCCTCATATGTCAATTCAAGTTTGTTCAGATAAAGTTCCCACACCCACCGGGGGCACTGCAAAGGGGCTAATTCTGTTAGCACCTACAAAGGTGTTTTTTAAAAAAATAGTGTAATATGAGGAATATTCTTTAAAACTCTCCTCCAGAACTACCAACCAGAATCTTGATACTTGGTATAGAACGCCCTTAGAGGGGGTAGATTCAGGTTTGTTCGAAACAAGGCCCTGGGTTCATATATGAGCTCCCTATGGGAGCCCGAATTTTAACTTGTTGCAATATGAGGAAATTTATTTTAAAATCTTCTTCTGTACTAAGGCGTACTACTCGTCGATTGTGCACTTGTCTTCAACCAGTGCTAACTCTGCTTGCGTGTAGTTAGTATGTTAGTGAGCCTCATGATTGCTCGCCGTTGCTTAGGGGTTCTCTCCAGGTACTCCGGCTTCCTCCACCCTTAAAACTCCTACATGAGGTGACCCTGGCTGTCAAAAGGATCGTTAAACCCCAGTAAATAAATAGTCACCAATACTTGGTTTCGAAGTTCCTAAATTGGAAAAAGTTGTAAATTCCAGACATTGCACAAATGGAATTTTTCCAAACATGTCTAGAATTTGGCAAAAATGTGGAGTTTTAAGACTGAAAAATAGTGAAAGTCCTCCAAATAGTGATTTAACTAGTTGAGGGCTAGATTATTTTTGGGATTCTGAATTTGTTATTCAAAATTTGTTTTATTGCAATTTACTGAAGAGTGCCCACTCTAGGGTTGGGCGGTATTGGGAAAAATAAATATCGCAGTAATCGCAAAATATTACCGCTGTATACCGAAATACCGATTAAAATCAAAGGGGGTCTTCTCCATAACAAAAAATGCAACTTCAACGTGTCGAAACTGTAAAATTTGAGCCTGAAGCTTTGCACAAGATGGCCGTCAAAAATCAAAACTTTTTCAAATATTTACTCACAAATGATTTTAGTTAAGCACAAAGTTCAGTTGGGTCAACTTGGGGTATATAACAAGGCACATTTGATGTTTATCGAAGGAAATTCAAAATAAAATCAAACCCAGAGATAATAATTCTTCGAATCAGAATCGTCCAGTGACATGTGATTGAGAAGTGAAGTGTGCAACAAGTGACAACAGAAGGGCATGCGATTGCCACAGTTCATCACAATAATTTTCATGTTTGTTTAATATTAATAACCGTATTACACATCACCATTCAAATAAAAAGGTCGTATGGGGCGAATGCTGCTTGGTAGAAAATGTAAGTGAGTTGGGCTTTTTTATTTATTTGAAACAATGACAAGACTTTCGTCCTTTTTGTGTTGAATAATCCTACAAGCACATTTCTGAAGTCACGAGGCAGTAATGACGTAATGCGTGTCCTAGCAGCCAATCACTGTGAGTTTCGTTTGGAATCCCCTGATATTTCCCCCAAAGAAAATGTCCTATTTTTAGCTCAACTTTGGCTCGGGCTAGAGGCCGTATTTATGAACCGATCTTTACGAAACTTCTTGGGTACCTTTGTTATGACCGTGGGACGAGATCGAATGTTTTTGGGTGCGGGCCGAAATTCAAGATGGCTGCCAGCCGCCATTTTGTACCGACGATGCAGAAATCTGTTTTTTGTACAGAACTTCCATATGAAGCTCTGATTTGAATAATTTTTTGTATGAATGTTTAGTACCATGGGATACATCACATTTAATACAGGTTTTTTTCTCGTGCGTAAATTATGCAAATTAGACTAACTTTGATGTTTTTTGGTGTTACTTTCAGCACTGTAAGTGTAAATGCCAATACGGCTCGGGCTAGAGGCCGTATTTATGAACCGATCTTTACGAAACTCCTTGGGTACCTTTGTTATCACCGTGGGACGAGAACGGGTGTTTTGGGGTCCGGTCCAAAATTCAAGATGGCCGATGGCAGCCATTTTGTACAAAATTTGGTGCAGTCAGATTTTTGCACAGAACTTCCATATGAAAGCGCTGATTTGAATAATTTTTTGTGTGAATGTTTAGTACCATGGGATACATCACATATAATTCAGGTTTTTTTTCTCGTGCAGAAATTATGCAAATTAGATGAACTTTGATTTTTTCAGTGCCACTTACACACAGTAAGTACACATGTCAATACGGCTCGGGCTAGAGTCTGTATTTATGAACTGATCTTCACGAAACGTCTTGGGTACTTTTGTTATCACCTTGGGATGAGAACGAGTGTTTCTGGGTGCGGTCCAAAATTCAAGATGGCTGCCAGTGGCCATTTTGTACCGAAATTAGGTCTAATCAGTTTTTTGTACACAACTTCTATACGGCTCAGGCTAGAGGCCGTATTTATGAACCGATCTTTACGAAACTTCTTGGGTACCTTTGTTATCACCGTGGGATGAGAACGAGTATTTTTCGGTGTGGTCCGAAATTCAAGATGGCCACCAGCAGCCATTTTGTACCAAAATTAGTGCAGTCAGTCTTTTGTACAGAACTTCTGTATGAAAATTCTGATTTGAATAAATTTTTGTATGAATGTTTAGTAACATGGAATACATCACATATAGCACAGAAATTATGCAAATTAGATGAACTTTGATTTATTCAGTGCTACTTATACACTGTAAGTGCACATGTCAATACGGCTCGGGCTAGAGGCTGTATTTATGAACCGATCTTCACAAAACTTCTTGGGTACCTTTGTTATCACCTTGGGACGAGAACGAGTGTTTCTGAGTGCGGTCCAAAATTCAAGATGGCTGCCAGTGGCCATTTTGTACCGAAATTAGGTCCAATAATTTTTTTGTCACAACTTCTATACAGCTCATATTTGTGAACTGATCTTCACGAAACTTCTTGGGTACCTTTGTTTTCACCTTGGGACAGGAATGAGTGTGTTTTGGGGTGCCTTTGTTATCACTGTGCTATGAGAACAAATATTTTGGGGTTCAGTCAGACCCACTCTGGGACTCAAAGATTTTTTTCTAGTTTAGCATCTGACTGTCACCCACCTTTACAATACTTTACCTATACATTTGTTACAGGCAAAGGTCAGTATTTATGTACAGACCGTTACAATACTTTATATGTACCTTTGTTATCAGGTCATTACCTAGATGTTTGTCATTGCTGTGTCACATACTATACATGTACATGTCTTTGTCTTGACAAGTTGAGCTACAGTGTCATTGACACTTTCATTATTTAACTTCAGCAGACGGCAGTGCCATTGGCCGAAAGTGTCCACGTGACTAACTACGCATGCTTAGAGCGTGCCTTCCACCTCAACTTGTTTCAAATTCGAGGTAAACAGAATTGCTTCAGTTCCAGCAGTCAGCTATTTATTAAATGCCTCCACAGAATATAAATGACTTGGCAGAAATCTGCAAACACACATATCTTGAACTTTACTATGATTCACATAGCAAGAAATTAAATAGAATACAATAATTACCCAAATTTAAGCCAAGTGTATCGAGCATGATTGACGTGAAACTATTCACAGCCAACAGCGATGGGCAATTTGAGAATTGCATATCATGGTAAAACCGAGTTTTCGGTATACCGATTAAACAATTATTTGCCGGCATCGGTAACGGTATTGAAAATATTACCGAATATAATCAGTATACCGAAATACCGCCCAACCCTAGCCCACTCTCCAATAATTTGTAATAGAACATATTTATATAAACAAAATATTATTTGCATTTGGCTAAATATGAAACACGAATAAGGAAATTATTGGCTTTTGCTCTGGTACCTCATTTTTCTGAAAGTCCTGATAGTGGCTTCTAGCACTCAACCAGTTAAAAGTAATAAAAATCCCCTGAAATATTGATTTGCAATTGGAATTTTTGACTACCAAGACCCTCAGTTGAATAATTCAATGTCCGGGGATGTAGAAATAGAATTCTGTATCTTCACCCTTATCTAAGAAATCAGCTGCATAGGCTCACAGAATTGACAAATTCAGCAGTTGAAGAAAAAAAAGTTAAAAATTTCAATAAGACCCTGTCATGTGATCCCTCATTGGAACGACCTCATTTGTTATCTTGTTTGTTGGGTAAAACCGTAAAGGGTTGAAAGCAGTAATTGGGAAAGATTTTAAGAAGGGAGTCCTAATTGAATTTCCCACTTGTTGGAGACTATGAAATGGTAGCCGCATTTTGCCTGGGGAGTTGCAGTTCGAAATCTAAATGTAGGCACTCCATCCACACCCCAATACGAGACCCCCCTTGGCAACATTCCTGTGTGCAAGCAGGTGAACAAAACAAGATTTGGTCATGGAGGTTAATTTTTACTTAACTTGACAAAGTCAAGCTGAGCTATTGCCATCACTTCTCGTCCGTCTGCGTATGTACGTCCACAATTTCCTTTGGCACACCTCACAGCTCGCATTTATGGTCAGATCGCTTTGAAACTTGGTATGCTTGTTTGGGATGACCTCTAGATGGGAGCTATCGATTTTCTTCAATTTCCGTCAAAAAATGTTGCTGCGGTCAACGTTCTCAGAACTTAGTTTAGTCAGACCTCAATATTTCTCTTTGGCACACCCTACAGGGCACATTTATGATCGGATTGCTTTGAAACCTGGCATGCTTGTTTGGGGAGACCTCTAGATGGGTGCTATCGATTTTCTTCCATTTCCTTCAAAAAATGCTGCCGTGGCCAACGTTCTGAGAACTTAGTTTAGTCAGACCTCAATATTTCCCTTTGGCACACCGTACAGGGCACATTTATGATCGGATTGCTTTGAAACCTGGAATGTTTGTTTGGTGTGACGTCTAGATGGGAGCTATCAATTTTCTTTCGTTTCCGTCCGTCAAAAGATGTTGCCGCTGGCAACGATCTTTGAACTTAGTTTAGACAGGCACCAGTATATTCCTTTGACATGCCCTACAGGGCACATTTATGATCAGATCGGTCTGAAACTTTGTATGCTTGTTTGGGGTTACCTTTAGATGGGAGCTGTCGATTTTCTTTGATTTCCGTCAAAAAATGTTGCCACTGGCAATGACCTTTGATGAACTTCGTAAAAACTTAGTGCAGTAAAGCATCAATATTTTCCTTTGACACACCCTGCAGGGCACATTTATGATTGGATCGCTTACAGACTTTGTGTGCTTGTGTGGGGTGACATCTATATGGGAGCTGTTGATTTTCTTCCATTTCTGTCAAAAAATGTGGCCGCTGACCTTTGAACTTAGTTTAGTTAGACCTCAACATTTCACTTTAACACACCCTTCAGGGCACATTTATGATCGGATCACTTTAAAACTTGGTAAATGTGTTCGGGGTGACCTCTAGATGTGAGCTATTGCTTTTTTTCATTTCCATAAAAAATTATTGTTGTTATCACCAGCCTTTGAACTTACTGCATTTGTGCATCAACTTATCCCTTTCGCATTCTCTGCATGGTATATTTATGAATTTCTATAAAAAAAACAAAAAAACATTGCCGCAAACAATGGCCTTCTGCTTAGTGCAGTGCATTTGTGCATTAACATCTTCCTTTGGGATGCCTCAGAGGGCACATTCATTATCAGGTTAAGAAACTTTGTATGCTTATGCAGGGCGACAAAGATAGGAGCTGATGATTTTCTTCCCATTTCCATCAAAAACTGTTGCTGTTAGCAACAATCTTTGAATTTATTGCATTTGTGCATCAACATTCTTTGACATGACCTACAGGCCACATTTATCATAGGCTTGTTTTGAACTTGGTGTGCTCATTAGGCAAGACCTTTAGATAAGAGCTATTGATTAGCATTCATTTCTGTGAAAAAAGTTGCCATTTACAATAACCTCTGAACATACTGCATTTGTGTTTCAACATTCTTCTTTTAGCCAGTTTTACAGTTTACATTTAAAAATGCATGGATTACTCAGACGTTGTGCACACACACTGCTGTTATTTGAAATTTCATCAAATAACATTGGTACCAGTGATCTTCAATTTTGCCATTTCATTTAAAACTTACTAAGTTCAAGTTTGTCATGTTGAGCTACAGTGTCATTGACACTTTCATTTACAGATCCTGATTTTTCTGATATGTTGATCATTTGGTCATCTGTTAATCCGTTATCAGTTTTTCTTTCAAAAAAAAAAAATTTAATTGCATGCGAAGTTGAAAGTGTTGAGGTTGCAAAGTTATCAAATAACCAAGAGTTGTATCTGGAGAACATCACAATCTATATATGATTCATGGTAAAATGAATTTGAACAGTTATAACTGGCATCTCAAGCCATGTTTTTGAGCCAAAATTGAAAAAATAATCAAATTTGTATGACCGTTGCAATGATATGACCATTACATTATATAAAAAGTTCAAAAATAATACTGTAAGTCTCAAACATACCAGTTGTTCAGATAGTCACAAACAGTTAGGCCACACAAAGTAGATCTTCTGTTTCTCAGGCCATTATTTGTGAAATTCCATGCGGGCGAGCGGTTTTTTATTTTATTTTTTATTTCAGTAATTTCTTCTTAGCCATCAAAAGTTCATGTTCTTGGTTCAAGTTTTAGGCCTCATAATCTACAGAATACCAAGGGTGGTGGTGTATTTCATCCCTTGAGTGCAAGAAGGCTTTGCAATGCTAAAGCATTGCAAAGCCTTCTTGCACTCAAGGGACAAATTCATCAATTGTTGTAACTTGGGTAAAATATCAGACATAAACCATTTAATTTTAATTTTTTTAAAGTTTAAATTGGTTATAAAAAGAGAGCATGCGGCAGCCAAAAGGACCATGCGGGAGGGCCTGAGAAACAGATTTTTTATTTTTTTAGCCCTTATAAAAACTATCAACTCCTAAAATACTGGGAGTTATCTTTTTCCCAATTGTCATAACTCTTGTATTGGTCTGTAGATTTTGCCTGCAGTTTTTTTGTGTGAAGAAAAAAACTCAAACCTTTTCTTTTTCAGAAATTGTGCAGACACATGGTTTTACAATAGACCTACCACATATAATGCATATTTTAAATGAAGAAATAGAAGGGTTGCCACCTGGAGGTGGTTTAATGTCCAAGTAAGTAAATACAACTGGTGATGACAACAATCGATGTGTAATGGTTTAGGCTAGTGATCCTGAATGATTTGCTGTGCAAAAATCCATTTTTTCAAATCCATAATTTCATCTTGAGGCAAAGTGTCTATGCCTGGCTTGATCCTTTGTGAATAGCTTCTTGAAAACCACTGGATAGAACCTATGTAAGATACTGTGTCATAAAATGTTCTTAAATTATGTACATACACTTGTTGATTAATCATTTTGATAGTGCGTCCTCAGTTCTCCAAAATTTGCTGAGTTGTCTCTCAAGCATTGCACCATAACCACTATTGGGTGCTAATCAACTTGAACAGAGTACTTGAGGTACAATTGTAGAAGGTTCTAGTACAATATCAAAGAGAGTACTGCTGTTCCTGTACTGTGTCTGACACTTTGTATCCTGCTGACAAGGTCAAGACAGCGATATTGTCTGCTTCACACCACCTGCATTTCAAGTCAGATTTTTACAAAATGTGGTGTGAAGTATTATAAAGAAGTGTAGATTTGCATGTGGAAAGAATCTTGATTGGGCGACCTTAATTGTTTTTTATTATGCGCCCGTTTTGAATAAACGGGTCGTATTATGGTATACCGTTGTCCGTCCGGTCACACGTACAATAACTCAAGAACGCTTTGAGAGATTTTCGTGATTTTTGGGTAGGTGGTGTATATCGATGGAGGGAAGCTCCCTTTCGTTTAGTGTCGCCGTTCGATTAGTCATTCCAGAGTTATGGGACTTTATTACTTAGAAAATTGTTGATTTTTTACACGTACGATAACTCGAGAACGCTTCGAGAGATTTTCACAATTTTTTGGTAGGTGGTTTATGTTGATGGAAGGAAGCTCCCTTTTGGTTGGTGTCGTCGTTCGATTAGTCATTCCAGAGTTATGGGACTTTATAACTTAGAGAATCGTTGCTTTTTCTTGAAGTTATGATCTCTATAGACATAAGATATATACATGAAATTCAAATAATTTTATTTCCAAATTATTGAACAAAGTATGTTGTTGGTTATGATTATTGTACAAGAATATAAAAAAACCCCTGACAAGTACACATGTATACTCATATTGTGTGCTTCCCTCTTGTAATTAATAACGGGCGTATCATGTGCTCATGGCGCAGCTGTTTATTGCATGTTACCATAACAAATTAATTATTTTTCCTTGGTTGGCCCTACATTCAGAATAACATTGCACTGATTTCTGATGAAGTCCTCCTGACAATAAAGGCTGCCAGGAATTTACTAGAACCATTGCTATGCTGCTGCTCTTGTCATGTGTACAAACATGTTAAGTTTCACAATTATGGTGAGCAGCTCCTGATTTATAGCTCTCCAACGAAGTTGTATGAGCTTATGTCATGACCCGAGGTGCGTCAAAGTCAACACTTGTGTTAAAGTTATTGTACCAGTCCACTTTGACTTTCAGCCCTGTTGCTATGCACCTCATACTGTGTTTCTATGGCTTACAATTACCCACAGACCCTTAACCAAGAATATTTTACTGATTTTTGGTGTTCTTGCAATGTTAAACTTTTTTGTCAATGTGGACTTTCTGACCTGTTTTACTATACATGAGTGGAGGCTACCACCGGTATATATATATGTGTTAAATGCATTAATATAATATGACATTAACCCTTTGCCGGACATTTTTTGGAGATTTTTTACTTTTTTAATGCAATGTTAGACTTTTTTGTCAGTGTGGACTTTCTGACTTATTTTGCTGTATATGAGTGGAGGCTTCCACCGGTATGCTGTGGCTTTCATATTTCATATATGTGTTAAATGCATCAATTTAAAATGACATTAAACCTTGCCGGACATATTTTCTATACTGAAACCGTCTTTCGATTTTGAGGTGCGTCAGCTTGAAAAGCTCCGCTCCACTAATGCCGCACCGTGGCAAAAAGCAGCGTGCTCTATTAATGCTCATCAAGCATCGATAGCATGTGCACAAAAACTGCGTATTCTACTTTCGTGTTAGGTAAAGGGTTAAAACATCGCTGTCGACGTAACTTTTTCATAATAGCTGAGCATTTCGAAAGTCGGGAAAATGACACTTGTGAATTAGAAACGGCCCGCGCAACACTTGGCGCACCTGCATTTTACAAAATTGAAAGACTGTCTTAAAACCAATGGTCCAGACTTAGCAGGTGCAACCTCAATATTATTAAGGGACAAACACAAATTTTGAACCCCAGCCCCCCCCCCCCCCCCCCCCACCCAAATCCCCAAAATTTGCATACAATACCAAAAATTAAAAGTCCTATCTGGCCATCCATACTTTTAGTACCTGTGCATGCGAAGTGCGCAGTAAGAATTTTTAGCTCATATTGACAAAAGTCAAGCTGAGCTAATCTCATCGCTTGCCGTCCGTCGTCCGTCAACACCATGTTTTGGTCTTCTCCTCCAAAGCCACTGGGCCAATTCAAGTGAAAGTTTGTGTGAGTGATGGTCCCAAAGGGGCATTTCATTTTTGTTCAACTCAGCATGCCCAGCCCCATAGGGAGGGAGTGGAGGAAAATGCTCCAAAATATTTTTAAAATCTTCTTCAGAACCAGTGTGTACAATGACTTGATATTTGCTATGGAGCTTCCATATGAGGTGTAGAACCAGGTTTGTTCAAACGAAGTTCGTGAAGTAATATTTGGCTTTGTAATAGGAGGGGTAAGATTTTTGGCCCCGCCCAAAATTTCTATTTTCTGAACCGATGGTCTGATATGAACCAAATTTGGTTTGTGGTAGTATTGGGTCATAAGTACTTGACCCATGCCAAAAAAAAAAAATTCCCGCATCCCCATGGGAACCCTGGGAGCTAAAAATAGAAATATTTTCAAACGCCCATATTTCCCAAACCCCACGGAACAGAGAGCTTTTATTTGGTATGAAGTATCCTTATGACCAGTAGAATTGAATGGTAAAAAAAAATTGCCATCGGTTATGTTAGGGTGTTCTGTAATGGGCATCGAAAAAATGCGGAGTCAGCATATTTGCAAAAATTTTTAAAAATCTTTTCTCCAAAACCAATCATCAGAATCTTTTGATATTTGGTATACAGCATTCATAGGGGGGTCAGATAAAAGTTTGTTGAAATAAAGCTCATTGGTTCATATTTGGGCTCTCTGCAGGAGCCCAAAGTTTTAACATAGGGTAATATGGGGAATATTCTTTAAAAATCTTCTTCTTTAGAACCACCAGTCAGAATCTTTTAATATTTGGTATACATCATTGTTATGAGGGTCTGATTCTAGATTGTTCAAACCAAGTCCCTAGGTTAATATTTGGGCTTCCAATGAAAGCCCAAATTTTATCTTTGTTCAATATGGAGGGTAATTTAAAAAAATCTTCTTCTTCAGATCCATCAGTCAGAATGCTTTGATATTTGGTATGCAACATCTCTATGGGGGTCTGATTCAAGTTTGTTCAAATCAGATCCCTAGGTATATATTTGGGCTCACTATGGTAGCCCAAGTTTTTACTTAGTGCAACATGAGAAAATTTCTTTAAAAATCTTCTTCTTCAGATCCACCAGTCGGAATGCTTTTATATTTGGTATACAACATCTCTAGGGGGGATCAGATTCCAGGTTGTTCAATTCGAGTGCCTAGGTTAATATTTGGGCTCCATATGGGAACATGAAATTTAACTTAGTACAATATGAGGGAATTTCTTCAAAAATCTTCTTCTTCAGATTCACTTGTCAGAATGCTTTCACATTTGGTATACAACATCTCTAGGGGGGTCAGATTCAAGTTTGTTCAAATCGGATCCATAGGTCAATTTTTGGGCTCGCTATGTTAGCCCAAATTTGAACTTGGTGCAATTCGAAGAAATTTCTTTACAATTTCTCTTCTTCAGATCCAACGGTCAGAATGCTTTCATATTCGGTACACAGCATCTCTAGGGAAGTCAGATTTAACTGTGTTCAAATCAAGAGCCTGGGTTAATATTTGGGCTCTCTATGGGAGCCGGAATTGGCCATTTTGCTGAAGAATTAAAAATTTTGTATTCAGTACCCTCTAGAGGTACTAAGATTAATCCACATAGGTTGTATCAAGGGGCTTCATAGGGGAGCTCTACATTTTACTTATGATCAACTGAAGAAAAGGCATGATGCCTAGATTATTTTTGTCACTCCTGAGGGACTCAAGGATTGACAGTGTAGCCTATGGAGATGGCTTGCTTAATGTAGACTCATTCTTGGACTCTGTTTAAATTGTGTTCTGTACAAGATGAGCGCTTCAGGTCCCGTGGGGCCTCTTGTTTTTATTAATTCTTGGGAGTTAAATTTAACTTGTAAAACGGAATAGGTATTCCGTTTATCCCCTATGTTTACGTCCTGTTCATTACTGTTCAGGACGTTTTGTATTCTTTCATCTTCTACCTAATGCATTATTTTTTCTTCATATGAAGATCTAGCTTTGCATTAGGTGGTTGTTGATCGGTTACTGACTTTGGGCATTTGTTGTGCCTGTTGTTGGTTAGTTTCTGTTTTTTCGTCTTGACATTGTTGTCTGTTCAGTAACGTTTTGGATTCGTATTAATTCAGTGTTTAGTTAAAAACAATTATTGTTTCGGATCCCTCACAACGTGATTTTCGATCTCAAAACATTTTTCCAAAAAGAGCAGAAGAATCCCTGCCAATTAAATGTTTTTTGTACATTTCTTGCGTATTTGAATTGTAGTTTATCTTACATATTTAAAAAAATAAACCACAAGCATACATCTAAAAATCTGTCAGGCACACAAAGGACAGGTAAAATTACTCGGACTCTACCATTGAAGGTGAAACATTTGCCTGACATCTCACCTGTTTGTGTGGATTTAATTTTGCGTAACCTGCATGTGAATGAAACAATCATTCACATCAATTTTATACACTGATTCAAGTTTGTTCAAATCAAGACTTTAGGTTCATGTTTGGACTTTTAACGGGAGCCGGATGTTTTAACTTCATGCGATATTAGAAAAATTCTTGAAAACTCTTCTTCAGATCCCTTGAACAGAATCTTTTGATGTTTGGTATACAGTATCCTTATGGTGGTCAGATTCAAGTTTGATCAAATGAAGTCCATGGATTGATAATTGGGCTTCCTATTGGAGCTCAAATTTTAACATGGTGCAATATGAGGAATATTCTTTGAAATTTAAAAGATATTTTTCAGATCCACCAGTCAGAATTGTCAAATATTTGGTACACAGCTTCTTTAGTGGGTGTGGTGCAAATTCAGATTTGTTCAAATGAATTCCCTTAGTTCATCCATATTTTGGCTTCTTATGCAAACCCGAATATTAAGTTGTTGCAATATGAGGAATATTCTTTGATTTTTTCTTCTTTAGATCCACAATTGAGAATCCTTTGATATTTGGTGTACAACATCCTTAGGAGGGGCAGATTCAAGTTTATTCATATCAAGGGGCAGATTCAAGTTTATTCATATGAACACCATGTTTGAGCATAAATTTTAACTTCGTACAATATGAAAAAAATTATTTAAAAAACTTCTTCAGATCCACCCATCAGAATCTTTTGGTATTTGTCATATACATCATTGTGTGGGAAGGGGGGTGTATCAGATTCAGGTTTGTTTAAATTAAGTGCTTGGATTCATGTTTCATACTCTGTTAACTAACCATAGATGCTTAATATGACATTAAATCCTTTTTTGAATAGGTGAGCGATTAAAGCCCCTTGGAGCCAGTTGTTTAGTTTCTTACCCGTACTCAGTCCCAAGAAATTGTACTGGTCGTTATATCAGAAACCATTGAATTGGCACCTGTGGGACATTAAGATTGAGTCTGTCAGTGATCATGGCTGACTGCTTATTTACAGGTTTCCGCAGGAGATGTTTTAATGTAAGTTCTGAAGGTCTGACACTGTCAGGATTGTTATTATTCCCCCGAAAAAAATTCGGGGGAATCTAGCCGTGACGTCGTCCGTCTGTCCATCTGTCTGTCTGTCCGGGCCAACATTGGGGGTTTAGGGGATATTATTATTAAGGGCTACCTCCAAATTAAGGTAGTGTTAGGGTTAGGAGTGGGGTGGGGTTAGGGGTAGCCCCAGAGTAGGGCTTAAGGTTGGGGAGGGTTAGGTCCCGGGGGGGGGGGGGGGGGGTGTTAGGGTTGGGGTCAGGGGTGGGCTTTTAGTTTTAGTAGCCCCTAAACCGAAAAATAGCTCCTAATCCTATTGGTTTGGCTAGGGTGGGGTTGGGTCAGGGATGGGGTGGGGTGGGGTGGGGTGGGGGTTAGGGGTAGCCCCAGAGTAGGGCTTAAGGTTGGGGGTTAGGTCCCAGGGGTGGGTGGGGGTTAGGGTCTGGGGTGGGCTTTTAGGGTTTAGGATCAGGGTGGGGTGGGGTTAGGGTGTGGTTTTTGGGTGGAGGGGTGGGGTTAGGGTTAAATATAAGTTCTAGGGTGGAGGGGGTGGGGTTCTGGGTAAAATAAGGTTTTGGACATACAAAATGTTTTTTTGGTAGCCCATAAACCCGAAATGTTGGAGCATCCGTCTGTCCGTCCGGGCGTAGACGGAATTCGTGTCCGCTCCATAACTTCTTACAGCCTTCAAGGATATTAATGATACTTGGTATTATTATTGCCCACAACCAGAGGGTGTGTCGCGAATAAGGTTGGAATGGCTATCAAGGCTTTTTTGGGGGGAATCAGCCACCCTTTGGTGGCCATCCTCTAGTTATTTTTAGCTGTGACTGACAGGTGGGCAGCTTATGAAGTACTGGAGTCATTTTATTTTATCTCTCCATCTGTCTTCTCATGATCAAATCTTTGTTTTCCCTTTGAGAACTCGTGAAGTGAAGCAGTGCTTGTATACTGTGGTAAACAAGCTCTGTTTTATTGGTAAAATAGGACACATACACCAATGCTTGGGTGGAAATCCCCCAAAATGGGCTACATGGGTATAAACGATTGAATAAATTTGACATCATCTCAATGTTGCAGTCATGATTATCCATTGTTTAGAAATATGTGATCTTAAACATAAATAAATCAATCAAATCGTTCAACTCAACTAAAATATTTCAGTGGTATTCAAAAGGCAGCTCAAGAAGTTTGAAATATCAGTAGTAGTTAAATATTGTTTATCTGTTTGTCTGTTCATTATCAAATGTTCACAGTTGTAGTTTATATTCATTCACACCTGTTCATTCTTTTGCAATCACATGGCAAGTAAGGTTTGTTTTTTATTATTTTATTTTTTTCAGGAGAGGCTTGATAGAGTCTATTTTGAACAAACTATATCCTAAAAAAGATGAAGATGAGGAACAAGTAGTAAGATTATTTTCAACTGGCTCTTTTTGCTTTGCCTTAGAAATTGGCTACATCACCCTGCGTAAATTGAAGAGAAAAAAAAAAATTCAAATAATTTAGTTTAAGGCCACACAAAGTAGATATTCTGTTTCTCAGGCCATTATTTGTGAAATTGCATGCGGGCGAGCGGTTTTTAGCTCAACTTTGACGAAGTCAAATTTGAGCTATTGTCATGGCCCGTCGTCCGTCTGTCCGTACGTCAACAATTGGCTATGGCTCGGGCTAGAGGTCGTATTTATGAACCGATCTTTACGAAACTTCTTGTGTACCTTTGTTATGACCCTGGGACGGGAACGAGTGTTTTTAGGTGTGGTCCGAAATTCAAGATGGCTGCCAGTGGCCATTTTGTACCGATGATGCAAAAATCAGTTTTTTGTACAGAACTTCTGTATGAAAGTTCTGATTTGAATAAAGTTTTGTATAAATGTTTAGTACCATGGGATACATCACATATAATACAGGTTTTTTTCTTGTGCGTAAATTATGCAAATTAGACTGACTTTGATTTATTTAGTGTTACTTTCAGAGCTGTAAGTGCCAAGCTGCTATGGCTCGGGCTAGAGGCCGTATTTATGAACCAATCTTTACGAAACTTCTTGGGTACCTTTGTTATAGACCGTGGGATGAGAACGAGTGTTTTTGGGTGCAGTCTGAAATTCAAGATGGCTGCCAGCAGCCATTTTGTACCAAAATTAGGTCCAATCAGTTTTTTGTCACAAGTTCTATACAGCTCGTATTTATGAACTGATCTTCACAAAACTTCTTGAGTACTTTTGTTTTCACCTTGGGACAGGAACGAGTGTGTTTTGGGGTGCCTTTGTTATCACTGTGCTATGAGAACAAATATTTTGGGGTTCAGTCAGACCCACTCTGGGACTCAAAGATTTCTTTTCTAGTTTAGCATCTGACTGTCACCCACCTTTACAATACTTTACCTATACATTTGTTACAGGCAACGGTCAGTATTTATGTACAGACCGTTACAATACTTTATATGTACCTTTGTTATCAGGTCATTACCTAGATGTTTGTCATTGCTGTGTCACATACTATACATGTACATGTCTTTGTCTTGACAAGTTGAGCTACAGTGTCATTGACACTTTCATTTATTTTATTTTTTATTTCAGTAATTACTTCTTTGCCATCAAAAGTTCATGTTCTTGGTTCAAGTTTTAAGCCTCATAATCTACAGAATAGCATGGGTGGTGGTTATTTCATCCCTTGAGTGCAAGAAGGCTTTGCAATGCTAAAGCATTGCAAAGCCTTCTTGCACTCGAGGGACAAATTCATCAATTTTTTTTTAACTTGGGTAAAATATCAGACATGAACCATTTAATTTTAATTTTTTTAAAGTTTAAATTGGTTATAAAAAGAAAGCATGCGGCAGCCAAAAGGACCATGTGGGAGGGCCTGAGAAACAGATTTTTTATTTTTTTAGGCCTAAACAATATTTATTGAAAATATCTGTATACATGCATACATCATTTTATACAAAAAAATAAAACAACATAATTGTAGATACATAGAACATGGTAGGTTGTTTACAGTGAATATGATAAGCCCTATAGTGAATGGATTCGGCAGAAAGCATAGTGCTTATTTTAGCCGTCTCCCTTATGTCTCCAAATTACAAGAGAAAGATGCTATTACTGTTAGTAAACAAATACTAGATATTGCTCAAAACTGTATGTTGAGAGAAATAAGGCATATAGAAAGGAAGTAGAAAAGAAAAAAAAGAAGTAAAAGAGGAAACAGAATAATACTATAGATAAGAAAAATGAGAAGGACAAGGGCAGAAGAAAAGAAGTAAGTGGAAAGAAGAAAAGCCAACTTGGAGACAAACTCAGCTCTATACCTAAATTGTAGAAGTACTGAGAGCGGGTCACAGTCAATTACAGCACAAGTCAAAACAAGTCAGAGAGCAACCACAACAGACCAAGCATCCCATAGAACCACCAGGATCTGACATCACCTTCTGGAAAGCGCTTCCTGAGAGCCTTCCTGAAGATGATGTCAGACACTGCCGGCACTATAACCGCAAAAGTAGCAGGGCACTCCGTCCACAGCAGCCATGCCACAACCTATTTCAACTCACACTGCAAGTGGCTCAACATGCGATTTTTCTAAGGTGTCAGACTATGAAAGTGTCAGTGTTGGTGAAACCAGACTTACTAAGACTGGTCTGTTTCTTTGGAGGTTAACTAAGGTCAAATCAGTTCAGGGCTAACGGTCATCACAGAAATATGCAACCATACATTAGGTTTAAAGGGGTTTACTGAAAGCATTTGGGTGCCATGATATAATCCTGAACTGTTTAAAAAATGAAGCGATTCTCGCCACTACATAGGTTCTCGTAGCCATAGAGTAATGTATTTAAGTTCAGTGGAAGGGGTATTTGTGCAATAGTCCTATTCATGGCACATAGATGCAGCGAGCATGACAGCAGAAAGTGTTCAGTTGACTCGATCTCCCCACATTGACAGTTAGGCGACAGTGCCAGATGATTAGCATGTAGGTGGGAGTTAAGGTTACAACACCCCAAACGCAACCTGCAGTGGTATATCTGTGCTGGACGGCATTGGGCATTACTGAAGGACGATGGAGGGCGTCGGTTGTCACAATTTAAGAAGCTCTTGAAGTTACTAATGGATGTGTTTTCAGGAATGGATAGTGGAATGTTATTCCATAAGTTGGTTGTTTCTGGAATGATTGGTATAGATTAGTTCGACAAAAAGGGGTATGTAGATTATCATCAGAATGGAGCGTGTTCTGCAGGGTAGTTGCTGATATTTCAAGGGGTACCTTACAGGCAAGATATGGTGGCGTTATATGGTGATTCATCTTGAAAAACTATTGACTTATGCTTCCTTCATCTGTCCTGAAGAGTTTCCAGCAAGTTTCTGAATATAATTTTGCTTTACTGGTGTTCATGGTTGTGCTAGTAACAACCCTGGCAGCAGAAATTTGAATCTTCTCAGTGTCTGCTGCGTTACCTTCAGTGCAATTATCCCAAACCGTGTCGGCATATTCTAGGTGTCGAATGAACGCAAAGTAGATTTTTTCAAGTACACTTCTATCTAGGATGAACTTATGTATCCGCATTATGTCTATTCTTACCCAAGCTTTAGAACATATATGGTCAATATGATTGTTCCATGTGCAATTTTTACTCAATAGGACTCCTAGATGTTTGTGGCTACTGACTTTGGATATTTGTGTATTGAAAAGATATATTGGAGGGTGTACAAGGGAATTAGTTTTGTGCGTTATGAGCGCATACTTTCCTTTTTTTGTAGGTTGAATTCAACCAACCATTTTCTGGCCCAATTTTCAGTTGTTGCTAAATCATGGTTGATTAAGTTCGCTGCTTGTTCCAGTTTTTCCACTTAAGATATACAAGGAGGTATCGTCGGCAAAGAGACGAATGGTACTGATTAAATTATCGGTTATATCATTAATATATATGAGGAATAAGAGTGGTCCAAAAATCGATCCCTGTGGAACCCCGGAGTAAACTGGTTTCCATAATGAAGACTCGGCTGCTATTGTGACCCGTTGTGTTCTTTCCGAAAGATACGATTTTAAAAAGTTCTGTAAGCCCCCCTGAATTCCGATTTTCTCCAGTTTGTGAATTAGACCATACTTTGTCATATGCTTTACTGACATCGCAGAAAACCACCATAACCTCTTTACCTTCATCCATGACATGACAAAACTCGTCATATATACTAAACAAAAAAAGAAACACAACACAGGTTGTCGTCGTTTTATAGGTGGACACTCACTATTACGATGTAACAGTTTGAGTACTGAAAAGAAGTTTATTTATTCTGGAAAAATGTGACATCATTAATTGTCACAATTATGGTCTGTGTCCAAGTTTATTTAGCACCGAAGTCCTGAGGGGGTTAAAAAATGTCTTTTTACCAGTTTAATATCCCCGTGGGAACCCCGGGAAGTAAGCAGCACTGTTTACTGTGGTAAACCAGTTCCGCTTTACTAGTAAAATAGGACCCAGTCACCAATGCTTGGGGTGAAAGTCCTCTAAAATAGGCAACATGTAGATCAACGATTAACTAAACTTGACTTCATCTCCATGTTGTGTCACGATTAGCCATGGTGCATAAATATGTGACGTTAACCACCAACAAACAAACAACCAGTTTAATAGCGGGTGTGCCCTCCTCTGGCATTGATCACTGCTTGGACATGTATTGTCACAGAGGAAATCAGTCTGTTGACAACTCCAAACGGAATGTTCTCCCACTATTCTTGTAGTGCTTGTCGGAGCTGTTGCAGGAGCAGGATTACGATCCCTAACTTTTCTATCGAGATAGTCCCATAAATGTTCAATAAGTGATAAATGTGTGCTGTAAGCTAGCCACGGAAGAACATTGATGTCGTTCTTTGCTAAGAAATCGATATTCACTCTTGCCACGTGACACCTAGCATTGTCCTGCTGGAACGTAAGATCATGCCGTTGTACCATCGGTATAACGTGTGGTATCAAGATGATTTCACGATACCTGTTAGCTGTGAGATTTCCTTCCACAACCACGAGAGGTGTCTTCCGGTCATGAGAGATACCTCCCCACACCACTACACCACCGCCACAAAATCGATCATGCTCCACCACACAGTTATCAGGCTAATGTTCTCCCTTACATCGGTATACCCTTTGATGTCTGTCTGAGCAGTATAAGAGGAATCGAGATTCAGCGGTAAACAAAACTTGCCGAATCCATACTCTTGGGTCATGTGCATTCAACCATGCCATCCTTCACTCGTCTTGGGGCTGTGAATGGCGGACCGACGTACAGATGTCTGGCGTGCGGTCCATTTTGACGTAGTCGTGGCATGGCACAATTGCGTTGATGTAAAAAAATGAATATTGGATTTTGATAAACGAAGTCTCTGTGGACGACTCATGCAATTCCAAACCCGAAATGTGACCTCCTGAGGTTATAGGGCGTGTTGCATGGAATTTCACAATTCAATCACTAGAGCGTGACATAGTGGCCAAACTGGGTACATTTGCTATGATTCACCTCGGGTAATTACCCAAACAATGAGCAATCCAGTTTCTTTTGTTGTATTCTTGATCAGCCCCAAATTATTCTGAAAAATGTAGTGTTGCATTTCTTTTTTTTGTTTAGTATATATCAGTTAGTTGAAGGACCGTTGAGTCTCGTGGAGTGAATCCAGACTGAAATTGACTGAGGATATTGTTTTGAAGTAAAAACTGCTACAGACTTTTGAAAACACATTTCTCTAGTACTTTGCCGAAAATAATTCAAATAATTTCAACAAAACCATACCTTGTGACCCCTCTGGATCATTGCAATCAGCTCATGGTATGTTTATGTTGAAATGTTTTGAAAAATTTAAAAAAAAAAAAAAAAAACTGGAAAATTGTGATTCTGTCGAATCACAGGCTCTTCACAGTTAATAAAAAGTACTGGAACTCCTAAATTTGTGGACAGATACTTAGTGTATCCAACACAATGGCTGATAAATACCAAATAATGAAAATTGAAGTTTCACTGCCATACTCTCTTGTTCGAAATTTATAATAAGTAATGGTTAAAATTTATACACAATTATAGAGGAAAAAACAGTCAACTACGTTGTGTCCTTGGGCATGGCACTTAATCCTGATTGCTCACATGGTGACATTTTGGCATTGTGTACTAAGGCGTACTGCACGTCAAAGATACACTTGTCTTCAGCCAATGCTAACCCTGCGTTTGAGGACTTGGTACTTTGAGGAGTCTGACATTACTCGCCACTGTTAAGTGGTTCTCTGAGTACTCCAGCTTCCTCCAGCCGTAAAACTGTCCGACATGAGGTGATCCTGGCTGTCGAACTCTTGTTAAACCTCAATAAATAGAGGGAAAACTGCTGTTCAAAGATCCTTGAATACAGGTGTTCAAAGCATCATTCATTTTTGTCCCCTGCCCAAACAAAGTTTGGTGGGGGATAATGGGTTCCGTCCATGCGTCCGGCTGGTGTCCATCCACTCATTTAGTGAACACAGTAACTTGAACAAATGTAATCATATTTTCATGAAACTTGCCATAAGCATACACTGTGAGAAGATCTTGGTCAAGTTCGATATTCGTCAAATTTCTTTCGCTTTTGGAGGAGTTCTGTCCTTTTTTGTTAGCTCACCTGATTAAAAGTCAGGATGAGCTATAGTGATCACTCACTGTCCGGCATCCGTGAACATGGTGTTTGCACCTGCCCCTCTTAGTTATATTTGAGGTGATTGCTTTTCAAATCAACTTGTCCAGCCTCATAGGGAGGGGGGTGGGGGAAAATCCACCAGAATTCTTAAAAATCATGAACCAGTGGGTAAAATGACTTGATATTTGTTATAGAGCTTCCTTTTGAGGTGTAGAATCAAGTTTGTTCAAATGAAGAGAGTGGATCAATATTTGCCTTTGTGATGGGAAGGGCAAGATTTTTTTCAAATGCCCATATTTCCCAAACCACACGAAACAGAGAACTATCATTTGGTATGAAACATCCTTAGGACCAGTAGATTTGAATAGTAAAAAAAAATTGCCATCTTTTGTGTCGGTGTGTTCGAAAGGGCATCGAAAAAATGCAAAGTCAGCATATTTGCAAAAAGAATTTTATAACATTTTCTCCACAAGCACTGATCAGAATCTTTTGATATTTGGTATACAGCATCCATAAGGGGGTCAGATACAAGTGTGTTAAAATCAAGCCCTTTGGTTCATATTTGGGCTCAATACAGGAGCCCAAATTTGTTCTTGGGGCAATATGGGAATGATCTTCAAAAATCATCTTCAGATCCACCAGTCAGAATGCTTTCATATTTGGTATGCAACTTCTTTAGGGGGGTCAGATTCAATTTTGTTCAATTCGAGTGTCTGGCTTAATATTTGGGCTCCCCATTGGAGCCTGAATTTTAACTTGGTGCAATGTGAGGGAATTTCTTTAAAAATCTTCTTCACATCCACCAGTCAGAATGCTTTCATATTTTGTATACAACATTTCTAGGGAGGTGAGATTCAAGTTTGTTCATATCGTGTGCCTGGGTTAATATTTGGCCCCTATGGTAGCCCAAATTTTTATTTCGTGCAATATGAGGGAATTTCTTAAATATTCAAGTTTGTTCAAATCGAGTCCCTGAGTTAATATTTGGGCTTTTCATGGGAGCCTGAATTTTAACTTACTGCAATATGGGGGAATTTCTTTAAAAATCACCTTCTCCAGATCCACCAGTCAGAATGCTTTTATATTTCGTATACAACATCTCTAGGGCGTGAAATTCAAGTTTGTTCAAATCGGGTCCCTGAGTTAATATTTGAGCCCCCTATGGTAGCTTGAATTTCAGCTTAGTGCAATATGAGGAAATTTATTTAAAAATCTTCTGCTTCAGATCCCTCAGTCAGAATGCTTTCACATTTGGTGTACAGCATCCTGGTAGTGGAAGGAAGGGCTCTGAGTCAAGTTTGTTCAAGTTAAGTTCCTAGATTGATATTTGGACTTCCAAGTTTTGCATTACTGGAAATCGGGGCATTATTTCTGTGTTAGCATACAAGTATTAGAAAAAAATATAAATAATTAAATAACTTCATTCCTCTGGAGTGTTAACTAGCTATTAGATGCTAACTAAATCCTTCTTTAAACAACTATTGTCAGGTGAGCACCTCAGGCCTCATGGGGCCTCTTGTTTGACATTTGGTATTTGTTTGATAATGATTTTGTGAAACATGATAACTTGAATGATTTTGTAACCATTCATGAAACTTGTTACAGGCATACATTGTTGAGAAAACCTTTGTCCAGTTTGATATTTCCCAAATTTCTGTGACTTTTGTAGGAGTTATGCTCTTTTTTGTTAGCTTAACTTGACAAAATCAAGATAAGCTATTGCCATCACGCATTCGCAAGTCTGTGAGTCTGTAACTCTGGGTCTAAGTCTGCAATTCTGTTCACATTTTCTTTTGTACAGGCTACACCCCGTAGTTCTCATCCGATCATCCCAAAATTTTATGTGCAGGTTCGAGGTCATGTTAAGATGAGAACGACCCATTTTGGTTGTGACCGGTCCACCATGATGGCAGTGCAGGTTCGAACCAGAAAACCTTTAACACAGTCTACAGGTCGTATTTATGAAGTGATTTCATTGTAATGTGGTAGGATGACTCTGTATGATGTCTAGAAGAGAATGTCCTATTTTGGTCGTGATTGGTCAACTGTGACCACCACAGGGTCATGTAAACTTTACCAAAGTCTTGAGGTTGCATTTGTGAGGGGATTTCATTGTCAACTGGAAGGATGACGCCGCATGATGTCTGGATGAGAACATCCTATTTTGGTTGTGGTCAGTCAAACGTGACGGCCACATGGGCACAGGACCAAGATTTGTTTAGCACAGTCTATCGTTATATTTGTGAAGAGATTTCATAGTAAGTTGTTAGGATGACACTCTGTATGATGTCTAGATGAGACTGTCCTATTTTGGTCACGATCGGTCAGCAGTTACCGCTGCTTGAGCATGTGACTTAAATTCATTTAGCACTATCAACATATTGTATTTATGGAGGGATATCTTTGTTGTAACTTGGTAGGATGACTCGGTATGATATCCAGATGAGACTGTCCTATTTTTCACCAGATGGGCAGGTGACGTAGATTCCTTTAGCAAAGTCTGCGAGTCATATTTATGAAGGGATTTCATTGTAACCTGGTAGGATGACTCATTTTGGAATGATTTTACCGTGTCTTGCTGTGTCTTGATAACTTTGGTTGACATACATTAACTGTTAGAACCAAATCAACCCAGGCCTCAAATCTTGGGTGCAATTTGCACCTCAAATTATTCTTTTTGAAAACATAGCATGTTGGGTACAGAACTTAATATATTTCTGACTATTGTTGTCTTATTTTATAATCCTTTTCATCAAACTGCCGGGCCATTGACACTTTCGTTGAAATTAGGTCTTTGTGTGATAATGGCTTTGTGAACATGCTTACTTGAATAATTGTAATCAGATTTTCATGAAACGTTCTATATGCATACATTGTGAGAAGATCTTGGTCGAGTTTGATAATGACTATGCACACGAAAAACTGGGCAATGTAATCAAGTTTTCGTCTATTCATCACATTTTGTGTAGCGCAAGTTTCTTCCACACATGTTTAGCTCAACTTGATAAAGTCAAGCTGAACTATTGCCATCACTTCTTGTCGTTCTTACGTCCACAATTTCCTTTGGCACACCGCACAGGTCGCATTTATGATCAGATCTCTTTGAAACCTGGTATGCTTGTATCTTGTGACTACCAACTTCAAAATTGATAAGAGTTCTCTTTAGGGCTGCACGGTATATCGATAAACCAATACATACCGGTATTCAAACCAATATCGATTGAATACCGGTGCAATTACAAAAATATCGGTTTATCGTCATTATTTAATTCACCCACAATTTAATTTTGAAGATGTCTTGAGCTTTTTAACTGTAGCTCAGAATGAATAATATTATCACTTTACCCAAGGAATTGTCCGCATGTGCCTACGTAATATACAAATTCAGCAGTTTAAAAAATAGTTTTCAAAAATTTTAACAAAACAATATCATGACTTTTTGTGACCCCTCATTGGAACCAGCTCAATGAGCTCGTTCAAATGAGGGGTCACATGATATTGTTTTGAAGAAATTTTGGGGGGTTAGACTCATTTTGCCGGTCGACTGAAAGTAATTAACAGCTATAACGCAAAGAAAACAAACTATAGTTTGTGGCACAGGAAGTTGAGTCTATTTATCGCCTGTTCACACCCCCAACTTATTCAAAATGATAGACTTCCTTAAGAAAGAACAGTCATTCCAGGAATCAACGATACTGCAGCTGAGTGCAGGAGGAAAACTGGTACCCAGAAAAAGAAAATACAGGAAAATTGACAATTCACTTGGACATTTTAAAAAAGTTTTTCAAGCTGGTGAAATCAGATTACCCCAGTAATTAGACTCTGTTTCGCACAGTACTGCATTTTAATCTGTTTGTGTAATGCAAATAAATTCAATATATATGTTCGGAAATTTTAGTACATGTTTATCAAGAGGTACTCGGCACAAGCTGAAATCTTGAAAAAAAGTGACATTTGATAACTATTTTCTGACCGATCCTCATGTTTAAAATCGTTACCAAATGTCACTTTTCCGAGATTCCATCCTTTGTCAAGTACCTGTTGGATAATTATAACTAATGATAACTATTTTAAGATCGACCCTCTTCGCCCCTTCAAAAAATAGATTCATTTATATTTTTGGGCGAAAAGGGTCGATCATAAAATAGTTATTAAAAGTCATCTTTTGAGTTTTTAGCACCTGTGGGTTAATTTGGTTAGTCTCATCTCCCCGGTTGGCTGTCAATAATAAAGTCAACCTGCGTTAAATGAACAAACTTACTGGAAACCGACAATAATCCTTATCCTTTTGATCTACCTAATCCTCACACATTTTCCCGAAACAGTAGTGACCGGCAAAGTGAGACAACCCCATTTTTGGAAAAATTTGCTAAAATGATAAATGTTGATATCGTGTGTGTTGTTTAAAGGTTTTTCGAACCGCATCATCAAGGCATGCTGATTCGTTCTGAATGTGATGCCTCAAGTCTCGATTGCGGTACTTTTGTTCAGATACCTGAATATTTTCGATGTACCGATATACCACGGTATTTTTCAGAATACCGATACCGGAATTCTGCTTTGAATATCGTGCAGCCCTATTTAGGTATATGTGTAAAAAAATTGCAAATTTCTTTTAGACCATTTGCATTCATTATACTATTATACCCCTCCACCCTTCTCCTCCCCCCCCTCCCTTCCTCTGCAACAAGGTGTGGGAGGAGGGGGGATTACTGGAATCATCTTGTCTGTCCGTCCATTGACCTAATTTTTTCAGACTTTTATGGACCATTGTCCTTGAAACTTGGTATGAATGTTCACCACCATGGGAACCTGAGCACCTACGATTGTTGTGCCCATTTTCGATTCACCTCAGAATGCTAGATTTTTGTCCGGAGATTTTCTCAGATGTTGATGGGTCGATTCCTGTGAAACTTGGTATGGATGTTCACGATTATAGTTTCGATCAGACTTTTTTTCTGGATTTATGCCCTTTTTCATCTTAGAATGCCTGAATTTTATCTGGAGATTTTCTCAGATGTTTATGGGTCAGTTCCTTTAAAACTTTGTGTGGATGTCCACTATCATGGGAACCTGTACACCTGCAATTATAGTTTCGGTCAGACTTTTGCAAGAGTTATGCCCCTTTTCATCTTAGAATGCCAGAATTTTGTGCGGAGATTTTCTCCGATGTTTATGGGTCGTTTCCTTTGAAACTTGGTATAGATGTTCCTGTTACTCCTGCGATTATAGTTTCAATCAGACTTTCTTTTGCCAGAGTTACAAATAATCGGGGGGGGGGGGGGGGGGGGGGGGGGGGGGGTGGACAGGCCCATCTGGGACAGTCAAACCTCTAGTTGTATTATTAGCTCAACTTTGACGAAGTCAAATTTGAGCTATTGTCATGGCCCGTCGTCCGTCCGTCTGTCCGTACGTCAACAATTGGCTATGGCTCGGGCTAGAGGTCGTATTTATGAACCGATCTTTACGAAACTTCTTGTGTACCTTTGTTATGACCCTGGGACGGGAACGAGTGTTTTTAGGTGTGGTCCGAAATTCAAGATGGCTGCCAGTGGCCATTTTGTACCGATGATGCAAAAATCAGTTTTTTGTACAGAACTTCTGTATGAAAGTTCTGATTTGAATAAAGTTTTGTATAAATGTTTAGTACCATGGGATACATCACATATAATACGGGTTTTTTTCTCGTGCGTAAATTATGCAAATTAGTCTGACTTTGATTTATTTAGTGTTACTTTCAGAGCTGTAAGTGCCAAGCTGCTATGGCTCGGGCTAGAGGCCGTATTTATGAACCGATCTTTACGGAACTTCTTGGGTACCTTTGTTATGACCGTGGGACGAGAACGAGTGTTTTTGGGTGCGGTCCGAAATTCAAGATGGCTGCCATTTTGTACCGACGATGCAGAAATCTGTTTTTTGTACAGAACTTCCATATGAAAGCTCTGATTTGAATAATTTTTTGTATGAATGTTTAGTACCATGGGATACATCACATATAATACGGGTTTTTTTCTCGTACGTAAATTGTGCAAATTAGACTAATTTTGATGTTTTTTGGGGTTACTTTCAGCACTGTAAGTGCAAATGCCAATACGGCACGGGCTAGAGGCCGTATTTATGAACCGATCTTTACGAAACTTCTTGGGTACCTTTGGTATCACCGTGGGACGAGAACGAGTGTTTTGGGGTCCGGTCCGAAATTCAAGATGGCCGATGGCAGCCATTTTGTACAAAATTAGGTGCAATCAGATTTTTTCACAGAACTTCCATATGAAAGCCCTGATTTGAATAATTTTTTTGTGTGAATGGTTAGTACCATGGGATGCATCACATATAATACGGGTTTTTTTCTCGTGCAGAAATTATGCAAATTAGATGAACTTTGATTTTTTTAGTGCGACTTACACACAGTAAGTACACATGTCAATACGGCTCAGACTAGAGTCTGTATTTATGAACTGATCTTCACGAAATGTCTTGGGTACTTTTGTTATCACCTTGGGACGAGAACGAGTGTTTCTGGGTGCGGTCTAAAATTCAAGATGGCTGCTAGTGGCCATTTTGTACCGAAATTAGGTCCAATAATTTTTTTGTCACAACTTCTATACAGCTCATATTTGTGAACTGATCTTCACGAAACTTCTTGGGTACCTTTGTTTTCACCTTGGGACAGGAATGAGTGTGTTTTGGGGTGCCTTTGTTATCACTGTGCTATGAGAACAAATATTTTGGGGTTCAGTCAGACCCACTCTGGGACTCAAAGATTTTTTTCTAGTTTAGCATCTGACTGTCACCCACCTTTACAATACTTTACCTATACATTTGTTACAGGCAACGGTCAGTATTTATGTACAGACCGTTACAATACTTTATATGTACCTTTGTTATCAGGTCATTACCTAGATGTTTGTCATTGCTGTGTCACATACTATACATGTACATGTCTTTGTCTTGACAAGTTGAGCTACAGTGTCATTGACACTTTCATTTTTCATCAGATATACAGCAGAATTCGTGTTTCTCCCTGTAAAGTGCATAGCCTTGAGAAGAGAAGATGCAAAAATAAGGATTATGTTTGAGAACAAAGTTTGAATTTATATATTCAGGAATTCCTCCGAGTGTCTAGAGAGATCGAACATAGAACCCTTTCCCATTACATTTGGCTGCGCTTTTTCCGAATTCACAAAATTTCAGACCCTCCTCAAACAAAAAAATGTAATTCATAATTGGGGTCCTAAACTGGGCAGTTACAAGCCTCAAATATCCAATATTACCAATCTTGCGAAGTGTAGAAAGTGTCTGGATTCAGTAGATTATTGCCACTTTTGTAGGAGGTATAACTCTACAATGGCATTGAAATGTTGTGTTGTAGTTCCAGTGGGTGCCATTATAAAACTTACGACATGTTGTATATACATTAGTTGCTTTTGTAGTGGTATTCTCATTTCATTCTGAAGGCAATATTTCGTATTAGTTCATTTCTCTGCTGTTTATTCTCCAAAACAAATACCCAAACCCTATTAAAGCCATCCTGATACAAATATTTCTAATGGCATCAGTCCCAGGCCAATCTCCAAGAGGGCAGAAGAATTCGTGATATTGGAAGAAATAACTTTCGACATCCGTGTTCAGCTATTGAAATTAGCACAAGTAGATGATGACATTTTGTTGACAAATTTATTGATCTTGTTGGGACAGATTTATCACACACCATGCAAGAAGACTCCCATTTCTCCATTCTTAACAAGAACCCTCATGTTACACTATCATGGGAAGTCCCATATATAATTATTAAAGCCAAACAGTATGCAAAGTTATCACCCCTTTGTCCCAGTGGTAACCCCAGAAGTGAAGCAGTGCTTGTTTACTGTGATAAACAAACTCTGTTTTACTGGTAAAATAGGACCTGGTAACCAGTGCTTGGGGTGGAAGTCCTCTAAAATGGGAAACGTTTATAAACGATTGGCTGGACTTGACTTAATATCCATGTTGTAATCATGAATAGCCATTGTGCAGAAATATAGGACCTTAAGCACCAATAAGTAAGTTTAGTATCACCACTTTGGGCAGTGGAGATATAATGTACTTGTCATATACTGTAGAATGAAGTGTGGTTGCTCTGAACCTTCCATCCAGAAATATGACAAAGACATGTTTTGTGATTGCATTTATCTGTCATGGAAACCGTCTGTGGGAACAGTAATTTTTAATGGAATTTATCACAGTACAGTTTAACACTGTTAACTGGTATAGTGCTAAATCATTTTCGGTAGTTGGGAGCGTGGTGGCTCAGTGGTAGACTGTTGGACTTCTTTGGTGGAGGTCCGGAGTTCGATCCCTGTCTGGGAAGACCCTCGTTGTGTCCTTGGGCAAGGCACTTTATCCCGGTTGCCTACATGGGAGCACAATGACACTGTACTAAGGCGTACCTCACATCAATGGTGCACATGTCTTCAACCGCTGTAACCCTGATTGAGCAGAGCTTGAACAGAGAATGTTGAGGAGCTGACAGTTGCTCGTCGCTGCTCAGTGGTTCTCCGGCTTCCTCCACCTGTAAAACTGTCACGGTCACTATTAGCCATAAGTATGTGACCTTAAACACCAATAAATAACTAAATATAATTTTCGTCAGTTAAAATTTGTTCCCATGTCTTTGCCTTGTTATAATTGATAGGTCAGTGCCTCTAGGAACTCTACCATCAATTGCAACAAGACAGATCCGCACAGACTAAAAAAATTTCAGTTCAAAATGATATGAAGCGTGCAGACTATGGTGCCTTTAAGTTGCAGTACCTGCTCTTCAGAATGTAGCCCAAATATGGGCTTCCAGCACTCAACCAGTTAATTGAATAGCCACTTTGCCAGTGGAAATTATTCAGTTGACCCTTTACCCAACATCCACAATATGATTTTGTTGAAATTTTTGTGAAATTTCTTTTTTTTTTTCATCTGCTCAACTTTTAAATTATGTTGGTAAATAGGGATTCCGCTAACACGGCAGAGGGTCCGTCAACCTGAACCATTCCCCCCGACGATAATTTACTGACAAACAACATGACGCTCTAAAATTCCTAGTCAAGACACAGTCATTCTCCCAACAAAGTTGACACATTTTAGGCGCTCCGTTTTCGGAATTGGCATTCTGCTACTTAAGATTGTTGAGTGTCATTCGGAAACTATTGCTATTTTCTGCCATTTTCCAATTAGGTAAGAGGTCACATGCCGATTGTAGTGAAGCAATGGTGATAGCTTTGGGTGTTTCCCCAAAGATTCAACTATAATTATTCTCAAAAAATTGTTCACACTAAAACGTGAATCTCCATCTCAGATGCAAGGAAATGACCTTCCTGCAGTGTTCAATTCTAAATTTTTCTTTGTTCGCCGCAAATCATGGTTGCGCCAGGCAATCTGTGATTTTTCTGCCGGACTCACTAATTTATTCCTAGTGGAAACCCTGGGGTAGATGACTGCAGATGTGGCCCATTCATTAGGCAAGGTATGAACAGGAGTATTCAATTAACAGAGATTTGATCACTTTCCTCTATTCTCGCATAGCTCTATCAAACAAGTTATAAAAGATTTAATACCTGTATTGGATACTGAGGCCAAATAAATCTATAAATGGGAAATTCGGCGAATGGCGGTGTAATTTCTTGACACATTGTAAGATTTTTTATTCAGTTAACAGTATATTCTGTAACCTATAAGCAACAGGTCATACTTGTACTGAAGGTATGATAATGGTTTTGTGTCTGGAATTATATTCATTTAACCCTTAAGGGCCTAATTCCATCTTTAATCACATTTTTGCAACTGAACAGGTGCCCCTGTATGCAGTCTTGGGGTTAACTCACAAATTACATTCTAAATATCTTGGTAGTTGTTTTTAGGCAAGACTTGCCAAAAAGCAGCAGCAAAACCAGGCCTTTAAAAATTGAAAATTTGCTTAACCGGAAAAAGGGTTAAGCCAAAAAAAATTGCTTAACCGGAAATGTTTGCTTAACCCATTTTCATTTTTTCAGACAAGGTGTTTAACAAAGCTGTCAGTGTCGATACATATTGAATTATTGACAGACTGAACAGGGAAGTTTGATGACTGCCTGATAATGATTGTATTTATTTGTATATTTTGTTTTGGGTACAGTTGTACTTTGTTGCAATGTTGACACTTTCGATGTATGTATTTATTAAAAGATAAAATTATGTCAAGCTGCTTTTGTTTTTACTCTCAAGCCGGTACTTTACTGAGACTTAGTTTCAGTCCTATAGTAGCTGTACCATAATTATTAAAAAAGATTTGTGTGAACCCTGTTTGTTATCCACTCACCGTCATGTTGATAAAAGAATGACACATCCAGTGCATGTGAAGGTAAGATCGAGATAGGTTGAATTCAGATGTAAACCCCTGCCCCTGGTAAATCCAGATATAAAACAGCAAACAAATTAATCACAAAGACAGGACTTCATAATATTGTTGCAAATAATAGATTACCGTATAGTATTAAAATAAAAAAAAAAATTGCTGATATAACTAGAGTTACGTTTTTTTTTAACTGGGGGCGACTTGCCCCGGGACGAGTTGACCCGGGGCGACTTGACCTGAGGGCGACATGACCCGAGGGCGAGTTGACCCGTTCCCACCCGCACAGTCACGTCATTTGACCAGTCGCAAAATGCTACGGCAATCGGCATTGCCGAGTCACTTTCTCCCCCAGAAATTCACAATTCACTCAAGTTGGGAAATTACTTCTTTGTGAACTGTCGCTTATTTTTATTAAGTAACTATAAGGCCGAATATTTGGCAGTGGACTTTGCAGTGTGAATTGATTCAGTGCGAATCCACTGGTTATCACTCATGTTGTTTGGAAAATGTTTAGGTGCTTTCCTAAACGTCGGTGCTCATTTACCAATCATCATTGAGTATTCGTGTTGCGCATCAAGGGAGTTAATTTATTAGCTCTGCATAAATTAGCTCCACAGTACGGAGTCAAAGTCAAAATATGCATTGCTGTCAACCACAACTGTTCACAAACGGTTGGTAGGCCCCTTTCCCCCGATTCATAGTAAATTTTACAGTGCCTGTATCTGATTTCAGCCTACCGTCTGTGCGTTTTCAAAGCCGTGCATTATCTTACTAACACCGGCAAAGCGTTACTTCCTTTTTCAGAGAAACGATATGGAATGTTATTTTTAGCAGTCTTTTTATATCTGATTTCTATGATTTTTAGTGTTTCCTTTCATTTACGTTTGGAGCTATTATAGTTTCCCTCACCCAGGTTATTTGACTCTCACTTCGGTCGCGGTTCTCAGTCATTTGAATGGCAATTTTTGCACGAACGGGAAAAAGGTTAACTGAAGGGAACTTTGCTCGAACGGAGCTCGAACGAAACGGCCGTTCATGCAATTTTTAGAGGCCTGCAAAACCGCAGAATGTTGACTATCAATGTTTAGCAAAAATATGTAAAATCTCTAGACTCTTGGGGGTTAACAGGGTTAAACAGTTAAGAAATATCTGATTAAATGGGCTCCACTGTATTGACAATTGATTGTTGAAGAGCCTGCTGTTTAGTTAACTCTTTACTGAAAATAAAGTTCCATTCTGTCATTTTGGTAAAATCGCTAACTGACAGTGTACTTGTCTCTGTAAAGTGGAAACATGTTAACTGGTAGAATGCTGGAAGTGTAGGTACCATGAATGAAAGGCTTCATTATCTTTGGCTATACTTTATATTACCTTTTGAGTGAAATTATTTAGTCTTTAAGGATTTGCTTTGTTACAGTTTATGGGAAGGTGCCTACAGACACTCTCCCATAAATTGTAACAAGACAAAGACTTCTGGAGAAATTTTGATGGTTAAAAATAATTTAGCACTCTACCAGTTAATTGAATAGACATTTTGCCAGTGGAAAGTATTCAATCAACAAGTGTATTCAGTTAACAGGAATTGGTAATTTTCCTATATTTTTATACTGTACCAATGACCCAGACATAGCTGGTGCTAATTCTCAAAAATCTAGGGCCAAACACAAATTTTGCCCACCAATCGCCAAAATTTGCATCCAAAACCGAAAATAACATGTCCTAAATGGTCCTCCACTGCGCATGCACAGTGTCAAGGAGGTCTCGAAATTGGCGCCAATTATCATTCTTTGTTTGGCCCTTCATCAGTTCACATCTGACTGATATTTGTGCTTGTAAATCTCAGTTTAAATGATGCCAGACACATAAATATTAGAGAAATGGTGGATCTAAAGAGGAAATAGAAGGAGGAGAGGAAAAATGAGTGGCAGTAAATAATCAGGGCTGTAACTTGAAATTTTTTTTTATGAAATTATGTTATGTTCCCTAATTTCAAGGCATGGGCCTGTTGTTGTCATTCTTGCTATAAAGTTACACTGCTTGATCAGTGTTTCCTCTCTCCCTTTCCTTTAGTCCCCCCTTGCTATTCTCCCATGCTTTTGGCATATTTTCTGTAATATTAGTACTAAAATTTCTTGGGAGTTTTAGCTTGGTAACAGAATGAATTCTGTTTTTTTCCCCATGTTTACGTCCTCACCCATGGGTTTTTAGGTGTTGTGTTCTGCATCTACCATCTGATGTTCTGCAGTTTCTTCCCTGGAAGTCTCTGTTTTGCATCAGATAGTGTTTTAATTGGTAACTGATTTCGGGCCATGTTTATCAGTGCCTGGAGTCATGTTTCCGGTTTTTATACACTTCTTGTTTACATTGAGTGTGATTTCTTGTCTTTGTATTAGTTTAATCATAACAAGATACATTATTATTATATGTAAATATTTTTAAAAAATTTGTCCACACTCAGGCTTTTTTGGGATCCATTGGGGCTCAACGTTACTTTCAGAAACTTGGGCTTTTCTGAAAAAATATTTTTTCAAAATTTTTTTTTGATTTCATTTATTTTTTCTATATGTTAATGGATCATGTTATTATGTATCTTTGTTTTCAGAGGTTGGTGCGAGTACTAGGACTGTTTGTGTTCTTTTCACAATGAAAGGATATTGTTCAAATTGTAATAAGAGGAAATCTTCCTCTGACTTTCATAATCATTGTATTAATTGTAGTCAGTGTACTCGCACTAACTCCTGCTTAGTGTGTGTCAATTGGGATGACAAACATTGGAAACGTTTGTCACGGTATGTTGTTAGCGGGGATAAGGCTATGCCGGTCCTTTCTCCGCAGGGTCACTCTAGTTTTTCAATCTCTTTTTCAGAGGAACAAGAACAGGGTGATGTTTCCGTGATGTCTTCCAAAAGTGTGCCTCTGTCGTCACAGTTAAATGAAGAGCTAGAGGCAAAAGTGCACATGGAAATACGTCAATTGCCTAAGAGGTCCCTAGTAGGATCGACGGCATTGGCGTCCGCTAGCTCGCCTAGTGTAGCGACCATTCATCGAATGGCTCGGCAGCCGGGTTCTTCCGTTGCGGTCCAGGAAGGAGATTTGGGTGATGCGAGTACTATAATAACACAAAGTGCACACCCAGTGATGACGGATCAGAGGTTGGAATGGAGAAAGCCTATTAGTCCGGTTCCTAGCTCGTCCAGGTCCATCCGGGCTGCGAGCGAGAGAGGTCCCTCTCTCGTACAACAACATGGGACCAGATGTTGTGGTACATAACGTTTCGCATTCGGAGCATATGTCCGCCACTCAGGATGCTCCGTTATATAAACAGTCCGGAGAGACTGTCAATATGGCTTCCTCATCCTCACGGCAGCGCACACGACCGCACCTTGGCTACGTGACCACGGATATCCAACCAGCTTCGCCGATCAGGGATTCCACGGCGACCAGGTCACGCCATCCGGTAGCCAGGGACACGAGGCCTGTAGACTCCGGACGTTCGCATAAAAGAAATATGCAGGAGTCAACGTCCAGGGAGCTTCCAGCGGCAAAGCAACGTAAGACCGCTGTTCCACAGGCCTCAATGACGGACGTGCTATCACAAATAGCACAACTTATCGCAGCATCCCAGCAGACGTCAGAATCTCTGTCAGATCAGGAATTATCCGACGACGCTGGGTCGGTACGCTCCGCTGAAGCATCAGGTACGGACGACCGAGAACTTCAAATGGTCCGACAGGATGGCGAAAGGGATTCAGAGGAGCTGGAGTTTTCCCTTTCGGAACAACATAAACCTGCCGTAGATTTTATCCGGCATTGTCTTCCAGAGGTTGTTCCGTCGGACCAGACTGCTGCGATGCCGGATAAGAGACTGATAGCGTCACTGGACGCAGAATTTTTTGATCGGTTTAGGGACATCGTCCCTGAGTTTCCGACACAGTCCAATAATGTCACAAGAACATTTGAACTATTGAATGACGCTATATATAAGCTTGCTACCAAAACGAGCAAGTATGGTTTCTTGTCCGCAAATGCTCTACATCAGCCTTTCATCAATTCAAGGAATAAATTTGAAACGGCAGGACAGGGCATACCGAGAGTTCCTCTGCGTCTAGACGACCAGGCTGAAGGCTTAGAATTGTCTATACCGTCGTCTATGTCGATTCCAACCACGACGTTGGAAACGACAATAATGTCTAATAGAGTTAACTTAGACGCTTTATCATACGCAGATCACCTTACTAAAGTGTTATCATTACGTCTTCAAGGGAAAGAATTCCAGGATATACAATCCTCCTTAAGAGTTCTTTCGAGGGCCATAGCTTATTCCTCGTATAACTCTGCCCTTTCAGTGGCAAATCTGGAGTTGGTTAGACGTGACGCGGCCCTAGCTACATCCACGCGCATGGATAGTAAGGTGAAAAACTCTCTCAGAGTCGCTCCGGTCTCTGGAGAGCTTCTCTTCGACGGCAAGCTTTCAGCAATCTATGATCAGATAACTAAGAAAGCTTCGGATTATCTGCTATTCAAATCCGCTTCTAAAAAGTCGGATACAGCAGAAAAGAGTAAGATGGGCACTTCTGGGACAAGTACGCCCAAGGGAAGTTCCTATAGAGGTTCCTATGCGTCCTCTAGGTCTTATTCTATAGACCGTCAAGGCAGCAACTCACGTAGGGAACGTTATACTGGCCGAGATAACCGGTCAGACGTCCCTAGGTCGACGGGGCGAGGTGCGGGTCGTGGAGGAAGTAGTTTCTCCTTCCGCAAGCCTCGCAGGTCCAGGAGGTGATGGTATGAACCTCTATCGTGTTCCGGTAGGCGGAAGATTGTCGAGTTTTATAAACAATTGGGCGTCAATTACGGACGACCCCTGGGTTCGAGGGGTAATTTCGAAAGGACTAAGAATATCCTTCAAACAAAAGCCTCCATTAACTCGAAGTCCAAAATGGACTCAGCTTCTGTCAAATCCGCAGAAAAGAGATGCTCTTCCATCATAAGTACAGTCTCTTATGGAGAAGAACGCGGTAGAGGTCGTAGAAGACCAGGAATCACCGGGTTTCCACAGCTATCTGTTTCTGGTTCCGAAACCAGACGGCTCGTTCCGTCCAGTCATAGATCTGAGCTGGATAAACAAGCTGATCGTCGCTCCGAAGTTCTATATGGAGACAATTGGATCAGTCAGAGCGAGTATTCGGGTGAACGACTATACTACAAGCATAGATCTCAAGGATGCGTACTTTCATATCATGGTACATCCGACATTCAGAAAGTATCTACGCTTCGCAGTCCTAGGAGTTGTATATCAGTTCCGAGCGATGTGCTTCGGTTTGAACCTATCGCCCTGGGCTTTCACTCGAATAATGAACTCGGTAATGATGCATTTCCGAGCTCATTCGTCTGTGGTAACGTCGGCCTACCTGGACGACATTCTTCAGAGGTACAGCAACGAGTTAAAGCTTCAGAACGATGTGCAGAATCTGCTTTTATTACTCCGACGTCTCGATTTTATAATAAACGAGGAGAAGTCGGATCTGGTGCCGTCCAAGTCATTCACCCATTTGGGAATGAGCTTCGAGTCGCACAACAATCTCGTTCGTCTTCCGCTAACCAGAGCGAAATTAATCAGTTGTTACGCTCGCTATTGTCTTCACCCAGACAAAGTCACAGCGAGAGAATTCATGAGACTGATAGGTCTGTGCGGAGCCGCTGCGGATCTCATTCCGATGGAGCGGTTACGCACTCGTCCTCTCCAAATTTTCTTGACTCAGAATTGGAGAGTAAAGATTCATTTGCTCGATATAGACGTTCTCTTGTCAAATCAAGTGAAACAAGAGATTCTGACTTGGGCAAACATTCAGTGGTTGACTCAGGGAGTTCCACTGCAGTTGCCGGATCCGAGTTTTTCTATTATGACGGATGCCAGTCAAACAGGTTGGGGTGCATCATTGATCCCAACGGATTCGAAGTGCCAGGGTCTTTGGGATCCGCAGTTTCTAGGCAAGCACATAAACATCAAAGAAATGATGTCAATTTGGCTTGCACTATGTCATTGGATGAACATTATTCAGAAAGCACATGTCCAAATCCTGTCCGACAATACGACTGTAGTAGCGTATATTCGGAACCAGGGAGGCACTCATTCCATTCCGTTATTCAATTTAACAGAAAGAATCCTTCTGTTTGTACTAGAACACCAAGTTCTACTTTCGGTCCGTCATATTCCGGGTCATCTGAATGTATTAGCAGACTCCCTTTCACGGAAGGGTCGCTTGTTGCCGTCAGAATGGACTCTCAACAAACAGGTATTCAATCAGATTTGCTACCAATGGGAGCGGCCAATGATAGACTTATTTGCGACACAGCTCAACAATCAGTTGCAGACGTATGTGTCTCCATGTCCGGATCCTCAAGCATATGCAGTAGACGCTCTATCGATCTCGTGGGACAGAATGATAGGATATGCGTATCCTCCAGCGCCGTTGATTCAGCAGATATTGCTAAAGATAAAACAATCTCAATGCAAAATTCTGTTGGTAGCATCTCTGTCCCCACAGAGACCGTGGATAAATCTACTCAGGTGTCTGCTGTGGGACATACCGCGGAAGCTTCCTCCACGAGAGGATCTTCTTTCGCAGGGGAAATCGCGTCAACTACATCACAACCCGCAAGGTCTCAACCTTCGCGTATTTCCGTTGTGCGGTCCTTCTTGCACGGCAAGCATTTTACAGGATGAGCAGTGGAAGCAATTTCTAACTGTAGGAGGACCTCCTCTTCGCTAAACTATGCGGCTAAGTGGAAGGTCTTTTGTCGTTGGTGTAGGGATCATTCTGTTGATATTTTTGATCCCTCCATTCCAGACATTGCAAACTTTCTAGTATACTTGTTTGATGAGATCAAACTGCAGCCTGTTACTATTAAAGGTTATAGGTCTGTGTTATCTGATACCTATGCACACCATGATAGTTTACAAATTGGATCTAATGTCTCTTTATCTAAATTAGAAACTTTTCAATAAATAGACCTAGAACCCTTAGATTAATTCCTAAATGGAATTTAGCTTGGGTTCTTCTTAAACTAAAAGAAAAACCATTTGAGCCTCTTGAGACAGTGGACTTCAAATTCTTATCTTGTAAGACAGCATTTCTCTTAGATTTCTCTTCTGCTAGAAGAGTCTGTGAGCTTCATGCGCTATCTGTGGACGATTCTCACTATCGTAGTGTCGGGAACACTATTACCTTTACTACTAATGTTGGATTTTTGGCTAAGAATCAGGCTCCTAATAAATATCCGGAACCTATTGTTATTAAGGCCATTCCATCTTCAGACGGGCATAGGCTTTTACTCTGTCCGTTTAGAGTTTTACGTATTTATAAACGAAGATCTCAGTTTATCAGAAAGGGACAAAAACGCTTCTTTCTGTCTCTGATGCCTAATAGAAAGGACATTATGGTCCATTCTATTGCTAGATGGATTCAATTAACTATCCGTACTGCTTATGATAATCTATCTTCAACTCAGCAGTCTGTGCTTAAGATTTCGGCTCCTGAAGTAAGAGCTCTTTCTACATCTTGGGCTTATGCAAATAGTGTTGCTATTACAGATTTAATGAAGGCTGCATATTGGTCTCAGCCATCCACATTCACAAATTATTATCTCAGAAATATTGAGTCCATTTCTGGAGACCTGCATTGTTTAGGTCCATTATCTGTTGCTCAGAATGTCGTCCACTAAACAGTTGCAACTATAGTTATGCAGGCTTTCTGTTCCGGTAGTGACTCTGTCCTGCTGCCCTCTTCGTTCCGGGCTATTTGACCAAGGGGAAGGGGGGGGGGAGGGTGTTCCCTTAGGTCACCTGCTTTATAGTGAAAAGCAAGGGGATACCTCCTCTGGAGTCAGTAATTCTGAGTCGGTACCGGAATGGTTTTAAAGTGTAAAGCTAATGTTTAAATTCATTCATGTCATATTTTTAAAGTGTAGCTCGGTTTGAAGCATTTGTATATGTCACGTGTCAAACGGGCGTTAATATACAATCCTCGGACACTTTTAATGAGTATAAAGAGTCTCAATTCTCTGGACTTACTTTATTTATTGGCTTACTTTAAAAATAATTAGTATAAAGGGTTATACTTGATGTTAATAGAGAACATGGATGTTAGTATGCTCAATTATGAAAGGTGTTGTGTCTTTCTAATTTGTCATAAATAAGAAAGATACATGTAAAGCCTAATCCTCCTTTACTCCTCGAGGGGATAACTCTGTTATATATAGTTGAGCTTATTGGATTTTCCTCTATGTCCTAGGCCCTCAAGCCTTTTTTCTATTCAGCTATGTCTGGGTCATTGGTACAGTATAAAAATGTTAAATTTGTAGTAATTTATATATTTTTTATACTTACCAATGACCCAGACGGGGATGGCCCTCCCAGGAGTTGGGAACTCGTACCTCCCCGCTGAGTACATAGCGCTGACCAGGCACTGCTTGTAAGAATGATAATTGGCACCAATTTCGAGACCTCCTTGACACTGTGCATGCCCAGTGGAGGAAAAATATGGAGGACCATTTAGGACATGTTATTTTGGGTTTTGGATGCAAATTTTGGGGATTGGGGGGCAAAATTTGTGTTTGGCCCTAGATTTTTGAGAATTAACACCAGCTATGTCTGGGTCATTGGTAAGTATAAAAAATATATAAATTACTATAAATTTTTTAACATTCTAGTTATAAACTGAGCATTTATTCGATAAAATCTTGTATGACAGAGCTATGTCACACAAGATATAATAGATTAAATGCTCATATTGGATGTATTAAGGTCAAATAGGTGTATAAGCTTGTGGAATTCAGTGGTTGTCCAAATAAATCTTAGATACATCCAAAGATTTTTATTCTATGAACATACGTTTCCTCCACAACCCATATGCAAATAACAGGTCAACTTTGTCCTGAACGAATACTAAATGGTTTGGTATTTGGGAGTCTATTCCATTAACAGGGTTATTCAATTAAGAGATATCCAGTTTAGTGGGCCCTGGCTGCTTTTTAGCTCACCTGACTGAAAGTTAGGGTGAGCTATAGTGATCACTCACCATCCATTCGTCGTCCGTGAACATGGTGTTTGCGTCTTCTCCTCAAAACCGCTGAATCGATTTAAGTGAAATTTGAGATGATTGTTCTGACATTTGTTCAAATCAAGTTTGCCCTGTCCCTCGGTAGGGCCACGCCCCAAAAGTGTGCCTAAATCCTAAAAGATCTCATGAACCAGCAGTAGCATAGACTTGATATTAGGTGTGCAGCTTCCTTTTGAGCTGATTTGTTCAAGAGAAGTTTGTGGGGCTATATTTGCCGTCATTATGGGAGGGGCAAGAATTTTCGCCCACACCCAAAATTTCTATTGTCCAAACCAAGAGGCCAATTTGAACCAAATTTGATATGAGGGCTTATTGGGTCATAAGTACTTAATTTATGCCCCCAAAAGTTTTCCTGTCACCCCATGACAACCGCAAGAGCTAAAAATAGAAAAAAATTTAAATGTCCATATCTCCAAAACTTCACGGCACTGAGAATTCTTATTTGGTGTAAAGCTTTCTTAGAACCAACTGAATGGAATGGTAAAAAAAATTGCTATCAGTTTTATCATGGGGTACTTTTTCGGGACTTTGGAAAAATGCTGAATCAGCATTTTTTAACACTGTGGGTAATGGGAAAAACATTTAAGACTCTTCTTCTCCCAAACCACTGTTCCAGAAGCTTTCAAATTTCACATATAACATCTTTGGAAGATTGTTTCACATGTTTATTGAAATCAAATCCCTGGGTCCATATTTGGGCTCTCTATGGGAGTCCAAATGCTTAAATTAGTGAAGTATGAGGAATATTCTTTAAAATTCTTCATCTTCAGATCCACCAATCAGAATCTTTTGATATTTGGTATGCAGCATCCTTAGGGGAGTGAGATTCAAGTTTGTTCAAGCCAAGTCCCTGGGTTCATATTTTGGCTCACTGTTGGAGCCCAAATTATAACTTAGTTCAAAATGAGGAATTTTCTTTCAAAATCTTAGTTAGATTAAAGTTTGAAGTTTGTTCAAGCCCGAATTATAACTTCATTCAATATGAGAAATATTCATTAAAAATAGGATCAAGGATCATTTTATAGTGAGAACTCAGAGGCTTACCTAACCAGCCTAGTTGTCATCCATTGACAAGCCAAAAGGTCACTGTTGCTCACTGTCTTCTATAATTCTCCCTATGACCTCAAAGTGACCAGGGCATGGATGTCATGATCTGGTTGGGGATGGGATCAAAATATTTGATTGCTGCCGGAAACGATAATGTGTCATGCTTAAATATTTAAAGCACTATTATTGTTGATATAACACAAATAACAGAACCTAGTTACTCAGTACACAATGATTCTTCATGACCTATATTTATAACTAATTCCATTTTTTTCCTGAAGGTATGATAAATGATTTGGTGTTTCAAAGTTACATTTAATTAACAGGGTTTTAACTTTTTACTGCAACAAAACAAGTGCCCTAACATGCAATCTTTAGGTAAACTTGCAAATACTGTTCAACAGGGTTCGTACGGATCCTGGAAATCCTGGAAAAGTACTGGAAAACGAAAAATATTTTTCCAGACCTGGAAATCCTGGAAAAATGGGGTTTTTTTATGTTTTGTCCTGGAAAAGTCCTGGAATTATCACCAACCGCCTTCCCCCTCCTCTCCAAGATTGCGCAAGTACAACATCTATGCCAAACGCACTGCCGAAAACGCGGAGAGAAACGGTGAGAAAAGTGGGTGGCGGTGCTACTAAACACCGAACAAAAGGAGGCCGAAACGTCCCAGAATAACGTCCTGGGCCGAAACGTCCCAGGCCGAAATGTCTCAGGATCGAAACATCCCTAGGTGCTGTCGAAACACCCCTAGGTGACATCGAAACACCCCTAGGTCGAAACGTCCTGTTCCCAAATCTTCCCACCAACTGTGGGCCGAATCTTCCCAGGGCCGAATTTTCCCTGGGACGAATCTTCCCAGGGCCAAATCTTTCAGTCCCAAAGTTTATTGTACCCTAATATATTAATTGATCAACAAAAAATTAAAAGTATTGCACATTTTCCCTATAATTTTATATGTATTTAGTTGTGTCCGGGTGAGTTCAGTAGCACCGCATTTCCATTCCGTCCGGTCGAGAGTGCGCAGTATGAGCATTTTCACACGTGCGCCGACTGTTTACCTGCTTGTTTTGTTCTCTTTGTGTTCGGGATGGATGGCATTACCGCTTTATAGTGAGTGGTTGTCGTCTGATGTTGACAATAAGAAGGCGAGATGCCACGTTTGTGATAAATCTTTCGACATTTCCAACATGGGGAAATCAGCTTTGGAGTCTCACTCTGAGGATAAAAAACACATTGCCAACATGGAAAGACGGTCAAAGAAAAATACTTCTATCATGGCACATTTTGCTTCCAAACCGAAGAAAGACAATTGTTCTAACAGTAACGAAAATAAATCCTTGGCAGTGACAACAAAATCAACATGTGATTTGTTTGTTGCTCGAGAGGATGTCCTGAAATCCGAAATTTTGTGGACCCTTCATTGTTTGGACAAGCACTATTCCTACAACTCCAACACTGACATAGAGAAGGTATTTCAAGTGATGTTCCCAGACAGTTCAATCGCTCAAAAATTCTCATGTGGAGAGAAAAAAACTGCCTACTTCACCACATTTGGGCTTGCTCCATATTTTTCTGACATTCTGAAACAACAAGTTAATGATGAAAATTCATTTGTCTTACTATTTGACGAGAGCTTGAACCACAAAACAAAGAATAAACAATTGGACATTCATGTAAGATTCTGGTCAGGCAATCATGTTCAGAGCAGATATTGGGACTCGGAGTTCATGGGACATGCAACTGCAGAACAATTGTTGGACCACATAATTGATGAAACAACTGGTCTGAATCTGAGAAATGTTTTTCAAGTTTCAATGGATGGACCAAATGTGAATTGGAAATTCCTAGATCTTTTCCGCTCACATCTCCAAGACACTGTCAATGGAACTGTATTGAACATAGGAAGTTGTGGACTACATATACTTAATAGTGCTTTCAAAGATTTTTCCATCAGTACCGACTGGGACTTAGATAAATTCTTCAGAAGCTGTCATATTTTATTCAAGGAGACCCCAGCAAGAAGAGAAGACTTTACAATGGTCACTGATAGTGATGAATTCCCACTGAAATTCTGCCAACACAGATGGCTGGAAAATTTGCCAGTATCAGAACGAATTCTTAAGTTGTTGCCGAAACTGGAGAAATATATTTCTGCAGTGCGGAAAAAAACATTGAAGGATCCAAAAACTCACTCATTCAGCACCATTGAAGAAATTATAAAAGATCCCTTGTTGCCTGTCAGGATGAAATCATTCATATCAGTGGCACAGCAAATAAATACATTTCTGACAATCTATCAAACCGACAAGCCAATGATACCTTTTTTGAAGAATGACCTATTCAGACTGGTCAAGCATCTCATGAACAGAGTTGTAACTAGGGGTGTTATCAGAGATTCTGAAGATAATCATGTGGCCAGACTTATGAGAATTGACTTATCCAACAAAGACAACCTGTTAAATGTCAACGATGTAGACATAGGAACTAGTGCTTCCAAGGACCTGAAAGTGCTTCTTGCCACCAAAGTTGTAAGCCCTCTACAAGCAAAGACTCTACGAGCACAATTTAGGACTGGGATTGTGTCACTGATCCAAAAACTCCAAGAGAAGAGTCCATTGAAGTACAACCTTGTCAGGAATATGTCATGCCTCAGTCCTAATGAAATATCAGAAAATCCTGACTTGTATCTGAAACAATTTGAGAATGTCCTGAAAACTCTTTCTGACAATGAGAAAATAAAGGAAGTTGACTGTGATGATATCAAGCGACAGTTTACTGAGATGTTAGATGAAATTGTTCCAAAAAACAAGTCCAAGTTTGACTCATTCAGATACATGGAAGATTGTTTCAGAATTGATGAATTTTACTGTGAACTACTATCACAAACAAAACAATTTGAGAAACTGTGGCTAGTTTTGAAGGATTTATTGATTTTGAGTCATGGGCAGGCTACTGTTGAAAGAGGCTTTTCCACAAACAAGGAAATCTATGAGGATAATCTACAAGAAAGAACATTCATTGCCCAAAGAAAGGTTCTAGATCATATTCAGTCTGTTGGTGGAGTTCTGAACATTAAAATAAACAAACAGTTGATCCTAAGTGTATCAGCAGCCAGGCAGAACTACATGAGCTATCTAGAAAAACAAAAAGCTGACAAACTTAAGTCTACACAGAACAAGAAAAGAAAAGCTGCAATGGAGGAGATTGACGATGTAAAGAAGAAAAAGATAAGACTGATGAGTGATGCTGAAAGTTTGAAGAAATCAGCTGACAAATACAGCGAAGAAGCTGAATCTGCCAGAAGTGCACAAGAAATGAGGCATCTTATAGCTAAGTCTAATAGCCACAGGAGGTCATATGAAGACAAACTGAGTGATGTGTCAGCACTGAATGAGAAACTGGATAACTTAGTGGCAGATTTTAAATCCACTAAGGACTGTGATGTATCATGTTGAGTTCAGAAACTGGAGAAGTGTACATAGTGTATATAGTTAAGGTCAGTTGAAGTCTTATATATTCTTGAATCAATAACATGTTGTTAATCATAAGAATGTTCTCTATTTTCTAGCTGGGGGGGGGGGGGGGGGGGGGGGGGGGGGGGGGGTGTTCTGTGAATTTTGCCCAAAATTAAGTAGTTGGATCCTGGAAATATTCAATCATATCCTTGAATAGTCCTGGAAATATCCTGGATTTTTTTTTCAAAATAAGTGTACGAACCCTGGTTCAAAGTACATTGGCTGTTGTTTTCTAGGCAAGTCTTGGCTGCCTATTTAGGCATTCAAGACTTGCTTAGAAACAACTGAAAAGTCATGGGATGTACACTGTCAGAGTGAACCAGTAAGTATTCCCCACCAAAATGAAGTTTGCAGGGGATATAGAATTGGATTCTGTCTGTCCATCAGTCTGCCCATCCATTCGCCCATAACAACTTTGGACCTTCATATCTCAGTCAGTGAATGTTGGATTTAAATGATCTATGGTATGCTGATAGACCACCATGGGGGAAAGGATATTCACAAGCGCCAGGTTTTGTCCCTTTTTTTCTCTAGAGTTATGGGCCCTTTCTCTCTTTTTTTCAACTTAGAAAATTTAAATTTTTTAGGATTTCTAGTTAGTAAATCACACCTCGTGGGGGGATACTGGTGGCATTGCACCTTGTTTACAAATGAGCTCCACTCTAGTTACTTTGACAAGGATTTTATCTCTGGGGATTTGTATGCTAACTCTTGTTCATCTTTTTTATCATTCCAGATGAATAGTGGCAGTGAGGATACATGGTAGAACACAGATAAAGGTTTATACATCAGGTTTTTCACCGTTCATCTCGAATCATTTGTTGAATATTATAGACCACCCCTACCCCAGCCATCCATTTGAAACCACCTGAATTCAGCTCTTACATATTTGGAATGGCCATTAATCAGGTTTTCTTGGGCATCCATTTTCAGGTCAAACCATATTTTGTGGGTTGAACGTTATGTGCTGTGTTAATTGTGTTTGACTTGCAAATGGTTTTAATTTTGCCTCTCATTTTCAAGTCATAAAAGCATTCTCTTTGTTTTATAAGTGGATCAAAGGAAAATATTTATGTGGTCCTAATTCATATTTGGTCATTTAGACACAATAGTTGACTTTTTCAGTTTAGTAATATGACCATCTGGGTATGAATGGCACTTGGGATTTTCCATGGGTGCTGCTTACCTAATGGCTGTTGCTTACCTAATGGCTGCCTAAAATGTTTCTTGGAGGGCAATTTTAGCACGCCTGTAATGTAAGTTGAGCTTAATTGTCAGTAATAACCTTCTTCACTGTCTTTGAAGAAGATGCAATTTAATTCCTTGACAATCGAGTCATAGTTATAAACACAGAATTTGCTCGACCAAGTCCATAAAATGATTTTTGAATAGGCATACATAGGCTAACCATCATCAGGCATTTGGACTTGCAGTATTGCTGTGCCTTTTACATGTAGAGTTAGTCGTAAAAAGCACTCTTCAGAGTAACAACTGAAGGGTCCTTTTTAGGACTGAAGTAGAATCTGAGTGGGTCTCATAATGTCAGACTCGAAAATGTGGTGGCCCAAATGCTTGATACATATATATTATCAATATTATGTTTATGCACAAATTGTTGTATCAGCAAAGTCGAGCTAAGGCCATATCTTGATAAGTCGATGTCAAGTTGAGTTACAGCCATAGAAATGAGCTAGACTCAAATACAATATTTTATACATAAACATAATGGTGATGATAGATTTATCTTACAATTCCAGTTGTAGTGTCAATAACTTGATTAACTAGCCTTTTAGCTTAAGATTTCATTTTCACTGAAAAATGCAGGTCATTTCACTTGAAATTGTACTATACAGCTGCCTTGAACTTTCACGACCCCTGGATAAACTTAAAGAGCGCATTTGTTTCACATTCTGAAAAGACTGTGCGCTGTACCTTGCAGGTTTCATCTCGATGGCTCCCAACCATTCAGACACATACAAATTAAATTGTTGCAGTTTAATAATTTTACTTTTGAGAAGAATGTTTCTATTCCTAACTGCCTAAATAGAAATGTATACAATCTCTCGTAAATGCCTTTCGAAAGCGTGTAATGTTCTATAAATAGTAACAAACAAATCATAACTAAGCACCAACTTGCATCATGCAGTTGCAAGATACAGATTTTGTATCGGCGGTCCCTGATACATGATGCATTCAGGTCATTATGGACCCAATACATACCCACTGTAAGATAAAAAAGGTTACTCATCTTGTTTGTTATGTTTAATTCTTGTAGTGAAATATTCATATAAAAGCAGGCTCTGATTGGAGACAGATCAAATCTGGAAAGCACTCCTAGGCAATTCCAAAGGGCAGTATTTTGCACTCCGGCATTTCTAGAATGTCAGGTCTGATGGAACTTTTATATTGTGGGTAAGAAAGATCCTTTTCAGTTACATGAAGTCTGGATTGATATGCCACATTGGAAACCTGGAATTTGTTTTTCCGGGCCTTGAAATGAAAGAATATTACTGCTACATCCTTGAAGTCAAGGAAGAGATCTGGAAAGTTAAAGAATTGAGCTACACAATCAGTGTTGCATTGTTTGGTGTGTTCAGCTCTCCTGTTTGAAAAGAGAAAATGTCTATCCCTGTACCCAAGGTTCATACAATCTTGAAGTCCTTGAAATGTGATTTTGCTTTGAAAAGTACTGGAAAAATGACTATTAACCTTGAAAAGTCCTTGAATTTTGATAAAACTTATCAAGACTTGGTGTAAGTGGCTTGTCTAGCATTGTGTCAAGAAGTGCAAAACGATAAATATAAAGCCATGCATTCTGTTTGCGAAAAAGATGCTGATAGTCAGACTGTTGATATATACTGATACAGCCCCAAATAAAAACAGCTTGCCTAATGAAATTGGACGTTGTCCAATTTCATGAGGCAAACTGTTTTTATTTTGTTTTGTATTTTTGTTTCAGTATTGTCATCGAATCTTTGGACAAGGCCCTGAAAAAGCTTGAATAAGCCTTGAATTTAGACCCTGCCTTGCTGTATGAACCCTGTGTACCCACAGTCACTGTGCTTTGGTTTAACCCTTTCTCATGTAAATTAAATGACATAAATTAACAGCCAATTAATATTTAACTCTGTTATCTTTTTTTCTTTTTCTTTTTTAAAAAAAAACATAATTTTCACCAATTTTTACAATGAAATATAATTTCCGCTAGTTTGGCTGTATACTACATTCATGTCTGTTATGTGATATACTGTTAGAAAGAGGTTTGAGTGAGTCACACAAGGTCCTTGAAAAATTGGTTTAATGACTTGGCTCGTATTGGTGAGAATGTGAACTTTTGTTGTGTAACTTGCACTTTAAATCTCCTGAATCACTGCCAAGTGAATAATGTATAAACTGGTAGACTTCTAAATTATTTTTGGTCACCAAAATTTGTTCACGTGTCTTTGCCCTGAAACAATTTTATAGGAGAGTGAGTGCCTGTGGGTACTCTCCCATAAATTGCCTGTAGGCACTCTCCCATAAATTATAACAAAGCAAATCTATAGAGACTGAGTAATTTCACTTCAAAGATAATATGAAGCACATCCACAGAATACGAAGCCTTCAAGTTGTGATACATACACTTCAGAATAAAGCCCAAATATGGGCGTTCATCCACGTGAGAACCCCGGGAAGTGAAACTGCTTGTTTGCTGTGGTAAATACAGCTCTGCTTTACTGGTAAAATAGGACTTGGTTAGCAATGTCTGGGGTGGAAGTCATCTAAAATGGGCAACATGGGTATAAACGATTGACTGGACTTGACTTTATAACCATGTTGTGATCACGATTAGCCATTGTGCAGAAAAATGTGACTTTTAAACACCAAAAAATTGTCTCTATCAAGGTTGGAAATCAGCAGACTGTCTTTTGCAAAATGAGGTCCCCAGAGGGTGAATTTGGTGATGCTACTCTGCACAGGTGTTGTCGATCATTACCATATCTTGAACACTTTGAAATTAATGTTTTATCACATATTTCTTTCCTGAAAACCCAAATAGTGCTACTCTCAGTCAAGATTTCTAAGTTTCAGTCATCTGAGAATCAATTATCCAGGTTTTCAAATATGTCTATTTCCCTACATGAGGTATCAGAAGTTGCAATATTGTTTTTATTTGTGGCATTTGAATTTACCAGACAAGTTGATGGTTGTTCAAAATTCACAGTTTGCTCACTTGTCTGAAAGTATTCGTCAGTGTTTTGGTTTATTGTGTTACCCAGGGCAAGTTTCTCTTCTTTGAACCCCATGTGGTATTCTGTTACAGACTTTATTTGTGCAGGAGAATGTTTGTTTTTTCGAAGGATCATGGCATCTGTTGGAATGGTTAGTGCCTATCTGAGAATTCACAGAATTTTCTGAGCCTTGTCAACCAATTGTTTTGTGCACCACACTACGTCATTATCAGTGAATGAGTCAGTTGGACACCACCACAGTTTATTAATGTCTGGATTCAATTAGAAGATGCATTTATCAAATGAGAAAACTAGATGAAATGGTGAGTTCTTGATTTGTGTGTCATAAATCCTCCAAAACTTTCTTTATCACTTCTGCATCAGTTTTTAGAAAGTCCATCGCGTTCATTAAATTCTTCAGTTTGAATGTTCTATTGAACTCCAATTTAAATGTGTCGTTTGTCTTTGCAGAAAAATTGACCAAGCCTTACATCAAAAATAAAGATGAATATTATTTGTACCATGTTTTATAATCCAAGCTATTGCCATCACGTGTGCGGAAGTCGCGACCAAAGTCTGTTAGTCTGTGAGTTTGTTCACATTTTTCTTTAGCACAGGCTACACCCAGCAGTTTTTGTTCGATCATCACGAAGGTTTGAGGTCATGTCTAGATGAGAACGTCCCCCTTTGGTCACTATCAATCAACCGTGATGGCTGCCCGAGCCCGAAAACCATTAGCACAGTCTACAGGTCGTATTTATGAAGGGATTTCATTGTAACTTGGTAGGTTGCCTCTGTATAATATCTATTTGAGAACGTCCCCTTTTGGTCATAATCTGTCAACCGTGCCGGCTGCCCGAGCCCGAAACCCAAACACTTTTAGCACAATCTACATGGCATATTTAATATGGAGGGATTTCATTGTAACTTGGTAGGATGACTCTGTATGATGTCTAGATGAGAACTTCCCCATTTGGTCGCGATCTGTCAACCGTGATGACTGTCCGAGCCCAAAACCTTTAGCACAGTCTACAGGTCGTATTTAGGAAGGGATTTCATTGTAACTTGGTAGGATGACTCAAGATAATGTCTAGATGAGAACGTCCCCTTTTGGTCGCGATCATACATTCGTGACAGCTTCCCGAGCCCAAAAGCCGAAAACCTTTAGCACAATCTACAGGTCGTATTTATAGAGGGATTTCATTTTAACTTGGTAGGTTGATTCCATATAATGTCTAGATGATAACGTCCCCTTTGGTCGCGATTGGTGAACTGTGATGACTACGGGGGCCTGAAGCCCGAAAACCTTTAGCACAGTCTACAGGTCATATTTATGAAGGGATTTCATTGTAACTTGGTAGGATGACTCCAGATAATGCCTAGATGAGAACGTCCTCTTTTGGTCGCGATCATTCAACCATGATGGCTGCCCGAGCTCAAAACCTAAAAAACTTTAGTACAGACTACAGGTCATATTTATGAAGGGATTTCATTGTAAATTGGTAGGGTGACTCAGTATAATGTCTAGATGAGGATGTCCCCTTTTGGTTGGGATCAGTCAACCGCTATGGCTGCACATGCCTGAAGCCCAAAAACTTTTAGCATAGTCTACAGGCCGTATTTATGAACGGATTTCATTGTAACTTGATCGGATGACTCGTTTTGGAATAATTTCACTGTAAATTGGTAACTTTCGTTGATATACATTAACTGTTAGAGCCACATACATTAACTGTGAGGGCCACATTAACCCACCCCTCAATACTTTAGTACAGTCTACACCTCATATTATTTTTATTGAAAGCATAGCGTACAGAGAACAGAAATTAACATATTCCCTATTATCACAATTCTGGTCTTATTTATCCTTTCATAAACATTGAACATTGTTCTTTTCACCAAACATAACACACAGACAAGTTAAGCTTCAGTGTCATTGACACTTTCATTTGATATCAGCATCATCAGCATCTTACAGTAAGAAATTCCAGATGGTATCCAGATGATAACTTGAGTATGCAGTCAGATAACTTTTTGAAACATTCACTTAAATTCCAGAATGACAAAATACAGGTCATGGTGAAAAATAATATGTTTCATGGTTTACGGATGATAACTTGATTTTTAAACATTCACTTATTGTCTAGAATGACATAATACAGCTCAAGTTCGCAGTTGGCCATATCCACATTATCCATTCTGGAGTTATTCTCCTTGACTTATTCAAATTTTAGTTTGCCTTCATGAAGGTTTCTTATAAAGCTGGGTCATTAGTGTCCCATGGACACAGATGGAAGGATATTGTTCTGGTGGGAGTGAATATGGGGAATGGGCATCTGAGATGATTTGACATGGGGGTGCAGAGCCAACCTTGTTTTTATTCTAGTTTTCTTATTTATTGGTTACATCCTTTGGTTTGACAGGTAGGGCTGAAATTGTGTGCTTCAGAAAATGACCAAACTATGGGTGGAACACAAAATATGAAAAAATGTTATTGAACATCATAAAATTCAGTCACAGTTACCACTATTCAGGCACCACAACTTGCATATCTAATCTGGGGGATTGAATGTCCTGTTGGTATACTTGAAATTGATTGTAAGGTTTCTTGACAATGTAATATGGAAAACTGATTGAAATTAAATCATTTGTATTGAAGTGTTTCTCGTAAATGTATAATCTCGAATGAGTACTTTGCAACTTGAATTTCTTGAATGGTAGTACACAACTTCAGCTTCCAAATTCGATTATGTGGCTCATACATTTAAAAAAAAGGTTATTGGTGTGATGTGATGCAAATTATTTCATCCTCATAAACTCAATGTGAAGATGCATTCTAGCAAATGAGTTATTTTTCCCCTTTTTTGTTTCTTTCTTATTAGGCCACCTTTGAACTTGATTTACACATGTACTTGGTATTCCTTGCTTGATCAAGTTCTTTGTTGTTCTTGACTTTTGGAATTTGAGTTATTTCCCTTCCACTGATTGTGCTTTCTCTAACAGTACCACCTCCCTGACAGCATGTTACAATATGAAATCAGTTTTCTATGAATTTCAGGCTACTACATTGTGGCTTAGGTTTAAACAGATTGATAGCTATGACCAAATCGCTTTCATCCTGTTGTTTTTAGCTCACCTGAGCGAAGCTCAAGGGGAGCTTTACTAATCACTTTCTGTCCGGCGTCGTCCGTCCGGCGTTAACTTTACATTATCGACTTCTCCTCCTAAACCACTAGCCCAATTTTATTCAAATGTTGGCTAAATGTTTATTACCTAATGCCTATCAAGATTTGTTCAAATGAAGTTGCCCCTCCTCCTGGGTGGTGCCACGCCCCCAAGGGGCACCAAAATCTTTGTAAATCTTCTCATGAACCAGCAGTAGCAGAGACTTGATATATGGTATGCACCTTCCTTTTGAGGTGTAGACTCAGATTTGTTCAAGAGAAGTTTGAGGGATAATATTTGGCGTTGTTATGGGAGGGGCAAAAATTTTGGTCCCGCCCCTAATTTCTATTTTCTGAACCGAGAAGCCGATTTCAACCAAATTTTATGTGAGGGCTTATTGGGTCATGAGTACTTGATTTATGCAAAAAAAAAAATTTCCCGCTGCCCCATGGGAACCGCAGGAGCTAAAAATAGAAGAAATTTAAAACGCCCATATCTCCAAAACTGCACGGCACCGACACTTTTTATTTGGTGTGCAGCTTCCTTAGGACCAACAGAAAGGATTGGTAAAAAAAATTGCCATCGGTTTTATCATAGGGCACAGTTTCGGGACATTGAAAAAGTGCTTTGTCAGCACTTTTTAACACTGTAGGCAATTGGAAAAACATTAAAAAATCTTCTTCTCCAGATCCAGCAGGCAGAATCTTTTGATATTTGGTCTGCAACATTGTAGGGTGGATCTGATTCAAGTTTGTTCAAATCGGCCCCCTGGGTTCATATTTGGGCTCAGTATAGGAGCCCGATTTCGAACTTACTGCATTTCAGGCAAATTTCTTTGAAAATCTTCTTCTCCAGATCCAGCAGGCAGAATCTTTTGATATTTGGTATGCAACATTGCAGGGTGGATCTGATTCAAGTTTGTTCAAATCGGCCCCTTGGGTTTATATTTGGGCTCAGTATAGGAGCCCAAATTTGAACTTAGTGCATTTCAGGCAAATTTCTTTGAAAATCTTCTTCTCAAGATCCAGCAGGCAGAATCTTTTGATATTGGGTATGCAACATTGTGGGGTGGATCTGATTCAAGTTTGTTCAAATCGGCTCCCTGGGTTTATATTTGGGCTCAGTATAGGAGCCCAAATTTGAACTTAGTGCTTTTCAGGCAAATTTCTTACAAAATCTTCTCCAGATCCAGCAGGCAGAATCTTTTGATATTTGGTATGCAACATTGTGGGGTGGATCTGATTCTATTTTGTTCAAATCGGCTCCCTAGATTCATATTTGGGCTCACTATAGAAGCTCGAATTCGAACTTAGTGCATTTCAGGCAAATTTCTTCAAAAATCTTCTTCTCCAGATCCTGCAGGCAGAATCTTTTGATATTTGGTATGCAACATTGTGGGGTGGATCTGATTCCAGTTCGTTCAAATCGGCCACCTGGATTCATATTTGGGCTCACTATAGAAGCCTAAATTCAAACTTAGTGCATTTCAGGCAAATTTCTTCAAAAATCTTCTCCAGATCCAGCAGGCAGCATCTTGTGATATTTGGTATGCAACATTGTGGGGTGGATCTGATTCAAGTTTGTTCAAATCGGCCCCCTGGGTTTATATTTGGGCTCAGTATAAAGGCCCAAATTTGAACTTAGTGCATTTCAGGCAAATTTCTTTGAAAATCTTCTTCTCAAGATCCAGCAGGCAGAATCTTGTGATATTTGGTATGCAGCATCCTTGGAGGGTTGGAATTCAAGTTTGTTCAAGCCATGTCCCTAGGTCCATATTTGGGCTCACTGTGGGAGCTTGAATTGTAACTTTGTTCGAAATGAGGAATTTTCTTAAAAAATCTTCTTCTTCAGATCCAGCAGTCGGAATGGTTTGATATGTGGTGAGTAGCATCCTTGGGGGGGGGGGGGGGGGGGGGGGGGGGGGGGGGGGGGATTCAAGTTTGTTCAAGCCAAGTCCCTTGGTTCATATTTGGGTTCACTATGGGAGCCTGAATGACAACTTAGTTCAAAATGAGGAATTTTCTTTAAAAATCTTCAGATCCAGCAGATGAATGCTTTTGATATTTTTTATGCAGCATCCTTAGGGGGGTAAGATTCAAGTTTGTTCAAGCCATGTCCCTAGGTCCATATTTGGACTGATTGTGGGAGCTCGAATTGTAACTTGGTTCAAAATGAGGAATTTTCTTTAAAAATCTTCTTCTTCAGATCCAGCAGTCGGAATGTTTTGATATTTGGTGTGCGGAATCCTTAGGGGTGTGAGTTTCAGGTTTGTTAAAGCCAAGTCCCTGGGTTCATATATGGGCTCCCTGTGGGAGCCTGAATTATGACTTAGTTCAATATGAGGAATATTCTTTAAAAATCTTTTTTAAGATCCACTGGTCAGAATATTTGGATATTTGGTTTCAGCTTTTCTTAGGAGGAGCAGATGCAACTTGTGGAAATCAATTCTCTGGGTTGATATTTAGGCTACCATGTCAGGTGAGCGCCCTCAGGCCCCCTGGGGCCACTTGTTTTATTTGATCTCTCTTATATTTATAATATTAACCCTTTACCCAGTGCAGACAATATCAAAATTTATTATTTTAAATATAATTTTTTTAAATTTTTCAAAAAATTTCAACAAAACCATATCATGTGACCCCCTCATTGGAACGAGCTCGAGCTCATTCCAAAGAGGGGTCACATGATATGGTTTTGTTGAAATTTTTTGAAAAATAATATTTTTCAACTGCTGAATTTGGATATTACACGGGCAGATGATGGCCGATATGTTGAGTAAAGGGTTAATGAAGTGGCATATAAGCCTAACTTCATTTTTGTTCATGCCAAACAGTATAAATGTTTTCACCTTGATTGTCATTTGTTGGTCATTATGGTGTCAGTATTTAATCAACACAATCACAGGCAAAACACACCAAAATTGGTCCAGGCACTAATCCTGCCAAAAATGTCACTGGTATAAGAAACTGTTAAGAACAACATTTGAACTTGATAGTGTTTCCTGTTGAAAACTGCAATTCCCCATGCATTTGTCAGACTTCTAATTGAATGCAAATTTGATGAATATTATTTGGGACTCAATAATTGACAAGTCACTGTCTGTATCAATAGACTTTCAGGTATTAAAATTTTTCCTGAGGAACTGTTATATCCTTGTGAGTGCAGCCAGTACATATTCCACAGTTAAAATCAAACCCCGTATTTATTTTTAGTCCCCTTCCGGCATCGCCGGAGGGAACTATAGGTTTGCACTCTGTCCATCCGTCGGTCGTCAGTCACACTTTAGTTTTCCGGGGTTTTTTTTGGAAATGCTTCAATCAAATGATTTCATTTTTGGTAACCAACTATAGAACAATGACTTAAAGATCAAGTTTGAGTTTCATGTTGATTGCATTATCCTTGTGTGAGTTATGGCCCTTGCAAATATGGAAAATGTCAGTCACACTTTAGTTTTCTGGACTTTTTCTGGAAATGCTTCAACCGAATGATTTCATTTTTGGTAACCTACTATAGAACGATGACTTGCAGATCAAGTTTGAGTTTCATGCTGATTGCATTTTTCTTGTGTGAGTTAAGGCCCTTGGAAATATGGAAAAGTGCCAAAATACCATTTATCCGGACTTTTTTTTGGAAACGCTTTAACAGAATGATTTCATTTTTGGCAGACTACTATAGAACGATAACTTACAGATCAAGATTGAGTTTCATGCTGATTGCATTATTCTTGTGTGAGTTATGGCTCTTGGAAGTATGGAAAAGCGCCAAAAAATCAGTTTTCCGAACTTTTTTTGGAAACTCTTCAACGGATTGATTTCATTTTTGGTAACCTACTATAGAACGATGACATACAGATCAAGTTTAAGTTTCATGATGATTGCATTATTCTTGTTTGAGTTATGGCCCTTGAAAATATGGAAAAGCGCCAAAATATTAGTTTTCCAGACTTTTTTTGGAAATGCTTCAACGGAATGATTTCATTTTTGGTAACCTACTACAGAACGATGACTTACAGATCAAGTTTCATTTGCACTCTGTCCATCCGTCAGGCTGTCAGTTAGTCTGTCACTCACACTTTAGTTTTCCGAACTTTTTTTTGGAAATGCTTCAACCGAATGATTTCATTCTTGGTAACCTACTATAGAACGATGACTTACAGATCAAGTTTGAGTTTCATGCTGATTGCATTATTCTTGTGTGAGTTATGGCCCTTGGAAATATGGAAAATTGCCAAAATATCAGTTTTCCGGACCTTTTTTTGAAACGCTTCAAAGGAATTAACGCTGATCATAGCTAGGTTATAACATTTGTATAATTATTAATGCTTATCAGTCCGGTAGGGGACATTTTATTGCTTCAGCGATACGTGAGCTCTTGTTTAACTAGGCAAGGGCTTTAAATTCATTTATTTTGTGCACACAGTTTTGCCCTAATTTGGGCACATTAAAACCAGAAATAACAGTCTTATCCTGTTATGTTTTATTACCAAGTCTCTTCTTTGTGTTTCTTTTGTCAAATGATGGAAATTATTCTCAAATGTAGAAGAGGCACAGAGAATTTATATATTTTTCCTGATGTCTTCACACCATCTCTATCTCTAATTTGGGCTCACCTGTAATGGGTGTGAAATCGGGGTAATCTAAAGGCCTGTGATGAGGGTTTAACCCTCAAGGGTGTAGTTCCAATTTTGATGAGTTTCTTGTCTTACATGTACATAGAGAACACATTTAATATAGAAGATTTTGGTTGGCAGGCTGATGGAATATACAGAACCTTGGCACTGGTTTCTAGTGAAATCTTTACTTCCTGTATAGGTTCCACGATGTCGCTACACACCACTGCAAAGGAAAAGTGTTGCCTTATATTATCAGAGCAAAGAGTAATTAGAATTCTTCATGCCTTTCACTGGTTGAGTGCTAAAAGCCATGATTCAGGCTATACTGAAAAGTACTGAAAGCCATTTTAGTGGCTTTACACTGGGTGCATTAGCTTGTCGTTTGAACATTAGTAGATACCGAAATGTTCATTTAAAATTATTATACCCCCACAAAACGAAGTTTGGGGTGTATAGGAGTCAACTTGTCCGGCAGTCAGTCTGGCGTCGTCGTCGTCATCAGTCCGTTGCACATGTAAACTTGTGGAACGAACTACTTCCACAGTTTTAGTCACATTTTCATGAAACTTTACAAAAAAGATCAACATGATGAGGGGAAGTGCGTGACATAATTTTTTTTCCAGATCAGATACAAGATGGCCGATTGGCAGCCATATTGGATTTTGCAAAATACTTGTGGAGCAAACTACTTCTATAGTTTTTGCTGTACTTTCATGAAATTCAGTATAAATTGATAGACATGATGAGGATTAGTGTGTGACATAAATTTTTTCCAGATTGGATTCAAGATTGCCGACTGGAGGCCATATTGGATTTTGCAAAATACTTGTGGAGCGAACTACTTCCACAGTTTTAGTTGCATTTTCATGAAACTTCACTAAAGTTATCAACATCATGTGGAGCAGTGTGTGACATAATCTTTTTTGCCAATCAGATTCAAGATGGCTGACAGGCATCCATATTGGATTTTTTTTTTTTACTTATAAAAATTATAAAAAATTGAATGCCCCTTTTCAGTCACCCACACTAGGCAGTATGCCACGGTTGGGGTATACTGGGTGACAGACCATCTCTAGTATTGTTACAATTTATTGGAGAGTGGCTACAGGCACTCTCCAATAAGTAGTTACAAAACAATTATTGGTGAATAAAATCTTGCAAATTTAAAGCTTCCCTTGTTGGCAGCATTGTATCTTTGAAAATTTTATGCATGTTACAAATCACCTTTGAAAAATAACTTCGCACTCTACCAGTTAAGGACATTTTCTGAATCTCTGACAAGAATCAAATGATCATTTTGTGGGAATCAAAGTTGATTCTCATGGGGAGAATTATTTTGGATTCATGTGTGAATTTTAAGCCATGGCTTGTTTATAACAAATAAGACTTGGTGTGCTCTTTAGTCTACTTAACTTGGTGTTCACAACACAATATTCGTTGCAGTTATCTGTGGTCATTGCCAGATGCTTGTTTGGCCTTTCATTATTATACTTTTTGAGGAAACTGGTAACCTTAACATTATGTTAATGTTCATAACAGATAGACAACTAACAAATGAATGAAAATTACTTATTAACTGGATCTAATTTTAACTGGAATATCCTCCATAACAAGAGATACTTATATAAATATGACATTGATCAATCGAAAGCCTCTTTTTTGTTGATGTTTCTTAACTATCATCATATGTGTACAGATAGTTTTGTGGTCTTGGTACAAGTTAAATTTACAGAGTTAGAAACATCTTTTACTGGTACACTATCAGTTTCCTGTCCATTACTTTTAACCTTTATCCCTTAAGGGCATAATTCTGAGGTAGATCGCTATTTAGTGCATCAAAATCGGTGCCCCATCATACATTCTTTGAGTAAGTTTGAATGTTGCATTCTGAGTACCTTGGCACTTGTTTCTAGGCATGTCTTGGCTGCTTATATAGGCAACCAAGATTTGTCTACAAACAACTACAGAGCCAGGGAGCATGTTGGCTCAGTGGTTAGAGCATTGGACATCAAAATGACAGGTCGATGGTTTGATCCTGACCAGTTGTAACAGAATTTGTTTTGGAGGAGCAGAAACACGACAAATAAGTATTATCTTTCAGATTGAACTGAAAACATTAATACAGAACATATTTTATGTATACTACAGGTAGCAAGTAAGGTAGTAAGTTTGGTAGCAAGTGGTAGTAACTTGAAAAAAACTGATCAATCCATTCTCTGTGATTTCTATTAAACTGTTCTTATACTTTTAACCCTTTACCCAACATAACGGCCAAAACCGGACAGCGCTATTCTAAAAAATCGCCAATTAATTTTCATTATATTTTCATTTTTTGTCTCAAAAACATAGGTTATGACCCCTCTTTGGAACGAGCTCGTTTCAATGAGGGGTCATAACCTATATTTTTGAGGCAAAAAATGAAAAAAATTAGTTATTCAAGAATTTTTTTTGCAAGTGTCGTCTGCTTTTCATGTTAGGTGAAGGGTTAAGACTTGAAGGCCTGGTGATATGCATTATTGCTACACTTTGACAGTCTGCAGTCTTTGGCTTTGCAGGTGTGTCTAGGCAAGTCTTGGCTGCCTATGTGGGCAGCCATGACTTGTCTAGAAACAACTGACAAGGTTATTAGAATGAAGTTTGTAAGTGTATCTTAAAACGGTCTCTTAGGGTACCTGTTTTGTTGCAGTAAAAAAGTGATCCAAGTCAGAATTGTGTATTTAAGGGTTAAAGAAGAACCTACTGTTTGCCCTTGAATCCAGACATTTTCTATGCTTCATAAGGTTGGTAATTATTGGCGTTCTAGAAGCTTGTGACTGCTTGGTTCAGGACACAGATTGTGTATTGAATTGTTGTTTGAATGGGGATTGAGACTGAGAAATTTTTGGTTTGAATTTGGAAAAATCATCTCCAAATGCCATTGGGAAAAAAATCCCTGGCTTTGTCTTGACATTTACTGATTTTGCTATAGTATACATTTTGAAAATTGTCTCGGCTCTGAAGGGTTAATACCTCACACATTCTTTTAAAAAAACAGTCATAGCAATAATGTATTATATGTTTAATATTTTGTAAACTTTACTGATATTTTCATTGAGGTATTTAACTGCTATTCATATTGTTATTGCTATAGAATTGTGTTGTTTTTTTATTCCGTGGATTTTCAGTTTCACTTAAAAGCAGAGGGCATGTGAAAGCGACTCCATATTTTTCTAGGACTGGCAACCAGATTTTCCTGTAGAAATTCTCGATTTGAATCTGGTTTTCTCTTGTTGTGTTCTGATACATTTAACTCTTAACCTGCCGAGTATTTTCAAGATATTTTTATCAAATCCGGTCATGGTTGCTGTGAAGCAGCCATGACTAGATTTGATGAAAAATTCATCTACATTTAACTCCAAAATATTTGGTGAAATCCATGCAATTTACAGGAGGGAAATCCAGTTAAATGTGCCCAAATTATACTTATTTCAGTAGCAAGGGAAATCTGTGCTGGGCAGGAATATCCACCAGCAGCATGCAAGGATTTAAAAAGGAATTTGATTCATTTAGCACTTTTACTTACAATAGACAGAGTTATTTGACAAACGTTTTTTTTATTTACTAAAAAATAATTAAATCTCAGCTGTACTAATTAGAATATTTCACTGGAATGTTCATTGAACCCAAGAGGTTGTGAAGATGCCCAAAAAGTAATTTGTTCGGACTGGTGGCTCAAGTTCTGACTGATAAGATATGCCAACTTCATCATCAAGGCATGCCTTTATCAAAAGCATGCATACCTTGATGTTGTTGGAATATTAGCAAGTTAGGTTTATCGTTCTTGGAAATTTTTTCGTAGATAAATACATGCAGGAGTCGTTACACATGTCTTCTTACTCAGCGAATACCATGCTCCAGATTGGGTGAAACATTAAAAAAAAAACTTATTCTCCAAAACCCCTGCAATACTGGTAAAAAATGAGTAACTGATTATTTTTTTTTTAAATCTTTCATCTCTTTGTGAAGAATGAATGGACTTTTGTCAGCCTCTTAGGGCCTCTTATTTTCAATAACTGATGAGTTCAGACAGTAGGTATGGGTGTTTAATGATAAACTAAATATATAGTATTATACATTCTTTAAAACAAAAAACCTACCCACATACAAATTTTTTACGTTTTTATTACAAAGCATGGAAGGGTTATACTGCAGTCACTTCCTCTATCCTGCTGTTTTTTTTTTTTTATTTCATTCTTTTTCATATAGAAAAGTGTATTTAATAGAAAAAAAATATTAAAAATCTTGCATTTGTTATTGTAGTTATGTTATGAACAGAAAAATAACCCACCCCCCAAAAGCAAAACAAACAAAAAATGGTTGAAAATCAAATCTGTACAGTATTCTGCATACAATTTTCATTTTTTCTTTTTTAAAAACATAATACATTAAATTTCCACTGACCCAGTTGCAAATAAATTAATATATTAATTTAATTTTCTATATATTTTCTAAAGAATTTCCATTGCCAAAGCAAGTTTATTGTGATTTCAAATAAAATTTTGTTCATAAGGCTTAAAAAAAGCTGAAAAATCTGTTTCTCAGGCCTCACGGGTGGTCGTTTTGGTTGCCACATGCTCTCTTTTTATAACCAATACAAACTTAAGAAAAATAAAAATTAAATGGTTTATGTCTGATATTTTACCCAAGTTAATAAAATTGATAAATTTGTCCCTTGAGTGCATCAAGGCTGTGCAATGCTTTAGCATTCCAAAGCCTTCTTGCGCTCAAGGGATGAAATATACCACCACCCATGCTATTCTGTAGATTATGAGGCTTAAAGCATAAAACAAACCATGAACATAACTTTTGATTTCAAAGAAGTAATTATAAAAATAAAATGAAAAAAACACCTACCCACATGCAATTTAACAAAAAATGGTCTGAGAAACACAAAATTTACTTTGTGTGGACTAAATTAAGTTATTTATTTCAGATTTCATTGGAGTAGAGTTGTATGATTAGCCTAAAAGGGACTGGGTTATTGATTTATGGAGGACTATACAGGACTTTTATTTTTTGTTATTTCACTTAATCTTGGGAGGTTTGATGGGTTCAAAATTAAATATTTGGCATGATTCTTTGAATAAGCTAGCTTAGCTATGTCTGGGCCAGTGGTAGGTATAATGAATATCCAAATTATTTTAAATTTCCAATTTTCAAGTAAATTTAGAGAAACAAACGGCCCCTCACAGCTTTATTTGAACTGTTTATCATTTAAGAGCATAATGGATGATTTTAATATATATCTCAAACTTTCAGTTTATTTTTTACAGTCTTTTTTTACTAATAGTCTCATATCTAATTGCTGGTTCAACCTTGTTCACATGACCTTTAGATGAGCATGGACATAGTATTATGTCGAAGAGCATTTGGTAGAATTGTATTTAGGCTATTGGGGCTAGCTGTAAGTTTGGCTATTGGTCAGCTGTTGAATTGTGAGTTCACATTACCAACAGAAAAATGAAACCAGTATTTTTGTGAAATTTTGTGCTCTTTTTTGTTCATTTTTGTATAACACCGTTATTTTTTGTGAGATTATACAATATTGCTTGTCTCATGTGATCTTGCATGAACACTATGATTGTGTAAAATATACAGCAGTACTGTACAGAACAGAAATGGTGCAAAATAATATTTATTATAGCCTTAGTTTATTGGTCAAAGAGAAGCAACATGGTAGAATACCACCCACATCCAGAAAGAAAACTTGGCCTAGTTTTTCTTTCCTTCAGAATGATCTGAAAACTTTTAACTGGACCCAACAAGAAAACTTCTTGGGAGTGATTAACACCTTACATGCTGCTGACAGATATTCCTGCCTAGGACAGGATTTCTCTGACCACTGAAATTCAGTATAACTTGGGCACATTTAATCACAGTTTCCGGGGGGCACGGTGGCTCAGTTGGTAGAGGAGCAGACTGCAAGCCAAGAGGTCCTCGGTTTGAATCTACCTGCGGCAACCACGTTGTGTCCTTGGGCAAGACACTTCACCCCCATTGCCCACGTGGGGGCATGATGACGTTGTGTACTAAGGCGTACTGCACGTCGATGGTGCACCTGTCTTGGTGCATGGTGCACCTGTTGCCAACCAATGCTAACTCTGCTTGTGTGAAGTTGGTATGTTGGGGAGCTGACAGATGCTTGGTGGTTCTCTCCGGGTACTCCGGCTTCCTCCACCCGTAAAACTGGCATTGTCATGGTCAGTCATTGTGCAGAAATATGTGACCTTAAACACCAATAAATAATAAATAAATAAATCACAGTTTCCCCCTGTAAATTGAATGGATTTTTTAACCAATGATTTCTTCATTTAAATTTGGATGAATATTTCAACAAATCTAGTCATGGCTGCTGTGAGGCAGCCATGACTAGATTTGATGAAAAATATCTTGCAGATACTCATCAGGCTAAGAGTTTAGTCTCTTCCTGTGGAAAACTGTCTCTTGTTTTTCATAAATTGTTTACTCTTTCAGTTTTGCTTTTCAGGACAATATCCAGGATGTTTTTGGTACTGGTATACCGGTTTGGGTGCCCAAACTCCAGGCTCCCAGACTAAAACCAACACGGTGCTAATCCCTAACTAGGATACTTTAGCTGACTAAAAATATGCCTAAGGCAATTGCACTCTGATAAAAAAATGCATGGAATAGGTATGCGGAAAGCAAATTACGTGGAGGCATTACGGTAATTTCAACTTTTGTGCATTTAAAAAACGTTGCATTCAGTGCTATAATGCTACTTTCAGTTTCAGTGTCTAACGCCTACGGCCTTCGGTTATGTCTGTGGTATATATGGACAGGTGTCCCCAAATTATCTCTGGATATGGTCCTGCTTCTGGAAGTTGCCAATTGCAATTTCCATTGGCTTTCCTGCTTTTGAGGGTCAAATTTTATTTTAATAAATTTGTAGAGAAATTGTCTAACACACCCAAAACACTCTTTCACATGGGTAGAATTTTTATGAAGACTGTCATTCACTCAAGTTGATGAGTTGGTATTCAACATCTACTTGTTATTCAACAGCCCAGATCTTCTGCCATCAAATGATTTACTTTGTTCCTGTCAGGTAATGATGTCTTCAAAACTCCTAGATTAGGCCCTCAACAATTGTACGTTTAATATGTTTGAATATGATTTCATTCCAAAGCAAGTATGTGTCCTGTCCTCATAAAAAACTTGGAATACTGCCATTACACTGGTCATTGTTCGACAATCATGTTACTTTGTGAACTTTCATTGGATAATTCTGCATGTTGGAACATTGGGAAGTTTAGCAGTGTTTGTTGACTGTGCTAGATAAGTTCTGCTTTCCTGGTAAATGAACCCTTATTATGCCTCTGACTTGAAAAGTTGAAGGGGTATCTAGTGGAGACCTCCATCCGTCTGTTCGTTCGCCTGTCCGTCTGTCCATACCAACATTTTCTCTTGTATCTCAGCCACTGCTACTCCGATTGGAATGATATTTGGTGTTGTGATAGAGCATCATGGGGAACAATACCTGTGTAGCATGAGTTTCTTCCACACATTTTTTCCAGAGTTATGGCACTTTTTCACTCTTTCGACTTAGAAAATTTTGGCAGGTCGGGGGCATTGACACACGCTTTGCGTTGCCCCTCTTGTTAGTAGTTATTTGGAGCTGAAGAATGAGGTTATATATATCATTGTGTTACGTGTGTGTCATATTAGGTTTTGACCTGAAGGGAGGTATTTCAGTGAAATTTTCACTCAACTGGTTGTGTTGGAAGCCTATATTTGGGTTTTCATCTTAAGTGCAACTCAAATGCTTCAACCTCTCTGGATGTCCTTCATAGTATCTTGAAGATAAATTATTCCTATTCTCTGGGGCGCTAGTCATCTAAACTGGTCAACTTCATAAACACGCTGGTTAAACATGATCTTGTATATGTGTTGTGGTTGCGATATAGATGTACCTGCTGAAAGTGACCTTAAACCTCAATAAGCAAACTCATCATGGCCCAATTCAGTTGAACATATATATTTCCTCTTGTTTTTACAATCGTGAATCAGTTTCAAATTTCCACAAACTTGTTCAATATATATGTGGTATTCAGTTGAAGATTGACCTAATGTTTTCTAGAAATGTACTTTATTTTTCTTTATTTTTATTAACGATTGTGAAATATAATTAGTAATAATCAGAAGAAGGATAAAACTTGTATTCCTTAATTTTTTCAGTCCTTAGAAATATTTTTGAAGGGTTAGGGAGGGGAGTAGAAGCTTTTTTGAACCTTTGCTCTTGCAGTGAATTAAATGGAAAAAAAAACTGGATTTTATTACCCCTTTGTTTCACTTTTATGTGCCCATTTTAAGACTGTATGACAGTGGTACACACCTTCCTCCTGTCTGTATTCTGCTTGCATTGTAAAGTACTGCCTACTACTAGATCCCACAAAGATTTGCGTAATAAAACCATTGGGAATCCATGTAGATTCTCGCTGCACATCGGCTAGGATTTGCATATCTCATTAGGTGGGAGAGGGGATAGTTCTTTACAATATTGTTACCAAATAGCAGTATAGGATCTTAATTGATCACACCATTAATGAAAAGAAAAAAATTCTAGAGTAGCCACTGGTCCTTGAATTGAAAAATATTTACTTTCCTAGGCCTTAAAAGAAAATGGGCCTGAAGTCACAAGGGGCCTTGAAAGTACTTGAAAACACTTGTAGTTTGCTAGTACTTTTGAGCCTTTCTAGGAACAACTTCATCTCTGCATCAGCAAGGAAAGAAGTGTCCCTTGGGTGGAATAAGGTGCCATCTGCAGTGCAAAAGCATTGCAGATAACGCCTTATTCCACCCAAGTGATGAAATATGAGAGAAATATTCTAGTGGCTATCCTTCACCTTATTTAAGCCAATACTGTACAAGTATTCTAATTTTGTCATTCAAATATCGATGGCCATTGAAAGTTTTTGAATTTGGTTCAGTGTTGTCCTTGGGAAAACCCTTGATTTGAAGCCCAGAAGGTCCTTGAAAGTCTTTGACTTTGGTTCCTGAAATTGTTGGGATACCTTAAAATTCTTGTTTGCTTGGTCCAAAAGAACAGTCTTTTATCAAGTTGTCCTTAAGTTCTAAGGATAAGTTTGGACAACACCATTGTGTAAATTACAATCATTGGCTGTCAAGTTGTAAATTGAGATGCCTAAAGCTGTAGTTGAAATAAAACCATTTTCCATTGATTTTATGCATATTTTTGGTATAAAATAAATAACTTTAGAGTTTGTTGATTTTACTTATTATATAAGTGAATTTGTGGAAGATCACAGGGGTCTTTAGTCTATGTTTATGTTTTTATCATTCTCATGTATGAGATTCATTGACTAGTTTGTATACAAACATCGGATATTATTAAAATAGGTGAATGTCTCTAGAAAATGTTTGAAAATCCAACGTAAAGTCCTGGTTTGTTTTCTTTTCTCTGAGGGGTGTACAGGCCATATTAAGTATTTTCATCAAGCTTCATTTGTTGATGAATCACTGATAGGGGCGCAGTGGCGTCGTGGTAACCGGTTCTCATCAGATCTCCGAAGTTAAGCAACGCCGAGCGTGGTTAGTAGTTGGATGGGTGACCATTTCAGCGACTGATTCGCTTTCCCGCGTTGTGTCCTTGGGCAAGGCACTTAACCCTGATTGCCTACGTGGGGGCACGATGACGCTCTGTACTCAGGCGTACTGCACGTCGAATGTGCGCATGTCTTCAACCAATCTAACCCTGCCTGTGCCGCGGTGCAGAGTTCAGAGTTACGATGTTGGAGAGCTGGCAGCTGCTCGTCGTTGTTCGGTGGTTCTCTCCGGGTACTCCGGCTTCCTCCGCCCGTAAAACTGTCACCGACATGATATGACCCTGGCTGTTAATGTGTCGTTAAACCCTAATAAAAAAAATTTTTAAAAATCACTGATATCTGCTATGCTGGTAAAAAAAACATCTCAACTGCCCCTGTGTCAATTGATGCTTGTCGATCCTCCCATCAGTGACATTTGATGATTTGAAAGCTAGACTGTGACTGCAGTCACAGCATAACAGCTTTCAGATTATGAAACATCATATGAAAGTATAGCATTTTGGTGACCAAAACTTATTTTGCATTCTACCAGTTAATTCAAAAGTTTCCTATGGAAACCCTGGGACTGGAGCAGTGCTTATTTACTGTGGTAAACAAGTCTGTAGGTAGAAGTATAGAACAACAGGGATGTAAGTTTTCAGGATTTTTCCTGAATTCAGGATTTTTTCTGAGTTGTACCAAATGTGATATGGATCCAGCAGGAAAGACACTCTTGAAAACCTTTTATGCTTGAGGCTGGGAACTGGCTCAGGACCAGTCTGTTAATTTCAAGAAAGCTGTAGCTGTCATCGAAAGCTCTGTTTGCCCTAGTTCTTTAGCCAGAAATGATATGATTAAAAACATAAGGATTTTTCAGAGCAGGGGGCACTTACATCCCTGGAACAACGATTGGTTAAACTTGACTTCATACCTATGCTGTGGTCATGGTATAGTCACAGATACAGAAATTGTCCTTGAACACTAGTAAACAGATCAAGTCTTGATACTATGAGATGAACCTTCATATTCTTGACACATTCAGTATTCAGCTCAAACCCAATATTTTTTTTTCTTGTGAAAGATTTGTATTGTCTCAGTTTTGCCCTTTTCCTTACAGATGACACTTTAAAACAAATTCTTCAGCAACTAAAACTTAACATTTTGTTTGTTCCAAAATAGCTTACGACACCCTCATTGGAATGTGTCTATCATTCCTGTTCCATTGAGTGGTCATAAGTTATGTTTTTGTGGCAGAGACTTTGTTTAAAAAAAATTAAATGGCAATTGTGAATAGCACTGAAAGTTTCTATGTTTTTGTGGCAAAAATTGAAAAAATAAAATATGAAAGGTGATTTTTAGATCAACTTGACAATGTCAGTGGGATGGGTTGCAATCTGTCATACATCCGTATGTCCATCCGTACATTCCTCTGTCCATCCACAATTCCTTTAGCACACTGTACAGGCTGCAGTTCTTACCCGATCAGTTCAAAATTTCATACATGGCTTTGGGGCAATATCTAGATGGGAGCTATTGAATTTTTCCAAATTTTGTTGAAAGACATGGCCACCAGCAGCCATCTTAGAATTTGCATATAAATTGTCAACAATTCCACTCACACACCCTACAGGCCACATCTCTCACCCAATCTTCATCAAATTTCATATGTAGCTTGGTGTGATGTATAGATGGAGCTATCAAATTTTTCTGAATTTCGTTAAAAAACATGGCCATCAGCAGTCAACTTGGATTTGGCACATAAATAGCCAACAATTCCATTGGCACACAATGCAGGCCACATCTCTCACCCTATCAGCTTCAAATTTTATACCTGGCTTTTGGGCAATGTCTGGATAGGAGCTATCAAATTTTTCTGAATTTTGTTGAAAAACATGGCTGCCAGTGGCCATCTTGGATTTGGCACAACCTTTTAGCCACATTTCTCACCTGATCTTTTTCAAATTTCATTTGTAGCTTTGGTGTCATATCTAGATGGGAGTTATCAAATTTTTCTGAATTTCATTGAAAAACATGGCCACAAGCTGCCATCTCGGATTGGAATATAAATTGTCAACAATTCCATTCGCATACCCTACAGGCCACATCTCTCACCGATATTTTTCAAATTTATCTGTTGCTGTGGTGTGATGTCTTTTCTGTAGAAACCTGATTGAATGACTTAACATTACTGGAGCTTTCTGTTTAGTTCAGTCCTTTCTTGCACAAGTTCAGCTGCAGTGTCATTGTCACTTTCATCATTATTGTTGGCTGATTATGACTTACTTTAGATAAAGGATTAAATTGTTACAAACAACGATTGATAAATATAATTGGACTCCAAAAATATTGCTCTTCATCATTCATTTCTAGAAGACGTGAATTCAATGATTACGGAAGGATGTAAACTCTTTGCTGCTTATGGTAGTTCACTCATCACTCAGATGTTTTGTTAAGATCAAGTCAAAATGGATTATTTTCCTGCTTCCATTTTCTCATACATGGAAAACTTTTCTTTAAATTGTACTTGTGTTTCACCCTATCTTCAATTGCAAGTTGTTACATAAATGAAAGTAGCTTTTGTGTATATATTTTTTATCACTGTCAACTTTTGTTATATATTTCTATTTTAAAAATTGTACTGGTTAAAATTAAACGGGTTTAAATCATTTTTGTCCGCTCATTGAAGGCCTGAAACACTGTCGGTATAAAATATGAACTTTGTTTAACTGCCGTTCAAAGGTAAGCATGTTCAAACTATGTATGGAGGCAATTATCAGTCACCAACACATTTAATGAAAGGAAATTCTTGGAAGCTGAGAGATGCAATATGACAAGGATTTTTTTTTTTTTTGCTACTGTGGTTTGACTCTTTTGACATCCAGGGTACCTCAAGTCATACAGTTTGTGGGTGGAAGAAACCAGAAAACCCGGAGAAAATCACTGAACAGTGCCAAGCAACTGTCGGACTCCCCAACGTACTAACTCCACACAAGCAGGGTTATCATTGGTTGAAGACATTGAAAGAATTGGCTTTGGAATCATGACAAGGCAAGATTATTGAGGGTAGAAGTCAGTACAGCAAGGAAAACGGCATTAACTTGTTGGGTTATGTCACAATTATTCCTTTGCTTTGATTTTATTTACAACTACTGTTAACCAATTCTAAGTTCATTATAAAAAATATCCACATTTTTATATTGATCCTGCAACTGCCCTGTGACAATATTAGCCATAATAATAATAATAATTATGTTTAAGCCTTAAGTCCAAATTGTGCTCTATGGCTTTACAAAAGTAACTGATACACACACACACACACACACACACACACACACACACACACACACACGTGCACACGTGTGCGTGCATGCTCATAAAACTATGTGTAATGATCAGGAATTACAAAATCAACAGATAAAGGCCTGTTTGTACAAATGGGTTTTAAGACCAGACTTAAATTGATTTATGGTCAATGGAGATTTTAGATATGCTGGGATGGAGTTCCAAAGAGCCGGTGCGGCACATATGAAAACTCTGTCACCTGCTGTTGCAAGTTTAGACTTTGGTACCACCAAATTATAAGATTCAGAGGAGCGGAGACTGGGGTATAGGCCTTAACAAGTCTAGATAAATATTTTGGAGCCAGGCTGTTAATACATTTGTATGTAATAAGTAGTATTTTATATTTTATCCTTTGCTGGATGGGGAGCCAATGAAGGGTTTTGAGGACCGGACTGATTCGGCAGAACTTACGATTTTGAGTGAGGATCCTGGCAGCACAATTCTGAATATATTGGAGTTTGTCAATAAGTGAATTTTTGCACCCATACAGCAAAGAATTACAGTAGTCAAGACGACTGGGGACAAATGCATGGATGAGTTGTTCTACAGTTTTCCTATCAATAGTTCCCCTTATCTTACTGATATTTCTCAGGTGGAAAAAAGATGTGCGGCAGATATGATTGACATGTCTGTCGTAAGTAAGATTCTCATCCAGGAAATAGCCCAAGTTCCGAACTACTTTATTGGGTGTGATTGCATTGTCTTCTATTATTAAGGATGCTTTTATTGATGTAGAGAGTTGATGAGGTAGGCCTATAGATATGACCTTGGTTTTTTCAGCATTTAACTTCAGGTAGTTAGCGTTCATCCACTGGCTAATATCAGCAACACATCTTTCAAGCTTACAACTTTGTATGTCTTCATTAGATTTAAAGTGAAAGTATAGCTGAGTGTCATCAGCATAGAAGTGATACTCTAAACCATGTTTATGAAATATATCACCCAGAGGAAGGACATACATAACGTAAAGCAAGGGCCCTAGCACAGAACCCTGATGGACGCCAAACTTTAATGTGAATTTAGAGGAGGATGAGGTATTTATGTTAACACTTTGTTTTCGTTTGGTGAGATTTGATGCGAACCACTTGAGATCAGTGCCTGATATGCCAATTCTGCATTTCAATTTGTTGATAAGCATGTGATCTATGGTATCGAAGGTAGCACTCAGACCCAGAAGAACTAGGCAAGAGACCTGATGTCTGTCCATCGACATCAAAATGTCATTTTGTACTCTGAGGAGAACTGTTTCTGTGCTGCAGTAAGGTCTGTAGGCAGACTGGAAAACCTCGGAGAGACCATTCTGAGCTAGATATTGATTTAACTGAAGAGCTACAGTTCGTTCCTCAACCTTAGAGATGAATGAAAGGTTGGAGACTGGGTGGTAGTTCTTCAATATTTCAGAGTCCAAACCAGGCTTTTTCGACTGAAGAGAGGAGTTAACAATCAAAGCAATCCATGGCGCAATGTCTGGCATGCATGCTTTCAGCAGCCATGTAGGAATTATGTCCAAACTGCATTGTTTAGATAGGGATTTATGACCAAGCCATATAGGCTGAAATTGATTTAAAACCTCAATAACCAGACATACTGCAACTGTTACAGCTAGTACTGTACCTGAATAATATTCAATCATAGTTCAGCATCCAAAAATGTTGTAACCACTCAGCATTTTGAAAATTTGGCCATCTTTAGAACTAGGCCCCTGTGAATATTCAATTGTTCGAGTCGAAGTCAAGTTAATCAAATAAAATCATGATTATACAAATCAATTTTATGAAAAAAAACTTATTAATAAATGTCTCGGTATATACGTACTTCAATACTGGCAAAATTATCAAAACAATGCAAAGAATTGAGCGCGAACCACCAGCACACATCATCAACATGAGACTTACAGTGCATTACCAATGTCATTTGGAATCAGTGTGTTGCGTAATTACAAATGACATTGGTAATACACTCATATTTACCGTGGTTGAAGGCACGTCTACATACACGTGTAATACATGTAAGACTCGAACAAAACCTAATTGACAGGGACTACATCGCAGATCGAACAATGCCAAGCTTGAAGTTAAGAAGGGAGCAAAGCAATTACAGACACATACAAATTCTTTGTCTCCTATTCAACCATACATTCAAGTGTGCTGCATTGTCAGCGTACAAACTGTTGAATGTTAGTATGAATATGTGGATAAATCATCTGCTCAATGCCAAAACAATCTTAGGGTGGCTTTAACTGGAAATAGCGCGTATGAAACTGCACTTGAACACCTGGTTTTGGCTAATTTTGTTTGAATTCGATGTTTGGTCGACTCGAACATTTTTTGGGCAAGTTTGAGTTGAAAATCGAGTCGAAAAAAAAAACATATTCGCAGGGTACTATTTAGAACCATGTGATGAAGTGGTTCCATGCTTAATTTATATGGTCCATATGTTCTTTTTCACTTGTAAAATAGGACCCAGTGACCAAAACCAGGGTTCCCGCGGGGCCTTGAAAACCTGGAAAAGCCTGGAATTCGTCAAACAGTCATTCAAGGCCTTGAAAGCTTTGAATTTCCAATGGGAGCCTTGAAAAGCCTGGAAAATCAGAGAATTTTGTGATGCGTAATTTAATCCGAACATATTTTACAGCATTTACAGCAAATGTAACTGTGTGGTTTATTAATTCGGTCATATTTTGGAGTATTTACGGCAATGCCAATGCGTGCATTATTGATAGAACTTTGCAGTGATGTGACACTGAAATCCTTTGAATCAAGCATTGTGAATGGTTGCTATTGATGTGGGGGAGCACAATGGTGTATATTTAAGCCAATGGGAAGATTTTTTGTAAATTCTGCCTGTTCAAATGCTGAGCGCACGTGCATGGATAATTTATTCATATTGAAAATATTACAAATGGATGATGTTCAGTTGAACTATTTGAGTATTTCCGAAGCATGTAATATGTCTGATGATGAATTAGCCACAACGTCATCTTAAAGTCCTGGCACGGGCAGTCGCCATCACGGTGGATTCCAAGTTTGGATTTCCAAATGAAAGTGTTATTGTCTTATTCACCTCAAATGTTAACATGTGCGATTTTAAGGATGATTCGCCCATGTATGAAACATTAAAAACTTTTCGACACTTACTGCATTTAGCTGAATACCGTTCAACTGGAACAGGCAGTAACCAGTTATAGTATGCAGTTGATTTAATCCAAGCTTGTTGGAAGGTACACTTCCCCACAACGGAATTACATTTTGCTTTTCGAATGACATTTCCGGAGACATTGTGGGTTACGAAATGTGCCATTCACATGTAACATGTAGTTTACTCATTGGGAGAAAGGATGACATCAATTCATTTGCATTCAGTAAGTATTCAGTTTGAATAGCGGTACATGTACAAGAGACATAGCTATTATGCCACCTGGTAATTACACTGCAGTTGTAGGATAAACACAAGAAAATGTCTTTCTCAGTCTCACTAATTCTAATCAGTGATATCATTGCTTGGATAGCTTTCAGAAAGAGTTTTCCAAGAAATGATGTCAAGTGTTAGAATTACCAACAAAGGGAAATATAAGAGAAAGTTTCTAGTCGTTATCTGATAATTTAGGGTACTTTGCCAGCCTTGGCCTTGAAAAGCCTTGAATTTCATAAATGGGGGCCTTGAAAATTGCCGAGAAATGGCCTGGAATGGCCTTGAATTTCAAAGATTTTAACCTGGGGAAACCCTGAAAACCCAAGGTGGAATTCCTCTAAAGTAGGCAACATTGGTTTACATAATAGGTGAAACTCAACTTTATACTTGTGCTGTGGTCATGATATAGCCAAAGATGCGGAAAGTAACCTTAACTCTCGACACTCTAAAGTCGAAATCTCTAAATTTCAGGCTGCTAATTTTTCCCACTATGTAACTAGGAATTTAACCAGTTCATTCTTGCTTGACAGAGCTCAACAAGACTGAATTGGTTAAATTCCTTGTTGCATTATGGGAAAAATTCCATGTTGAAATTTTGATATTTTGACACCAGAGAACAGAGGGGGGTTAAACACCAATAAATAAACATATCTTTCTTAAACATTACATGTCAAAATATTGTTTTCTTTTGTCTTTATGCAAAAAATAAATCTATATTTAAAAAAAAATAGTTTAACATCCAAAAATTGCCAGTGAAACCTTGACTCATCACACTCGTAACATTTGATGTGTGTTATTTGTGTATTATTTTGATTGTGGTGTCTTTAAAATGGCCTGTGATCAAAGTAGAAATGAGTAGGGTAAGGCAATAAGGCATTTTTTGTTACATGATAACCTTCAAAAAATAATACACTAAAATTAACTTAGGCTCAGCAGTTCAACATTGGACAAATACAGCAGCAAGTTTACTTTTTACTGCATTTTAAGTAAATTGTGAGAGAAGTGCCTGGCATTTTCAGGAGAGTGATTTATTCGCTCGCCTACTGCTCGCCTTAAAAAAATGGAGAGCAAAAACTAGCTCTCCTGGCCTTATAAAATAATGATGACCTTAACCGCCTCTCTGCTATGTTATTGGTCTCTGTAAGACAGCGACACTGCCCCTCCCCTCACCTCCAGAGGGGTGGGGAGAGGTAGTGTAGCCATCTTACTGAGACTAACTTATTAGCAGCACCACATAAACTGTACAAAGACCACAAGGCAGAATTCATTAAAAGTAAAACTTCATTTTGTCACTTTTACGTTTTGCCAATTTTAGCCTTTGTAAGCTTGAGGAGAGCTAATACCTCCTCTAGGCCATGCGTTTTTAGCTCAACTTGTTAAAGTCAAGATAAGCTATTGCCATCACACAAACAGAAGTCTGTGAGTCTGTTCATATTTTCCTTTAGCACAGGTTACACCCCATAGTTCTTGACCAATCATCACAAAATTTCATAGGCAGGTTTGAGGTGTCTAGATGAGAACGTCACATTTTGGTTGCGATTGGTCAGCTGTGATGGCTGCCCGAGCTGAAAACCTTTAGCACAGTCTGCGTCATATTTAATATGGAGAGATTTCATTGGTAGGATGACTCCATATGATGTCTGGATGATAACTTCCCCATTTCGTCGTGATTTGTCAACGGTGACGGCTGCCCAAGCCCGAAAACCTTTAGTACAGTCAACAGGTCGTATTTAAGAAAGGGATTTCATTGTTACTTGGTAGGTTGACTTCATATAATGTCTAGATGAGAACATCCCCTTTTGGTTGTGATCGTTTAACCGTGATGGCTGTCCAAGCCTAAAAACCTTTAGCATGGACTACAGGTTGTATTTATGAAGGGATTTCATTGTAACTTGGTAGGATTACTCCAAAAAAAGGCTAGATGAGGACGTCCCATTTTGGTTGCGATCGGTCAACCATGATGGCTACACATGCCTGAAGCCCCAAAACCTGTAGCACAGTCTAGAGGCCGTATTTATGAAGGGATTTCATTGTAACTTGATAGGATGACTCGTTTTGGAATAATTTCACTGTAACTTGGTAACTTTGGTTGACATACATAACTGTGAGGGCCACATTAACCCAACCTTCAATTCTATGGTACAGTCTACACCTCAAATTATATTTATTAGCTCAACTTGATGACGTCAAGTATGAGCTATTGGGATGGGTTGAGATGCATCCGTCTGTATGTCCGTAATCTGTCTATCTAAAATTCCTTCAGAACACCCTATAGGCCACAGCTCTCACCCGATCAGTTCCGGATTTCGTATGTGGCTTTGGGGCAATGTCTGGATGGGAGCAATCAATTTTTTTTCAAATTCCGTTGAAAAACATGGCTGCCAGTGTCATCTTGCATTTGGATATAAATTGTACAACAATTCCTTTAGCAAATCCTACAGGTCACAGCTCTCACCCGATCTGTCCCAAATTTCATATGTAGCTTTGGGGCAGTGTCTAGATGGGAGCTATTGCTGTTGAATTTTTACGAATTTTGTTGAAAAACATGGCATTCAGTACCCATCTTAGATTTGGCATATAAATTTTCAACAATTCCATTAGCACACCCTACAGGCCATATCTCTCACCCATTCTTTTTCAGATTTCATATGTAGCTTTGGTTTGATGTCTAGATGGGAGCTATCGAATATTTCTGAATTTTGTTGAAAAACATAGCCACCACCGGCCATCTTGGATTCGGATATAAATTTTCAACAATTTCATTAGCACACCCTACAGGTCTCATCTCTCACCTCATCATTTTTGAATATCATATTTTGCTTTGGTGAGATGTCTAGATGGGAGCTGTCAAATTTTTCTGAATTTCGTAAAAAAAATATGGCTGCCAGTAGCCATCTTGGATTTTCATTTGAATTGTCAACAATTCCATTAGCACACCCTGCAGGCCGCATCTCTCACCCAATCTTTTCCAAATTTCACATGTTACATTGTAGTTTTGGTGTGATGTCTAGATGGGACCTATCAAATGTTTCTGAATTTTGTTGAAAAACATGCCCTCCAGTGGCCATCTTGAATTTGGCATATAAATTGTCACCAATTCCATTAGCAGACCCTACAGGCCGCACCTCTCACCCGATCTTTTTCAAATTTTATATGTAACTTTGGTATGATGTCCAGATGGGAGTTATTAAATTTCTCTGCATACCGTTGAAAAAGATGGCCGCCACCGCCCATCTTGGATTTAACATATAAATTGTCAACAATTTCATTCACACCCATAAGTTTTTATAGATAAGAGGTTTCGGTATTTAATTCTCTTCACACTTATGTTGAAATATCAAAATTTTTATCTGCAAAATGTTCGCATAATGCAACTAGGAATTGGACCAATTCAGTCTTGTTTGACCGAGGAGCTCATTGACGGTCATAACTAACAAATTTTTGGGTGGGGGAGTGTAGGAAGTTGGTGCCAGACAGCTCAGTCATGTCTTCCGACTATTTGAAATATACCTAATTGCTTTTTATCAAAGACTTGTATGCTACAAATATACTTTCCATTGAAAAATACTGTATTTTAACCCTTTAACCAACGTAATGGCAAAAACTGGCCAGCGCTATTCACAAAAATCACCAATTAATTTTCATTATATTTTTAATTTTTTGTCTCAAAAACATAGGATATGGCCCCTCGTCGGAACGAGATCGTCGAGCTCGTTCCAATGAGGGGTGATAACCTATGTTTTTGAGACAGAAAAAAAAAAAATTAGTTATTCAAGAATATTTTTGCAAGTGTCGTCTGCTTTTCATGTTAGGTAAAAGGGTTAAACATACGGCAGGTGAAATGAAATGTAAAGTACTGTACCCTGGTATACTCTAAAATCAGTTGGGTTAAAAATCAACTCAAATCAACTATGTTGAGTGAATATTAACCCAATTGTGTTTATATTCACTCAACCCAGATGATTTGGGTTGATTTTTAACCCAACTGATTATAGGGTGTACATAATCATTTATTTTTTCAAGACCAAGGACATTTGTTTGAAGATAGGATTTCCCCTGAAACTTTGGAATGAAAACTGCAATTTAGAAGTTTCTCTACCAATATCTTGAGTCTGGCATTTATTGCACTTTATAATCTGTGTATTTTGGTCAGACAAGCAAGAGATTTTGCCCAACTGTGTACCCCAAAGCGTGCATATATTTCGCCAAGGATGTCTGACTGACTTAGTTTTTCATAATTTCTTGCCCAACCTTTGCCCGACAAACCCAGTTTTCAGGGACTTGAGTGAATTCAGGGATTCTCGTTACAGGTTTTGTCTGTAAAGTGTTCAGGGATAGTGATTTCCAATGAAGGCAGGCTTCAATTTTTGTCTTAATGCACATAGATCCCTGCACATATGACGAGCAATCACCAGTGGCTGCATTCAGGTTCTGCCTTTGGCATTAAGAAAGAGCCTTGGCTCCTGATAAAAGATTTTCTGGGATTTTTTGTCTCTGGAGAAACCCCATGACCATGAGATTTTTGGGGGTGTCAAACCCACATTCCCTCCCCCCTCCCTTCCCAGAGTTTATGCTCCTGCTCATTGACCTCAAGTGAGATTAAAGGCTGGGACACACCAAAATCACATACAAATGTCAACATTATGAGATGTCATGGTGCATCTGGGGATTTTATCTTGTCTACAACATCTTAACCTAGGGTTTACACAGAGTGACATAGATTTTCCTTATTTATACTTTTGGCACACTGGAGTCCTGTTAATTGAATAATCACTTTGCCAGTGAGAATTATTATCTTCGTCAGCATGGGATATTGAAATCATGTTCATCCATCTGTCTGTCCATCACAAACTTTGTCCACTTAATTACTCCGACAGTTTTCAGTGGATTTTTACGAAACTTGGTCTAAAGTATCCGTATCAAGTGTAGATGTGCATGTGGTCAGGAATTTTCGATGCAACAAATTTACGGCCCATGGAAATAGCAAAATTTCCATCACAAAGGCTTATCTGCTTAACTCCTGCCTTTTTGTATTGGATTTTTATGAAACTTGGTCTGAAGTATCCGTTTCAAGTGTAGATGTGCATGTGGTCAGGAAGTTTTGTTGCGATAAATTTTGCGTTGTTATGGCCCTTGGTAATAGCAGAATTTCTGTCACAAATGCTTGTCCACTTTACTCCTACAATTTTTATTGGATTTTTACGAAACTTGGTCTGAAGTATCAGTATTAAGTGTAGATGTGCATGGCATGTGGTCAGGAATTTTCAATGCGACGAATTTTGCATGGTTACGGCTGTTGGTAATGGCAAAATTTCCATTACAAATGCTTGTCTGCTTAACTCCTGCATTTTTCATTGGATTTTTACGAAACATGTTGTGCACTATCAGTATGATGTGCATATGGAAAGGAAGTTTCAATTCAAATAATTTTTTCAGAGTTAGAGCCCTTGCCCACTTTGAATTTACCAAAATTGCAGGTTTTTGGAAGATATCTTCAGTTGCGATCCATATGGTTCCTTCATTTGCAATGAACCAAATGAGTTATTTAACCTTGTCCAATGAAGTCCATTCACCATCTCGGTGTTTGTTTTTCATCTTTTTGTCTGTCTTCATCACCTCATATGCTTAATCCTATCATGACATAAAAGTCAGCGGGGGATATAGATGTCATTAAAACTGTCTTGTTCAATTAACAGGAGTATTCAATCGACAGAAATTGGGTCATTTTCCTGTATTCTAGAGAGGGAGGATGGGTCACAAACCATAGTGGGGTCTGTAAGGTTAAGGTCAAATTTCAAGATCATACTTAAAATATGTCGATATTTGTGTTTCCGCCATAACTTATAACTATCAAACCTCAGTTGTCATACTTCATACAAATATTAAGGACAGTCAGAAGGTATTTCACATATAATAGTTGCTGGCCCATCTTCTGGGTCAAGTTTATACTTGATTGCCATATGTTGAAGATCACAAGTCATGTCTCAGCCACAACTCGGAAACAAATCAAACTACAATTATCAAACTTCATAACAATAGTAAGGGCAGTTAGAAGGTGTGTCACATATAAAGTTGTAAGCACATCTTCTAGGTCAAGGTCATACTTGAGTGTCATTCATTGAAAGTCAACGTCGTGTTTGAGGTCAATTCCATTTGGTGGTTTTTAGGTGGGGGCCTTTGCATTACTTCAGTGATGTTTCTTTTTTACTGGATGACTTCAGTGGACATGAGAGCATTTCAAAATTTTCAAGCTGTGACGCTTTTGACCTATTTACCACCTGAGAACTTATATTTAAGATAGATTTCTGTATCAAGTTTATGGGTGTGCATTATTTTTGAACTAATTTTAATGAAACTTCTCAGACATTGAACATAAACAAAAGTCTGCGTATATACATTTAGCGACTCCACATTCAGATGTGCCATTTGGAAACCAGACATTTGTTTAATAGTTCTAGTAGTTGGTACAGCATTTTCAAAGGCACTCAATAATCCTAAAAATCCTGAATTCTGAAATCTAAATGGGACATTGATTGATGAAATTATAGGTTATGTACCACCATTGATGAAAATTGACTGGACTTTGTTCCCTCAACATGCCCTCTAATAATGCCATTTGGTTCGTGGGAAAGGCACTTAGCTGGTTCAGTGCTAGAAGCCACTGTCAGGGCTTCACACTCTTTGTACTAATTTGTTGTTGGCTCTGCAGAAGAAGAAAAATATTAATATTAAATTATTTTGTTACAATTTATTGGAGAGTACCAACTACCACCCAACTAAATTACAACAAAACAATTATTTATGAGCAGTGTCTTGCTAAACTAAGGCTCCTTTTGCTGGTAGTGTGATATCTTTGGAAAAAAATACTTGTGTTACAAATGACTACTGAAAAGTAACTTAGCACTCTACCAGTTAATCCTGATTGCCTAAATGGGGGCACAGTGGTGCTCTGTACTAAGACGTTCAACACATCAAAGGTGCACTTGTCTTCAACCAATGCTAACCCAGCTTGTGCAGAATTAGTATATTGGGGTCTGACAGTTACTTGCCACTGCTTGGTTGTTCTTTGGGTACTCAAGCTTCCTCCACTTGTAAAACTGACCGACATGAGGTGTCCTTGATTTTTTAAAATCCCAATAAATTAAATCACACCATTTGGGGGCTTATTTTTCAGATAATTTTTTTTTTAAATCCCCTCCGCCCCCCCCCCCCCCCCCCCCCTTCCCCAAAATCCAGTGACACTAACACAAAAGGGACACCATTACCATGCATTTCCCCAACTCAAGATTTTGATTTTTGGGATATGCCTGTAGTATAAAAATACTTGGACTCCTAAAAAGATTCCTGTGCCCCTTCTAGTACAGAAGAGCCCACTTAATTGGAAATCTTTTAACTGAATAACCTTGTTAATTGAATATAATTTCCCAACTCAAAACCATTTACCATACCTGCAGTACAAATTTGGCCTGTTAATTGAATATAGGTTACAGGGTAAACTCCTGTTAATTGAATAAAAAATCTTGTAACCTGTCGAGAAATTACCCCAACTCGCCCTAGTTTTCCTTTGTTTATAGACCTATTTGCCCTTAGTACATCCAATACAGGCATTTAATCTATTATATCTTGTTTGACAGAGCTCATGGAGCTCTGTCAAACAAGATATAATAGAATAAATGCTAAGTTTATCTCTACAATATAGGAAAGTGACACAATCCCTGTTAATTGAATACTCCTGTTAATGGAGTAATTTTCATTGGCAAAGTGGCTATTCAATTAACAGGGTTCCACTGTATAGCCCTTGATCATAGGTAGAGGATAAACTAGTTGAGTGCCAAAACCACTATTATGGCTATATTGAAAAGTTCTGAATGCCATTTTAGTGGCTTTACACCGCATGCTTTAGCTTGTCAGCTCAATAGAAGAAAAACAATGTGTTTTGGAAACAAAACAAAATCTTTCTGAACAGACTTTTTTTGCTGGTAGTATGGCATCATTGAAAAAAGATCTTCAGGCTATAACTCACTTTTGAAAAAAAATATAGCATTTAATCATTTTAGATGGTCAATCTATTATAATCCACTGAGTATCAAATAAATCCTGGATTATATTATTATCATTTTTTTCTTTTTTTTTTTTTTTTTTTTTTTTTACTTGAGACTGAGACTCTTACAATATTTGAATATGGAGTCTCTGAAAATCTTTGAATAAAGGTCCTTGACTTTAGTTACTAAAATTATGAGGGTACTGTTGTTTAGTTGGAATAGTTTGCTAGAACAGTTAATTCCAAAAATAGGTATTGAATTGAGTGGCTAATATTCAATGAGATAACATCTTGAGGGTCAAAATTAATGTATTGATTTGTAAAATATGATGTATTTTATATATCTATACTGGATTTTCTTTTTTGGACAAATTTACTGTTACATAAGTTAGAAATGGACTCTTGAGTATTGTTGTATGTCACTGTTTATAATTTAAACTATTGTAGATCAGATATGTAAACTACTTGAGTGCTCGAAAATAAAATATATTTTTGTCACCTGGCTGTAATCAAAGAGTTATTTTAACTCCCTGGACACGGGTGTCTCCAAGTGGAAGACAAGTTCTTTACCGATCCTGGTAAGCCCTATGGGAATTCCATTTGGTCGAACAGTGCTTATTTACTATGGAAACAAGTTCTCGTTTACTGGTGAAATACAGTATGTGGAGAGTGGATTGTAATTAAATCACCCATGGAGCGGAATTATCACCCAAAGTATCACTTTCAAATGCTGTACATTTGGACACAAAACACAAGCAATGTTTCAGTCAATGGACCTCCGGGTTTAACCCGGAGGTCCATTGGCTGGAACTTTGCTTGCAGTGGTTATGCTTTGCAACAAATTTGCAATTATTGCTCAGGTGGAATCTCCACTCTGTGGGTGATTGTGATAATACACCCTCCACGTACTGTAGGGCCCTGAACGAACATCTGGAGTGGAAGTTCTCGAAAGTGGACGGCATGTGTATAAACGATTGGTAAATTTTGACTTCACACCTATGTTCATATATGATATAGTCAAATATGCTGGAAATGGCATTAACACCAATAAATAAATAAGTCCTGGTTAGATGGAAGCCAAAGCATGGGGTGTGAGTCTAAATAAAGGGGCGATATACCTGACCTTGTAATCAAGCTATAGACACTGAAAGCTGCATAAAACTTCCATAAACAAGACACTTTGTCGAACATCATCTTCAGTAATTAAGATTGAAGGAAATCTTTTAACCCTTTGAGACTTTAATTATACTGACGTTCAAACATCACTGGGAATTGAGTTTCTTCAACGTTTTTTCAAAATACGACGTCAAACGTCGGAAAGTACAAATAAGATATTTTTCACATCAGTGATTATCTGGTTGAGGGCTAGATTATTTTTTGTGGTCTGAATTTGTTATTCAAAACTTGTTTTATTACAAATTATCGGAGAGTGCTCTCAGGCTCTCCAATAATTTGTAATAAAACAAATTTATATAAACAAAATATGATTTGTGTTTGACTGAATACGAAATATAAGCAAGGAAAGTTTGGGCTTTTGCTGTGGTATCGGTATCCTCATTTTTAGCTCAACTTGACAAAGTCAAGATAAGCTATTGCCATCACGCGTGCGGGAGTCTGTTCACATTTCCTTTAGCACAGGCTACATCCCATAATTCTTGTCCGATCGTCACGAAATTTCAGGTGCAGGTTTGGGGTCGTGTCTAGAAGAGAACGTCCCCTTTTAGTCGCAATCGATCAACTGTGATGGCTGCCCGAGCCCAAAGCCCGAAAACCTTTAGCACAGCCTACAGGTCGTATTTCTGAAGGGGTTTCATTGTAACTTGGTAGGATGTCTCTCTATAATATCTAGATGAGAACGACCCCTTTTGGTCATGATCTGTCAACCGTGATGGCTGCCCATCCCGAAACCCAAAAAACTTTTAGCACAGTCTGCAGGTCATATTTAATATTGAGGGATTTCATTGTAACTTGGTAGGATGACTAAGTATGATGTCTAGATGAGAACTTCCCCATTTGGTCGCGATCTGTCAACTGTGACGACTGCAGGATCCCAAAACCCGAAAACCTTTAGCACAGTCTACAGGTCGTATTTATGGAGGTATTTCATTGTAACTTGGTAGGTTGACTCCATATAATGTCTAGATGATAACGTCCCCTTTTGGTCGTGATTGGTCAACTGTGACGGCTACAGGGACCCCAAGCCCGAAAACCTATAGCACGGTCTACAGATCATATTTATGAAGGGATTTCATTGTAACTTGGTAGGATGATTCCAGATAATGCCCAGATGAGAACATCCCCTTTTGGTCGCGAACATTCAACCATGACGGCTGCCAGAGCCCCAAACATTTAGCACAGACTACAGGTCGTATTTATAAAGGGATTTCATTGTAACCTGGCAGGATGACTCAGCATACTGTCTAGATGAGGATGTCCCCTTTTGGTTGCGATCTGTCAAGCGTGATTGCTACACAGGCCCGAAGCCCAAAAACCCTTAGCACAGTCCACAGGCCATATTTATGAAGGGATTTCATTGTAACTTGATAGGATGACTCGTTTTGGAATAATTTCACTAACTTGGTAACTTTTGTTGACATACATTAACTGTGAGGGCCACATTTACCCACCCCTCAATTCTATAGTGCAGTCTGCAATTCATATTATTTTCATTGAAACCATAGCATACAGGGAACAGAAATTACCATATTCCCAATTATCACAATTCTTGTCGTATTTTATAATCCTTTCATAAACATTGAACATCTTTTTCATCAAACACAACACACAGACAAGTTGAGCTACAGTGTCATTGACACTTTCATTTGAAAGCTTTGATAGTGGCTTCTGCAATCAACCAGTTGAGAAGTCTTGACAGCAGGATTATACTAGTATTTTAAGCTGCGATAACATTTGGCTCAACGGTTGTCATCGAGCACTACTGGAAGAAAATAGGAAATGAGGTTAAAACTGTTTGATTTCGTATGTCATAAGACGTATCAAAGGGTTAAAGTGATGACACATGGTCATTCTGTTTGGATCCCTTCTCTGATTCTTTGGATTGTCTTGAACTCCTCCATCCCCTCCCCGGTAACCTCAGAAAGTGAGACCGCAATTGTTTTTTGTGATAAACAAGTTGTGCTCTGTTGGTAAATTAGGATCTGGTAACCATTGTCTGGATTGGAAGTTCCCTGATGTGGTCAGCATAGATATAAGCATGCCCATGCAGGGGCGGCCTGGGCCAAGAAAAGTTACCAGGAAATGCACAAGAGTTGGGGGCAGACCCGGAGAAAATTTAAGATTTTTCAAACTGAAAGAATGCTGCTTCCCTAAATCAATTACAGTCCACATGAAGGACATTTCAGTGGCATATTTATATCATTTTCTTCGCTCAATCGGAAAAATGGTTGGGTGGGGGTGGGCTTGGACCATTCGAGCTGACTGCAGTTCGATCCAATGGAAGAAAATTTTGATGTTTCAAACTGACAAAGTGCCGTATCCGTGCATCTGGGTGATCAAATGTAGGCTTGACTGCTGGTATATCTAAATGTCTACGTGTCCTCCCAATGGTAGTCCACATAGGGAGCATTTCGGAATACCGACAGTCTCTGCAATCACGTCCATGTCGCCTGTGGGTCATTTTCACAAAATGTCATTCACCAACTGTGTTGAGCTGCATTAATTTGGGGACTCCTCTGTGCGTGTGCTGGGGCCATGATAGAGCCATAGATATTCACAGTGACCTTTAACACCAATGAATAGTTAAATTGTCTTGAGTGTTAATTCATTTTTGCCCTTGGTTGTAGTTGATTCAAAGTCATATCACAAACCACAGTCCAAATACGTACATGTTTGTTCAAATATTTAGAAGAGTCGTCGGGCCCTCAGATTTTAACACTAAAAAAGAAAAAATATCCTTAATCACCACTCCAAAAGCTTCCATTGTGATCTACACGGATAATTTACAAATTTGTTTAAAGCACCTCAAATCCCTTAGTGTTGGAACTTGTGAACTTCAAATTTTAACACTTATTTATTTTTTTGTTGGTGTTTAAGGTCGCGTACTTATGCACAATGACTAATCGTGACCGTTACAGTTTTACGGGTGGAGGAAGCCGGAGTACCCGGAGAGAACTACAGCAACGGCGAGCAACTGTCCGCTCCTCAACATTCTAACTCGATTCAAGCTCCGTTCAAGCAGGGTTACAGCGGTTGAAGACATGTGCACCATCGACATGCAGTACGTCCTAGTACACGGCGTCATCGTGTCCCCATGTAGGCATCCGGGATAAAGAGCCTTGCCCAAGGGCACAACGCGGGTCGTCCCGGACGGTGATCGAACTCGGAAATTTTAACACTGAAAACATTAACTCTTGAAAGCCGGGGAATCAGAATGAATTCATTGAACATGATATACCGCGAAAAACGTACAATAAAGCAGGTGTTTCTAATCAAGTGTCGTCCAGGCAGACGACACTTGACTAGAAGCACCAGCTCAGTGTTTAATTCTCACCCAGCCCCAAGATAGCCGAACCGTCACAGTCAGATTACCTGCCGTATTACATCACAGGCAAGAAAACTCGACTAACGGCTTCTAAGAGTTAAAAACAATTCTCATAAACCACTTGGCCACTTGCTTTTGTTTAGCACATATCTTTGAAAAGTAAGTTTTTTTGTGCACAGTTGGGGGTGACGGGGCCCTAGATTTGAATGAGGGTAAAGCACATATCATCTTTGAAAAGTAAGCTTTTTTGTGCACAGTTGGGGGTGTCAGGGGGTCCTAGATTTGAATGAGGGTAATGGAGAAAACGTTTCCAAGGTCTTTATCTAAATCACGCCTCGAAGTGCTTCCACATTTGATATACAATATCTGAATAAGGCCTGTCTACAATTTTGTTTGAATCCTGCCCATGGGACGATGTTCAATGCCATGAGGCCTCCAATGTGGAAAGCACAAACATTTCGCAATCCAGTTGTCCTGATGTTTCGTGTTCAGTGAATAACATCTTTGTAAAGATTATTTATACGTTTGTTAAATTCAAGCTTGTGTGGTAATAATTAGAAATGCCCTGGGGTTTTCAGTGTTGATAATTCGCGGAAAACAACAAATATCTCGACCAAACAAACTAATTTATTTCTCCAAGTCGCGGTGCCGAATGCTTCCATATTTGGTCTATAATATCTCAGATTTATATGTAAGTTTGTTTGAATCCCCTATTTAGGTGCATCAGGTGTGCCCTATGTTTTAATACTGTGTAAAGGGTGAACCCCGGGAAGTGAAGCGGTGCTTGTTTACTCTAGTGAACATGCTCTGTTTTACTAGTAAAATAGGTCCTAGTCACCACTGTTTGTGGTGAAAGTCCTCGAAAATGGGCAACTTGGGTATAAAGGACTGACTAAATTTGTCCTTATCACAATATTGCAATCACAATTAACCATTGTGCAGAAACATGTGACATTAAACTCCAATAAATAAATAAAATAAATGGGTAAAGCGTTACTAACAATCTACTCGAAAATAACTGATCGTAATGCTTAGCAAAACAACTTGAAAGGGCGATTTATAAATTTGTTAAACCCATGGGATAATATTTTGGGACGTTCTGGGGGTATTCATTGCGCTTAATTCTCAGAAAACAAAAAAATATATCAAATCACTGCCCCAAAAGCTTCCATGCTGAGAAATACAAATAACATCTAGGTGAAAATGTTTTAAAAGTTCGCCCAAAACAAGCTTCTGGGTCAAATTTAGGGGTGCCATTGGATTGGACCCTCATATTTTGACAGTTTGGGTAATGGGAGAAACATTTTTAAAAGTCGCCAAAACCATGGCTACAAATGCTTATGGCTCTGTCCGTACTTTCGTACTTCAGTAACATTTTGGATTACAACTGGAGAATCTTTGACAACCTTCGGTTCGGTATGGTGAGAGACCAGTAAGGGTGGGGGTGGGGGTCCACATATTGCGAGTGTTGTCATCAGAGTTAAGGCTCTTGTTATACTTAGAACAAGCATTGCTTGTCGCATTGCTGTGTCCTTTTGATATGGTGAGAGGCCAGCCTGGGGGAAAGGATATCCTCATATTACTTGTTTCGTCAAAGCAGAGTTATGGCCCTTGATAGGCTTAGCAAACTGTCCATACGAATGTTCTGCAAACTCAAGCATTGGTTGTCTGATTTTGATGTCTTTTGGTGTGGTGAGAGACCAGCATGGAAGGAAGGTTATCAATGTCTTGTCGGTTTCGTTCATGAGTACCAGAGTTATGTCCCTTATACTTTAAAACCCTCCATATGAACGTTTTTCATTTAACTTCAGCATTGGTTGTCAGATTTTGATGTACTTGGGTATGGCGATAGATCACTATAGGGGAAAGTGATGTCCACTCACTGTGGTTTTCGTCCATATATACTCCGCGGAGTTCTGTCCATTGTAAATTATTAGACATAGACTCCATACGAATGCTTTGCATTATAATACAAGCATAGGTTGTCGGATTTTGATGCCCTTTAATATTATATATTTATTGGGTTTAACGACACTTTCGACGGCCAGGGCCACCTCGTGTCAGACAGTTGTACGGGTGGAGGAAGCCAGAGATTACCACCGAGCAACTGTCAGACTCCCTAACGTACCACCTTCTCACGCGCAGAGTCAGCACTGGTTGAAGACAAGTGCACCATTGGCGTGTTGTATGCCTTAGTACGTGGCGCCACCGTGCCCCCACGTGGGAAATCTGGATGAAGTGCCTTGCCCAAGGACACAACGCAGTTTTCCCTAGCGGGGATCGAACCGTGGACCTTCCGGTTTGAAATTCAATGCCATAACCACCGAGCAGATGCACTCCCCCTTTAAAATTGTGAGAGACTAGTATCGGGAAACTGAAGTTTTTTTTTAAACAAAGTTTCGGAGATCATATCAGGGTCCCCGGGAAGTGGCACGGCGCTTGTTTTCTGTGGTGAGGAAGTTCTGTTTTACACTGTAAAATAGTACCCTGTAATCAGCGCGTGGGGTTGAAGTCCTCGGCGGTGGGCTTAATAGATATAAACGATTGACTATACACGATTTCACACTTCTCGTGCGATCACGATATAGCCATAGATACTGAAAGTGGCCTTAAACACAATTAAATTGAGATCTTGTGTTAACTGCAGTTCCAACACTGGGTCACGTGGGAAACATTAAAAAGATCATTTAATGTATGATATATAAGTTTTGTCCCCTGTGGGAATCCAGAGAAGTGGAGCAGTGCTTGTTTACTGTGATCAACAAGTTCTGCTTTCTAAAATGGAACGCAATAATCGGCGCTTGTGGTGGAAGTCTAGTAGTGTGGACAGTTCGAGTACAGACGACTGGCTGAACTTGACTCGGTACAGGAGCCAATACTATAAATTGTTTACAATTGTATTTTCAGCCTATCAATATAACTGACTAAAATGAATCATTAGCATTTTAAAAGATATGGCAACTTGCCAGCTGGCAAATTGCCAGATCTTTGAAAATGTTAATGGTTCATTTTAACCTGTTTAAAGTCATAATTAGAAAATACAGTTCCAGAAACTACAATTATAAAAAAAAAATTATAGTATTGGCCCCTGGTATTGTCATAGATACGAACGTGACCTTAAAAATCAATCGACAAATAAATTATATTTCGTCATCGTTTTTGATAAAAAAAAAACGCTTTATGTTACGGGTCTATCTGTCCATTCACTTTTGATGGGTGTGTTCCACGCCTTTATATGGAATTAGATCAAGATGAAACTAGTATAACCACAAGACATTGTGTAGACTTAAAAACCTAGCTCCAAAAGCCAAGGTCACAGATCGAGGTAAAGAGAAATCAGCATTAATATTAATTTTTTCGTGATCTATTTGTTTGAACGCAATATCGAGATGAAACTTGTATAACATTTGAATCACCACTAGTGGGTTGTCGAGAGCGGACCTGAAGCCCGAACTCCCAGGGTCAAGATCGCTGATTGATTTCAAAAGAAGGGATCTGCATCCTCTTAAACCTTATCTGCAACCTTTTAATGGAGTGCGTTATCGGGATAAACCTTGTATTATGTCAATTATAACACTTTGACCAAAACCATAAGGCCAGGACAAAACAGGTAATCCTAAATGGCATGCACGAATTCTTTATCCCCTGTATGTAATTTTTCAGTGGAATTCGACATTAAAATATGACCTATTTTATACGTGTACTACTATTACGCGGTGTGTTGTGGATTAACACCAAGACCGTGCCCTCACCCACCCAAGGTCAGGGTCACAAGAAGAAATCAAAAGGAAGGCTAGCCATGCATGTTAACCTTTTCATATCGTGTTCGTAACGTTTTGCTGGAGATGGAACTGATATTACCAGCACTAACAGATGGTGTGTCGCGTTTGAAATTCAAGGTCGCGGGTAGAGGTTGAAAGAAGGAACACTAACTTGTTTAAGCCCAGTCTACAGACTCATTTTGTTGAATTGGATATCAAGATGAATCTTATGTACCACATTTAGCACTAGTAGACTCCCCGCGGGATCCAGAGAAATGGAGCCGTGTTTGTTTTCTGTTGTAACCAAGTTCTGCTTTACTGGTAAATTAGCACCCAACACCTGGATTGGAGGTCTTCTGAAGTGTGCAACATGGGTATAAACAATTGGCCAAACTTAACTTCACACTTGTGTTGTGGGCAGAAAATACACTCAATGACCCCTGGGTGATCTCGGTGACCTTGTCCCATATTTTGAACCTCCACTGAGTTTTGACGCATTTGGTGTTGGCTCCAGGTCCATACCATTCTTGAGTTATGTGCATGACCCACTTTCGACTGATTTCGTGTTGGTCCAAGTCAACAGGTCAAGCCATACTTGAGATATGAGCGTAACTCGCTTTAACCCCCCCCCCCCCCCCCCCCCCCATGGGGAATCACCAAAGCCCCAAATGAGCAATGAAAAACAGATAGCAGAATACTTTCGTGATAGGAAGATCCGTGTTCGAGTTATCATGCGGACAAGGAAGTTGGTAGAAGACCAGGAGAATCACTGGGAGAAAAAGCCAAAAAAAAAAAAAAAAGAAACCGTACAAAAACAATAGCCTGTGTTTCTCACAGACTAATTAAAGGCATTTTACATGATGATGCACCACCAGATGTTGTGTCGCCTGTAAAATTCAATATCGACAGAGCCCGCTCCCACACGTTTCCTCGCCCCCTTCCCCAGGTAATAATATAAACGATCGTATAATGCCCCGCTATATGCAGAGGTCTTATTTCTAATTTCCATCGGGTTATTTGAATTTGTTTACGATATCTGTTTTGTAGATTCCTTGTCCGAATTCTTTGTTTATTATGCTTTAACGAGGTGGCGCGATGGCGTTGCGTAACCGGTTCTCGTCAGATTACCGAAGTTAAGCAACGTCGAGCTCGGTTAGCTCAAACCACTGAGCCATCGCGTTCCCCTGTGTCCGCGTAAGTATATTTGTACTTGTAGTATACATGTTTACCTGTGGTACGAGTATCCACTTACTGACACAGTGGAAAATGGGGAAAATAATGGGAAAATTTGCAAAATAAGACCTTTGACATAAGATTAGGTCACGATTAGCCATTGCACAGAAATATGTGACCTTAAATAATCTGGAGAATAATGGAAACACTCAATTTACAGAGAGCTGGATATAGCTTTCCTATATTAACTTTTATTTTGTTTTAATTTGTTTCAAATTCATCCTCAAACCAAGTTGAAAGAAACTCTTTGCCTGCAAGGCAGAGTTCCATATTATTCAGGTTTGTCTTATAACACAAATTAACTTTTAATTCTAAGGGGTGGGGAAGCCTTTCCAGTTACCTTCCACAGTTGTGAATTATTAAAATGGAGTATTTAAATGGTGTGTTTTAACCCACAAGACTTCAGTATGGTTCCCCGAGATTTTATTCATAGCTATAATAATTCAAGAACTCTTTCAGCACCCAAGTTGCCGCTCCGAACACAGATGGGCATCAAGGAGATCTCCCGATTTTCTCAGTTCCAGAGGGCTGTCATATGATGATTACCAAATGATATCTGCTGGTGTGGGATGGTCTATGGCCATGGGACTAACACCAAATGAGTCTAAACTCGCTGGGCGTTCAAAATATAGGTCAAAGTCACTGAGGTCACACATGGGTCTTTGAATACATTTTCAAAATTGCTGGAAATCGCATTTTATGACCCCTTAACCCTTTACCCAACGCAGACGATATCAAAATTTATTATTTTAAATATAATTTTTTCAAATTTTTCAAAAAATTTCAACAAAACCATATCAGAAAATTTCAACAAAACCATATCATGTGACCCCTCGTTGGAACGAACTCGTGCCAAGGAGGGGTCACATGATATGGTTTTGTTGAAATTTTTGGAAAAATAATATTTTTTTAGCTACTGAATTTGTATATTACGAGGGCGGATGCGGCCGATTCTTTGGGTAAAGGGTTAATGCGTTCCCGAAGTTCAACCGTGGATTTTTACATATGGATTTTTGCACTCGTAATAAAAGTGGACGGGGTAAAAAAAAATTGAAAGTGGGTTGCACTCACATCTCAAGCATGGGGTAACCTATGGGCCTGGGGGCCAAGAGTGGAAACTCCATTGTCGTTCAAAATATGGATCAAGGTCACTGAAGTCACCTAGTGGTCATTGAGTGCATTTTTGAGAATTGTCAGAAATCGCATTTTATGAACCCCAATGCATTCTCGAAGTTCATGCATGTATTTTTACATTCAAGTGGGTGGGGCCAAAAATTTTGAAAGTGGGCCACGTTCATAGCATGGTACGACCTATGAACCTGGGACCAACACCAAAATGAATCGAAACTCAATAGAGGTTCAAAATATGAAACATTTCAAATACATTACACAACATACACAGAACGACACACGCGTGTGAATGGGTTAATCGATATGACATGAGTACCAGCGCGAAAGGATAGAACGAGAGGCCTCATGCCTCGAGTTTTATCCTTCTGCGATGGCACAAGTGCCATATCGATTAACCCATTCACGCGCGTGTGTCGTTTATTATACGCTTTCACCTCTGTAAAAAACAGTTATTAGGACACACAATTCATTTAACAACTATCAACACAAAGAACTCATTTTATCGCCAACCAAATTTACGAGCGGAACCCATGTTACTATTTCGTCCCCCGAGTTCCAATGTGTTCTATGTGCCTACTGGCACATAGAACACATTGGAACTCGGGGGACGATTTCCAGCTATCGCTAGTGATTCAAATTGTAATTGCGTTGCTCGATTTGTAAAAAATTACAGTGAAATTTCGCTTCTATTTGCAAATAGTCCCTTCAACGATTTCCGTTCCGCACATATGTGCGGAACAGATTTCCATTTTCCGCGTGGTTTAGTATTGCTGTAGATGGGGATAACATAGGGCAGGCGTGTAATAAGATGTATTTTTGATTTTGTGAATATCTGTTTCTGATTCCTTCATAGAACACACATGTGCACAGAAGTTATTTCTGGTTTCTTCATGTGCACAGAAGTTATTTCTGGTTTCTTGAAATATTTTATCTGATTCCTGTGTGAAAATCTTTAAATGCTGTTTGCAAAACTCCATTTCTGATTTCTTTAAAGATATTTTACTCCCGAAAATAAGTCTCCATTAATTCTTTTCTATATAGTTTTATTTTGATGCTTTCACTATTTTCACAATTCGAATTTACTGATCACAGTAAATTCTGTTTTTCTAGTTTCATAATTCAATTTACTTCCTGGCCATAGTAAGTTATTCGCCATTAGTGAATTCGATCGTATTTTTCTCCGATTGTACCTTGTTCAACCTGGATGTCAATCGGCAGAGGCGGACGGGGTCAAGAAAATCTACCGGGAAATGCACCAGGGGGAAGGGGAGTACTTGGGGGTCGGAACCGGAGACAATTTTGATTTTTCGAACTGAACGATCGCGGCCTCCTTGCCTCTGAGCGGTCAATGGCAATCCACGTGGAAAGCATTTATGTATCATCTTAATCGATCTTTTGGCAAAAAATGTTTTACCGGGTTGGGGAGGGGGGATCGGGAAGACAATATTTCGGGACAAACGGAGAAAATTTTGATTTTTCAAACTGAAGGTGTGCTGTTTCCTTTCATCTGAGCAATCAATGGTAGACTAGACAGCTGGTATATCGAAGTGTCCTCTCTATGGACTGCCAATGGCAGACCACACAGAGAACATTTCGATATACCGACAGTCTATGCAATCAGATCTATTTCGCCTTTTGGTCATTTTATCGAAATTTAACGCACCAACAAGTGTTGGGCTGCTTCAATTTTGGGAGCCCCAGGGGGAACCCAAATGGGGGCCCGTCGGAAATTTTTCCGGTGAACCATACGGCCAGTCCGACTCTTTCACTGGGCTGAAACTTTATTTATGCTTAATTTGCTTCTTTACAGAAGGAGCCCCACAACAGATGGGCGGGGGGGGGGGGGGGGTTGCTTCATTCCCCTCATTTTTTGGGCAACCTTGTTAAAATATTTAAAAATAATAAACGAATGAGTTTCGACAGTGCTCAGATTTTCATCCTAGCTGATGTGTTTATATACACTTGATTCCTTGTTTTTCTGCTGTTCATCCTCAATATCAAAGAGCTCACTTTTCGATTATCCGAATCTGCATCGGCCGCGGAGGAGGAGTGACTACCCCAGCATTGTGCGTGTCACATCACACAATCGAGGCCTATTGTGCGATCTGGGTGATTTCAGGGAGCTGGTAACTGCCGACACTGGCAGCCCAATAATGCCGGGATCGCTTCTGCAATTATTATATGATTATCTGAGAGAGGGTCTCAGAACACTCGTTTATTAGCTTAACTTGACATAGTCAAGAGAAGCTATTGCCATCACGCGTGGGGAAGTCTGTGACGTCTGTTCATAGAACACAGCACGGGCTACACCCCGCAGTTCTTGTCTGATCGTCACGAAATTTCATATGCAGGTTTGGGGTCATGTCTAGATGAGAACGTCCCCTTTTGGTCGTGATCGGGCAACCGGTATGGCTGACCGAGCCCAAAACCTGAAAACCATTAGCACAGTCTACAGGTCGTATTTATGAAGGGATTTCATTGTAACTCGGTAGGATGCCTCTGTATAATGCCTAGATGAGAACGTCCCCTTTTGGGCATGATCTATCAACCGTGATGGCTGCCCAAGCCCGAAACCCAACAAAATTTAGCACAGTCTGCAGGTCAGGTTTAATGTGGAAGGATTTCCTTGTAACTTGGTTGATGACTCCTTATGATGTCTAGATGAGAATTCCCCCATTTGGGCATGATCTGCCAACTGTGATGACTGCCCGAGCCGAAAACCTTTAGCACAGTCTACAGGTCATATTTATTGAGGAATTTCATTGTAACTTGGTGGGTTGACTTCATACAATGTCTAGATGAGAAAGTCCCCTTTTGGACGTGATTGGGCAACTGTGATGGCTACAGGGGCCCGAAAACCTTTAGCACAGTCTAGAGGCCATATTTATGAAGGGATTTCATTGAAACTTGGTAGGATGACTCCAAATAATGTCTAGATGAGAACGTCCCATTTTGATCGCGATCATGTATCCTTGATGGGTGTCCGAGCCCAAAAACCTTTAGCATAGGCAAAAGGTCATATTTATGGACGGATTTCATTGTAACCTGTTAGGTTGACTCCATATAATGCCTAGGTGATGACATCCCCTTTTGGTCGTGATTAGTCAGTTGTGATGGCTACAAGTGCCCGAAGCCCAAAAACCTTGAGCACAGTCTACAGGTCATATTTATGAACGGATTTCATTGTAACTTCTTAGGATCACTCCAGATGATGCCCAGATGAGATTGTCCCCTATGGTTGCGATCATCCAGCCATGATGGCTGCCCGAAGCCCGAAAACCTTTAGCACAGTCTACAGTTCATATTTATGAAGACATTCCATTGTAACTTGGTAGGTTAACTTCATATAATGTCTAGATGAGAACACCCCCTTTTGGACATGATTGGGCAACTGTGACGGCTAAAGGTGCCCGAAGCCCGAAAACCTTTAGCACAGTCCGCAGGTCATATTTATGAGGGGATTTCATTGTAACTTGGTAGGATGACTCCAAATAATGTCTAGATGAGAACGTCCCATTTTGATCGCGATCATTCAGCCTTGATGGGTGCCCGAGCCCAAAAACCTTTAGCATAGGTAAAAGGTCATATTTATGGAAGGATTTCATTGTAAACTATTAGGTTGACTCCATATAATGCCTAGATGATGACATCCACTTTTGGTCGTGATTGGTCAGCTGTGATGGCTACAAGTGCCCGAAGCCCAAAAACCTTGAGCACAGTCTACAGGTCATATTTATGAAGGGATTTCATTGTAACTTCGTAGGATCACTCCAGATGATGCCCAGATGAGATTGTCCCCTTTGGTTGCGATCATTCAGCCATGATGGCTGCCCGAACCCGAAGCCCGAAAACCTTAAGCACAGTCTACAGGTCATATTTATGAAGGGATTTCATTGTAACTTGGTAGGTTGACTTCGTATAATGTCTAGATGAGAACGTCCCCTTTTGGACATGATTGGGCAACTTTGACGGCTAAAGGTGACCGAAGCCCGAAAACCTTTAGCACTGTCTACAGGTCATATTTATGAAGGGATTTCATTGTAACTTTGTAGGATGACTCCAAATACTGTCTAGATGAGAACGTCCCATTTTTGCCGTGATCATTCAGTCTTGATGGGTGCCCGAGCCCAAAAACCTTTAGCATAGGCAAATGGTTATATTTATAGAAGGATTTCATTGTAACCTGTTAGGTTGACTCCATATAATGCCTAGATGATGACATCCCCTTTTGGTCGTGATTGGTCAACTGTGATGGCTACAGGTGCCCGAGGCCCGAAAACCTTGAGCACAGTCTACAGGTCATAGATATGAAGGGATTTCATTGTAACTTGGTAGGTTGACTTCATATAATGTCTAGATGAGAACGTCCCCTTTTGGACACGATTGGGCAACTGTGACGGCTTCAGGGCCCCAAAGCCCAAAAACCTTTAGAATAGTCTACAGGTCATAATTATGAAGGGATTTCATTGTAGCTTGGTAGGGTGACTCCAAATAGTGTCCAGATGATCCCCTTTTGGTCACGATCATTCAGCCTTGATGGGTGCTCTTGCCCAAAAACCTTTAGCATGTCTGTAGGTCGTATTTATGGAAGGATTTCATTGTAACTTGTTAGGTTGACTCCATATAATGCCTAGATGATGACATCCCCTTTTGGTCGTGGTTGGTCAACTGTGATGTCTGCAGGTACCTGAAGCCCGAAAATCTTGAGCACAGTCTACAGGTCATATTTGTGAAGGGATTTCATTGTAACTTCATAGGATCACTCCAAATGATATCCAGATGAGAATGTCCCCTTTTTGCGATCATTCAACCATGATGGCTGCCCAAGCCTAAAGCCCGAAAACCTTTAGCACAGTCTTCAGATCATATTTATGAAGGGATTTCATTGTAACTTGGTAGGTTGACTTCATGTAATGTCTAGATGAGAACAGCCCCTTTTGGACTCCATTAGGCAACTGTGTTGGCTACAGGGGCCCAAAGCCCGAAAATCTTTAGCACAGTCTACAGGTGATATTTATGAAGGGATTTCATTGTATCTTGGTAGGATGACTCTAAATAATGTCTAGATGAGAACGTCTCCTTTTGGTCGCAATCATTCAGCCTTGATGGCTGCCCGAACCCAAAACCCCAAAACCTTTAGCATAGTCTATTGGTCATATTTATGGAAGGACTTCATTGTAACCCGTATGTTGGACACCATATAATGCCTATATGATTACATCCCCTTTTGGTCGTGATTGGTCAACTGTGACTGCTTCAGGCGCCCGAAGCCCAAAAACCTTGAGCACAGTCTACAGGTCATATTTATGAAGGGATTTCATTGTAACTTTGTAGGATCACTCCAGATGATGCCCAGATGAGAATGTTCCCTTTTTGGTTGCGATCATTCTACCATGATGGCTGCCAGAGCCCAAAGCCCAAAAACCTTTAGCACAGTCTACAGGTCATATTTATTAAGGGATTTCATTGTAACTTGGTAGGTTGACTTCATATAATGTCTAGATGAGAACGTCCCCTTTGGACGCAATTTGGGAAACTGACGGCTACAGGGGCCCGAAGCTCGAAAACCTTTAGCACAGTCTACAGGCCATATTTATGAAGGGATTTTAATGTAACTTGATAGGATGACTCGTTTTGGAATAATTTCACTGTAACTTGGTAACTTTTGTTGATATACGTTAACTGTGAGGGCCACATACATTAACTGTGAGGTCATATTAACCCACCCCTCAGCTCTTTAGTACAGTGTACACCTCATATTATTTTTATCATAAACATAGCATACAGGGAACAGAAATGAACATATTCCCAATTATCACAATTCTTGTCTTATTTCATAATCCTTTCATAAACATTGAACATTATCCTTTTCATCAAACACAACACACAAGTTAAGCTACAGTGTCATTGACACTTTCTTTAGCTCAACTTTGGCGAAGCCAAATTTGAGCTTTTGTTATGGCCCGTCGTCCGTCTGTCCGTCTGTTCGTACGTCAACAATTGGATACGGCTCGGGCTAGAGGCCGTATTTATGAACCGATCTTTACGAAACTTCTTGGGTATCTTTGTTATGACCGTGGGACGAGAACGAGTGTTTTTGGTTGCGGTCCGAAATTCAAGATGGCTGCCAGCCGCCATTTTGTACAGACTATGCAGAAATCTGTTTTTTGTACAGAACTTCCATATGAAAGCTCTGATTTGAATAATTTTTTGCATGAATGTTTAGTACCATGGGATACATCACATATAATACGGGTTTTTTTCTCGTGCGTAAATTGTGCAAATTAGACTAATTTTGATGTTTTTTGGTGTTACTTTCAGCACTGCAAGTGCAAATGCCAATACGGCTCGGGCTAGAGACCGTATTTATGAACCGATCTTTACGAAACTTCTTGGGTACCTTTGGTATCACCGTGGGACGAGAACGAGTGTTTCGGGGTCCGGTCCCGAATTCAAGATGGCCGATGGCAGCCATTTTGTAGAAAATTAGGTGCAATCAGATTTTTGCACAGAACTTCTATATGAAAGCGCTGATTTGAATAATTTTTTGTGTGAATGTTCAGTACCATGGGATACATCACATATAATACGTTTTTTTTTCTTGTGCAGAAATTATGCAAATTAGATGAACTTTGATTTTTTCAGTGCGACTTACACACAGTAAGTACACATGTCAATTCGGCTCAGGCTAGAGTCTGTATTTATGAACTGATCTTCACAAAATGTCTTGGGTACCTTTGTTATCACCTTGGGATGAGAACGAGTGTTTCTGGGTGCGGTCTAAAATTCAAGATGGCTGCCAGTGCCCATTTTGTACCGAAATTAGGTCTAATCAGTTTTTTGTACACAACTTCTATACGGCTCAGACTAGAGGCCATATTTATGAACCAATCTTTACGAAACTTCTTGGGTACCTTTGTTATCACCGTGGGATGAGAGCAAGTGTTTTTGGGTGTGGTCCAAAATTCAAGATGGCCACCATCAGCCATTTTGTACCAAAATTAGTGCAGCCAGTCTTTTGTATAGAACTTCTGTATGAAAGTTCTGATTTGAATAACTTTTTGTTTGAATGTTTAGTAACATGGAATACATCACATACTTTCTGTAAGGGTTTTTTTTCGTGCAAAAATTATGCAAATTAGATGGATTTTGATTTATTCAGTGCTACTTACACAATGTAAGCACACAAGTCAATACGGCTCAGGGTAGAGGCTGTATTTATGAACCGATCTTCACAAAACTTCTTGGGTACCTTTTTGTTATCACCTTGGGACGAGAATGAGTGTTTCTGGGTGCGGTCCAAAATTCAAGATGGCCGCCAGTGGCCATTTTGTACCGAAATTAGGTCCAATCAGTTTTTTGTCACAAGTTCTGTACAGCTCGTATTTATGAACTGATCTTCACAAAACTTCTTGGGTACCTTTGTTTTCACCTTGGGACAGGAACGAGTGTGTTTTGGGGTGCCTTTGTTATCACTGTGCTGTGAGAACAAATATTTTGGGGTTCAGTCAGACCCACTCTGGGACTCAAAGATTTTTTTCTAGTTTAGCATCTGACTGTCACCCACCTTTACAATACTTTACCTATACATTTGTTACAGGCAACGGTCAGTATTTATGTACAGACCGTTACAATACTTTATATGTACCTTTGTTATTAGGTCATTACCTAGATGTTTGTCATTGCTGTGTCACATACTATACATGTACATGTCTTTGTCTTGACAAGTTGAGCGACAGTGTCATTGACACTTTCATATTTCATTCCCACCCTCATCGAAAATGTCTCTGCGGCCTCTGTTAATCGTGCATATATTACTTCACAGGACACCATTTATTGTTTGGGGGAATTCTACTCAAGATGTTTTAGTAACCAATTTTCTATGCACTGTCCGTGACGAAAACTAGGCATTCAACAATCAATGTTGCGGAGAAATCTTTCTTTTCCTGCCCCGGGTTGTTGTGGTATTGTATTGGGGAGAACTAGTGCTCCCCGACTCTAATAACGCAACAACTTCAGGGGCGCCGGAACGGCCCAAACATTGGCTCTGCCATAACACCCAGATCCCTGTCTTTTTCGAATTGTTGCCATCGATTATGTGGGGGAGAAAAAAATGACAGTGCATGCAGTTCGTTTTTCGAGGAACATAATATGACAAAATTCCCTGCCAAATTGCCAAAGGCAATTTGGAAGGGAATTTTGTCATATTATGTTCCTCGAAAGACGAACTTTAATGTGGGGGGGGGGGGCGCAAATGTGGGGGCCCTGGGCGTCCGCCCAGTCTGCCTATTCGTAAATCCGGCCCTGCCCCCAGAAAATGTTTGAAAAATGACATCTCTCAGACCCATTTTGGGGCTACTTCTTTAGTATTCCAACAGCTTCCGAAGCGGTTGGAATACTAAAGAAGTAGCCCCAAAATCTCTTCATCTTGCGTTAACTGGTCATTAACAGCTGCCATTGTGTGCGCAGTATTAAAGAAACAAGACGATCTATGCGCGCACTGTTTTCGAATATCCGCCAGAACAAAAGTAAAAAATCATAGCCTAGTTATTTAATATGAATGACGTTCGGCTGAAAGTCGATCACAAAAATATCATGATCGGTAAATTTTTTGCCCCGACGGTGGTCGGGGTGGTCGGGGCTGCTCCGGGGCCCTTGATCTTAATATCTTCATTGTCCGCATCTGGTGGGGAGCGGTGGCTCAGTGGTTACGGCATTGGACTTCGAACCGAAAGTTTGACGGTTCGATCTCTGTCAGGGGTAACTGCGTTGTGTCCTTGAGCGAGGCATATAATCGCGATTGTCCACGGGGTGATGGTGGTGGTGGTAGCACTATGTACTAAGACGTACTGCGCGTCGAGGGGGCACTTGTATTCAACCAATGCTAACATGCCTGTGTGGAGTTAGTGTGTTGGGGAGTCTGACATGTACTTGCCGCTGCTCGGTGGTTCTCTCCGGGTACTCCGGCTTCCTCCACTCGTAAAATTGTTCAACACTAGGTTACCCTGGCTGTTGAAAGTGTCGTAAAACCCTAATAAATAAATAAATAAATAATATTTATAAACAAATAAATGTCCGCATCGAACAAAAGTGACTCGCGCCTTTTAGAATAACCTAGAAACAGACAACAGCAATGCTCATCGGATTTGTATGACCATTTGAACATTGAATTATCATTGAGTAAAAATTTTCCCGAGCCACTTGTCTTCCGTAGACTGTCAGTAAGATTAAGTGATTTTAAATAAATTAATCCCGGCCATCCATCACCCATTGAAAGAAAGTAACCCATTATGGAACTAATAAAGATGCAGATTTTCTGGTAATCTTTATGAATTAGAAATTCAAGGAAGTACTTGGAAACTTTATGGGAATAGAAGTCTAATAAGGTGATGGAGCTACACTAGATTAAAGCATCCACTCATTGTCATCAAGGAGGTGTTTCGCAGGAATCCATATGTATTTATTACAAATCTATAAAGCCTACCACACGCTACAAATAGGCATGCGTGGATCACAGGGTGCACCTGTGTGAACCGCCACTTGTACAGCGTGTTTTATATGATGTATTGATTTCTCTTATATTGTTATCGGATTTTATTTTTCAATCCTTTACCTAAAAATGTTTTTTACATCGCATAACTAAGATTTTTCAGTTTTTGCCCAACAAACATAGCTTTTTACCCTTCAGCAGGGCCGACGAGAGCGAGATCGGGCCCCGTGGCAATATGTAGAAGAGCATTACGGGCCCTGCGAGCGCCGAGAGTAGGAAGCGATAATCGGGGGGTCCTCCCCGAGAAAATGTGTTTAGATTAGTGCTAGCAGCTTTCTCCTGCATTTTCTTGACAATATCCACTCAGTTATTTCCTTACAATTTGGGTAATTTATTATCTGTATTTCCGTGTGTGTGTGTTTGGTGCATTTTCTCCCCAAAGATAATCGTGACCGGTGGAAAACCAACAAACTAGAACAAGTGTTTTTTTCGCTTAACTTGACAAAGTCAAGATAAGCAATTGCCATCACGCGTGCAGAAGTCTGTTCGCGTTTTCTTTAGCACAGGCGACACCCCGTAGTTCTTGTCCGATCATCACGAAATTTCATATGCAGGTTCGAGATCATGTCTGGATGAGAACTTTCCCTTTTGGTCGCGATCGGTCAACCGTGACGGCTTCGCGAGACCAAACCCGAAAACCTTTAGTTCAGTCTACAGGACGTATTTATGAAGGGATTTTATTTATTTATTTATTTATTTATTTATTATGGTTTAACGACATTTTAACAGTCAAGGTCATATCGTGTCGGTGACAGTTTTACGGGTGGAGGAAGCCGGAGAAACCCACCGAGCAACGACGAGCAGCTGCCAGCTCACCAACATCGTAACTCCGTACTACAACACGGACAGGATTAGATTGGCTGAAGACATGCGCATCAGCGACGTGCAGTACGCCCTAGTACACGGCGGCATCGTGCCACCGCAACGCGGGAGTCCGAATCGATCGTTCAGACGGTCACCCATCCAAGGAACAACCGGGCTCGACGTTGCTTGACTTCGGCGATCTGACGAGAACCGGATACCGTAACGCCATTGCGGCCCCGTTTCATTGTAACCGGGTGGGATGACTCCGTATAATGTCTAGATGAGAACGTCCCCTGTTAGACGCGATCGGTCAGCCGTGACGGCTACGTGAGCCCGAAGCCCGCAAAGTTTCATTGTAACTTGGTAGGATGACTCCGTATAATGTCTAGACGAGAACGTCCCCTATTGGTCACGATCGGTCAATCATGACGGCTGTCCGGGCCGGAATCCGAAAACATTTAGCACAGTCTACAGGTCGTATTTATGAATGGATTTCATAGTAACTCGGTAGGATGATTCTCTTTAATGTCGAGATGAGAACATCCTATTTTGTTCGGGTTCAGTCAACCATGACGGCCCCAGGGGCACGTTACGTAGATTCTTTTAGCACAGTCTACAGCTTGCATTTATGAAGGGATTTCATTGTAAATGGTAGGATGTCTCAGTATAATGTCTAGTTGAGAACGTCTTATTTTGACCGTGATTGGTCAACCGTGACGGCCGCACATGCACGTGTCCTAGATTTGTTTAGCACAGTCCACAGTTCATGTTTATGACGCGATTTCTTTGTAACTTGGACGGATAACTCGGTGTGATGTCTAGATGAGACTTTTATATTTTGGTCAAGATCGGTCAACTGTTACCGCCGGACCATCGCGTGACCTAGATTCTTTAAGCAAAATCTACGAGTTATTTTTATGAAGGGATTTCTTTGTATCTTGGTAGGATGACTCGTTTTGGAATAATTTTACTGAAACTTGGTAACTTTGGTTGACATACGTTAACTGTGTGTGCCACAACCCAGGCCTCAATTCTTTGTGACAGCCGCACAGGCACGATACCTAGATTTGTTTAGCACAGTCTACAGTTAATATTTATGAAGCAATTTCATTATAACTTGGAAGGATAACTTGGTACGAGGTCTCGATGAGACTGCCGTATTTTCGTCACGATCGGTCAGCCATTGGCGCCGCCTGGTCACTTGACCTAGATTCCTTTAACATTGCTTACAGGCTGTTTTTATGAAGTGATTTCAGTATAACTTGGTAGGATAACTTGGTATGATATCTTGATAAGACTCTTCTATTTTGGTCATGATCGGTCAACCGTGACCGCCGAACCGTCACGTGACCTAGATTTCTTTAGCAAAGTCTACGAGTTTTATTTATGAAGGGATCTCATTGTAACTTGGTAGGATGACTCGTTTTGGAATGATTTTACTGTAACTTGGTAACTTTGGTTGACATACGTTAACTGTTAGGGTGACAACCACCCAGGTCTTAATTCTTTAGTACAAGTCTACACTCAAATTATTCTTATTGAAAACACATGATACAAGGAACAGAAATTAACATATTCTCAATTATCACAATTCTTGTTTTATTTCATAATCCTTTCACAAACATTGAACATTATCATTTTCTTCAAACACTACACACAGTCAAGTTAAGCTACAGTTTCCTTGACACTTTCATTTTATAAGAATGGAACCTGGTCAGTATTGCAGCTGCGTACTCTTGCCAGCTACACCAGCGTCGGAGGCCCGTAACAAAAGCCTCCCCACGACCTTCAGCTCAGACCTATCGATAGGTCAACCTACACGTTTTTAAAACACCAAACACCCCGAGGTAGTTGCTTCCCCTCTCTCTCGGCGCTAGTGCCCTTCAATGGAACGAGCTCAACGAGGTGATTCAAGTGATACTTAACTTTTTTTTCTTCTCAATTTGCCACTTCGACGCCGCGTGATACCTCAAATTTTACCCCCGGTGAAGTGGTGCATAGCCTGTTTCCTGCAGTAAACAAGTTGAGCTTAAATGGTAAAGTAAGACCAAGTAACCAACACCTGGACCAGAAGTCCTTCAAGCTGGCAGTATATGTTTAACCCTTTACCCAACGTAACGGCCAAAACCGGCCAGCGCTATTCTCAAAAATCGCCAATTAATTTTCATAATTGTCTTCATTTTTTGTCTCAAAAACATAGGTTATGACCCCTCGTTGAGCTCATTCCAAAGAGGGGTCATAACCTATGTTTTTGAGACAAAAAATGAAAAAAATTAGAAAATTGTTTTTGCAAGTGTCGTCTGTTTTTCGTGTTAGGTAAAGGGTTAAACGATCGGCTAAACTTGACTTTGTTCTTTTGTTTCGATCACGATAGAGCCATGGATACTGAATGTGACCTCAAACACCAATAAATGGTGACGATAATGGCCCAGATTTTAGCCTCGGTGTAAAACACTAATACTGACAACCCACACACTAAAAACTAAAGTGTTAAAACTGACACTTTCAAGGTGTTAAACCCATTCTAACTCTTAGGGTTTGATTTTAACACTCAAAGTGCAATGCTTTAAGGACTTAGACATTACAATCGTCAGACATCTGAAACTTGAATGGATGGCACTTCCCATGTGTCTTGCATTGGTGGTTCTTCCAGAATCCTCCATAATTTGATTTGCGCTTGGTGGGTACATAATTAAAAGGACACAACGTAGATGACGCGGATCAGGCTCGAGAGTTCGAGCCTGATCCGCGTCATCTGCGTTGTTTTCTTTCAAGTGTCGCGACATTACACTTGTCAAGTGGTATTGTTGTAACACCTGTCAAGTTCTGGGATATCTACACTTGATCAAAGTGCTAGTTCAGCACTTAGTAAGTGTTAAATACAGCACTTCAAGTGTTATTTTTAACACTTTAGTTTTTAGAGAGCAGAGACCAACATGCGGGTAGCGCAGGTTCGGTGGTTAGAGACTTGGACTTTAAACCAAAAGGTCGATTGTTCGATCTGAACCAGCGATAACTGCAATGTGGTCTTGGGCAAGACATTTCATTCCGATAGGCCACGTGGGGTCACAGTGGCGCTGTATACTAAGACCTTCTGCACGTCGATGGTGCACTTGCCTTCAGTCGCTGCTGACACTGCTTGTGGCGAGTAAGTAAGTTGGAGAGTTTGACAGTTGTTCGGCGGTTCTCTCCGGGTACTCCCCCTTCCCCCATCCGTAACACAGCCGTACACGATATGGCAGCTGAGAGCGTCGTTACCCTCCTTGCATGCTGCTGGCGGATATTCCTACCCAAGAGAGGATTTCTCTTACCACTGAAACAAGTATCATTTCGGCGCAATTAATCAGATTTTGTCCCTGTAAACGGAATAGATTTTTGACCAGTGAGTTGAATTAAGATAATTTTTTCAATAAATCTAGTCATGGCTGCTATACAGCAGCCATGACTAAATTTGCTGAAAAATAGTTTCAAAATAGTCAGCGGGTAAGGGGTTAGACCCAAATAAACAAACGAACAAACTTGCAGTGCTTAACTTCTGAAGCGCATTGTCGCGCTCGCACAATTAACAAATGAGGTCTACTCTTTCTCGCGCTCCTAAATTACCAGCAGTGGCAAATATCCAATAATTTTTATGCCACACCTCGGGTCTACCTGAGTGCTAAGCCCCAGTAGGTCTGAGTTGTGACGTAGAAATTGATTATCTATTGTATAAATGGAGAGTGTATGATTCAGTGATTCAGTTCGGTTAGAAATTCAAGCTTTGATTATCTTCCTTGATATGCAATACAACTAGAAATTTTCCATCACGCCGTCGGGACTACCCGTTCTGGGACGGCTCGGCCCGCTTGTTATTAAATATATCCTATCGCTGGTATTTTTGGAGCACGAGTGCAGGCAAGCCTGTGGTGAAGAATAATGTTACAGAAGCTGCTGGGAGCGCGGTGGCTCAGTTGGTAGAGGTGCAGGCTGCAAGCCGAGAGGTCCTCGGTTCGAATCCCAACTGCGGCAACCGCGTTGTATCCTTGGGCAAGACACTTCATCTCCATTGCCCGCGTGGGGGCACGATGACACCGTGTACTAAGGCGTACTGCACGTCGATGGTACGCATGTCTTCAACCAATCTAACCCTGCCTGTGCTGCAGTGCGGAGTTACGATGTTGGGGAGCTGGCAGCTGCTCGTCGTTGCTCGGTGGTTCTCTCCGGGTACTCCGGCTCCCACCACCCGTAAAACTGTCACGGTCATGATTAGCCATTGTGCATAAATATGTGACCTTAAACACCAATAAATAAGTAAATAAATAAATACAGAAGCTGGTAGTTGGTAGAGCGATGTTCGTGCTTGTTGTACTGGATGCGCGGTTTCGTTCCCATATCTGCATTGTATTTGTGAGGGCATTAAGGGTTTTGTCAAAGCAGGTCTCCATTGAGAAATATTTCTTGCACTAATTACAAAAAGTGAATGTTAATGATGTACTCAGATTCAATCGGATGAAATATTTCAGTTGGTTCGTTTTTCTGACCAAATGAAAATTTCAGACGATTGAATCTATAAAATATTGACGATTGACTTTTTAACTCTTTGAACCCTGGTGGTATCTTCCTTGTCAGTTTAATGGCAACAAATGGAAGAGTCCTTATTCATTAATTTGGGGGAGACAAATTACTATGTTCAACGTGCAGCCCCGGACGTTCAGCCCCGGGGCTACACGTTGAAAATATTGATTGCTCTTCCCCACATCTTCACTTAACAACTAACCTTCGTAATGAAATTGTGATGTATCATGTTCGGGGCCAGAAAAAGGGGCTTTCGGCTTTAACCCTTTACCCAACGAATCGCCCTCATCCTCCCGCGTAATATGCAAATTCAGCAGCTGAAAAAAAATATTATTTTTCGAAAAATTTCAACAAAACCATATCATGTGACCCCTCTTTGGAACGAGCTCGTCGAGCTCGTTCCAAAGAGGGGTCACATGATATGGTTTTGTTGAAATTTTTTGAAAAAATTCAAAATATTATATTTAAAATAATAAATTTTGATACCGTCTACGTTGGGTAAAGGGTTAATTAAAGGGTTAAAGACTAGACTATTTCCAGGCCATACAGCGTCGAATTCTTTGCGAAATTTGCTTGGTGTCTTGATAGCTTAGGTTTGGTTATTGTTAGGTCCATTTCTTCTGCTTCAAAAATGTTTCAAGCCGAACGTTATCCGACGATGCATGGTTGAAGTATACGAAACAGGCCGAACTATTCCAAGATGGAATCTTGGGGCTAAATGAGACAAAATTTGTTTACATTTGCAAATAATATAATTACTGCAGGGATGTCTGTATATTGACATATTTACATGCTCTCACTAGTTTTGGCTCATCGTGGAATCATGTCGCGTGAAGTGGAAATATTGGAGTGGCATATGGTCCCGTACCCCACCTCTCCTTTCCTGTCGCCTCTGTTTGTTAACACACTTTAAGAAGAACGTCCATAGAGTCATTTTCACTTTCCGTAAATAGTTTTATTGGTGACAATTTTTCGAATCTGCTTACAAATCACCCTCGCCGCGTTATTTCTTTCAGTTACTGCCCTTTGTTTTTCCAAGATGCCTAAAATTTATGCTCCGGACATATCATCACACTGTAAGGAGAATCAATTAATCATTTTCAAATTCCATAAAGAGTCTTTGAGTGACAGCTTCTGAAATGCTTTCGTAAATCAGCCGAAAGGGGTTATTTCTTCCTTATTCCCCATTGTTTTTTTTTCAAAATAGTCTGATTTGCCATCACACGGTTATGGTGACGGAAATGAAATGAAAGAAAGGAGGCAACTACAAATTTTCTTTTTTTTATCATTTTTTGATTCGAAAAATAATAAATAAATAAATAAATAAATAAATAAATAAATAAATAAATAAATAAATAAATGTTGATTAAAAAACATCCATGTGAAATTTTTTTGTTCGTCAAAAGTGGAGATGCCAAAATATATGGTCTGAAAAAATGAAGGAGCCATGGACCCCTTGGTCCCCTTTTTCCGCCACCACTGCTGTGATTGGAATTTTGCAACAAAGCATTTTCAAATTTCATACGAAGCTTTCGGGCGACAAATCTCACTTGGGTTAAGAAAGTAGCCCCATAAGGTCATTTTCTCCAAATTCCCTGAAATGTATCCATTAACACTTCGCCATCAAATTCCAGTGAAAACCTTTCATGGAATCATACTCAGAATTTATATATATTATTCTCATGACAGTATGTAGCTTCAGTGTATCGATATCTCGATTTTTTGTTCTTTTGTTCTCACCTTGCCTTGCCTGTAATCTTCCCCTACATTTTTGGGGCGTTGGTGGCAGAGGATTAGCCATCTGTAAAGTTTCCTTTTTGTTATCAACTCGGACTTTGGAGACCAGGCACGAGTAACATGATATCTCCACCAATGGTGTGCCTACCATACAACCATTACATGGTGCCGAAGCCTCGAATCGACAGGAAGATCATAACTTGGGCCTATAGCCCCGGGCCCATAGGCCCGATAAAAGTGTATAGTGGGGTTAGGGGAGGGAGAATTTCAAGATTTAGATCAAGACAATTCGGGTCGACCATAGTTTGACCTCGGCCCATACAAAAACACCTTTATAACTATATTTTCTAGAATTGTATTAATATTAAGCACCCCCTGTTTTTTCGCGGTGGTGTTAATAGAAACTGTCATTACTTTCATGCTATCTTTCAGATGGCCAAAAGTGGTTGTTTGCGGAAAGAATGGTCTATTGACAAATGAAAGACAACACAATGATGAAAATATGCAGTATTCTAATGGCGCTCATTACACATATCTGTCACTAATGTTTTTGATGGAAAAATGTTCTCTCGACACGTATGGTGCTGGGACGGTCCATGATGAAACAATGCCGGTAATTACTGACAAAAAAATGTAACTTGTGATCTGAACACGGTAGCAGTGTCTGAGGTCATTAGCGAGTGTATCCACCACGTGCCCGGATGACAGCCTGCACCCTCCTCCTAATGCTACCAGCCAGTGAGCCTTCTGATGCGCTCCAGAGGCAACTGCTACTCCTCATGCAATGCAGCTTCCAAATCGGCCAAATTCTGTACAGGCAGATCCCTTGCTTGCACCCGATGTCCAAGAAAGTCCCAGATGTGGTCTCAGGAATTCCAATCGGGGCTCATTACAGGCCAAGATAGTGTTGTAATAGCGTTGTTCTGAAGGAATGCTCTCACAGTTTGGGAACGATGTGGCCTTGCATTGTCGTTCATGAATACAGGACGAGTAGCCAGTAGGTGGTTGTCAAAATGAGACACGACAATCGGATTGAGAATGTCCCAACTACAGTCACCATATCAAGTTTACAATGATAATCATGAGAGAGGCATCCCCAGATCATTACTGATCCTCCACCATAAGGAACAGTAGATCTGATGTTCCTAGACACGTCAGCAGTATTTCTATGCCTCCACTCTCTCGTGCGACCATCTGTGACGTGAAGCAAGAACCTACTCTCGCCTGACCAATGGACTTTCCTTCACGCCCTGAGATTCCAATGTTGTCGTGCCATACATCACTCCAAACGTCATCTTTAATGCTGATCGGACGGAGCTGGACACTTGATGACCCTTCTGGGCCTCATTCCCAGTGCTTTGAGACGTTTTCGGACAGTTCTGTTGCGCAAAGGCCTGTTTGGGAGCTAAAGGTGTTTCAAAACCCCACTTGAACCAAAGGGTTCACGCCTAACGAGGCGTGCCAGACCCCGATCTTCCCGCGGAGAGATCTTTTGGGGTTGTCCAGGCCTTGGTCGGTCCTTAAAATCGTTGGTTTGTTGATGTTTTCGTACAAGTCTGCTGATGACAGAATGACTAAAGCCAAAATGCCTTCCAAAAGCTTTGAATGACATGCCTGTTGCATGCATGCCAACGATTTGCCATCTTCCTCTGAATGTCTCCTCCTCGCCATGTCAACATTTACTGATAAAAGTGACAAATTTTCTTGTTTTATACCTAGATGATAGCGTTTTTTTGTGACATTCGTGGGTAGCATGCTTCACGTGGGCGAGGGGATGTGTTTGGGGTACGCTATAAACCAGAAACATCATGTTTCACTAGATGAAATGTACTGCAAGAGATATCAATCATTCAAACATAATAATCAGTAACAGCAAGTTCACTGTCATGAAACATTTCAGGGGGTGTGTTACAACCAGTAGTGTATAAATTTACCAGTAATGTCGAAATCAACCAGTAATGTCGAAAAAATTAACCAGTAATGTCGAAATCAACCAGTAATGTCGAAAAAATCGACCAGTAATGTAAAAATCCGTAATGTCGAAAAATTAACCAGTAGTGTCAAAAAGTGACGACCAAAATGACGATTTTTCGCAAAAATTTCAATATTTTTTCGGGTTGCTCAAATTGTACTTTTGCCTATATTTATCGACTTTTAACCATTTTCGCGCAAGTTTAAACACATTTACCCCAGTAAATATGGAATTTTATGTTTAACAATTATTTCCCTCTTTCATATGCACAACATATCCCATCCTATTTGCTCTCTCTCTCTCTCTCTCTCTCTCTCTCTCTCTCTCTCTCCTCTCTCTCTCTCTCTCTCCTCTTTCTATCTATCTCCCCTCTCTTTCTATCCCATGTCCCTCTGCCTTTGCCCCCCTCTCTCTCTCCATCATTCTCTCTCTCTATCCCCCTCTCCCTCTGTCTTTGCCCAGCTCTCTTTCCCCATCCCTCTATCTATCTATCTATCTATCTATCTATCTATCTATCTATCTATCTATCTATCTATCTATCTATCTATCTATCTATCTATCTATCTATCTATCTATCTATCTATCTATCTATCTATCTATCTATCTATCTATCTATCTATCTTTGCCCCTACCTCTATCTCTCCTTCTCTCTCTCCCCTTCTTTCTCTCTCTATCGCTCTCTCCCTATCCCCTTTTCCCTCTGTCTTTGTCCAACTCTCTCCCTCTGTCTCTCCCCTCTCTCTCTCTCTCTCCCTCCTTCCCCCCTCTCTCTCTCTCTCTGGATAGATAATGAATTGATACGACGCTGAAATATTTAGTCTAGTATTTAGCGCTCGCACAGACAGACATACAGTCACACATGTGGGCTGGCAAGTGTGTAGGCAGGCAGGTTAGCAGCATCCAGGCAGACGGACAGAAATCCAGACAGACAGAGAAGGCCATCATTCCCCCTGCACCCCACCCCCTCTTCCCCTCCTCTCCTCCCAGCATTCAGATATAAACTGCTTAATAGTGTCCCTCACTTCCTCTTTTTCAATTTCTTCAATAAGCATTCCTACCCTCTCCCTCGTGTCCCCCTTCAGCCATCTATCCTTTGTTTCTTCACCCCACTTCTGCATTATTCTTCCAGTAAATTTTATTCTATGAGGTATATACTGTGGGAATTCCAAGAGAAAATGTTCCAGGGTCTCCACTACTCCAGAGTGGCACATTTGGCATCCCTTTTCCCCATCTCTCCCAATTTTTCCCCGAAGCTCCAGTGATCTTGATCTCAGTTTGAACAGCAGTGACCCTCCAAAGGTGCCATCTAGGTACTTCTCAAAAGCTGGCTTTTCTTTATATTGTAACCCCTGCAGTGATCTTTTCACGCTAACCCCTGCTCGCCAGTTTCGATTGCAATCTTCCATGACTCTCTCTTTGACAAACCTTTTGCCTTCTTTCATTCCTACTTCTATGTTTGTGACCTCTATAGAGTAATTGTCCATTAGTTCCCTCACATGTTTTGACCACCCCGTTTCTATATTAGAATTCCAAATGGTATCGAGCATCAATTTGCACCACCGGTTGTCAGGCAGGTTTCTCAAGTAGTTAAAGTAACACAGTTTTCCCAAATCTACCCTGTCCTTGATTTTCATCCACCCAAGCTCCCCCCTTACTGCTTCCAAAGCTGCAGCATTACTCGACCCTGTTATCCATCTGCCGGCATCATTTTGAGTATTAAGTTCCAGGTGTATATATAGAAACAGAATTGACAGAGAATTATTTTGGGGAGTAAAATAGCTTTAAAGAAATCAGAAATAGTTTTTCGTAAACAGCGGTGAAAGATTTTCATACAGGAATCAGAATTTTTTAATAAAAACAACCCAGAAATAACTTCAGCGAACCTTTTCAAAATGTTTTCCTGCCCACTTTTGTGGCACCTTCGCACATACTTTGAACCCCTAATCTTGATTTTCAAGGGTTCCCAGTTAATAATGCAATACTGTGCTTGAAATATCAGCATGACAATCTTTCAAAAGTTATGGTTCTGTCTATTTCTTAGCCTTAGAATATACCGTGCTCTAAAAATGGACGGGGGCCAAAAATTTCAACAGTGGGTGATGAAATGCAATTTCCAGCAATTATGAAAAATACACTCACTGAGCCATTGGTGGCCCCAGTGACCTTGACCCATATTTTGACTAATTTGGTGTTCCATATGTCATAGCAGGTTGAGATGTGGACGTGACCCAATTTCAAAATGTTTGGCCTCGCCCACTTTGAGTGTAAAAATACATGTGTGAATTTCTTGAATACATTAGGGGGTCATAACATGCGATTTCCGGAAATTCTGAAAAATGCACTCAACTACCGCTGGGTGACTTTCATCCATATTTTGAACCTCCAATGAGTCTCGAGTCATTTGGTGTTGGTTCCAGGTCCATACAACATACCATGCTTGACATATGAGCGAGACCCACTTTCAAAATGTTTAACCCAGTCCACATTATTAAGTCAAAAATTAAATGTATACACTTCGGGAGTGTATTGTGGGTGTGTGTGTGTGGGGGGGGGGGGGCATAAAATGGGATTTCCAGCAATTCTGAAAAAGGCAATCTGTGACCCGTGGGTGTCTTCAGTGACCTTGACCCATATTTTGAACTTCCATTGAGTTTTGACTCATTTGGTGTCGGTTCTAGGTAAGTATGGCCAAGCCAGAAAATAAGCAGACTGTCATCTGCAAAATGAGGCCCCCAGAGGGTGAATTTAGTGATGCTACCCTGCACAGCAGGGTAGCATCACTAAATTTACCCTCTGTGGACCTCAATCTGAATCAGAGTCTCAAAACTGAAAGAAGGAGGTACCCAGAGGATAAATTGGCCCACTGTATGGGATAGCGTAAAAAAATTCACGCCCGGGGGACCTCATTCTACAAATGTCAGACTGCTTATTTTCAGGCCTGAGTATGGCATACCATGCTTGAGATATGAGTGTGATCCCCTTTCAAAATGTTTGGTCCCCACCTACATTTTTTTTTAATTTTATGGATGCATTTGGTCATGAAATGTGATATCCAGCAAATCTGAAAATTGCCCTCAATTATCCCTTGTGTGACCACAGTGACCTTGACCCATATTTTGTACCTCTATCGAGTTTCGACTCATTTGGTGTTGGTCCCAGGTCCATGGGTCATGCCAGGGTTGAGATATGAACGTGACCCACTTTCCAAAGTTTTGGCCCCGCTCACTCTTTTGAGTGTAAAAATATGTGTATGAACTTCAGGAATACATTGGGGGTGGGGGTGGGGGTGTCATACAGTGCGATTTCCAGCAATTCTGAGAAAATGCACTCAATTACTTTGACCCATATTTTCAACCTCCATTTAGTTTCAACTCATTTGGTGTTGGTCACGGCTCCATAGGTTATACCAAGCTTGAGATATGAGCGTGATCCACTTGAAAATTGTTTGCTCGACCCATTTTTTAGAGTGGTGAAATACACCCGCTCACTTCTTTGAGAGCAGAAATATATGTATGAACTTAGGGAATGAATTAGGGGGTTATGAAATAACATCTCCAGCAATTCTGAAAAAAATTCACTCATGACCGCTAAGTGACCTTGTCTCCCATTTTGAAGCTCCTTTGGGTTTCGGCTCATTTTGTGTTGGTCTCAGGTCCATATGTCATGCCATGCTTGAGATATGAGCGTGACCCACTTTCAAAATACCCCCATGGATAGTCCAGTGCCCCGTGAGATCAACATAGATGGCCGATCACTCGTGACTGTCAGTCAGTGTAGCCTACCTAAAAGCAGTGAGATGGGCGGATTCGTATTCGGTTTATCGTGCGAACAAGGAAGTTTGCTGAACACAGAAGACCAGGAAAAGAAGAAAAGTAAAAAGAAACCATACAAAACAATAGACGGTGTGTTTCACGCAGACTAACTATACTAATGCCTACACTTTTCCTGCCCACTTGCAGGAATAAAACACTGAATAATTAAATTCCTTATAATAAAAAAATTTATGATAGAAATGTTATCGCAAGCGACCCCAACAAAATATTCTTATCGGTGTTGCAGAATATTCACAGTAAGAAATGAGTAACTAAAGCTTTTAAACTTGAATTTTCAAGTTTTTAGAAAAACATGCATAATTTAATCGCTCAAGTGCCAAAGCCGATACGATCGTTCCGCAGTATTGTAAACTATAGGTATGCCCGTAAAAAATGGCTGATCTAAGTATTTCAAGGCGATATGGCAAAATAAACGGATTATTCAACAGCCCATTCTATAAAAAGAGCGGTTGTGAAAAGATGGTAAAAATGACGAGCCACCTTCCTTTTTTCAAACCGATTTGTCGAAAAAACATGTTACATGTATTATTCTTCAGCCAGTCTGTGATGCGATAAAAAGTGATCTGTCATAACCCCCCCAGCCCCCCCCCCCCCCCCCCCCCGTACTTCAAGTCGATATAGCGAAAATAAACCATTTTCGATTTTATGTTTAAAGTTCCTTTGGCCATTGGCGCAATTGGGAGGGTGGCGTTCCCCTTTCTTTATCTGAGTGGGGACGCCGTTCCCTACATTTTCAAAACTTGGAATGACTTGATCTTCACGAATATCCAACGCAATGAGCACTTATCTTGCTAGCCTCACTAACCACACCATTGTAGTTGTGTTTAACTCGCTCAGCCTCACTCAGGCAACAATGCCCACTTCTTTTCTAGAGTTTGGGGTATTAAATTTCAAATTTTCCTCTGAATTGCACTCGGGCCTCTACTATACGAGGGGGCACCCACTTTGGGGCTTTTCCCCCGGCGACGTGTCCCGCGTCGGCCAACGCTGCACTCTGAGCGCCTGTTCCGAACGGGCGCTCAACGCGCATCTACGACCGACGCAGGCCGCTCCTCTCCCTCACTCACTCCTTAATTTCGGAAAGTAGTATTACTATTTCATTGTTAGCCTATCTAACCCCATGATGTCTGGTTATGTAAAAAATGGCAATGTACTACCAAACACAGGGGGGGGGGGGGGAGGAGGAAACGTTTAGGGTCACCCCAAACAGTTGATCCTGTGGTTTGACTTCCATTTTCTTTATATCGAAAGAGAACAGCTGTATGTATCACGGTACTAAATAAATACTTTCCTTTTGGCGCTCATTATAACAATTATGTGAAAAAAATATGATCGCATCACATAAAATTGTATATTCTAATACCCTACATACAGTACATAACTTTGTACAACTTTCACTGGACGGAAAAAAGGTGTGTGTGTGCAACAAATAAGAGGAAAAATTCAAGAAGAAGTGAAGTACCGTCCTTAAATCCATTTTTTCTGTGAATTTCCAACAGAAAATACACAAATAGTTAACTGCATTGTTTAGGCCCGGAAAATACTCAGAGCAACTCCTTTTTTTTTACCCTTCAAAACTTAGGTACCCTCTGCTGCAGTTTATTTATTTGTGGTTTAACGACACTTTCGACAGCCAGGGTCACCTCGTGTCGGACAGTTTTACGGGTGAAGGAAGCCGGAGTACCCGGAGAGAACCACCGAGCAACGGCGAGCAACTATCAGGCTCCCCAACATACTAACTCCACACAAGCAGGGTTAGCATTGGTTGAAGACAAGTGCACCATCGATGTGCAGTACGCCTCAGTACACAACTCCACCGTGCCCCCACGTGGGCAATGGGGGGGGGGGGGTGAAGTGTCTTGCCCAAGGACCCAACGCGGTTGCTGCAGGTGGGATTCGAACCGAAAACCTCTCAGCTTGCAGCCTGCACCCTCTGCTGCAATGCCTGATGGTTTAATAACACAGTATAGCATGGTATACGGCACTACCATTAAAGCCGTTTGGTTTGTTGTAGAGTATTCACCGTTAATGAAAAAAACTGATAAAATTCTTTAACAGTTTTTTTAAGCAATACGTTTTTCTAGGGGCCTTATTTTCGAATATTGCATCAAATTCAAGGCAGATATTCAAAACAAATAGTATCAGATAGTGCTCGCAACATTGGGGTAATACTTGATTCACGTCTTTCGATGGATGAAAATATTGATACAAATGTTTTATGCACATTAGAAATCTTGGTCATCTTCGACGTTATTTGACTCAAAAATCTTTGGAAAGGCTTTATTTCTGCACATTTGGATTTCTCAAATTCACTGCTTGTAGGTCTACCACAATCGCTCATCGTAAAGCTGCAAAAAAAAAAAATAAAAATAAAAAAATACAAAACACTGCCGCTCGTATTATTACGGGATCCAGACGCTATGATCACATAACCCCTTTGCTCCATAAGTTGCACTGGCTCTCTGTTCAACAACGTATCATTTTCAAAGTTTTGGTGTTGGTTTTTAAGTGCATTAATGGATCGGCTCCAAAATATCTTCTGAACCTTTTGACTGTTCAATCATCAAAACGGAATCTCCGCTCACCCATACAGCTCAGGCTTCTTGTTCCTTTTTCCTCTTCCACCTTGGTGAATACCAGGGCCTTTTCCCTTGTAGGTCCACGACTCTGGAACTCATTGTCAGTTTATACCCAGGCTCCCATAAGCTTAGACGACTTCAAAACAAAACTCAAGTCTCATCTCTTTCGAGGGGTCTTCGAGGCTATCTAATGTGATCAGTTTTTGTTTACAATAGTGTATTTAGTAGGGAGCTCAAATATGTATTTATTTTCCATGTAAAGTGTTTTAGAGCACAATCTTGTGATTTTACGCTATATAAAAACTATGTATTATTATTATTATTATTATTATTATTATTATTATTATTATTATTATTATTATTATTATTATTAGATAACTCTCAACCAAATATTTGGTGCAGTGATACGTGTAAAAATTGCATTGGTTGTTGGCCAGTATATTTACAAACAAATAATCACGCATACACATCGCTGCATAGTTTTATGTCGTTAGATCCTTTCTGAGGTTTACTTCATTGAGCCACGAGACCCAAAGTTCGACTTTGGTCAACTTTTCCCCCTTCAGAATAGATACTCTACCTACAGCCCTTTTGGTTATTCTGGTGGAATTAAAAGTACATTTATAGTGATTTCGATTCAAGTCCTGGCTGCCCTGAAAGTGACCTTAAACACAAATAAATAAATACTCCGGAAGAGCAATAAAACGTTTTGTATATACCCAAGCCGAAAAGGTACGTTAAAAGGAATAGTGCATGGCTTGGAGTTGACTATTGCCTAAAAGTGCCTAGTGAGGTAGTAGTATGTCATGTACCCGGACGGGCCCTATTTAGTTGATCTCATGGATGATCTCATGTGACGTCATAGTCACGTGACCCAGTGCCGCCATGTTGTGTTGTCATGGTAACCCGCGTGAGCGACCATCTTGTGACGTCATCTCCATAGTGATACGTGGTGTGAGTGCGCATGCGCAGCGCGTGTTGTTAGGGTGATACGTGTTCCGTCGTCCATTTTGTATACTGGAGGCCGCCATCTTGGTTTCTATGGTAGCACGTGGTTGCTATGTGACCCAAAGGCTTACAAGAAGACAGGGGTATGTTCGGATGGTATGTTCGATTGAATCGGAGTAATTTTCCGATTCGTAGAATTACCACAAACAACCCAACAAGTTGTATTATTTCGAATTCTTTCAGAATTCTCTGCTTCTGTCTATATATGCAATAGTTTTCGTCGACCTGATCATGTTCCTTTGTTCTAGAGTATACTCTAGTAGCGTAGAAGAGCCTATTAGTTGGAACAGCTTTGCTTATTATTACTATATTTAGCTATTCTGGTCTATTCTTGTTAGTTCTGACCCTATTCCAAGTACTCTTGTTGTTTCATTTATCTAGATCATTTATATAAATTATAACTAACCAATCAGATTGCTTGATTTCCCATAACCTGTACTTAATCGTACAGAGTTATCTCCCCTTATTACAACGAAGTTGTATCCGATTCTCATCACCTCTATATCTAATGGCAATATCCCCGGGCACCCCAATTTCGGCACCCCTTTTTTGAAAAACATATGACCTTCGGCACCCCTTTTTGTCATATGTGCTTATGTGAAAAGGCACAATGTGATACAATGTGCCCTAGCATATAGGCACATGCTTTATGTGCCGATATGTGCTTATGTGAAAAGGCACAATGTGACACAGTGTGCCCTAGCACATGGGCACATACGGGTATTTGAGGATACCTATGGCCTGGTATTGTATTATTTGAGGATACCTATCTAGGATACCTTCTAGAGAATCCCTCCTTTTTGTCATATGTGCTTATGTGAAAAAGCACAATGTGACACAATGTGCCCTTGCACATATCGGCACCTGCTTTATGTGCCGATATGTGCTTATGTGAAAAGGTACAATGTGCAATGTGCCCTAGCACATAGGCACATACGGGTATTTGAGGATACCTATGGCCTGGTATTGTATTATTCGAGTCTACCTATCTAGGATACCTTCTGGAGAATCCCTTTTTATGTGTACCCGTCGTTCGTCCATCCTTTGTCCGTCCGTCTGTCCGACTGTCCGTCCGTCCGACTGTCCGTCCGGCGTCCGTATCCATTTCTTTGGCATTCGATAACTTGAAAAATATTGCTTGGATTGTCAAGTTACTTTATATTTGTGTTCAGGTTATTGATGTGCCGAGCTGTGTAGTTTTTGGTGTAAATCTAATAATCTGATCCTGAGATATTAACCCTTTATCCTTCAAATTGTAAATTCCCCCAATCCCTTAGGCATGAGATAACTAAAAAAATATCAATCCGATTGTCATGTTACTTCATATATGTGTTCAGGTTACTGATGTGCCGAGCTGTATAGTTTTTGGTGTAAATCTGATAATTTGGTCTTGAGATATTAACCCTTTATCCTTCAAATTGAAAAATTCCTCCAATCCCTTTCGCATTCGATAACTTGAAAAATATTGCTTGGATTGTCAAGTTACTTTATATTTGTGTTCAGGTTACTCAAGCAGGGTTTCCGCTAGACCGGCTGCGGGTCCGTCGACCGGACCCATTCCCCCCACCGATCATACTATGATCAGTCAGAAAAGCTGGTGGTTAAAATGTCGAGTACAATGCTGTATCGTAACGACACTCAGGATGCTTTGTTTACACGTAATATAGGCATAATTATGTTGTATACTATGCCTACTATTACTGGCGACAACCTGATACTTTATAACCCCCAGACGAGAGGGGGAAACAAAGTTCAAATCCTAAACGTCGCCTATAAAATTTCGGACTCAAATTGTCGTGTTTGGTCCGAAATCACTGGCTTTTATTTCGATCTGATAATTTGATCCTGTGATATTAACCCTTTATCCTTCAAAATGAGAACTCCTCCAATCCATTTCTTCGGCATGCGATAACTCAAAAAATATTAATCCGATTATCAGGTTACTTTATATATGTATTCAGGTTACTGATTTGCTGTGCTCTATAGTTTTTTTTTTATGTAAATCTAATAATTTGATCCGGAGATATTAACCTTTTATCCATCAAACTAGGCACTCCTCCAATCCATTTCTATATGGACCCATATCATGTATGGTGTACATAATGTCGACATCCGTGGTGGCCCTCTGTCATACAGCTTTCTACTAGTTGCGCGTATGGGTACACATCTGACGATTTCATCGGCCTATTTTTGTCATATGTGCTTATGTGAAAAAGCACAATGTGACACAATGTGCCCTAGCACATAAGCACATGCTTTATGTGCCGATATGTGCTTATGTGAAAAGGCACAATGTGACACAATGTGCCCTAGCACATAGGCACATACGACCAAAAAGGGATTCCATAGCCACAGGTGTTTTCCAAAAGGGATTCTTAAAAAGGTATTCTGTAAAATGGGATTCCTATCCGACTCCGTAAAATGGGATTCCGTTTTTTAACATCGACACTCTAGGGTATTCCCCTTCCCTGTTAGAAGAATTCGGTTCAATGGGTTGTAGTTCAAAAATTCATTCAATTCAAAATAGTTCAAAAGGGTTTTAATTATATATACCTTCTTTTACGTTATGGTTAAAAAATATAGTTCACTCAGTTCAAAGGATTTACACTGGGTTATATTTAGAGGTTATAGTTAAAAACTGTATTGGCTTCAAAGGGTTCATTCAATTTTGTTCAGTTCAAGGGGGTTAACATTGGATTATATATGAGGGTTATAGTTCATTCAAACAGTTCAAGGGAGTTAACACTGTGTTACATATGGGGGTTGTAGTTCATTGATCTTTGTAGATCTTTGTTCACCTTGTTCTGTTCCCTTTCATCTTGATTGTATTTGATCAGATCTGTTCAGTCTGTCCAACTAGTTCGATCAATCCGACTAGTTTGACCGTCTTTCAATTTGTTATGTTCACTTCTATCTTGGTTATGTTGGATCTTCGTTCACTATTTTATGTTCATTTCACTTCGCCAACTTCGTTGGGTCAGTTTACTTCGATCTTGGTTGTGTTCGATCAATCCAACTAGTTCGATCTTCGTTCACTTTGTTATGTTGTGTTCCCTTCGATCTTGGTTGTCAGTTGTATCTGTTCGGGTTCTTGTTGTAGTTGTTGAATTGGGTGTTATCAATCCCTTTCCATACCCCCAAGTGTCGATGTTAAAACACGGAATCCCATTTTACGGAGTCGGATAGGAATCCCATTTTACGGAATCCCTTTTTAAGAATCCCTTTTGGAAAACACCTGTGGCTATGGAATCCCTTTTTGGTCGTATGTGCCTATGTGCTAGGGCACATTGTGTCACATTGTGCCTTTTCACATAAGCACATATCGGCACATAAAGCATGTGCTTATGTGCTAGGGCACATTGTGTCACATTGTGCTTTTTCACATAAGCACATATCACAAAAAAAGAATTCTTCAGAGGGTATCCTAGATAGGTATCCTCGAATAATACAATACCAGACCATAGGTAACCTCAAATACCCGTATGTGCCTATGTGCTAGGGCACATTGTGTCACATTGTCCCTTTTCACATAAGCACATATCGGCACATAAAGCATGTGGTTATGTGCTGGGGCACATTGTGTCACATTGTGCCTTTTCACATAAGCACATATGACAAAAAAGGGATTCTCTAGAAGGTATCCTAGATAGGTATCCTCAAATAATACAATACCAGGCCATAGGTATCCTCAAATACCCGTATGTGTCTATGTGCTAGGGCACATTGTGTCACATTGTGCCTTTTCACATAAGCACATATAGGCACATAAAGCATGTGCCTATGTGCTAGGGCACATTGTGTCACATTGTGCCTTTTCACATAAGCACATATGACAAAAAGGGGTGCCGAAGGTCATATGTTTTTCAAAAAAAGGGGTGCTGAAATTGGGGTGCCCGGGGATATTGCCATTGGATATACAGGTGATGAGAATCGGATACAACTTCGTTGTAATAAGGGGAGATAACTCTGCACGATTAAGTACAGGTTATGAGAAATCAAGTAATCTGATTGGTTAGTTATAATTTATATAAATGATCTAGATAAATGAAACAACAAGAGTACTTGGAATAGGGTTAGAACTAACAAGAATAGACCAGAATAGCTAAATATAGTAATAATAAGCAAAGCTGTTCCAACTAATAGGCTCTTCTACGCTACTGGAGTATACTCTAGAACAAAGGAACATGGTCAGGTAGACGAAAACTATTGCATATATAGATAGAAGCAGAGCATTCTGAAAGAATTCGAAATAATACAACTTGTTGGGTTGTTTGTGGTAATTCTACGAATCGGAAAATTACTCCGATTCAATCGACCATACCCTTTGAACATACCCCTGTCTTCTTGTAAGCCTTTGGGTCACATAGCAACCACGTGCTACCATAGAAACGAAGATGGCGGCCTCCAGTATACAAAATGGACGACGGAAACACGTATCACCTTAACAACACGCGCTGCGCATGCGCACTCACACCGCGTCTCACTATGAAGATGACGTCACAAGATGGCCGCCCACGCGGGTTACCATGACAATACAACATGGCGGCACTGGGTCACGTGACTATGACGTCACATGAGATCATCCAAATAGAGCCCGTCCGGGTACATGACATACTACTTGAGGTGATGTAGTGCCCAACGGGAAGCGAAGGGAAGTTGGAAACTACACCACCTCACTGGGCACTATATGGGCGTAATCAACGTCAAGACATGCACTAATCCTTATATTATATCGAACACCGTTCAAGAAAAAATTCTGGCCGATTTGTTAAGAAAAGCGAAGTGTCAAAATGCAATCTGTCTTGCAGATAGCCAACCCTGTTGGTTATATTTGCCGGGAAGTATTCAAGCCACTTCGCAGTCTTATAATGTCTTTTCTATCCACAGGGTCCACTGATTCACCCGATTTTGAGGGAAGACTGACTAAAATGATGTTGCCTTTTAAACATATGCCCCCTTCATACTTCGCCACTTGTGTTTTGTGTGTTTCGAAGCCGAAACTCCAGTGCGTTTTGTGCTAAAAATAGAAACGTATAATAGTGCCCGGGAAAACTTTGTGACGCAATCCTCTCGCCCAGAATGTTTAATGCCGGTGGGCGATCTCAAAGGACACCATACGAAATCTAGTGTTAGTAGTTAGCCAATCAGAGGAACGGAACTTCGCGTGTAATATATTATATCAAATGTATATAGACCTACTTGGAAAACGAATGAAGACAGGAAAAGTTGAGATGGTGTCATCAGTTTCTCAAAACAACGAATACAAAATGAGTTGATTGAATCAGCACGTGACTCCCGATTACCTCTGGCTAACGTAATCGCTGCATGGTGTGTGTGGGGGGGTGGGGGGGGGGGGAGAAAAATCATCCTCGATGAGTCTAAAGGTGGGAATGGGGAAATCTCACCCTCGGGGCAAGATATTTGAACCAGACCCTCGACAAGCCTCGGGTCTGGTTCAAATATCTAGCCCCTCGGGCTAGATTTCCCCATCCCACCTCCAGACTCATCGGGGATCATAAAAGTCCCGCCCCGGTATCTAACACAGGACATCAACCTCTCAGGGCACCAGTCTTAAATTAATTCTGTTCGGAATTCGACGCTGTTATCAGGGTGTGGGCAGGGGGTTGGTGGGTGGGTACCTGAGCCCCGAGAACATTTTCCGGGTTGTACAATTTTTCTTATCAAGCTTTTTTTTTAAATCTGTTTGATCACATTGGTTGTTTATTATGATTTCCTGTGCTGAGAAAAGCAGCGATGCATCCACTATCGTGATAGTTTAGCCCCTATGTGTTTTTATTTTTTCAATAAAAAATTGGTTTCAGTGAGTCATCTCATGGGGTGGGTGCAAATATCTGAGAGGAATTTTTTTGCATGCATTTTAAATTTTTTTTTCAGATTTCGGTAAGTTCCGGGCAGAATTTGGCAGGATGTTATGGGGAATTTGCATTTGCAAGAACCTTCTTAACCCTTCACCCAACAAACCGGCCAGCGCTATTCACAAATTTCACCATTCAGTTTTTATTATTTTTTCATTTTTTGTTACAAAAACATAGCTTTTGACCCCCTCATTGGAACGACCTCAACGAGCTCGTTCCAATGAGGGATCAAAAGCTATATTTTGACCAAAAAAATCAAAAATATTAGTGCTTCAAGAATTTTATTTGCAAGTGTCGTCTGCTTTTCATGTTAGGTAAAGGGTTAATTGTTTAAATAGTCGAAACTAACTTGAAAAATGTCAGATTCAAGAATAGTGTCAAACAATTAAGACTCTTATCCCAATCTCATTTTAAGCAGGGCCAGGGCAAAGGCTTGTAAATATATACATATTCTAATCAATAACGTTTTATAATATTTATTGAAAACAAAAACAGGCAAAATCCTATAAAATCAGTAAAAATGAACAAAAACACAACCTAACAGGACCCACGGGAGGTAGTCTCTGATCCATCATATATGGACAAGAGAATATTGATAATCGTGGAACTGATTGAGCCACTGAAGGTCCCCTATGAGACTATGTTCAAAGTGGTAAAATTGGAAATAGATTTTTCAAAGACAAATGGACGGTTTCGTGTCTAAACATATTCATACAGCATAAAGACTATATACATGCTACTTGTCTGGAAGGTCGAATTCCATGTTTATCCCTGTACCCAACGTAACGGCCAAAATCGCCCAGCGCTATTCTCAAAAATCGCCAATTAATTTTCATTCTTTTTCATTTCTTGTCTCAAAAACATAGGTTATGACCCCTCGTTGGAACGAGCCACGTTGGAAAACCGGCTAGCGCTATTCTCAAAAATTGCCAATTAATTTTCATTATTTTTTCATTTTTTGTCTCAAAAACATAGGTTATGACCCCTCGTTGGAACGCGCTCATCGAGCACGTTCCAACGAGGGTTCATAACCTATGTTTTTGAGACAAAAAAAATGTACAAAATTAGTAAAGAATTTTTTGGGCAAGTGTCGTCTGCTTTTCATGTTAGGTAAAGGGTTATTACTGGGCATACACGAACTTAGGCCTATGCAAATTCACACACGACATCATTCTCATCTGTGCAGATGCGGTTACTTTACCCTGCTTTACTTGGCATAAACCTCTTATAATGACATACGTGTCTTAGTAAAGAAGATGACCCCTACCTTTACACCCTCTGTTTGAAATTTACACAAATAACAATAAAACTCCAGTGGCACTCAGTAACACATGCTGCCATTTGTTACCAAAAGGTGTAAGCAGGCCTCACAGTCCAGACTGTTCAGTTGTTTTTGAGATGTCAGAAACTGTATCAGAGCAACAAATCCCGTTGTTTTGGGGTGGGTTTCTCCAACTTGATGGGAGAAAATGGAAAAAAAAGGGTGGCTAGGTGGTAAAAATGGCAACCTTCAAGTCTCGCAACCCCCCCCCCCCCCCCCCCTTCCCTGCTGTTACAGGATATTTGTTTTCCCACTTTCCGTAGAGTTTGCGCGCCGACGACCGTTCATTTAATTTGACGCCCCTTTGTACACAAAAATACACAGATTTTCTTTCGTGCTCCAGCTATAATATTCCAATCAATAAGTATTTTAATTTATCTTAAAACTATCAAGATATAAACACAGTTTATGAAACAACGCGGCGTAACCATAAAACCACAGTTGTGATGAGTCTTCATTCATAATGATAACGTCATCAATTATTAGGTCAAGTCTCGTTTGATAAACTTTACTTGAGTTGATTCAAAGAAAATGAATGTTTATGTTATTTTTCAATCGCTTGGAATATTTCAGTTGGTCGGAAAAGCAAACCAACGGTTTGCTTTTCTGACCAACTGAAATGTTCCAGAAGAGTGCGTTTAAACATGGAAGATGGACTATTTAAAGATTAAACTGGTGCTAGGCCATAACAGCGTTGAATTCATTACAGAATTTGACCGAAGGCTGAGATCTGAACAGGACATATCTACATCTCGGAATTTTGAGGTGCGTGAATATACGTCTCGATCAGCAGGTAGGAGGAGAGAGAAAATACGCTATCGATAATCAGCGCTGCACACTTTTGACGTGTTTCACTTTTCTTTTCAGTTTAATGCCCACCCCACCTGGCGCCACAGTCAAGCACTTTGCTTTGATTTTCTCATCGCTCCGTGAGTCTACTTTCTGGTGGTGAGATCTGCACTTGTGCTGGAGGGGGTACAATCACGCCTCCAGTTGGCAAGTAGGGAAAACACCCCGGAAGTTATTAGTGCTTGAGTGAATCATGTTTTCTTGACCTCGCTTGTTTTGTCATAAAAAAACGAATGCATACACAAGATGTTTTCACAAATGAAATTAGGGCTGGAGGCTTGGGGGCTGACATTTTATACAGAGACTTGATGTTTACCGTGCGAGCATACGTAGCAAAATGGACAAAATGAATGAACTGTAAAATATATTATAAAATCTCCCTATATTTTTTACCGAATCTAAAAAAATTACGAAGTATTCTCTCTGGAACCCAGCTATCACTGATTGAAAACTCGCCCAATTAGTCAATCGTTTCCCTTTTTTGTAATATAGGGATCACAATGTTACCGTCAAGTGACAGTCTTGAACATTAGCATGGAGGCCAGTAATGTAAGGGTGGGAGGTAGTGACATAGCCAGAATTTTGTTTTTGGGGGGGGGGGGGCGGAGGGGGGGCACTAAAATCTGGGTGTGCCTGTCATTCAATGATCAACCCACTGCACACTGAAGTCTACACTCGGAAATTTCCAGCTCTATTTTTTTCCATAATACAACTCGGAATTGATCCAATTCAATCTTGTTTGACAGAGCTCAATGAGCTCTGTCAAACACGACTGAATTGGTAGAATTCCAAGTTGCATTATGGGAACGTTTGCAGATTGAATACATTTCATTCAATGATTAATCCTCTGTATACGGGGGCGTGGTGGTGTTGCGGTAATCGGTTCTCGTCAGATCACCGAAGTTAAGCAACGTAGAGCGCGGTTAGTAGTTGGATGGATGACCATTTCAGCGACTGATTCGCGCTCCCGCGTTGTGTCCTCGGGCAACCCCGATTGCCTACGTGGGGGCACGATGACGCTGTGTACAAAGGCGCACTGCACGTCGATGGTGCACGTGTCTTCAACCAATCTAACTCTACCTGTGCCGCGGTGCAGGGTTCAGAGTTACGATGTTGGAGAGCTGACAGCTGCTCATCGTTGCTCGGTGGTCCTCTCTGGGTACTCCGGCTTCCTCCACCCGAAAAACTGTCACCGACATGATATGACCCTGGCTGTTAAAGTGTCGTTAAACCCTAATAAATAAATAAATAAATAAATCCTCTGTATACTGATGTCCTGTTGATGTATCATTATATCTGATACACTTCATATCAAGTCAAGGATATTTTCGCCAGACGATTATGATATGCTTAGTGATGTGTATGTGTAATTCTGGTTCACATCTCCACGTTCTTTCGTGTATCAAATTTATAAAAATATAGTACTTTAATCATCGAAAATTGCTGGATGAAACTGATTTTTTTTCAGAACAATTTTTGTTCATGTTATTTGTATATTCTAGCATACTGTCCCGTAGAGGATATTTTATGCTAATAAATGTTATGTTATGTTATCGTTAACCCCAGGAACGTTTCCATTCTGACAATCTGCTCAGTGGTTGTGGCATTGGACTTCAAACCGAAAGGTCCACGATTGGAACCCCACCAGGAGTAACTACAAGGCACTTAATCCTGATTGCCCACGTAGGGGCACAGTGGTGCCGTGCACTATAAGGAGTACTGTATGTCGATGGTGCACTTGTCTTCAACCAATGCTAAACCTGTCTGTGTGGAGTTAGTACGTTGGGGGGGGGGGGGGGGAGCTGACAATTGCTCGCCGCTGCTCGGTGGCTCTCTTCGGGTACTCAGGCTTCCTCCACCCGTAAAACTGTCCGACACGAGGTGGCCCGCGCTGTCGAAAGTGTCGTTAACCCCCAATAAGAAATAAGAAATTCTGACATTCGCCTTTTACCCTTTGAACCCCTGCATCTGCTTTTTCCGGCCAGGAACACGGTACGTCATAACGTCATTAACCCTTTACCTAACATGAAAAGCAGACGATAATTGCAAACAAAATTCTTGAATAACTTTTTTTTTTTTTTTTTTTTTTTGTCTCAAAAACATAAGTTATGACCCCTCATTGGAACGAGCTCGACGAGCTCGTTCCAAAGAGGGGTCATAACCTACGTTTTTGAGACAAAACATGAAAAAAAAATAAAGAAAATTAATTGACGATTTTTGTGAATATCGCTGGCCGGTTTTGGCCGTTACGTTGGGTAAAGGGTTAAATAGGATGGCTGTTCAGTAAATGTGTGGGGTAGACCAGTCAATATTTTCAACGTGCAGCCCTAAGGCTACACGTTGAAAATATTGATTGGTCTACCCCAACTAATGAATATGGACTCTTCTAATTGTTGCCATTGAACTGGCATGGGAGATACCACTCGAGTCCAAAGGGTTAATTGACGTTCAAACAAGGGCAATTGACCCCGAGACATCCAATCCCTTTACCGTAAGGGTGATCTATCAAGTTGATGCTCTGTATGAGTTCAATGACAGTATATATAGTCTTATCATAAGTACGGTTCTGTGTTTTATTGCAAATTACATAAGGTTCTACCTTGTATTCAAGCTCTTGGTAAGCCTACAGCAATAGACTTTGAGAAAGTTCTAAAAAAAAATGAATATAGATTTAAAAATTTGGGGGTGCTTGGATAGGTTCTAGGTGTGCCCAAGCACCCTCGAGTACCTGCATAGTTAAGCCACTGGTGGGAGGTCACCTTTTGATGACTAACTACTTTAACTGCGTCCACCCCCAACCCAATAAACGCCAGATCATTGGTTCGGTATCCTATGCGTCATTTAACTGGTTTATTTGGAACCTCACAAAAAAAGATCTGTCTGAGAAATTTGCAGCAAGAAGTCACATGATAGAAACCGTACTCTTCGAGGACAATTAATAATTTTGTAATAGCGGACTTATTATGGGTGAATTATTTCTTTCTTGGCATGGTGAAAATATCGGGTTATCTTAATGAAGTAGAATTCAGGGCTTCTGCGTAGCGTGAAAAAGAAATCTTCATACATTATTTGTTAAATTCTGCCGTGCAATTAGACTACAAGTGGGATGGCGCTTGTGCGACATGCGACTGTTATTCGTTAAAATGTTAATTGTCAAGCTGACAGGACACGAGTAAAGGCACCGTTTAATCCTTTGTGAAGTGTAAAGTGGAGACAAGTCGACAAAAAATACTTTTTTCATATATATATAGGTTTATGCATTTATCAACAATGAACGAGCAGGCTTTGTTACATTGGGATTTTTTTCGCCAGCCTCTGCAACCTTCGCCTTTTCCAATTGGTCCAGCTTTTTACGATGTGAGGTGAGTATTATCGTTTCCCTTCTAACTTGATAACTTATAAGTTTATCCATCGTCAGTTGAGTAATACCAGTGGCATTGACAGCTTCATTTATTTATTGGAGTTTAGTGTCATTTTAAGCATCTGTGGCTATATCACGACCTCAAGATAGTTATGAAGTCAAGTTAAGCCAATCGTTTATACATGGTCTACACAGTTTAGAGGACTTTCATCCAGGCGTTGGATGCAGGTCCTATTTTACCAGTAGAGCAGAATGTGTTTTTCACAGTAGACAAGCACCACTCCGCTTCATTAGATTCTCACGGGGAATGTTAGATGTTTACTCACCCTCTTTGTGTTGTGGTTGGAGTGTGGGAGGAGGGAGCAAAACTATACATTTTTGACAGATGTTAGCGATAGAAAGCAGCGCCGCATTCTTCTAGTGACACACCGCGAAGCAAAGCCTATTTTAACCCTTTACCTAACGTAACGGCCAAAACCGGCCAGCGATATTCTCAAAAATCGCCAATTAATTTTCATTATTTTTTTCATTTTTTGTCTCAAAAACATAGGTTATGACCCCTCATTGGAACGAGCTCGTCGAGCTCGTTCCAATGAGGGGTCATAACCTATGTTTTTGAGACAAAAAATGAAAAAAATTAGTTATTCAAGAATTTTTTTGCATGTGTCGTCTGCTTTTCATGTTAGGTAAAGGGTTAACCCTTAACCCTTTACCTAACATGAAAAGCAGACGTCACAAAAAATGAAAAAAATAATAAAAATTAATTAACGATTTTTGAGAATAGTGCTGGCCGGTTTTGGTCGTTACGTTGGGTAAAGGGTTAAATGGAGGACTTATGCACACATATTTGTGTGCAGTAATTTCATTTTTCTTCACCTCTACAGACAAGACCTGACCTTGCACATATAGAAAGTTCCCATTTTTCTCAACAAAATTAGGTTTCAAACTTTGCGACTGGTCGAGTTCGTTAAGGACACATGCGATTTATCTGTAAGTTTCGAGAACTTTGGAAATTACAGGCAAAAACGAGCTTGACATTGTCAGCTTACTTTTAATTTCTATTTTTCGTTTTGTGACATTTCAAATTCTTGTGTACTTTCTGGGCAGTTTTGGCATGTGTTTTTCATTTCCAGCACCACATGGCATTCAGGGGCGCCGAACCCACACACATCTCTAAACGTTTTCAAGATTTGAATTCTCGTGCAAATACAGCTTTCTGTTAGCTACTACACTTTATCATTAAAAAGAATAAATAATCTTGATATGATTTTTTTCTTTCTCCAAAACACGGCGCAAGACTCTTTATTGGAACAAGCTCGGCGAGCTCGTTCCAGTAAATGAGCATAGGGTGACCAAAAGTGGGTCATAAGCTGTGTCCCGAAAATAAAAATTTTCAAAATTTGCAAGGTATCTTTCCTGCTGTGGGTGTATTCTAACAGTGCTAAGGTGCAGGGTTACCTAGAAAAAATATTCGAAGTGCACCGTTTTTATCAGCTCCGCCGTACATATTCTTCCTGGTGGTCAAATCATATGAAATCAATTTCACTTTAACTCTTTTGGCGCGGAATAATCTGAGAAATTGAATTCTTAGCGCCTAATATTCATCAGGAATTTTACAAAAAGTATAGGTTGTTAGACTAAAGCGTTATTATTTTAAAAGATGTTCTAATGATCTCGTTGACAGTTTTTCAAATGATTTCCTGTATATATTTAAATGGCACCTTTATACTTTCAAGGGACGATATCGTTGTTCATGGTTAGGACATAGATGATGCATGAGACATAGGAATACGTATTTTTTTTCAACCATTTACTCAACGAATCGGCCGCACCCCCCCCCCCCCCCCGACCCGCGTAATATGCAACTTCAGCAGTCGAAAAAATATTATTTTTTAAAAAATTTCAACAAAACCATATCATGTGACCCTCGTTGGAACGAGCTCATCGAGCTCGTTCCAACGAGGGTCACATGACATGGTTTTGTTGAATTTTTTTTAAATAATAATAAATTTTGATATCGTCTGCGTTGGGTAAAGGGTTAAAAGCACTTGGAAATGGACACACACAGTTTGCTAAAATGACTACTGCAGTACCTTTCCGCGGTCTGCCGTCTGTCGACTTTAGTCGCCTGTCGCTCCAAAAGAGTTAAAAATCCACAAGGAAAGAATGAAAAATTTCTGTGAACACTTTATTTCGTCTACTATAGTACTCACCTGTTTTTGTTTTTTTTTTTTTTCGGGGGGCGGGGGGGAATGGTGAAGTGAAGTTTATTTGATTGTACTGTGTTTAACCCTTCACCATACGAATCGGCCTCTCTTTCCACATAATTTAAAAATTGAGCAGTTGAAAAAACAAAATTCAAATAACTTCAACAAAACCATATCATATGACCCCTTATCGCAACGAGCCAAATGGGTCGCATGAAAAAACATTTATAAAAAAAATTAAAACAATAAACTTTGATATCATGTTTGTTTGGTAAAGGGTTAATTATTTTTATTTCACTGTACTTCGTCTTTATTATAATCTTTTTTTCGTGGCGGGGGGGGGGGGGGGGTAGGTTGGGTGAGCTTTAAAGAGAACACTACGAAGCGGAACAGTGCTCGTTCGCTGTGGTAAGCAAGTTGTGCTTTAATTGTAGAATAGGACCAGGTAACCAGCACCTGGGGATGAAGTTCTTTAAAGTGGGTAGCATAGGTATAAACGATTGGCGTGTTGCTGTTGTGATATAGCCATAGAAACCGTTTGAGATCTTAAAGTTCAATAAATAAATTTCAACATTTATTTTTTTTTTCCTGTGACATCATAATATTGTATTAATTATTCTAAATACACTGTAGAATAGCCTAAAAGGTCTGTTAGTTCATTCGCGGACAACCCTAGAACCGACATTGTTTTTTGCAAAGCTCTCCCTGCAATATTTTCCAAAAAATTACATTCATGTGTGTTGGGTCCTGAACGGGATGGGGTTGGGGCTGCAGAGCCAACCTTTTTTGAAGGCAAGCAGTTTGGGGAAAGTTCAGACGATTGGAATCTAGTTTCTGTTGAGTGAGGCGCGGGAGGGGTGCTATGTGTATATAATTATTGTAACAATTGTATAAAAGGTTTAATAGTGTCTCGTAAACTTCCTTTTTGGCTGTGTTTCGTTTCCTTGTTTTGTGCAATATTTTGAATTTTATATCGCGCAATGCAATGTGACACTAGATGAAATATTTACTGACCTACTATTAATACAGGTTTATATAACCCGCGTTTTTTAGACTGTTCTGTCTTACAATATCCATAACTGACAAAAGCCTAGTATAGTGATGTATACACAATAAAAATTCCTACATTTTTTTCGGGAAACTCCGATCCCTTCCGCAGCCTCCTCCTTTTCTTGGTTCGATACTCCCATAATTCTGTGACAATATTACAATTCCAACATGCTCCACAACAAGGTTACTCATTTTTTAGACGAGAAGAAATAAGCTTTGGCTAATAACAAGACATTTTCAATTAAGTTTGCCATTCAATAGGAATACATTCCCTTTGACCGCATTTCTCGGAAAGTTCTCACAAAGAAGAACTGTCTGAGAAATGAGACCGTGTCCTTCAGTACCACTAAATAAACTCTTTATCATTTGAACCCGGAAGACTGATTTTCCGGAACAGGATCGTGATACGACCCGAACGTAAAAAAATAGATAGTTACTCAGTGAATTTGTGTGGAAGACCAATCAAGATCTTCAACGTGCAGCCCCCAAGGCTGCAAGTTGAAAATATTGATTGATCTTCGCCCAAGTAAAGAATATAGACTTTACCAATTGATGGGTCTCAATATACCATAAGGGTCGAGGGGGTTCATTTTTCTGATTTACCCGTTTGTTGGACTTTCATTCGATAACTGAAAGTACCTAAATGATATCTTAACCCTTTACCCAACGTAACAGGAAAAAGCGGCCAGCGCTATTCTCAAAAATCGCCAATTAATTTTCATTATTTTTTTAATTTTTTGTCTCAAAAACATAGGTTATGACCCCTCGTTGGAACGAGCTCGTTCCAATGAGGGGTCATAACCTATGTTTTTGAGACATAAAATGACAAAAATTATTCAAGAATTGTTTTGTTAAGTGGCGTCTGCTTTTCCTGTCAGGTAAAGGGTTAAGTTTCGTACCTTGCTATTTTCAATTCACACAGTACCAGTTGAAATAAGTAAGAAGAACACCACAAGGAGATTTACATCCAGTTTCCTACTGTTAATAGTTCGAAGAATAATTAATAATAATTTCCAGAAAATTCTCACTCTCTCCCTGGCTCTCTTAGAATAAATATTCGGAGTCGGTTTTATCAATAAAAGGGACAAAAAGAGAGCAAAATATTTCTTGGGTAATCCTGCATCCGTTGGAGTATTATCTTCAAAATCATAAATCTGTTTCAAAGTTGACCCGTCTGCATGTATTCGTATGAGGCTTTTTTTTTCTCTTGTAAAAAAAATAATATTTGTCCAACTTCATGAATACATTTGACATTAAATATAGGCTTTTATTTGAAGATCAACGTTGTCAACCCCATAATAGCTCAAAAGAATAAAATCAAAATGTGTTGGAGTAGATCAATCTAAGGCAGTAGATTAAGGTGGCTGGGGCCCCATATTACGAGAAAACTTATGACTGACTTAAGTCCCAATTAAACCTGATTTTTTTGCTCAAATCGGATATTTTGAAAAAAGTTGAAGTTCAACATTGAACTCACACACTCAAGTCTTTACTTTAGATATTGAGTTAGCAAACACAATACTACCTTTTGCAGTTGCTCGCGCTTACTCGGTGATTCTATCCGGGTACTTCGGCTCCCTCCACACGTAAAACTGTCCAACACGAGGTGACTCTGGTTGTCGAAAATGTCTCTAAACTCCAATAAATAAATAAATGCTAGCTTTTCCAAAAAGATGAATCTATTTTGCATTTGTGGGGAGGTTCAATACAGTTTATTCCTACAGCCCTATTGGGTTGCTGGGTTAATTGTTTATCGATCGTCTCAACCCTTTACCTAACAAATCTGAGGCATCCTCCTGCGTAATATGCAAATACAGCAGATGGAAAAAAATATTTCAAAACATTTTAGTAAAATCATATTTTGTGACCCGTTATTGGAACTAGCTCGTTCCAATGAGAGATCACATGATATGGTTTCGTTGAATTTATTTTTAAATTTAAAAAAAATAATATTTAAAATACTTTTTCATATCGTCTGCGTTGGTTAAAGGGTTAAGCTATTTATTGTTTATTATAATGTATTAATCACTAACCGACTGATGAATTTTCTAAACACTCAAATTTATGTACACTGAGGGTTTCAAGTCGACTAGGAACTCTTGACTTTCATCGGAAAAATTCGTGAACGGTAACGAATAGTTTGAACATTTACGTTTCAACTTTAATTGCTTCCGAATTTAGATTCGCATGAAAATCTCAGCTGAATCCAAAGCTGAAGTTAAGTCAGGAGTCGTGACTCTGAACTTAAGTTTTTTTTCGAGGTATGGACTCCAGTTATACTTTCATCTCAGCACAGAGACTTCAATATTTACTACTTACCACCACCACCACCACCACCCACCACCACCACCCACCACCACCACTATGTCACAAACGAGTTTTTATATATTTAGCCCGATATTAACCTTTGTGTGTATGGAAGGGGTCAATATTGTGATGGCGGTATTTTTTTATTTTCTGTGAAGTTTTGCTTAAGGACAGCATCAAATTAGAACTTAATTCCTAACGGATGCGCTACTTCGTCGGTAAGTTTTTTTTCGGAATTAGCACGCGCAAAAAGACGAAGTGTGTCGTTGACAAGAATGAAGCTCAGAAACGCATGAAGCAGTAAGCTTGGAATATGATTAGTAGGGGAGTTCTGGAGTGCCCTCCTGGTACAAATTCTGTTTTTTTAGTGTGTGGGTGGAGGGGACGGGACCCTAAATTTAATCACTTCGAGTGGCGTAACTCCTGAAATAAAACAGTATGCACTGACAATTGACTATAAGAAGTCTTTATTGGCAGTATCCAGGGACTTAAATAAAGGTGTGTGTGTGGGGGGGGGGGGGGGGGGGGCAATGCCAATACGGACATTTTCTTCTATTTCGAGTCTTTGATATAAATTCGCTCTTGCAAGTAATAATGTTCTTTCTTTCTTGACTAGACTTCCTACTTGGACATAACATATCACGCACAGGCCAACAGTCGGTCATACAAATACTTTCCTTTGGTTCTATGCTCGGCTTTTGTGAGCCGAGCATGATCAATTTGCTTACGAATTCTGCGTGTATTTATTTATCCAAAAATATATTTTCAAGACCTCTTGAGAGCTTTTACTATAATCCCGAATAACATATATTCCAACAAGGTAGTTGCAATATCTTACCTTATCTTACACCACCGCCACCACCACCAATCAACCATCATCTTGACGCTCCTGTACACATGGAGCAGCCAGGTTGGAATATGATTAGCAATGGTGTTTTAGAACCCCCCCCCCCCCCACCCTCCTCCCCTCCTCTCTCTCTCACACACACACTCACGCACATACACATACCTGTGTAAATTCTGAATTTGTTTTTAGTGTGTATGGGCAAGAGATGAGATTCAGGAGACCCGCAAAACTAATCAGGTCGACGAACGGCATAACTGCTTAAAATAAGTATGTATGCACTGTCAACAGCTTATAATAGCCCTTTCTGACAGCATCCCATTGTAACATGTTTCGTTTTTTTTCCAAGAGAGTCTCTCATCACAGCCTTCGCTCCTTAACCATTTACCTACCACGAAAAGCAGACGATACTTGCAAATAAAATTATTGAAGCACAAATATTTTTTGATTTTTGCGTAAGAAACACAGCTTATGACCCCCTCATTGGAACGGGCTTAACGAGCTCGTCCCAATAAGGGGTCATAAGATAAGTTTTTGTGACAAAAAATGAAAAAGTAATAAAAATTGAATGGTGAATTTTGTGAATAACGCTGTCGGGTTTTGGGCGTTACGTTGGATAAAGGGTTAATGAATGTACTTTTTTAAGTAGCGTCAGATAATCTGACGTCACGAGAAACGTTTATTCAATTTTATTCTTCATTTAAATGGATCCAGGTGATAACGGGATATCGCCCCGTGGGAACCCGAGATATGAAGCAGTACTTTGTTTACTTACATTTCGATATACCAGCAGTCTAGTCTGTCACTGATCACTCAGATGCAAAGAAATAGTATTCTTTTAAATTGAAATATCAAAATTTTCTCCCGCCAGGCCGAACTATAGTCGACCCGATGGGTCCGTGCCCCCCACCCCCTTGTTGATGCCATTCTTGCCGAATGAGTGATGAAAATGATACAAAGATGTCATCGAAATGTACTGTGTGTGAACTGCCATTGAGCACTCAGATGCAAGGAAGCAGCGTTCATCGGTTCGAAAAATCAAAAATTTCTCCGGGTACGGGATCCGCCTCGGTTCATTTCCTTTTAACTTTTCTTGGCCCAGTCCTCCCTTGTGAAGATATCGACCAGCCCCACCCCTTTCATCCTACGGATTTGGAACTCCCGTTATTTATCTGTTTGATATATCATTTCCCAAATGAAAGCAGGGCAGCACTCAAGAAGCTCGTTCCAAAGAAGTTCTCAAAGTAAGATTTGATCTTCAATAAAATAAAATGTTGGTTTTATGATGATTTTTTTTTTGAGGATATGAATTTGAAAACTGGTGGAATTTTGTCTTTCTGCAAATCTTAGAAGACTTTTTTTTTATTTAAAAAATTATTTTAGGAACTAGCCAGTACATGTTATTTTTAAACGTGTGAATTTATAACGTAAAATTACTGAGTGTTTTTTTAATTGCTCCTTGCAGTTTGAAATGTTAATATTTTATTTCAAAAGCTAAAAATCCTCGAAAATCAGCTCTGTCAAAGAAGATTGAACTGCTTAACCATTTGCCTAACTAGAAAAGCAGACGACACTTGCAAATAAAATACTTGAATAACTCATTTTTTTTATTTTTTTATCACAAAAACACAGCTTATGACCCCTCATTGGAACGAGCACAGTAAGCTCGTTCCAATGAGGGGGTCATAAGCTATTTTTGTGATAAAAATGAAAAAAAATAATGAAAACTGGATAGTATTTTTGTAAATAGCGCTGGGCGGTTTTGGCCGTTACGTTAGATAAAGGGTTAAATTCATAGTTGCATTATGAGAACCGTTTTGGGCTTGAAATTTTGGTATTGTGATATCTGACGGCAGAGGGTTAACAGTCGTAATCACAAATATTGGTGCACCTGACTCAATGAGACAGCAAAGGCAGATACAATAGTTTCCCCCTTTGACAAAAAAAAAATTAAATTAAAAATTCTGAACTCCTCATATGGGAACGTTTGTATTTTGTGTTGCTGACATGCACTTGTGTGTGAGATGGGTGTCCAGATCACACTTCTGACAGACATTAGACACTTGACGCACCGATAATTTCAGACGGTAATTCTATGGTCTCCATGTTACCGACCTCATCCACACCCATAGCTTTGTGATCGAAAATATTTAAAAAAAAAATTGATGCCTATAACGGCGTGCTATTCTTGACTCTTGGCAGCTAGTCATCAATTTTTTCTTGAAAAATCCGTTGTTTTAAGCATCTTGGTCATTCTTTGAATCATTTTAGCTTAACTTGGCGATGTCAAGATAAGCTATTGCCATCGCGCGTGTGGAAGTCTGTGAGTCTGTTCACATTTTCTTTAGCACAGGCTACACCCCGTAGTTCTTGTCTGATCATCACTAAACTTTATGTGCAGTTTCGAGGTCATTCTAGATGAGAACGACTCATTTTGGTCTCGATCGCTGAACTGTGACGGCTGCGCGGGCCCGAAAATCGAAAACGTTTAGCACAGTATACAGGTCGTATTTATGAAGGGATTTCATTGTAACTTGGTAGCACGACTCTATATAATGTCTAGATGAGAATGTCCTATTTTGGTCGGGTTCAGTCAACCGTGGTGGCACGGGAGACGTGACCTAGATTTGTTTAGTACATTTGTTTGTCTAGGTCACGTCTCCCGTGCCACCACGGTTCATATTTATGAAGGGATTTCATTGTAACTTGGTAGGATGATTCGGCATGATATCTTGATGAGACTGTCCTTTTGGTCGCGATCGTCAACCGTAACCACCGGACGGAAATGTAACCAAGATTCCTTTAGCAAAGTCTACGAGTCATATTTATGAAGGGATTTCATTGTATCTTGGTAGGATGACTCGTTTTGGGATGATTTTACTGTAACGTGGTAACTTTGGTTGACATACGTTAACTGTGAGGGCCCCATCAACCCAGGGCATCAGTTCTTTTATATAGAGTCTACACCTCAGATTATTATTGTTGAAAACATTGCATGTAGGGTACAGAACTTAACATATTCTCAATTATCACAATTCTTGTCTTATTTCATATTTAATAAATATTGAAGATTACCCATTTCATCAAACATAACACACAGTCAAATTAAGCTGCAGTGTCATTGACACTTTAATTCTTCACCCTGTCAACACGGTACGCATAAATTTTTGCATAAAACAAAATTCAATGGTCGGTTGGAAAACTTATAATGGACAATGACCAGTTCAGTATTAATTTAATCCTGCAGCCTTTTGGAGTTGTATGATCAAAACCCTTTACCTAACGCAGACGATATAAAAATTTATTATTTTAAATATCAGTTTTTCAAATTTAAAAAAAAAATTTCAACAAAACCATATCATGTGACCCCTCGTTGGAACGAGCTCGACGAGAGGTCACATGATATGGTTTTGTTGAAATTTTTTGAAAAATAATATTTTTTCAACTGCTGAATTTGCATATTACGCGGGCGGATGCGGCCGATTCGTTGGATAAAAATGTTAACTCCTTGCTAAATATATTAAAAATATCTTTTGTCAAATCTAATCAAAGCAGCCATGAATGACTAGATTTGATAAAAAATTCATCTAAATTTGACTAAAGAGATTATCAGTCAAACGTCTATTCAATTTACAGGAGAGAAATATTGTTAACTGATCCCAAATTATACTTATTTCAGCGGTAAGCTATTTTTTTGTTCTGGGCAGGAATATCTGGAATCTACGAATGGATCTTTAGCCTGCACAGAGTCTGCCTCTCTCCGCACAGAGGACAGCCATTTTACGTCCCCACCCGATAGGACGTACGCTGTGACAGAATCAACCCCGCAATTGATGCTGACAGTGTTCGGACACCTCGAGAACTTTCCCCGACCGGGGATCAATCCCGGGACCTCTGGCATGAGAGAAGAGACCAGCCCACTTATCCACTCGGACTCCACTCTCAACGACCTGCCCGCCTCTGATTAACCCTTTACCTAACATGAAAAGCAGACGACACTTGCCAAAAAAATTCTTGAATAACTATTTTTTTTCATTTTTTGTCTCAAAAACATAGGTTATGAACCCTCACTGGAACGAGCTCGACGAGCTCGTTCCAATGAGGCGTCATTACCTATGTTTTTGAGACAAAAAATGAAAAAATAATTAAAATTAATAGACGATTTTTGAGAATAGCGCTGGTCGGTTTTGGTCGTTACGTTGGCTAAAGGGTTAAATATAATTAGCAAATTAAAATGTGATTATGCAGTTTACTGTTGTAAACTGAAACAAAATACTTGGTTGTGTCATCATGTCTAAGAAATGCACTTACTGGAAAATTAGGAAACTTTAACCCGTTTACTCAACACATGCCATATCAAAATTTAGGTTATTTTTTCTTCAAATTTTTCAGAAAATGTCAGCAAAATCATATCATGTGATGAACTCGTTAAAATATATGATAACATGATAAGGTTTTGTTGAATTTTGTTTTAAATAATTTTTTTCAACAGCTCAATTTATAAATCATGCGGGTGGATGCGACCGATTCGCTAAATGGAAGGTTTAAAGAGGGTTGCCTAACCTGAAGCTGCTACTATACTAATAATAATACTATCAACATGTTGTTTCTACGATTTTGTCGCAAAGTAAGTCTAACTCCCGGTTAAACTACCATATTTTTATTTGACAGGAATTTGAAAAAGATGATTGGTCTTTCTGTCATGAAAATAATTCTTTGAGCTGGGAGCGCCGTGGCTCAGTGGTTAGGCACTGGATTTAAATCCGAAACGTTCATGGTTCGATCCCCACCAGGGGCAGCTGCGTTGGGTCCTTGAGCGAGGCACTTAATCTCGGTTGCTCATGTGGGAGGCCGGGTGGCACTATTTAATAAGGCGGACTGCTCGTCGATGGTACCCTTGCCTTCAACCAACGCTTACCTTACTTGTGCGGAGTTGGGTGCGCTGAGGAGTCTGACATTACTCGCCACTGCTCGGTGGTTCTCTCCGGGTACTCAGGCTTCCTCCACCCGTAAACCTGTCCGACACGGCTGTCGAAAGTGTCGTTAAACCCCAATAAATTAATAAACAAATATTCAGTCAGCTAAGTTTTGCTCAGTAAGTGTTCTGCTCAGAAAAAAAACAACTTTTTGCGCCCCGTGTTTGTAATTTTTCCAGATCCTCCCCCGCTCAAGTCATCAAAAAATATTTGACTGACAAACCATCAAGTCTCCTGTTCTATATAATAATACTTTTATCTTTTGTTTTGTATCTTTAGGCACGGATGTGTCGCTTAAAAGGGTCACCACATACACTGACAAAGCACGACAAATGTACCTCGAAAAACGACTCAATTTCGAGCTTCATTGCGATCGTTTGTTTTCTTAGGGAAAATTTCCGGTGACTATAAAATTGGCAACAACATGGAAAGGATGGAAACAGAGAGACACAATCAAAACATTAACTGATGATTGATCATCAACTGGGGATTTCTCGGTGAGAAATTGCCTGGCGTGTATGGAATTTTAAAAAGTCCCATCTACACCACAGATTTGTACTCAGAGAGAATCTCCATCTGTAAAATATTGCATTCCGGCTTCAATGGTTACGAGTGACGAAGTAGTATGAACCTGACAGCTGTGGAAGTCTCACTTAAGTGTTTAGTCAGTGGAAGTGGAACGACTGAGGCTACCTTGATCACAGCCGTAATTTTCCAAACACTGCTTTAGCAACTAAAACTCCTTCAGTGTCATCATTAACCTCGTCCAAGAACAACAAATCTCCCCGTGCAAGCGAACTGGCGCTAACTGCAATACTTTCTATTTTCAAGGGACGAACGTTTGTTTCCCATAGCCATAAAGAAGGAGGGGGGGGGGGGGGGGGAGGGGGGAATGAAAGGTGTTTTTTTAGCTCACCGAAGGAAGCTAAACTTATCACTTGCCGTCCGTCGTCGTCCGTCGTCCGTCATCCGTCGTTGTCCGTCGTCGTCCGTCAAGCGTCGTGAACATTTTTCAAACGACTTCTCCTCTGAAACCGCTAGGTCGATTTGCATGAAACTTGGTATGGATGTTCATTACCATATGTCAATTCAAGTTTGTTCAAATGAAATGGACATGCCCACTTAGGGCTTCATAGGGGGCATAACTTCGATAGCTCCCTATGTATATTAGAGAAATTACTAAAAAATCTTCTCCTCCCGCACAAGTGGGCAGAATCATTTGATATTTGGTATACAGCATTATGGGGTGGATCTGATTCAAGTTTGTTCAAATCGGCCCCCTGGATTCATATTTGGGCTCACTATAGAAGCCCGGATTCGAACTTAGTGCATTTCAGGCAAATTTCTTAAAAAATCTTCTCCTCCAGATCCAGCAGGCAAAATCTTTTGATATTTGGTATGCAACATTGTGGGGTGGATCTGATTCAAGTTTGTTCAAATCGGCCCCCTGAATTCACATTTGGGCTCAGTATAGAAGCCCGAATTCGAACTTAGTGCATTTCAGGCAAATTTCTTAAAAAAATCTTTTTCTCCAGATCCAGCAGGCAGAATCTTTTGATATTTGGTATGCAACATTGTGGGGTGGATCTGATTCAAGTTTGTTCAAATCGGCCTCCTGGATTCACATTTGGGCTCAGTATAGAAGCATGAATTCGAACTTAGTGCATTTCAGGCAAATTTCTTAAAAAATCTTCTTCTCCAGATCCAGCAGGCAGAATCTTTTGATATTTGGTATGCAACATTGTGGGGTGGATCTGATTCAAGTTTGTTCAAATCCGCCCCTGGATTCATATTTGGGCTTACTATAGAAGCTCGAATTCGAACTTAGTGCATTTCAGGCAAATTTCTTAAAAAAATATTCTTCTCCAGATCCAGCAGTCGGGATGTTTTGATATTTGGTATGCAGCATCCTTAGGGGGGTGAGATTCAAGCCATATCCCTAGGTCCATATTTGGGCTCACTGTGAGAGTTTGAATTGTAACTTAGTTCGAGATGAGGAATTTTCTTAAAAAATCTTCTTCTTCAGATCCAGCAGTCGGAATGTTTTGATATGTGGTGTGTAGCATCCTTGGGGGGGGGGGGGGGGGGGGGGGGAGAGATTCAAGTTTGTTAAAACCAAGTCCCTGGGTCCATATTTGGGCTCCCTGTGGGAGCCCGAATTATAACTTAGTCAATATGAGGAATTTTTCTTTAAAAATCTTCTTCTTCAGATTCAGCAGTCGGAGTGTTTTGATATTTGGCATGCAGCATTCTTAGGGGGTGAGATTCAAATTTCTTCAAACCAAGTCCCTGGGTTCATATTTGGGCTCAGTGTGGGAGCCCGAATGATAACTTAGTTCAAAGTGAGGAATTATATTTAAAATCTTCTTCTTCAGATCCAGCAGATGAATGCTTTTGATATTTGGTGTGCAGCATCCGTAGGGTGGGTGGGGTGGGGGTGAGGAGGGTGGTAAGATTCAAGTTTGTTCAAGCCATGTCCCTAGTTCCATTATATTTGTCTCTCATGACTTCATTCCTTTGTAGTGTTGATGAACCATGTCTAACTGAATGTGATCCCAAATACTCCTTTGAACCACTTTGGCCGGTGAGCGATTAAGGCTCCTTGGGGCCTCTTGTATTAATAGAGCTAGTGGGATATGGGCGTTAGGTATAGGATTGACGTTGAGTCAGGCTGTAAAATACTGGCCGCGAGGTGAGCGGTTTGATCAAACTTTTAGAACTACATGCAGGTTTTAAGATGCATAATCCCATTTGTACACCCCCTCGACTGTAAATTATCCATCGGAGGCTCTCGGAAGTCATAAATTCCAACTATATATAAATCAATATTGGGGAGGGTGGGGCGAGGGTTACTACTCATCAATCGATATTTGGAGGACTGTTCAGTCTAAAAACTCCATATATTGGCCATATTCTAGGTAATGTTTGAAAAAAATCCTCCAGTACCCTGTCTGAAATTTCCAACTTTTTCCAATTTAGGGCTTCGAATTTCCAACTATTGTAAATTTGACAGACTATGTGTCGGGCGACCGGCGAATATCTACTGCCTTTTAAATTTTATCTTCCGAAACATTAGGCCTACGTTTGATGCCTTAAGTAGCCTCCTGGGCCACGCCTATCAAGCGTGTTCTAATAATCGGTCTTTACCTAAGATTTGAAAATGTGTTAACCCTTTACCCAACGTAACGGCCAAAACCGGCCAGCGCTATTCTAAAAAATCGCCAATTAATTTTCAAAATATTTTCATTTTTTGTCTCAAAAACATAGGTTATGACCCCTCGTTGGAACGAGCTCGTCGAGCTCGTTCCAACGAGGGGTCATAACCTATGTTTTTGAGACAAAAAATGAAAAAAATTAGTTATTCAAGAATTTTTTTTGCAAGTGTCGTCTGCTTTTCATGTTAGGTAAAGGGTTAGTGTGAGTACAAGAAGGGACCACTCGAATATACTAGAGGGTGATAATTTATTGAAAGTATATTTTTTCAAGGGTTGCGTCTGTGACTTTCAAAACTTCATGTGGCGGTGACTGTGTTGGGGCGATGATGGAGTGTGTATGGGGGAGGGGTATAATCGATACTGGGTCTCGGTCATCATGTAGGCCAGCTTCCCCGATGGAGAGGGTGGGGTGAGATTAGAATAAGCACACCACAAGCTAAAATATCTCGGAAGTTTCTCATTAAAACCATACAAATATGGATATCATTAGAACCAGCTCATCGAGCTGGTTCTACTGATATCCATACTTGTATGGCTTTATTGAAAAATTGTGAAATTTGTTTTAAAAAAATGTGAAATTTAATTTATTTTTTTAAAATACTGTATTAGATAAAGGGTTATTGATAATTTTATCGTTGAAACGGTCTCGAATGCACACGACATTCGACCTTTTCTCTTTGTGGGAAGCAGAAAGCGAACGTGATTGTCACGTGTTTTCAACAAATGCATGCAGCGAGGCATTCAATATGGTTGCGTACACTTCAAAGAAGAAATACAACGTAACAAAAATTACGCAATTCTTTTCGGTCTCCGTACACATAATAATCTCATAGCTAAAGAATTTTCAACACCTCACAAATTTTATATTATTAAAAATTAAATGGGTGACGACTTGTGGGTTTTGTCGCCCATGAAAACTGCAGTCTCCAATCATCGGCGTGCAATATCGGTCATTCGTGTGTTACGCCAGAGCTGTGCACATTGGAGTCGATAGACGAAAATATTTTTTCTTCATCTCAAGCTAAGTCTTCTCCCTCAAACAACGGAGATGCTATCAGCTTCACCTGTCCCACGGAACGTCACCGAAACAGTCAAATAGTGGGCCCTCGAGCATGTGACCGTGGGCCCCGAATTCATGCCGAAATCGCGAGAGGACGAGGGGTAAGATATCGATTTTTAATTCAAATATTAAACGCATTTCAAAGAAAACATTCGTGACATAATTTTCATCCAGCTTCGCTTTGATTTATCGTACACGCTTCATGCTTTTTCAAATGGTGGTAACTGACTCGCACAAGTTTTTGGGGAATTGGTGACGAAACCGCCCGCGTCTGTGACCATGCACAGTGGCAACGGTTCGATGTCAAGATCAAAGGGCTCGGGTACAGGTATTGTCAAAGTTACTCGGCCCATTGACACCAGTGCACTCCTGCACTGATCAATATCAGTTATCAGTCAGAAGAACCAATCATATGCCTGTTAAATGGTTTTGACATACAATAACCTACTTGTGAGAAAACCCATAATCATCAAGTGAAATGAATAATATTTCAGTGTCTTAATCTCGGCAGTTTTTACAATGTAAATAGGTATATATGATGAAATATTTAAACCACTGCAGTTTTCTTCCAGGTTTTCCACAATTATGGGCATTTTGCAGTGTGACCGGTTTCTTTTTCAAAGTAAATTTATTTTTTCACTTCTCTAAGGCATTTATACAAGTTTGTTTTAAATTGAAAATTCAAAGTATTGCTCTTCATTCACCAGTATATGTAAAACTGAAGACACATGCTACAGTTGAACATTACATTTCAACCACATGTTACTTCTATCAACCAGAAGGCAAATATCCTAACCTAATGTCCTCAAAGTAATAACTTGTAGCAGGTGCAGAGCCCAGAGGAGTAAACAGAGTTTAAAACTACGGTGTGCCTAGCCACATTTTTAGTGGGTGGGGGTGGGGGGGCAAGGATGGTATGTTGTGGGGTACTTGGCAACATTCAGTGCTGTAAGAGCGAATCAGAGACCTTTGTAGAATGTATGTGAAACTTTCATTAGGCCAATTTTTTTTTGAGAGGGGGTGGGGTAGAAAAAGGTTCGAAGGGGGAGGGGTTCAGGCCTTTGGGGCTATGCCACCTGTGATCCGAAAGCATATTTAAAATTTTCGCTGGGTATGTAACTGAGACCAACCCTTCTCCAGAGTGTCCAATGATGCAGAAGAACCCTGTTAATTGAATAACCACTTTGCCTGTGAAAAGTATTCAGTTAACAGTAGTATTTCATTATCAGGAAATTGGTAATTTTCCAGTATTCTAGTGATGAATTGAGCATTTATTCTATTATACAGTGGAACCCTGTTAATTGAATAGCCACTTTGCCAATGAAAATTATTCAATTAACAGGAGTACAGTGGAGCCCACTTAATTGGATATCTCTTAATTGTATATCCCTGTTAACTGAATATAATTTTCAAACACAAAAACATTTACCATACCTTCAGTACAAATTTGATCTGTTAATTGCATATGGGTTGTAGAGTAAACTCCTGTTAATTGTATATAAATTTTTGTAATATGTTGAAAAAATTACTGTGACACACACCAAATTCCCCTTATATATCTCAACCTTTTTGGTCTCATTACATTCAATACAGACATTTATTCTATTATATCTTGTTTGACAGAGCTCTATGAGCTCTGTCAAACAAGATATAATAGAATAAATGCTCAGTTTACCTCCAGAACACAGGAAACTGACCAAATCCCTGTTAATTGTATACTCCTGTTAATTGAATAATTTTCACTGGCAAAATGGATATTCAATTAAGAGGATTCTACTATATTCAATTAACAGGGATTGTATTCTAGAGATAAACTTTGTATTCTATTATATCTTGTTTGACAGAGCTCCATGAGCTTTGTCAAACAAGATACGATAGATCAAATGCCTGTATTGATTGTACTGGGGGCATGGTGGCTTAGTTGGTAGAGGTGCAGGCTGCAAGCTGAGAGGTCCTCAGTTCGAATTCCTCCTGTGGCAACCGCGTTGTGTCCTTGGGCAAGACACTTCACCATTGCCCAAGTGGGTGTGGTGGCATTGTATACTAAGCCGTACTGCCCGTCGATGGTACAGTTGTCTTCAAGACACCCAACCAATGCAAACCTTGCCTATGTGGAGTTAGTATGTTTGGGAGCTGACAGTTGCTCGGTGGTTCTCTCTGGGTACTTTGGCTTCCTCCACCCGTAAAAGTGTCATGGTCATGATTAGTCATAGTGCAGAAGTATGTGACCTTAAACACCAATAAATAAATAAATTTGATGTACTGAAGCCAATTAGGTCTAGAAACAAAGGAAAACTGTGGAGGGTCAGGGTAGTTCCTCGACAGGTTACAAAATTTTTTTATTCAATTAACAGGAGTTTACTCTATAACCTATATTCAATTAACAGGTCAAATTTGTACTGGAATGGTAAATGGTTTTGTGTTGAGAAATTATATTGAATTAACAGGATTATTCAGTTAAGATATCCAAATAAGTGGGCTCCACTGTATCTCACGGAGCCCTGTCAAACCAGATAAAATAGATTAATTGCCAATACATTACTGGATGTACTGAGGCCAAGTAGTTCTAAAGAATGGTAAATGGTTTTATGTTTGGAAGATGTTCAATCAACAGAATAATTTAATTAAGAGTATCCTCTGTACTACAAATCAAGACATTAAAAATGTTTTGTATTTTGGTTTAATAACAAGGAAATGAATATGTCTTTGAAATGATTCAGTGAAGGCATAACATTGATATTTGGCTAATTTATGGGAAAGAGGGATCTGAGGTATCATTGAGTTTCCCCAACGAAAGACTGTTAATAGATCTTCTGTTTCTCAGGTCATTTTTTTTGTAAAATTGCATGTGGGTAGGCAGTTTTTATTTTCTTTTTATATGCCCGTTCGACAAAACGGTTATCTTATGTAATAAGTCAGTCTGTCTGTCTGTCCATCTGCCCATCCATTAATATTTTTGGTGTCCGACCGATAACTCCTGTTTGGATGATTTGATCTCAATCAAAGTCGGTATGTGTATTACCCAGCTAGTAATACAGACCAAGTTTGAATATGGGTTCCGTCCAATTAATTTTACATGAGTTACGGCCCTTTTTTTTTACTTAGAATTCAACTGCCTTTCAACATATTTGGTTTCTGACCAATAACTCCAGTTTGGATCATTTGATCTCAACCAAAGTTGGTATGTGTATTGTCCAGCTCATAAAAAAGACCAGGTATGAATATGGGTCCAATCCAATTATTTTTACATGAGTTACAGCCCTTTTTCAACTTAGAACAGGCATATTTAGCCATGCCTGGCGATGCTCTTGTTTATTTTTGTAATTATTTCTTTGCCATTGAAAGTTCATGTTTTTGGTTTGTTTTATGTTTTAGGCCTCATAATCTACAGAATGGTATGGGTGATGGTGTTTTTCGTCCCTTGAGTGCAAGAAGGCTTTGCATTGCTAAAGCATTATAAAGCCTTGTTGCACTCAATGGACAAATTTATCAGTTTTATTAACTTGGGTAAAATATCAGACCTAAATCATTTGATTTTTATTTTTCTAAGTTTGCATTGGTTATAAAAAGAGAGCATGTGGCAGCCAAAAGGACCATGCAGAAGACCCTGAGAAACAGATTTTTAACTTTTTAAGCCTATAATTAATTTTATTTTTTGTGGAAGGATGGTTACAGAAAAAAGATTGTCAGTATGTAGCAAGAATGTAGACAAATCACTTTTGCTGCTTTTCAGGTTTAAATCACTTTTTATGAAACTGGACAGAAAGCACAAAAACAACCCATACTACGTGTTATCTGCTCTAATTTGGGAACATTCCTATAATTGAGGGACACTGGTTCCTGTTGTGAGTTTATGAAATTTAACCCTTCACCCAACGTATCGGCCAAAACCGGCCAGCGCTATTCTCAAAAATCGCCAATTAATTTTCAAAATATTTTCATTTTTTGTCTCAAAAACATAGGTTATGACCCCTCCTTGGAACGAGCTCGTCGAGCTCGTTCCAACGAGAGGTCTTGACCTATGTTTTTGAGACAAAAAAAATGAAAAAATTAGTTATTCAAGAATTATTTTTGCAAGTGTCGTCTGCTTTTTTCTGTTAGGTAAAGGGTTAAAGACCTTATTCACCCAGGGATTCTTCTGCCCTCTTTGGGAAAGGATCCGGGGCCCATGTCATTGGAAAAATTTGCATCAAAGGGGCTCCAGTTGGGAATTTGTTTTGGAGGAGAAAAAGCATACAAAGACTAAGAAATTTGAATTGAGCAGAGAACATTAAGACCGATACCTAAGCAACTGCATGTATGGGGGCACGGTGGCTCAGTAGGTAGAGGGTGCAGACTGCAAGCCAAGAGGTCCTCGGCACAAATCTCACCTATGGTAACTGCATTGTGTCCTTGGGCAAGACACTTCACCCCCTTTGCCTACGTGGGGGCACGGTTACATTGTCTACTAAGGCGTACTGCACATCGATGGTGCACCTGTCTTCAACCAATACTAACCCTGCTTGTGTGGAGTTAGTATGTTAGGGAGCCGGCAGTTGCTCACCATTGCTTGGTGGTTCCCTCTAGGTACTCCGGCTTCCTCCACCTATAAAACTGTTAAGGCCATGATTAGCCATTGTGCAGAAATATGTGACCTTACACACCAATAAATAAATAAATAAATAAATAAATAAATAAATAAATAAATAAATAAATAAATAAATAACTGCGTGTATAATACAAATAATTTTGGAACAGACGTCACATGGAATCATGTTCAAACAGTCTCTGTAGTCTCTATTATCAATAAATTGTTTTATTCTATTAAAGAAGAGCTTGTCATTTGCATTTGTATTAGGAGACTTTGTTAAGCAAGCAATTTAAATTTAATGTACTATTGGTGCCCTGAACCAGGTGGCCATAAGACTTCAGAAAGGCCTTATGACTACCGAGTGCAGGGAATGAGTTGTGCATTAAATTTTTGTTTGCGTTGGAACTGAGATTTGGAAATATAGGGTTAAGAATTGGGTAGAATCCAAGAGGTCCCAAAAACAGCCCCCGCAGATACCCAAGAGAATCCCTGTCACTCAAAATATTTTCTGACCCTTTACCTAACAAATCGCCCGCATCCGCCCGCGTAATATGCAAATTGAGCAGTTGAAAAAATTAAATTTTTCAAAATATTTCAACAAAACCATATCATGTGACCCCTCATTGGAACGAGCTCATTTAGCTCGTTCCAATGAGGGGTCACATGATATGGTTTTGCTGAAATGTTTTGAAAAATTTAAAAAAATGATATTTAAAATAATAAATTTTTATATCGTCTGCATTGGGTAAAGGGTTAAAGGCCTAGGAATTGCAATTCAACATGGTTAACATACAAAGAACATGTCCAGAGGAAACAGATAGGTAAACAGATAGGTACATCTTGGTGAGACTGTAAACAGTAGGGCTGCAAGAGTGGGTCATGATGTTTTGTTGCCAAGTAGTTTGAGAAATCTAATTTCATTGAAATGAAGCTGCTTGACCGCAAACTGTATAATGATTTGTTATTTGGCCATTGTGTGGGTGGATATTAGACTTTTCCTTCTACTCACCAACCCAGTAGAAATGTGAGGACTCAAGAAGCAAATCTGCAGTTATGGACCACTGGGCCACCCGGTGGTCCATAACTGCAGATTTACTTCTTGTGTCCTCACTTTTTGATGTTTGATGAGTGTATCGTGATATGTATCAAATCGTGGGGAACGTATCGTGATATGCATCGTAGCAGGAGGACCCATATCATTGCAGCCCTAGTAAACAGATAGGTACATCTTGGTTGGGGTCCTCATTAGAACCCGAAGTGAAGTAGTGCTTGTTTTCTGTGGTGAACAATCTGTTTTACTGGTAAAATAGAACCCAGTAACTAATGCCTGGGGTGGAAATCCTCTAAAATAGGCAACATAGTTATAAATGATTGGCTGTACTCAAGCCAGAAAATAAGCAGACTGTCATCTGCAAAATGAGATCCCCAGTGGGTAAATTTAGTTATGCTACCTGCACAGCAGGGTCGCATCACTAAATTTATCCTCTGTCAACCTCAGTCTGAATCAGGGTCTCAAAGCTAAACAGAAAGAGGTACCCAGAGGATAAATTGGTCCACTGTATAGGATAGCATCATCAGATTCACCTTCTGGGGACCTCATTCTGCAAATGTCAGACTGCTTATTTTCAGGTCTGGCTGTACTTGACTTTATATCTATGTTGTGGTCATGATTAGCCATTGTGCAGAAATTTGTGATCTTAAATAAATAAATAAAGGCCCAGCAATTGCAATATAACACTGTTAACACACAAGGAACATATCCTGTTGCTGTTTGTTGGTACTGTTTGGTCAGTGTTAATTTATACACTTAAGTACATCTTGGTTGGGGGTCAATTTGGCAAGAATAATGAGAGGCTGTCAAGGGGACCCTCTGTCTGCCTTGCTGAAAACCTGATTTTAATTAACAGGGGTTTCCTCTCTAACTAATTTGCTTTGACACGTAAAATTTCAAAACAAATTTATGGTAAATGGATTGTGCTGAAGGTAAAATATGTAATTAACCCTTTACCTAACATGAAAAGCAGATGACAATTGCAAAAAAATTTCTTGAATAACTAATTTTTTTCATTTTTTGTCTTAAAAACATAGGTTATGACCCTTCATTGGAACGAGCAAGAGCTTGTTAGAAAGAGGGGCCTTAACCTATGTTTTTGAGACAAATAATGAAAATTAATTGACAATTTTTGTGAATAGCACTTGCCGGTTTTGGCCGTTACATTGGGTAAAGGGTTAACTGATATTCTATAAGCCAGTATCCAGTTAATATACGAGGAACACTGTATCGTCATTTGAACTTTGTTAGAGGTTTTGCTCGGTACACAATCGAAACAGTTTGACGTTTACAAAAGAATTTAGTGGATACATAAAAGTTCTTATTTTCTCCCCAAAAACATAGTTATGACCCCCTCCTTGGAATGAGGCTGATGATATCGTAAACTATGTTTTGAAGGCAAGAAGTAAAAAACGATTAAAATTTGAAGGGCATGTTTGTGAATCATACTGGCATGGGTATGATTGTTACATTAGTTAAAGGGTTAATTTCTATACTTGATAAACTGATAGATTAAAAAGAATGTTATCCTGTTACAGTTAATGCCGATTTACTGATTCAGTTACTGTTTACCTAGATGACAAACCTCTCTGGTAGTGTACACAGATATCAACACTTTTTTATTTTGCTTGATTTAAACCACAAAAGAGTCAAGTTGCCTAAATATCTTGATTTACTACCAATAACATTATATTTTACCGTTGGAGAGAAAACCTATCTCATTTCCAAAGTAGTCTGGAAGGTCTCTAGAACGAATATGAATGACTTAATTATTCATAAATTGTCCCCAAAATTCTTTTTTTTACCATTGACAGTAAATTTCTCAGTTGGATGGCGTTGTACCCTCCTCAAAGTTTAGCTCATTCCAGTATGAGGCCTGAATAGTGAACTGGAGGAAAAAAATGTATTTTTTTGTGTACAGTTTTGAAAAAAAGAGGTGCTGTCCTACACATGTGTCTTCTGGGAAGAATTAAGTAACTTCCGTGTGTTAATCTTTGACTCTGACCCCTGCAAAAATGATTTGCTTTTCTATGATCTGCAAACAGTCTCTTTTTAAGACTCCATCCTCATTAAGGTCTAAAAAAGTTAAAAATCTGTTTCTCAGGCCCTCCCACATGTTTCTTTTGACTGCCACATGCTCTCTTTTTATAACCAATACAAACTTAAAAAATTAAAAATTAAATGGTTTATCTTGGATATTTTACCTTAGTTAATAAAATTGATAAATTTGTCCCTTGAGTGCAAGAAAACTTTATTGCAAAGCCTTCTTGCACTCAGGGGACGAAATACACCACCACCCTTGACAGTGGCATAGCCAGCTCAAAGCAAGTGGAGGGGTGGGGGGTGGGGGTGGGGGGGGAGGGACAAACTTGCAGTGCCTAGCTTAGAGCCGTTTTAATAGGGGGATGAGGGTGGTGTGTGCGGGAAAAGCTTTCCAAGCCTTCACATTTCAGAATTTTGCGTCATTAAAGTTTGAGCTAGGTAACCAATGTAACAATACTCAGGGTTTCTACCAGAGGGAAATAAATGTATACAATATGGGGCGGCCAAGGGTTATCGGTACCATGGGCTGACCATGGTTCGGCCCGTGGTGGAAAAAATTTGAATTTCAGGGTTCAAAAGCCCCCACCTCCTTGCATTTGAGCAGATATTTTGAAATTTTTCATGTACTGATAACTGTCTAACTTTTCACTGACAGAGATAATATTAGGAAAGCAATCTACAAATCTACAACCTAACCCCCATGGACCAAACCCCCCTATGATTTTTATGTCATTTTTGGACAAATTTTGAGGACCAACTTTGATCCCCCCCCCCCCCCCCCCCCCACCACCACCACCACCACCCCAATCCTCCCCATGGCCTCGCCAAGGACCCTTGCTATTTTGTAGATTATGAGGCCTAAAACATAAACCAAGAACACAAACTTCTGATGGCAATGAAATAATTACAAAAATAAAAAATAAAATAAAAAAATGCCTGCCCATGTGCAATATTACCAAAAAAAATAGCCTGAGAAACAGAAGATCTGCTTTGTGGGGTCTAATCTAGAAACTTTTTACCTTTTTAAATCAGCTGACTGAAAGTCAGTGAGAGCTATTGCCATCACTTGGCATCCGACATCTGTTGTCTGGTGCTTCACATTGTATATCATTCATCTTCTTCGGAACCACTGAACCAAACTTATAAATTATCTTTGGGGTATACCCTTTCAAGTTTGTTCAGTAGAAGTAGATATGCCCAGTGAGCCGGGGCAGTGCCTGAAACACTTCAAATTCTTCATAAATCCTTTTTCATAAAACACCAGTCACATTGCTTTGAAATTTGGTATTCTGCTTTCTCTTAATTTTATTCTCAATTTGGCAATATTCAGTCAGTATTTTTTGTGGAGCGAACTACTTCCAGAGTTTTAGCCGCATTTTCATGAAACTTCACAAAAATGATCAACATGATGATGAGGGGAAGCGTGTGACAATTTTTGTTTCCTGCTCGGTTTCAAGATGGCCGACTGGTGGCCATATTGGATTTTACAAAATACTTGTTACTTACAAAATTTGAATGGCTCTTTCAGTCATCTACACTAGGCGGTATGCCACGGTGGGGGTATAGTGGGTGACAGACTATCTCTAGTGCTGATTGCCACCATTAATACCAAAGAACTCACCTTGTGAGTTGGCGATTACTTTGTTCCCAATCCGTGTTGAAAATGAAGCTTCATCAGAAGCGTGTCAGATTATACAATGTAGGCTTATTGTGTGGTCTGGATGATTTTAGAGAATTAGTGGACTACCAGCAGATCACAGTTTCTTGGGAGAGGTTGCCAAAATCCCACTTATATTTCAGCACCCCCCCCCCCCCCCCCTCCACACACACACACTTTCAAAGTCGCTTGTTCATGGGCCCTGTAAAGAAGAGCTTATTTGTCCTTACATGTCAACAATAGCCTGTGGGAGTCTTCTATGAGAGTATTCTATCACTCCATGTTTCAATCTTTTCCATACTCTTTATCCCCAAATGAATGAAATTGTAAAATTATTTCTAGTTGCCTCTGCTAACTTGAAACCACTAGAAATATTTCACCAATTTTATTCTTCGTTTTTGTGGACTTGAGTGTTATTATTATGAGTTATTATTTTTTTAAAAGACATTTTTCAGATGAATGACCAGCATTGTCCAAGAAATTATTCAAACACATTGCTTTATGCTTCGTTTCGTTTCCATCCTTCCATAATTCTACATGGATTTGTCAGTGGTGAGGATACCTAGTAGGGCTAAAGTGAGCTCCTGGTTCATAAACTAGTGAAACATTCCTGTTCTGGGCTGTTGGGTTTCGTTGTGGAAACATTAATATTTCAAAATATTTTTTCTATTCTCTTAAATTGTTTTAAACACATACCAGTGATAGTCAAGGAATGGACAGGCTTTTACTGGTATCTGTGTGTGCCTGTGGTTCTCTTTGTTTTCCAGACAAAAATGGCTGCATCTTTCCTCACCAAAATTGTTTTAAGTATAGCACTGAGTAAGACCTGAATGTGTATTGTTTTTGGAGGTCAAGGCTACAGAATTCATTGAAAAACATTTATGAATCTAGACACTTAGCCTTTTCTACTATAGCTACCCAATTTTAATATCATAAAGATGGATTTCAGTGGAGTCAGTGCTGTTGGCCTTTCAAGGTCAAGACCACATCATTACAAAATTCAGGGAATGTTGTTAGAGATGTGGGTATGTATCTTGGTTGTGTGCCTTCTCCCTTTACAAAAAGTTATGGAAAGTTAATAGAAATTTATCAAAAACTACAACTTTATGAACTTAATGTGTGTATTTTAGGCTTCTCTGTCAGTCTACATTATCTTGTATTTAGTTTTAGTAACATCATTTAGTCATCTGCTTAGTTTCAAGCCTTAGGGGCCTGGAAGAAATTCTACCAGAACCTGTATGAGGCATTGCAGTGACTTTTAGTCAAGCCATGGCTGCCTATATTGGCAGCCAGGATTTACTAGAAACCACTGCAAAGTGCATTGACCTTTTCTCTCGGGTGTGAAAATACCAAAGTTTCAATTTACAAAATTTAGCGATAATACAAATAGGAATTCAACAATCACCTTCTTTTATATCATTCATGGAGGTCTATCACAGTTGTATTATGGGTTAAAATCTTTGAGTGGCTTGTCTTTTAATTGACCATGGTTCAGCCTGGTGTGTGAAAATTTTTAATTATTGTTCCCTGTCCCTATAAAAATGGCAAACTCAATTCAAAGATCACAGAGAGCATGTTGCTAGCTCAATTGAGCTTGCAGTGTTCCATTAACTGGTAGTCAGATTGTAGGATAAAATACCCTCAGACAAAATACCCTTAGGACATAATACCCTCAAAAAAATACCCTTAGGACATAATACCCTCAATGAGTAGGACAAAACACCCTCGGACAAAATACCCTCATATTTGTTTCATGTTCTGTGCTATCTGCCATTTATATTGTGCTTCATATTCAATTGCCATCTGCCATTGGTATTGTGCTTCATATCTATTTAGTTTAACCCTTTACCTAACCTGAAAAGCAGACGACACTTGCAAAAATAATTCTTGAATAACTAATTTTTTGTCTCAAAAACATAGGTTATGACCCCTCGTTGGAACGAGCTCAATGAGCTCGTTCCAACGAGGGGTCATAACCTATGTTTTTGAGACAAAAAATGAAAAAGCAGTGAAAATTAATTGGCGATTTTTGAGAATAGCGGTGGCCGGTTTTGGCCGTTACGTTAGGTAAAGGGTTAATAAAAAAAAATTAAAATATTGGTACTTGTTATGGCTAGTGCCTTAGATGCAATTACCCCCCCCCCCCCCCCCCCCCCCCCCCCCCCAACACCAAAAATCCAACTTTATATACATTTGGTCTGAGGGTATTTTGTCCGAGGGTATTTTGTCCTACCCATTGAGGGTATTATGTCCTAAGGGTATTTTTTTGAGGGTATTATGTCCTAAGGGTATTTTGTCCGGATACCGGTAGTCACAAGCTCATTACGCGAGCTCACAAGCACGTAATTTGGAACAAATACAAACCTGTGTGAACTCATGAGAGCTTGTGCGAATTCAGCGCAGCTTCATGTACCTGTTGTCTGAAAAGTAAGTGAATTTCCAAAATCAGTTATGTAAATTTTCCATCTAGATACCTGTTGAGAATCAAATAAGGTGGCTTTGTATACTTCAATTTTGTGAAAAATAAATGATCTTATTGCTTCATCTGGATGTTTTGTGTACTTTAAATTCACACCTGCATATAATTCTTAATAACCTGCTTCATATGAAGGCATAAAAGGCTTTATTACCCTTTTAAAATTATACAAGCTTCCTGATTGGTCAGTAACCAATGCATCCAGTATGGTACATTTAACTCTGATGGGGTGTATGAAGTTCAACGGGGTGCATGAAAATATCATGTGACAGCTAAAACGGGTGTACAGACATTCTATGGTACACTTCTCTGATTTCCCTTTCACCCATTACCTCAAACATTTTCGTTACAGTAAAACCTGTCTTGAGAGACCACTGTCTTGAGAGACCACCTGTCTTGAGAGACCACATATACCAGGCACCGATTGGTTTTACTCTATAATGGACCTGCTATGGGAGACCACCTGTCTTGAGAGACCACCTGTCTTGAGAGACCACTGTGACCTGGTACCAACTAGTATTTTTATGCTAATAGACCTGTCTTAAGAGACCGCCGCTTTGAAGACTGAAACCATGACAAAAACTTTTTACCTGTTCTGGAATTGGAAAATCCATTGTGGTTATACTGACATAATTAAAAGTATTAACAGCTCTTAATTGGGATTAAATTGCTAACTCATTAAAGATTGAGATGTTTTTATAAGACCACTGTGAAAAGATTAGGATTATTGCTGCATAAACAATTTCATACATACCTGAAATGTGACAGATAGGAATAAAAATAAATTTGTGTTGGAAATCTTTTTGTAACAAATTGAAATGGACTGTTATAAAAATTATAAAAATAAATTAGTGTTGAAAATCTTCAATGAAGATTTTCAACACTAATTTATTTTTATAATTTTTATAACAGTCTGTTTCAATTTGTTACAAAAACTTAATAAAAAAAGAACAACTACAAAGTAATTACAAAAGTCTATTCTTCTCCATTTCTGAATTTTGTGGTTGGTTATTCACTGACTTGAGAAAACCTGAAACCTGTTATGAGAGACCACCTGTCTTGAGAGACCACTTTTGTGTGGCCCAAAGGGCGGTCTCTCAAGACAGGTTCTACTGTAGTAATAATAAACATTCAGACTTTTCGTTAGTAATAATAAACATTCAGACTCACAAACAAAATGAGAACAATATTGTTTTATTAGGATATTCAAAAAACTTGTGTGCATACCCCCAATGTCTGATTTTACTGTCAAGAAGGAGGATTCTGTTATGGTGTTTCTACTCTACAAATCCGTTGTGGTTTCGAGAAACATGCAACCTATCTCGTTATATGAATTGTCTTTTCATTGAAACTTATTAAAGCACTTGTACAAATTTGAATATAGTGTCCCTGATTCTCCAAGGCACACAACCTACCACTGTATCAAATAAAACACCTATAAAGTCAACTTGTGTCCCACAATAATAATGATGCATCATTTCCCAATCTCCTTGAATTGAAGTCTCACAAATGTTTGAGTTCAATCGAAGGAAAATAACTCCAAATCATTCTTGTTCAAAAATAAAGAAAGATATGTTTCTTTCAGTTTCTCTAATTATTACTTTTAGGCCTAAAAAAATAAAAAAATCTGTTTCTCAGGCCCTCCCGCATGATCCTTTTGGTTGCCGCATCCTCTCTTTTTATAACCAATTTAAACTTAAAAAAAATAAAAATGAAAGGGTTTATGTCTGATATTTTACCCAAGTTAAAAAAATTGATGAATTTGTCCCTTGAGTGCAAGAAGGCTTTGCAATGCTTTAGCATTGCAAAGCCTTCTTGCACTCAAGGGATGAAATACACCACCATCCATGCTATTCTGTAAATTATGAGGCCTAAAACTTGAACCAAGAACATGAACTTTTGATGGTAAAGAAGTAATTACTGAAATAAAAAATAAAATAAAAAAACGCTCGCCCACATGCAATTTCACAAATAATGGCCTGAGAAACAGAATATCTACTTTGTGTGGCCTTATCAAGGTTTTCATCACTGGAATACCATTTGGGGATTATATAATAAAACAAACTTGCCACACTGAAGGGGCAGGGTAATAAATTCGTCATATGTTTTTTTTTTTGTTAGCCTGTGCAAAAATAAAATATCCCATGTACTGCTGATATCATCATATGTATATTTTTCTATGGAGACAGCGCCTGTATAAGCTTTTTAGCTTCCTGCTGAACAGGGTGTGCACAACCTTGAAAAGTCCTTGAATTTCAGTCTTATTCCTGGAATTTTGAAAATTCAGAAAATGTACTTGAAAAGTGCTTGAACATCCATCAGACTCCTTGAAAGTCCTTGAATTTGGCCCTATTTCATTTGTACCTGTGTAATGTTGGGCAATTGAAACATCTCTTTTGCACTGTTTTTTGTTAAAAAACAAAAAAATGAACGTAAATAATGGATAATCGATAAATGAGGAATTAAAGTTCAGGCATTATTTAACTGGGTGTCATTCTGTAAGTACCATAATTCTGTTACAGAGCATTTTGGAATTACAGTTTTTCTGGAATTTAGAAGGATGAGGTAGAAGACATTTTTAATCCTTTACCCAATGTCATGGCCAAAACCAGCCAGTGCTATTGTCAGAAATGGCCAAATAATTTCAATTACTTTTTTCATGTTTTGTCTCAATAACAGGTTATGACCCCTCATTGGAATGAGCTCATCGAGCTCGTTCCAATGAGGGGTCATAACCTATGTCTTTGAGACAAGAAATTAGTTATTCAAGAATTTTTTTGCAAGTGTCGTCTGCTTTTCATGTCAGGTAAAGGGTTAAAGTAGGTGAGGCTTCTAAAAATGGTTATATTCCAAATGTACATTTTAAAAAAACATCCTTGGAAAATGCTGATATGTCCTTGAAAAGTCCTTGAATTTTGTTGGTCCTTGACTGTAAGAACCCTGCTGAATCCATTTCCATTTTTGCTGTGTACACAACAGCAATATGATTGTATTCTTTTCTTATTTGTTTGGAAATAAATATTGTTTAAACTAATAAATTCATCACACAGTATTTCATCAGGGTGTACAGGACTTTACTACCCTCTAAGATTTGTATTTCCTTCAGCTTTCAGCCTCAGGAAATACGGATCTCAGAATGGTAGTTGTCCCGTACACCCTGCTGAAACACTGTGTAAGTAATAGTATTATATTTTGTAGTAATTTTACTAATTTACTTGCCAGTGGAATTTATATTTTGGTTTAAATTTACACACCAATGAGAGTTACTGTAGACAAATTTGACTGAAAATACTTAAATGCAGAAACTATTAGTTATCCTTGTGTTTTCAGGGTGTATGGGAATTTACACCAGTTTGAGAACTCATACACCCTGAGGCAAAGCCGTAGGGCGTATGAGTTCCCAGACCAGTGTAAACTCCCATACACCCTGGAAAACACAAGGATAACAGATTTATTTGCAAGAATATTGGTGTACTCAATACTTTAACCAACATTATGGGAAAAAATTGACAGAAGATTTGTACTTTGTAAGTTTCTTAATAAAAACAGACAAATAAGGATGTCATTGGAGCTGGCTCAATGAGCCGGTTCCAATGACATCCATATCTGTAATATTTTATTGCACATAAATATTAAATTTCTTGTATTTTTATTTTTGTTCTGACATAACTAAGAAGAAGGTATGAATTAATAATTAAAAATGAATACTTTTTTAGCCATATAGCCTGCTATTGTGTATTCTTGTTTTTATACTGTGGTTAACCACGGTGTAAAAATACTACTGTGGATTGCAGTTACACCGTACCTCTCAGCCAATCCAAACGCAGTATTTTGTTTCATTTAGAAATAATGAATGTTATTCTGAGTGCCACCAGTGTCTAGAGCCTCAAATACAGAAACTCTTTAAAAAACAAATATATAGGGCCTGCAAGAGATTCAAGGTTCAATATAGCCTTCATCTGTCTGACGGAATTCAGAAATGACATAATACTACATTATTACTATTTTTAATTTACAGTAGCTCTTATCAGAATGATCAGTATATAAAAGAATTACTTTTTGCCAGATTATCTAAATCCAGAAACAAGAAGAACAAGTTACAAGAGAAAAATGTTGAAAAGCATGCAACCACACTGCATGATTCACCAGAAAAATTTGAATTCTAAGAGCTGTATCTGGAGCCTTGAGTGTTCAATAAGTGCCCTACATACATTGTGAGCAGAGTGCCTAACATGAGCTCGCAACTGAGTCTCAAGAAGAAAGTTCTTTCTGAGATTCAGATTTTCATTGTGAGCTTGTATTACCACAAGCTTGCATGAGCTCACACAAGCTATATCCACAAGCTTGCAAGTATACTTCAAGCTTACCATTACCTAACAAGGGCTCATGCGAACTTGCTACAAGCTCGTGTGAGCTCAAAATGAGAAAACCTTTTTATAAGGGTGGCTTCTCAGGAGATCAGGCAAATTTACAATAGTTGGATATGCAAAGCCCTAAACTGAAAAAAAGTTAGAAATTTCCAACAGGGTTAGTGAAATTTTTGCAAACATGTCTTTATTTTGCCCAAAATATGGAGATTTAGACTGAAAAAGTAGTGAAAGTTCTCCAAATATTAATTGAAAAGTAGTAAAAATCACACAAATATTGATTTGTAGTTGGAATAGGTGACTACCAAGAGTCTCAGTTGGATAATTTACTGTCAAGGGAGGAGTAAAAATGGAATTTTGAATCTTAAAACAGATAGATGGAAATGTTGACTCAGGGTGGGGGTGGGTTGCTAATGGAATTTCTCATTTGTTGGAAATTATGTAGTGGTAGTCGGAATTTTGCCAATTAGTGTGTGTGTGTGTGTGTGTGTGGGGGGGGGGGGGGGGATTAATATAAAATCTAGAGGTGGACACACCCTCCCCCATCCAAAACCCCTTAGTAGCGTACCTGCTTCTTCATGATTTAGGGACACCTTTTAACTGTCTGAATTGAGAGAATTTTAAAGGCCCATACAGTGGGAAAAAGAAATCAAATAAGGTTTTATCGTTCAACTGTATCAACCTGTTGATTGAATAGCTTCTAAAATACTAAAAACATTCAATTAACAGGAAATAGTTGATTTCCCTATATTCTAGTGATAGAGCATTTATTGTACAGTGGAGCCCACTTAATTGGATATCTCTTAACTGAATAACCCTGTTAATTGAATATAATTTCCCAACCTAAAACTATTTACTATACCTCCAATATAAATTTGACCTGTTAATTGAATAAAGGTTATAGAGAAAACTCCTGTTAATTGAATAAGAAATCAGGTAACTTGTTGAGAAATTACCCTAACTCTCCCCGGTTTTTCTTTGTTTATAGACCTATTTGGCCTCAGTATATTCAATACAGGCATTTAATCTATTATATCTTGTTTGCTAGAGCTCACAGAGCTCTGTCAAACAAGATACAGTGGAGCCCACTTAAATGGATATCTCTTAATTGTATATCCCTGTTAATTGAATATAATTTTCAAACACAAAACCATTTACCATACCTTTAGTACAAATTTGATCTGTTACTTGCATATGGGTTGTAGAGTAAACTCCTGTTAATTGTATATAAATTTTTGTAATATGTCGGAAAAATTACTGTGACACGCACCAAATTCCCCTTATTTATCAACCTTTTTGGCCTCCCTACATCCTATACAGGCATTTATTCTGTTATATCTTGTTTGACAGAGCTCTATGAGCTCTGTCAAACAAGATATAATAGAATAAAAGCTCAGAACACAGGAAACTGACCAAATCCCTGTTTATTGTATACTCCTGTTAATTGAATAATTTTCACTCGCAAAATAGATATTCAATTAAGAGGATTCTACTGTATAATAGAATAAATGCTAAGTTTATCTCTAGAATACAGGAAAGTTACACAATCCCTGTTAATTGAATAAACCTGTTAATTGAATAATTTTCATTGGCAAAGTGGTTATTCAATTAACAGGGTTCCACTGTATTATATATCTTTTTTGAGAGAGATAAATAGTTAAATTGAATGTTCTGAGATTATTATTATCCCTGGTGGGTGAGGGTGTGAGATAAGGAAATCTTATCCGAGGGCAAGATATTTGGTCCAGACACGAGGCTTGCCGAGTGTCTGGACCAAATATCTTGTGCCAAGGGTAAAATTTCTCCATCTCACACCCACCCCCCAACAGGGATAATTTTTATCCCCCCACCAAAACACTCTGACATCATCAAAAGTAATTCAGGGGCTCGTGCAGCTATGTAGAACAATTTTGTTGTCCATTTCTGAAAAAAACTGATTTGCTTATACAGGTATATACAACAAAATTAACGCCGGCAAGACAGGAATTGAAGATTTGTAACAAAATGAACTCTCTCCACTCATAATGGTGTTCACCAAAAAATTCATATAAAAGAATCAAGTGTCCTTTGGTTTTGCGGTCTGTGTTTTTATTTCTATTTTCTTGGACAAACTTTTATCTGCTAATATTTCCGAAAAATGATGCCAAGCTGTTTGTTTACGGAAGATTGTGTGATGATTAAATAGTCCATGTGCTCCATAAACATGCTAATAAGCTGGTCACGTGGGTCATGTGCGATGGATATCTATCTCACATGTCCTTCTCACATGAGACGCGCATATCTTATGTAGAAAGTGGGGGAGAAAAAATAGATCAATAAATATTGGGAATTCATTTGTCATCAAAGGAATTCTTTCATAGAACACAGGATTCTTTATTCAATTAACAGGAGTTTTTTCAGTAACAATTAATAAGTCAAGTTTGTATTGAAAGTATCATAAATGGTTTCAGAGTCCAGAAAGTTTTTGCAGTCAACAAGTTTATTCAAATAAGAAATATCCTGTTAAGTAGACTCTACTGTATGCAGGTTCCAGGAATTAATTACTGTATAAAATATTGCTTGTTGGAGGAGCTGTTCTGAGGCAATCTTTCAGTTTTGATGTGAGCTGTCGCTCTTGGTTGCCATCACACCTACAATTTTAGCTTAACCAGATGATGAAACTGTGCAATTCATAGCACTGGTGGGGTGCTGTCAGTGTAACTTGTACTTGGAGTGGGATATTATGAATGTTGAATAATCGACAAATCGTTTCAACACTACTGCCAATCGTGGCATTTTATTAAGCTTGTTACTGCATGTATTAGGTCGTGAATCAAACGTTAATATGAACAATTTTTATCCTGTGGTATTCTCTGCAACCATCAGCACGACCCGATGTTCAAACATGTCTGCCAATGGTCAACCGATGACTTAAAATTGACCGATATCAGATGCGATTGCGGAATATCGGTTAATCACTAATTTGTGGTGCCTGATAGTCTATTAACTGATTAAGGACTACATTATTTTTGATGGCCTGAATTTGTTCATCGAAATTCGTTTTATCACACATTATTGGCGTCTTCCCTCAGGCACTCTTCAATAATTGGAGATAAAACAAAATTATATAAACAAAATGTAAACAGTTTGATGAAATGTAATGTCCCTTTACTCACAAAGATATACAGATATTCTTTCGTACCCCAGATATAGATATTCCAAATAAGTATTGAATTTGCCATGCAAACATCAAGACATTAACATCATTTGTGGAACTATGCGGCGTAATCATAAAACTATGGTTGTGAGGAGTCTTTTTTCCTAATGGTAATGTCATCAAAATTTCTGTCAAATCAATTCTCGATTGAGAAATATTTTTTGTTTGGATTCAAAGAAAATGAATGTTCATGGTATTTCGTAGATTCGCTTGTCTGAAACATATCAGTTGGTCGGCAAAGTGAACCATAGTTTCACATTTCCGAGCAGCTGAAATATTCCAGATGAATAAATCTAAACATAGGCTGTTGCTCAGTGCTAATGACATTGGACTTCAAACCTAAAGGTCCACTGTTCGATCTCCGCCAGGGGTATAATTGCATTGTGTCCTTGGGCAAGGCACTTAATCCTGATTGCCCACGTGCAGGGGTCGATTTAATTTTTGAAAATTGAATAGAAGTTTTCTAACTTGGATAAATTTAGATTACCATTTCTTATTTACATGATTTTTCATTAGAAATTGATTAGCTATAGTTGAAAATTGATCCAAAAACTGCTATGCGAATCCACTTAAATCGAGCCCTGCCCATGTGGGGGCACAGTGGTGTTGTATACCTCAGGTCGATGATTCATATGTCTTCAACCAATGCTAACCCAGCTTGAGCAGAGTTAGTACATTGGGGAGTATGATGTTTCTTTGCTGCTACTCGGTGGTGTTCTCTGGGTACTCTGGCTTCCTCCACCCATAAAACTGTTCAATGCGAGGCGACCCTGGCTTTCGAAAGTATCATTAAACCCAATAAAAAATCTAAACATCAGCAATGGTCCAGTTATGTCTAGACTGGTTCCAGGCCATAACAGCATCAAATTTCTTAAAGAATTTAACTGATGGCTGGAGAGCTATTCTAGTCTTCAATTCTGACTCATCAGAACATGAGGGCTGTAACTTATGGCCTAAAAAAGTTAATAATATGTTTCTTAGGCCCACCAGCATGGTCCTTTTGACTGACACATGCTCTCTTTTTATAACCAATGTAAACTTTAAAAAATTAAAAATGGTTTTTGACTGATATTTTGCGCAAGTTAATAAAATTGATAAATTTGTCCCTTGAGTGCAACAAGACTTTGCAATTGAAAAGCCTTCTTGCACTCGAGGGAAGAAATACACCACCCCCATGCTATTCTATAGATTATGAGGCCCAAAACATAAAACAGTAAAGAAAATGAACTTTTGCTTGCAAAGAAATAATTACAAAAATAAAAAATAAAATAAAAAAGTGCCCACCCACGTTCAATTTTACAAAAAATGACTTGAGAAATGGAAGATCTACTTTATGGGGCCTATCCAAATCCATTTCAGGCCTTGTGCACATTTTTGAGGTGACAATTTTACAAAAACAAAATAAAAATTGAGTACCTTTGTATTGAGCACTGCGGACAAATATTTCCACAATTTCTTTTTTTTTTCACTTACACTTCAGGTAAACTTTTATTTAGTGCAAATATTGATTGATGATTTATATCTCCAATTCCAGAAGATTGTGTTTCTGGGAAGGGCAATTTATAATTTTTTATTAAGGTTTAACAACACTTTTAACAGCCAAGGTCATTTTGTGTTGGTGACAGTTATATGGGGGGAGGAAGATGGAGTATCCAGAGAGAACCACTGAGCAATGATGAGCAGCTGCCAGCTCCCCAACATCGTAACTCAGCACTGCAGTACAAGCAGGGTTAGATTGGTTGAAGATATGCACACCATTGAAATGCAGACACCTTAGTACACGGCGTCATTGTGCCCCCATGCAGACAATTGGGGTTAAGTACCTTGCTCAAGGACACAATGTGGGAACCTGAATCGATTGCTCAGATGGTCACCTATCAAGGACTAACCGGCCTTGATGTTGCTTAACTTTGGTGATCTGACGAGAACCGGTTACCGCAATGCCACCGTGTCCCTGGGAAGGGCAAATAAAATTTTATTATGATTAGGCTGAACACCAAACACTGGTTCAATCCTGTTTCCAAAGTTTCCATTAACACTGAAAAAATTGAATTGAATGACAATTTTTGTGAATAGCACTGGCCGGTTTTGGCCATTCCATTGGGTAAAGGGTTAATCTCTGTGTGTATGTAGATTTGGTCAATGTCATGTCTTGTTATCATTTATTGAAGAGTTCTCTTGTAGAGAGCTTTCTGATAAATAACAAACCAGGAATTTTTTTCAAAGCGTTACATGTACATATACAATGAATCCCACGTAATTAGATATCTCTTAATTCAATAGCCCTATTCATTGAATACATGTATAACTTCCAAACACCAAACAATTTATGATACCTTCTACACAAATTTGACCTGTTAATTGCATATGAATTGCAGAGAAGGCTTCTGTTAACTAGTAGAGTGCCTGGAAGCTGATGTTTGGGCTTTGTTCAGAAGTGCAGGTACCAAAACTTAAAGGCTTCATATTCTGTGGATATGCATCATATTATGTTTAAGTGAAATTATTTAGTGTGTAAGGCATTGCCTAGTTATAATTTAGAACTTATAACAAGGGAAAGACATGTGAACAAAGTTCGATAACCAAAAATAATTTAGCACTCTACCAATTAATTGAATAAAAATCTTGGAATATGTCGAGAAATTACCCTGATAATTACCAAATTTTCCTTATCTATAATGAGTCCTATCAACAAGATATAATATAATAAATAGCATTAAATGCAGTTTATTTCTAGAATACAGGAAATCCCTGTTAATTGAATACTTCTATTAATTGATTAATTGTTCGAATCCCATCTGCGGCAACCACATTGTGTCCTTGGGCAAGACACTTCACCCCCATTGCCCACGTGGGGGCACGGTGACGCTGTGTACTAAGGCATACTGCACGTCGATGGTGCACCTGTCTTCAACCAATGCTAACCATGCTTGTGTGGAGTTGGTATGTTGGGGAGCTGACAGTTGCTCACCGTTGCTCGGTGGTTCTCTCCGGGTACTCCGGCTTCCTCCACCCATAAAACTGTCACGGTCATGGTTAGCCATTGTGCAGAAATATGTGACCTTAAACACCAATAAATAAATAAATAAATTGATTAATTTCCACTGGTAAAGAGACTATTCCATTAACAGGGTTCTTATTGTACTAAAATTGGACATCTTATTAAATTACAAAAGTGAAAAAAGTGTTGACTATAATAAGTATTGTTTTGATATATTCATATAAACTTACAATAAGTTTCAAGAAATAGTACTGGTCATCCTGTCAGGCTCAAGTGAATGGGTGATAGTCAGACATGCAAATTATGCATGTCCAGACCATTATTGCCAGACATCTTCATATAACACTAGATTATTTCCCTCATTATTGCCAGATTATGGTTGCAATCTGGCAGTAATGAGGCAATGATCTGGAGTTATTAAGGGGACACTATTGACAAATGGAATTGTTACTGGCTTTCGTACTGTATATTCCTGTTTTTTTCCCCTGTGGGAACCCTGGGAAGTGAAGTGAAGTATAGTGGAACCCACTAAACTGGATATCTCTTAACTGAATAACCCTGTTAATTGAATATAATTTCCCAACACAAAACCATTTACCATACCTCCAGTACAAATTTTACCTGTTAATTGAATATAGGTTATAGAGTAAACTCCTGTTAATTGAATAAATATCTTGTGACATGTTGAGCAATTACCCTGACTCTCCCCAGTACATCCTCATGGAGCTCTGTCAAACAAGATATAATAGAATAAATTCAAAGTTTATCTCTAGAATACAGGAAAGTGACACAATCCCTGTTAATTGAATATTCCTGTTAATTGAATAATTTTCAGTGACAAAGTGACTATTCAATTAACAAAGTTCCACTGTATTGCTTGTTTACTGTGGTAAACAAGCTCTATTTTACTGGTTAAATAGGACCCATGCATCAGTGGTTGGAGTGGAAGTCCTCTAAAATAGGCAACGTGGGTATAAATGATTGACTGAACTTAACTTTATGTTATCTCCATGTTGCAGTCACGATCAGCCATTATGCAGAAATGTGTGATCTTAAACACTAAATTTTCAGCAGCTACAAAGATGTAGATATATTTTCACAGCCATGTGTGTGTTCTGGTGCAGCTAAAAATGAAAATTGTTTCTCACTGGAAGTGTATTGTTTTGTTTTGTGGTGTGGCTATTGTGTTTTCTAAAGTTATCCAACTAGCTCATCAGATTGATGGCCTGTAATGTGATTTGGTCATATAATGACGATAGCTGGCCATAGGGCAAACTATCACAACAGTATTGCCAATACAGTGGAACCCTGTCAATTGAATAGCCACTTTGCCTGAAAAAATTCAATTAACAGGAGTACACAATTAATAGGAACTGAGCCTGTTAATTGAATGGCCACTTTGCCTGAGAAAAATATTCAATTAACAGGAGTACACAATTAATAGGAACTGAGTCAATTTCCTCTTTTAACTTTACAAACTGAGCCTTTATTTTATTTTATTCAAGCTCTGTCAAACAAGATATAACAGATTAACTGCCCATGTTGGATGCAACAGGCCTTGCATTTTGTCAACACTGAAAGCCCCGAAGATCAGCCCCAGAAATGTTTTTCCGAGGCCTACAGTTGTCCCACAAAATGTTTTGCCATTATGATGGAAATAAGTCCTGGAAACAAGTAGACCCCAAGATGCATTCTACAAGACCTATTGGTAGGCACAACATACTTTAAAAATACAAGGCCTGATATCACCCAAATGCAAACAGGTTGGTGTTGTTGAAAGGATGGTAAAGCAATTTTTGTGTTTGACAGTTTATTATATCTGATAACAAGGGTTATTGTTTTACCAGTATGAAGTTAATTTGGACCCAGTGCTATAATTTAAATTTGATTTCTTTAAAATGGCAGTTCTTTGCAGTCTATAACAATCGGGTTGCATAAGAGGCAGCCTCTCTGAGTTCCAGAGAGAAGATGTGCCAAAAGTGCAGATGAGATTTTTTCTTTTATTTTTTTTTATTTGGAAGATAGCAAACAATCTGTACTTTGACAAAGTGGTTCACTGCTTAATCTTTGAGGTGTGTTATCATGCTCACGCACCTATGATGCACCTTATTTGCTACTGAAGTACTCTTTTTTTTCTGTTGCTCCTAAATTATTAGTAGTGGGATATGTTTAATAATTTCTTTTCCACACGTCAGGCCTACCTGTGCTCTATGACCATGTAGGTCTGAGGCGTGGCATATAATTCAGAGGCGGACTGGCTGCATGGGCCACTGGAAATTTTCTGGTGGGACCCCTATTGGGACCCCCCCCCCCCCCCCCCCCCCCCCCAATATTTATGCAGACCAACAACAAGTGGCAAAATGGATCTGATTGCATGGATTGTCAGTTTATCGAAATGCTCTCTTTGTGGACTGCTATTGGCAGTTCACATAGAGGGCATTTCGATATACCAGTAGTCTAGTCTGCAATGGATTGGTCAGATACAAGGACACAGCACTCTTTTGGTCTGGAAAATCAAACTTTTCTCTGTAACCATTTTTGCCAAAAGAGCGACAAAAATGCCATTGAAAAATCCCTCTATGTGGACTACCACTGAAGGCTCAGATGCCAGGAAGCAGCATTCTTTCGGTTTGAGAAATAAAAGTTTTGTATGGGTCCGGATTCCCCTTCAAACATTTCCCGGCAACTTTTTTTTGGCCCAGTCCGCCCCTGATAGAATTATAATGTGCATTCTACTGCTGATACCTTTGGAGCATGAGAACAGTCTGGTCTTAGGTGAGACACAGTGTTGCAGTGACAACTAATAAAATACACACTGCGATGATGGTGCCTTGAACAGCTTTGTTATAAATTATGGGAGAATGCCTATTGGCACTTTCCAAGAAATTGTAGCAAAGCACATGTATATGTACAAATCCCTGCAAGAAAATTAATCCATGCCTCTGAAATTCAAACAGCATTCTGTTGAGTTCATACATTGATACCATTTTGCACTTTTTGTGTTTCAGGTCAAAAGAAACTGGGCTGGACCCTAATGAGGGAATGAATGTAGTTGGTGCTCGGTGAGTCTGTGCCTAAATTCTAGTTGTTTTGTATTTGCTTGAAATTTGAAGTTCATGAAATGCTTATACTTTTTTTTAAAATCTACACGGCAGACTTAGTACAGATTCCTATTTAAAGTCTGTTATTCCTTATTATTAGCAATAATCAGATTCAGCCAATAGCATACGTTGTGTTAACAAAAAAGAACATTCAGTTTGTCTACCAAAATCTGGGGCAGTGGTACTGACTCACTTGCAGTAAAGAAGGTAATTGGAAAATATGCGGTTTGGCTGTTAAAGTGTGAAAAAAAAAATATAAAGCTATTGCATCATTCAAGATTGAACTCAGCCAATGCATGCAGTTGTGCATAAGCTTACTAAAAAAAATCATCTTTGTCCGTCTGTTCAACTAGTTGAGTCCTAGAAGCCTCTGTGGCCAAGCCAGAAAATAAGCAGGCTGTCATCTGCAAAATGAGATCCCCAAGAGGGTGAATTTAGTGATGCTACCCTGCACAGCAGGGTAGCATCACTAAATTTACCCTCTGTGAACCCCAATTTGAATCAGGGTCTCAAAACTAAACAGAAAGAGATACCCAGAGGATAAATTGGCCCACTGTATGGGATAGCATCATTAAATTCACCCTCTGGGAACCTTATTTTGCAAATGTCAGACTGCTTATTTTCAGGCCTGTCTTTGGCTCTATGAAAAGTGCTACATTGTGTAAGCAATTTAGTTGCTTTACACTGAATGAATTAGCTTATTGTTTGCACATCAGTAAAAAAAATTTTCAAACAAAATTATTTGGCTACAATTTATTGGAGAGTGCCAAACACACTCCAATAAATTGTAACAAAACAATTATGAGCAAATATTTGCTGATCTAAGGCACCTGTTGCTGGTAGTATTAGATCTTTGGCAAAAAATACTCAGGATACAAATCCCCTTTGAAAAATAATTTAGGCCTCTTCCATTTAATGATTGCTTGAAAGTGTCATGAAAAGTAATCAGGTAGAAGCATAGGTGCTAGAAGGTTGAAAGGGGAAAGGGGTAAGCCTGTTAGGGTCGAATTAAAAGACGTTCTATTTTGAACATTTAAAAAACTATCCGTTTAGATTGATTGTATCTGATTCACATCAAATCTTATTACCCCATGAATGGGCATGGACTTCCCCTGCTCAAGGACAAGGGCCTCGAGTGCCTGCTCAGGATCTCTACTTGGAATGGTGGCATAGAAAACTACAGTGCTCAAATCAATCTCTTCAATACTTCAGTACTGAGAACCATGAACCCTGGTTGGCCTGACCTGTTTGGTGTCTCAAATGCCATATTCAAGCCGAAATAGGTCCTGCAAAATGTTTTTGCAACCTGAAATAAGGTTATGCAGAAATCCAGTTTTGCAACTTCTAAAAGTCACTACACACTTCCTAAATTGATTAGACACCTGATCTCCCTCCCACTGATTGAACATCTACTTATATAGTAACTTGCTGCAGCATGGTGGCTCAGTGTTTCTGGTATAGGACCTCAAACCGAAAGGTCCACAGTTGATCCCTGCTAGGGCTGCATAGTATTTGAAATTGAATACCGGTATTGGTATTGAAAAAAATACCGTGGTATACCGGTATATCGAAATACTGTTCAGATATCTGAACATGCGTACCATGATCGGGACTTGGACCATCACAGTCGGAATAAATCAGCATGACTTGATGATGCAGTTTGAATAAAACTTTACCCAACGCAGACGATATCAAAAATATATTATTTTAAATATTAATTTATCAAATTTTTGAAAAAATTTCAACAAAACCATATCATGTGACCCCTCATCGGATGGGTCACATGATATGGTTTTGTTGAATTTTTTCAAAAATAATATTTTTTCAACAGCTGAATTTATATATTACCCGGGTGGATGCGGCCGATTCGTTAGGTAAATGGACATCTTGAAAATTAATCCCTGGATAAATAAATAATGACGATAAGCCGATATTTTTGCAATTACACCGGTATTCAATCGATATTGGTTTGAATACCGGTATGTATCGGTTTATCGATATATCGTCCAGCCCAAATCCCCACCAGGGGCAACTGCTTTGTGTCCTTTGGCAAGGCACTCAATTCCAGTTGACCTTATGGGAGCATGGTGGCGCTGTATACTAAGATGTACTGCATGTTGATAGTGCACTTGCCCTCACCCAGTACTAACCGTGCTTGTGAGGAGTTGGTATGTTTAATCTGACAGTTACTTGCTGCTGAATCACCTCGCGTCTAGGTGATTCTCTCCAAGTACTCCAGCTCACTCCTCCTGGAAAACTGTCCGACGCAAGGTGATCCTGGCTGTTGAAAGTATCGTTAAACCCCAATAAAAAAAATACAGTTAACATAGTTGTTTAACCCTTTACCCAATGTACACAAAATCAAAATTTGTTATTTTAATCATTTTTTCCCCAAATTTTTCAAAGAATTTTAATACAAGATATCATGTGACCTCCTCATTGGAATGAGCTTGATGAGCTCATTCTAATAAGGCTTCACATCATATGGTTTGGTTGAAATTCTTTTTAAAATAATTTTTTTCAATGGCTCAATTTGTAAATTATGCCGGCAGATGCGGCCGATTCATTTCGTAAAGAGTTAATGGAAGTTTGAGGACCCAACCAAGAAAATTGGTTATTCATTAACCACTAAGTAGAGAACCCAGTGGTCCATAAACTACACGTTTGCTTGTTGGCTCTGTAGTTCCTAACTGGACGTAACGAGTAAAGTTTTATATATTTCCACCTGATGGGTGGTCAAATACCCAGTCAGTTTGAGCAAACTGCAAGAATAGAGTAGAAACAACCTCTCTGCTAGCACTCAGGCATTTTACTGGCTACTTTGTGAATGGGACGTGTACCACCTATTTTGAAAATTTACCATCATTGAGAATAAATCTCGAATTTGAAAATTTTATGAGCTGTTATTTTTCAGTTACTTCTTTTGATGATTATCTGTCATGACTGCCTCACCTTTTTAGCCTAATTTTTATTTATCATAAGCATGCCATATTTTGACACCTCAGAACAGTTGCTACTGCATACAGTGATGGGAGAAGCAGGGTATAAAATTCTTGTGAGGATCTGAATCACTTCTCACAAATGATTCCTGCAAAGGAAAACCATCAAAATCAAATTTGATTCTCACAAAATGTTCTTTTGATTCTCATCATAGACCCTGAAAGTGCCCTTAACTCTTAACCCTTTACCCAACGCAGACGATATATCAAAATTTATTATTTTAAATACTATTTTTTTAAATTTTTCAAAATATTTCAAGAAAACCATATCATGTGACCCCTTGTTGGAACGAGCTCGACAAGCTCGTTCCAATGAAGGGTCACATGATATGGTTTTCTTGAAATTTTTTGAAAAATAATATTTTTTCAACAGCTGAATTTGAATATTACGTGGGCGGATGCGGGCGATTCGTTGGGTAAAGGGTTAACCCACTGAGTATTTTTTAAATACTTTTCATCATATCTAGTCATGGCTGCTGTGAGGCAGCCATGACTAGATTTGACGAAAAATTCATCTAAATTTAACTCCGGGAATCATTGGCGAAAAACTCCATCCAATTTTACTGGGGTAAAATTTGATTAAATGTGCCAAAATTATACTTATTTCATTGGCAAGAGAAATGCTGATCTGGGCAGTAATATCTGCCAGCAGCATGTAAGGAGTTAAAGGCATGGATAATTCTGCTTATTTTTTGCTCCCTCACAATATGCTAACACTTTGTCTTATCAGTGGTGTTTAGTGATGTCTTAGCTTCCTATTCAGGCAGCCAAGACATCACTAGAAACCACTGCCAAGGTACCATAACGCCTGTGTGTTAAAACAATATTTTTAGATGGACAGGTAATAGAAGACACTCAGAAAAATTTGAACTTGGCCCTAAAGGGTTCAACTCTAGTAAATATTAAAATATGTGGTTTGTTTTTACGATGGACCACAACTCACCAGGGCTAACTGCATTGTGTCCATAAGCAAGGCACTTCATCCTGATTGCCAACGAGGAGCCACAGTTTTTGCTGTGGACTAAGGCGTACTGCACGTCAATGGTGCACTTGTCTTCAGCCAATGCTAACCCTGCCTGCTTGGAGTTAGTATGTCTGGGAATCTGACAGTTGCTTGCCATTGCTCGGTGGTTCTGGGTACTATGGCTTCCTCCTCGTTAAACTATCTGACATGAGGTGATCCTGGTTGTTGAAAGTGTCGTTATTTATTTATTGGTGTTTAAAGTCGCATACTTCTGTTCAATGGCTAATCGTGACCGTAACATGGAGATGAAGTCGAAGTCCAGTCAATCATTTATACCCAGGTTGCCAATTTTAGAGGACTTCTACCCCAAGCATCAGTGACTGGGTCCTATTTTACCAGTAAAACAGAGCTTGTTTATGGAAAGTGTCATTAAACCCCAATAAAGAAATAAACAATAAATGGACTACAACTGTATAAACTGGTTACATTCACAAGTGTATAACACTACTTTTAAATTCTAAATTATTTAAAAACTGAAAACTGATTCTCGCAACAGGAGTTTGCGGACATCAAATCTGATAATCGTGAATCAGGACAAATTTGAAGGCCTGAAACGTCTTCTAGACAATGATAAATTTAAAATTATGTTGGTATCCTTTTCAAGTTAAAAGTCTTGGTTGCCTTTCTGAATGAACAATAACTCTTATAACCTTGGACAGTTTTATACTATACACCACAGCCTTTGTAGTTCTGTTTTATTTTGTGTCTGACAGTTTTATGGGTGGAGGAAGTCTGAGTATCCAGATAGAACCACTGAGCAGCACCAAGCTACTGTCAGACTCCCCAGCATACTAACCACAGACAAGCAGGGTTCACATTGGTTGAAAACAAGTGCACCATCAAGATGCTGTATGCCTTAGTACACAATGCCACAGTGAGCCATATGGGCAATCAGGATTAAGTGCCTTGTCCAAGGACACACCGCAGATACTCCTGGTGGGGATTGAACCATGGACCTCTCGGTTGTCCAATGCATACCCACTGAGTCACAGTCCTCCTTGTGTAGTTCTTTTGGTCTGGCGATGATTTATAGTCAGGTCTAGGCAGGCAAGACTTGACTCAAAACCTTGGCCAGGCCACTAAAATTTCAGTTTGTGGGGCAAGCTGTCAGGTCATCAGTCCAATTCTGTGAGGAATCTGATGCAGTTATGCATTGTTTGTTTACCAACTTTTCGAGGAGTTTGTGTGCAGGTGACCATTGATAGAATGTGATATCCCTTTACTTACAAAAATATACAGATATTCATTCATACTCCAGTTATAGATTTTCCAGTGAGTAAGTATTTAAATCAGATTGAAAACATGAAGGTACAAATCTGTTAACACAATTAATGGAACTAGGCAGTGTAATCATAAAATTACAGCTGTAGTAAATTTTGATTCATAATGGTTGATAGTGCTGAAACGGTTAAGGGATTTTCTTGATCGATTAATCCCATGGATTAACCTAGGTTAACTGATTAATAACTTTTCAAAAGAGTTATCTGAATAATTGTCATACCATTGATGATTTACAGCATGAACCCTTTACCCAACGTATCAAACAAAACCGACTAGGCCTATATATAAACATCTCCATTCAAATTTATTATGTTTTCAGTTTTTGTCTTAAAACACAGCTTATGACCTCTCATTGGAACGAGCTTGTTGAGCTCATTCCAATGAGGGGTCATAAACTATGTTTTCGAGACAAAAATTGAAAATTTTTTAGTAATTCATGAATTCATTTTGCAAGTATCGTCTGCTACCCGCAATAGGTAAAGGGTTAAGAATGACCGTTTCTAGTCACTGATACAGTATGATGATCATGCAAGTAAACAAGTATGTTACCAAGTAACTTGCATGCTTTATTCTGTCTCATATAATTGATGTGAGTCAGTGTGACAATGTTTGCCTGTTTTGGAGTAAGTTTGTGTTTATAAATTTTTGTCACATTCAGTCAGGTGGAATATTTCAGTTGGTCGGAAAAGCGACCAGCTGATTAAATCTAAACATATGCGATAGACTATTTAAGGGCTTGATTGGATGCAGGTTATAACAGCATCTTACAGTATTGGACTGGTGGCTTAAGAGTGTGGTTGTGGAGTTGTTGAATTTCTTGACAATTGTCCCTGTTTATGAGGGTTCATGTTTATTATGGTTTGGGGAATAGTAACTGATAATTTGTGGAAAAAGTAGACAAAATTACCCTGGGAATGGATTCCATAACTAGGCCCTTTTAACCACAAGGAAAATTTCTGTCACTGTACATAAATTACACGCGATTAAGACCAGTATATATTTAAAACAATCTATTAATTGAAAATAGAATATGTTTTCATTTTTGGAATTCACTAAAAAAAACTTTTCCACAATTCATTCCAATGAGGGTTTGATTAATTGATTGATTCTTTATTTCACAAAAAAAAACATATACACAATAATAATAATGACAATGATAAAATTACATGAAAACACATGTGTTTATTGTGGGGAATAACATAGCCAGATTGGCTATCTTCCTGTTATCCCCAATTTAAATTCTATAGCATCATTGTACTGGACATTGTGAAATTCTAAACAGAGTACAAGTACTACTGTATATTACTTGGACCACTTTGAAACATAAACATAGTATATTGGACTTGATGGCTGCTGTGTAATTCAGACTCCCAACTGCACCGCATCTATCTCTAATACTGTTTGGCTGGGCTTGGTAGGGAGAATGCTGTGACGAGCTTGAAAGACAATTAGGTATCAGACGAAATATTTTATTATTTTCGTCATGGATTTTCAAGATCACCTTTATTGTCATTGTTAAGTTCATGTCGTCATCAATTATGTTTTCAACAAAGGTGTAAGTCAAGTTTAGGCAATCGCATAAATGCCTATTATTATAATAGATTCCTACATAGTACACTAGCTATTGGCTCCAATAGAGGGTTCATAAATGGAGTTTGCACACTTTTTAGCTCACCTAATTTTCAGTCAGGAGAGCTATAGTGATCACTCACCGTCCGTCATCCGGCATCCGTCGTCCAGCGTCCGGCGTCCGTCAACATGGTGTTTGCGTCTTCTCCTCACAAACCGCTGAACCAATTTAATTGATATCTGAGGTAATAGTTTGTTATGACATCGCAATTTGATTTTGTTCAAATCAAGCTGCCTCGCCCCTTGGTAGGGCCACGCCAAAAAAGTGTGCCTAAATCTTAAAAAATCTTCTTCTCATGAACCAGCAGTAGCAGAGACTTGATATTAGGTGTGCTGCTTCCTTTTGAGGTGTAGACTCAGTTTGTTCAAGAGAAGTTTGTGGGTCTATATTTGCTGTCGTTATGAGAGGGGCAAGAATTTTTGCCCCGCCCAAAATTTCTATTTTTCAAACCGAGAGGCAGATTTGAACCAAATTTGATATGAGGGCTTATTGGGTCATAAGTACTTAATTTATGGAAAATTTTTTTTTACCCGTCGCCCCCATGGGAACCGCAGGAGCTAAAAATAGAAACAAATTAAAACGCCCATATCTCCAAAACTACACGGCACTGAGAATTCTTATTTGGTGTGAAGCTTTCTTAGGACCAACAGAATGGAATGGTAAAAAAAAATTGCTATCGGTTTTATCATGGGGTACTTTTTGGGGACTTTGAAAAAGTGCTGAGCCAGCATTTTTTAACACTGTGGGTAATGGGAAAAACATTTAAGACTACTTTTCTCCCAAACTACTGCTCCAAAAGCTTTCAAATTTCAAATATAACATCTTTGGAAGATTGTTTCACATGTTTATTGAAATCAATTCCCTGGATCCATGTTTGGGCTCTCTATGGGAGCCCAAATGTTTAAATTAGTGCAGTATGAGGAATATTCTTTAAAAATCTTGTTCTTCAGGTCTACCAATAAGAATCTTTTGATATTTGGTGTGCAGCATCCTTAGGGGGGGGGGGGGGGGGTGTGGGGGGGGGGGTGTGAGATTCAAGTTTGTTCAAGCGAAGTCCCTAGGTTCATATTTGGGCTGAAAATGTGGGGTCCTGGTCCGGACTTAGAAATTTGGGACCAAAACCCGGAAATTAGTTTTTTGGTTTTTTATGCGTTTTGGTCAATTTTGAGACAAATTTTTTTTTTTTTTTTTACACTGAAAATTTGGGGTCTGGGTGGGACTTTAAAAATTTGGACCAAAATCCGGAAATTAGTTTTTTTGTTTTTTTATGCGTTTTGGTCAATTTTAAGAAGAAGAACAAAAAATTTTAGTCTGAAAATATTTTGTTTGGGACTTCAAAAATTTCCGAACAAAAATAAAAAAAAAATCTGTTTTTTATGCGTTTATCTCAATTTTGGGACATAAAAGTGCAGGAACTGGAAATAGAAGGAAAATTCTGTGTATTGTGTGGGCACAATCACTTCATCTAGTTCGTATATGCTTTTCTTATGAGGGGCGTATGCAGCCTATTCAAGTCAAGTCCCTGGTTTGATATTTAGACTACCATGTCAGGTGAGTGCCCTCAGGCCCCCAGGGGCCTATTGTTTGAGAATAGTACTGGCTGGTTTTGTCCATTACGTTGGGTAAAGAGTTGATATAAATGAGACTTACACCAAGGCAGTACAATGCACAGGGTTAGTTATTCATGTTAATAATGAAAATTTTTTATAACCAAAAAGTGTGACTAACCCTGTGCAATGCACAGGGTTAGTCATACTTTCTGGTTATAAAAAAATGGCAACTTCCACATCACACACTACAAGAAAATATACACTGACTGAGACTATAAAAGTGCACAGGGTTAGTTGGTTACATGTTGCATTGGGTACGATTCAATGAAGTAATGTAAATAGGTATACTGGATTGTAAAAATTGTTTTAACCCTTTACCTAACATGAAAAGCAGACGACACTTGAAAAAAAATTCTTGAACAACTAATTTTTTTCATTTTTGTCTCAAAAACATAGGTTATGACCCCTCATTGGAACGAGCTTGATGAGCTTGTTCCAATGAGGGGTCATAACCTATGTTTTTGAGACAAAAAATGAAAAAAGTAATGAAAATTAACTGACGATTTTTGAGAATAGTGCTGGCCTGTTTTGACCGTTACGTTGGGTAAAGGGTTAAAGTGAATTCCAAAAATGAAAACATATTCTATTTTCAGTTCATAGCTTGTTTTAAATGCATTCATAAGATGACTCGCTATGAAAGTTTTGATTTTTTTCAAGACTTTGTGAACTTAAATTCTAGGTTTGCGTGTGTGGGTAAGTGATGGGATTGATGAGGGAAATTTTTATACAGGCAATACAGTAGGGCTGGCATGATTATGAAATTTCTTGATCGACTTTTGAAGAATTGTGTTGTTTGGTCCGAAATTTTCGCATATACTTCCAAAGTATCTTTTAAAGTATTTTTCCTAAAATGGGGTGTGCTGATTCTAAAATGTGTCTCAAAATTTCTAACTTGTAAAGGGAGGCTACCAGCTTGTTTCTGATAGGTGGAAGTGAGAATCCCTGACAAACCAATCCTAGAGTGAATGGCACAGGTCATAAAATGACCAAGATATAGTCAAATCAGAAATGTATAAATTCCATCATAGAAAGCTGACTCTCAAAATGTTGTTTCACCACCTAATAGTCATTTTTCTCACAGAAAACACTCAAGCACTCTAAATATTCTTTAAAACAACAAATGTGCCTTTTTTCACCAGGAGCCATGTTTACTCTGTTCTGTCTGCCCATATTTAAAGTTATTTAGTTTTTAGCTCACCTAACCTAAAGTCAGGATGAGCTACAGTGACCACTCTCCATCCGTCGTCCGGCATTTGTCGTTTTATCCGACCTTCGTGAATATGGTGTTTGCACCTTCCCCTCCCCCCCAAACCGCTGAACGGATTTCAGTTAAATTTGAGTTGATTGTTTGTTCTGACATCGTATTTTGTTTTTGTTCAAATCAACCTGCCCATCCCCTCAGGGATGGGGTTGGGGAAAATGTTCCCAAATTTTTAAAAAATCTTCTTCTCATTAACCAGTGGGTACAATGACTTGATATTTGGTGCTGAGCTTCCTTTTGAGGTGTATTATCACATTTGTTCTAACAAAATTTGTGGAGCAATATTTGGCTTTGTAATGGGAGGGGCTAGATTTTTGGCCCTGCCCAACATTTCTCCTTTCTGAATCGATGAGCTGATTTGAACCAAATTTGGTATGTGGTATTATTGAGTCTTTAAGTAGTTGATTCATGCAGAAAAAAATTTCATGTATCCCTGTGGGAACCCCAGAAGCTAAAAAGAGAAATATTTTCAAATGTCCATATTTCCCAAACTGCACAGAAAATAGATCTGTTATTTTGTATGGAGTATCCTCTGGACCAGTTGAATGGAATGGTAAAAAAATTGCCATCGTTTGAGTCATAGTGTACTGTAGATTGGTTCAATATGAGGAATATTCTTTCAAAATCTTCTCATGAACCCCCCAGTCAGAATCTTTTAATATATTGTATACACATCCTTAGGGGAGTCAGATTCAAGTTTTAAAAATCAAGTACCTGGGTTAATATCTGGGCTCCTTAACTTAGTCCAATATGAGGAACAATCTTTGAACATTTGCTTCTTCACATCCAATGGTCAGAATCCTGGTGTGTGTGTGTGTGTGTGGGGAGGGGGGGGGGGGGGCACGTTCTTCTTAGCACAAATTGTTCAAGTTAAGTCTCTCTGAGTAAGCTCTCTGTAAAAGGTACATACTGCTAAATACATGAGCACGGAAAATATTGGCTTTTTCTCTGGTATCATCATTTTTGTGAAAGCCCTGATAGTGGCTTCTAACACTCAACCAGTTGAACAACTTTGTCAGGTGAGAGCCTCAGGCCTATGGGCCTCATGCTTGTCTCTCTTGAAAAGTTGGAAAATTTGAGATCCGACATTGTGGAAACCCACCGATGATATGCTTGTATTTTGTATGTGCTTGATAAAAAAATCTTATCTGGAACAGTCTGGAAGACGGAAATACCTCTTGGAAATACAGTGCAATCTGTCACACAGCAAATGGAATTTTATGTACATTTTTGAACTAAATTAAATACTGTGGAAAATAATGATGGTTTGGAATTTTTTCTTTTTATTTCCAGTTGTCTAACTTTGCTATAAAATTAGAACAGTATTTTTGTTCTGATTACCTTAGCAAGTTATTTGTGCACCGCTGCACACATGTAAGATTAAATTCAGCATGAATTAAAAAGTTAACTGCAGGTAATCTGCATGTTTTGATGTCACTCAAGGTAGACTATTAAAGTGTGAAATACTTCACTGTATATATATCTTTGTCAGCTTTTATGCATGTTCGGAGTTGACTCTTTCACTGATGTGTTCACAAAGCTTTCAGTTGAAGCTAAAACTAGCCATTTCACTGAGACAATTTCATTGCCATAACTTTTCTATAGCCTTAACATAAGCTGTAGTGTATGTGTATCTGTGTGTGGTGGGGGGTGCCATGCATTCTTGAAAGAATATGGCTAACTCAATCACTTGCTATTGTGAGAAAAAACCAAGTTCAAAATAGTGCACCCAGAATTGTTGTTCCTTTACCCTGCGAATCTTCCGCATTCATAATTTACAACTTGAGCAGTTGAAAAAATTTTATTTCAAATAAGTTCAGCAAAACCGTATAATGTGGGGCCATCTACTCCAGCTTGGTCCAAGGATCACATGATATGGTTTTGCTAAAAATTGGTGGAAAATTTGTAAAAAAAAAATTAAAATAACGAATTTTGATTTTGTCTGCATTTGGTAAAAGGTTAAACTGTTAAGGGCCAGGAGATTTTTTCTACACTCTTGTGACACTTTGACAGTTTAACTCCTGCATAGGCAGCCTACACATGCTTAGAAAAACTGCCAAGGTACATAGAATAAACGTTTTGTGTCCACCCAAAAGAATGGGTGTCTGTTCTGCTGCAATAAAAAGTGATCCAAGTGTGAATTAGGCCCTTAAGGATTAAGGTGCTCTGTTGAGCAAGCATAAACAATAATGTAACTCAAATATTTAAAGGAAGTTGTTTCAAAATTGGAGTTGGCAGTGTATAATTCAATTTTGCTTCCATAATTCTATTTGTTTACAGTCTAAAATTTAGGAAGTAAAACAAATAAGTTTTTTGTATTGCTGACTTTCAGCACTCATCATTATGAAGAGCATATCACATGCTACTTTAAATATTGAATTTAGATTGTTTCAAAGCAATTCTTAACATGATTATGTGTAAATTACTTGTAAATACCTCACCACACAATACAGTACGTGCAGAGTGTATTATTACTAAATCACTCGCAGAGTGGAGATTCCACCCAAGCAATAATTGCAAATTTGTTGCAAAGCATAACAAGCACAGGCAAAGTTTCAACCAATGTACCTCCGGGTTAAACCCGGAGGTCCATTGGCTGAAACATTGCCAGTGTTTTTTGTCCATATGTACAAAATTTTAAAGTTATAGTTTGGGTGATAACTCCACTCTGCGGGTGATTTAGATACAATCCACTCTCCCGTACTGTATCTGTGTCTTACGAGTTTGATGTATGTCACACAGTCTTTCGATTTTGAGGCAAGCTATCAATCTTGCATGCGATCACACCTGCAGTTATTACTTTTTGTGACAAGACAACTGCACACCTCAGTTCCACCTTGCAAGCAATTAACTCTAACAAACTGGCAGCATCCACTGCATAATATACAAATTGTGCTGTAGAAAAAAAATCAACAAAATCATATGTGATCCCTCATTGGAATGAGCTCATTGAGCTTGTTCCATTGAGGGGGTCACATGATATGCTTTTGTTGAAATGTTTTTAAGAATTCGGGGGAAAAAATTAAAATCACAAAAAGTTTGACATCATGTCTTTTCTGTAAAGGGTTAAAATCTGTTCATGGGAAATAGGCCAAATACTACAATGGGTGCAGGAAAATGTGAACATACACCATGAATTATATGCTGTAGTATTCCAAGACTTCAACTAATCAGACTTCACTTTCCGAGAATTGGTAAATGACATAATTCAACAATCTTCAAAGGCCAGTAATGCTCATTGTCTTTTCACTCATACATGGAGAATCATCTGATTGACTTATGATTACTCCATTGAAGTTGCATTTCATGTACTACACCCAAATCTAATAAAACAATAGCGCACTTTACTTCAAATGGTAGTGAGCAGAAAACAGTGCCTCCTACTTTCAAAATCGAATGACCACATGTAATTTAAAAATATTCCATGTGATTTAATATTAATTTCCAAGAAAAAATGCTTAAAGGAAACAACACACAGTTACTGTGAAGAATAATATTATGTTATGTTCAGCATATTGTTTATAATATAAGTTACACAGTTTGGTTGTGACCTAATATGGTATATATGGGGTCAGTTAATTCCATATTGGGCGATAGCGATACCATATTAGGTCACTACCAAACTGTGTAACGAATATATCTTACCGACTACCTTTTTCATAATGAATTAGACTATACAATGACTGATAAATGGTAAAATTCCTTCTTGTTAATTTTAATTTCAATACATTTTGTTCTAATTAACACAAATAAATATATCAAAACCAACAAAAATGAATGCGTTTCCGTGATTTCCAGAATTTCGAATCGTTCACAAATGAAGAATCAGATAACACTGAAATGAATGTACATGTATCTTGTAAATTGCCAAGAATTGAATCTTAATTCTTGTTTATTGTAAGGTTATGGATGATTGTAACATTTCCGTAATAAACATTGAGGTTTGATTGCACTGTGTTTACAGCAGTGCAATTTTGAATTGTGTCATTTTATCTTTGAGATAGTCTCTTAACCCTTTACCCATCGGGTTCGAATCCCACCTGCGGCAACCGCTTTGTGTCCTTGGGCAAAACACTTCATCTCCATTGCCCGCGTGTGGGCACGATGACGCCGTGTGCTAAGGCATACTGCACGTCGATGGTACGCATGTCTTCAACCAATCTAACCCTGCCTGTGCTGTAGTGCGGAGTTACGATGTTGGGGAGCTGGCAGCTGCTCGTCGTTGCTCGGTGGTTCTCTCCGGGTACTCCGGCTTCCTCCACCCGTAAAACTGTCACGGTCATGATTAGCCATTGTGCATAAATATGTGACCTTAAAACATCAATAAATAAATAAATAAATTTACCCAACGAATCGCCCGCATCCGCCCGCGTAATATGCAAATTCAGCAGTTGAAAAAATATTATTTTTTAAAAAATTTCAACAAAACCATATCATGTGACCCCTCGTTGGAACGAGCTCGTCGAGCTCATTCCAACGAGGGGTCACATGATATGGTTTTGTTGAAATTTTTCGAAAAATTTAAAAAAATGATATTTAAAATAATAAATTTTGATATCGTCTGCGTTGGGTAAAGGGTTAAAATATTGGCACATCTTTTATTAGCTTTAATGGTATTGTCCGCTTTCAGCTTAAGATGTTTTGCATTTACCTACTCATCTGTCGTCTGCGCGAAGCGTTTATTGTTTTCTGACATTTTGAAATATGAACGAACAAAGGGGAGAATACTCTGGCGGTCAGTCGCATATTACTTGCACCTGACGATATATGGTTTTATATGGGGTTTGCATGTGACATTTACAAACCAATGAAATTCCCAGATACTTGTAGAAGGTAAGATATGATGATATATCTAAGACCCCCACAAAGTAGATCTTCTGTTTCTCAGGCCATTTTTGTTGACAGGTGTTTTTTTGTGTCACCGCCCCATGAAATGGGGAGCGACATATAGGGATTACTTTCGTCCGCGTCACACTTTCTCTTATCCGCCACTCCTCTTTAACCTATGAATGGATTTTGATGAAACTTTCAGTGATTCTTTATCACATAATGGCATTGTGCACCTCCTATTTTATTTTTTGATCCACTGTATTTTTTCCAGAGTTATGCCCCTTTTCCACTTAGAATTCTGTCTGAAATATTAAAATATAGTGCAGGCAACACACGTCTTCCATGGAAGACTCACATCTAAGTCTATTGTCCCCCGACATTTTGTCAGAGGACTATTGTAATCAGCTGTTGCGTGCATACGTCTGGAGTGATAACTAAAGTTTGGGTCATCGAATCAAAATCATTTATGTTGTATACGTCCCCTACCCCAATGAGATGGTGAATTCCGAATCTGGGTTCGATTCGATAATTTTTGTTGGAGTTATGCCCCTTTTTTTTACCATTTTTGCAACTTTGGTAATTTGTTGTCCGGATGATAACTTTAGTATGAGTTATCGAATCAATACCAAATTTTGTATATAGATTTGTCTCAAGACTATACTGGTCAGGTTCGATTTTGGGTTTGGTCTGACAAATTTTGGCAGAGTTAAGGCCCTTTTTCCATTTTTTCGACATTAAAAATTAGTTGTCTGGATGATAACTGTAGTTTTGTTCATTGAATCAAAACCAAATTTGGTATGAGTTTGTCTTAAGAATATGCTGGTCAAGTTCGAATTTGGGCTCAGTCTGGCCTCTTTTGGCTGAGTTATGGCTCTTTGTCCATTTTTTGGACTTTGAAAATTGGATGTCAGGCTGATAACTTTACTTAAAGTTATTGAATCAACACAATTTTGTACATAGGTTTGTCTCATGAATACCGCAGGTCAAGTTCGAATTTGGGTTCAGTCCGACCAATTTTGGCTGAGTTATGGCCCGTTTTTTCATTTTTCAACTTTGAAAATTTGTTGTCTGGAAATATGTCCAATGTAAGAACTAGCTGTCAGGGGACTTAGCCAATGCCTGGTGGTGCACTTGTTTTATTTTTAGCTCACCTGAGCGAAGCTCAAGGGGAGCTTTACTGATCACTTTTCGTCCATCTGTCGTCCGCCGTAAACTTTACAAAACCGACTTCTCCTCCAAAACCACTAGCCCAATTTTATTCAAATGTTGGGTAAATGTTTATTACCTAATGCCAATTCGGATTTGTTCAAATGAAGTTGCCCCTCTCCCTGGGTGGTGCCACGCCCCCAACGGGCACCAAAATCTATAAAAATCTTCTCAGGAAACAGCAGTAGCAGAGACCTGATATTTGGTATGCAGTTTCCTTTTGAGTTGTAGACTCAGATTTGTTCAAGAGAAGTTCGAGGAGCTATATTTGCCTTCATTATGGGAGGGGCAAGAATTTTCGCCCCGCCCAAAATTTCTATTTTCCAAACCGAGGGACAGATTTGAACCAAATTTGATATGCAGGCTTATTGGGTCATAAATACTTAATTTATGCCAAAATCTTTTTTCCTGTCACCCCATGAGAACCACAGGAGCTAAAAATAGAAAAAAATTAAAACGCCCATATCTCCAAAACTACACGGCACTGAGAATTCTTATTTGGTGTGAAGCTTTCTTAAGACCAACAGAATGGAATGGTGAAAACAATTGCTATCGGTTTTATCATGGGGTACTTTTTTGGGGACTTTGAAAAAGAGCTGAGTCAGCATTTTTTAACACTGTGGGTAATGGGAAAACATTTAAGATTTCTTTTCTCCCAAACCACTGCTCCAAAAACTTTCAAATTTCACATGTAACATCTTTGGAAGATTGTTTCACATGTTTATTGAAATCAATTCCCTGGATCCATATTTGGGCTCTCTATGGGAGCCCAAATGTTTAAATTAGTGCAGTATGAGGAATATTCTTTAAAAATCTTGTTCTTCAGATCTACCAACAAGAATCTTTTGATATTTGGTATGCAGCATCCTTAGGGGGGATTCAATTTTGTTCAAGCCAAGTCCCTGGGTTCATATTTGGGCTCACTGTTGGAGCCCGAATTCTAACTTAGTTCAAAATGAGGAATTTTCTTTAAAAATCTTCATCTTCAGATCCAGCAGTTGGAATGTTTTGATTTTTGGTATGTAGCATCCTTAGGAGGGTGAGATTCAAGTTTGTTCAAGCCATGTCCCTAGGTCTATATTTGGGCTCCCTGTTGGAGCTCGAATTGTAACTTAGTTCAAAATGAGGAATTTTCTTAAAAAATCTTCTTCAGATCCAGCAGTCAGAATGTTTTGATATTTGATGTGCAGCATCCTTGGGGGGGGGGGGGGGGGGGGGGGGGTGATTGAAGTTTGTTAAATCCAAGTCCCTGGGCTCATATTTGGGCTCCGAATTATAACTTAGTTCAGTGTGAGGAATTTTTCTTTAAAAATCTTCTTCTTCAGACTTTGAAGTCGGAATATGGAATATTTTGATATTTGGTATGCAGCATCCTTAGTGGGGTGAGATTCAAGTTTGTTCAAGCCATGTCCCTAGGTTTATATTTGGGCTCACTGTGGGAGCTCAAATTGTAACTTAGTTCAAAATGAGGAATTTTCTTTAAAAATCTTCTTCTTCAGATTCAGTGGTCGGAATGTTTTGATATTTGGTATGCAGCATCCTTATGGGGATAAGTTTTTGTTCAAGCCAAGTCCCTGGGTTGATATTTGGGCTCCCTGTGGGAGCCTGAATTATAACTTAGTTCAATATGAGGAATATTCTTCAAAAATCTTCTTCTTCACATCCACCAGTCAGAATCTTTTGATATTTGGAAAACGGCATCCCACTGGAGGTGAGATTCAAGTTGTTCAAGCCAAGTCCCTGGGTTCATATTTGGGCTTCCTATGGGAGCCTGAATTATAACTTAGTTCAATATGAGGAATATTCTTAAAAAATATTTTGTTTTTAGATCCACTGGTCTGAATCTTTGGTATAAGCTTTTCTAAGGAGGGGCAGATACAACTTGTTGAAATCAATTCCCTGGATTTTATATTTAGGCTGCCATGTCAGGTGAGCGCCCTCAGGCCCCCATTTGTAATGGTCTCTTTGCCATCAAAAGTTCATATTCTTGGTTTGTTTGTTTTATGTTTTAGGCCTCCTACTCTACAGAATAACCTGGATCGTGGTGTATTTCGTCCCTTAAGTGCAAGAAGGGTTTGCAGTGCTAAAGCATTGCAAAGCCTTGTTGAACTCAAGGGACAAATTTATCAGTTTTATTAACTTGGGTAAAATATCAGACACAAACCATTTAATTTTTGTTTTTTTAAGTTTGCATTGGTTATAAAAAGAGAGCATATGGTAGCCAAAATGACCATGCGAGTGGTCCTGAGGAACAGATTTTTATTTTTTAGGCCTAACCCTCATTTTAAAACATATTGTGAAAATGGAATGTTTGATAACTTATATGCATCTTAATTGACTGACTTGTCTACAGGGATTCTTCTGGATGTCTACAGGGTCTGAATATTGGACCATTTCCCACTGGCATATGGACATTATTCTTTACACTTCACAACCCCAACTTTCCCAATCTCAGACCCTACTCTGACAACAAAAAATTAATTCACAATTGGTACAGTGGAGCCCACTTAATTGGATATCTCTTAATTGTATATCCCTGTTAATTGAATATAATTTTCAAACACAAAACCATTTACCATACCTTCAGTACAAATTTGATCTGTTAATTGCATATGGGTTGTTGAGTAAACTCCTGTTAATTGTACATAAATTTTTGTAATATGTCGAAAAAATTACTGTGACACGCACCGAATTCCCCTTATTTATCAACCATTTTGGCCTCACTACATCCAATACAGACATTTATTCTATTATATCTTGTTTGACAGAGCTCTATGAGCTCTGTCAAACAAGATATAATAGAATAAATGCTCAGTTTACCTCCAGAACACAGGAAATTGATGAAATCCCTGTTAATTGTATACTCCTGTTAATTGAATAATTTTCACTGGCAAAATGGATATTCAATTAAGAGGATTCTACTGTATCTTAAAATGGGTAATCATAAAACTCAGATGACCAATAATTGCCAACCTTGCAAAGTGCAGAAAGCATCTGGATTCAGAAGATCGGGGAACCACATATATCACAGGACACAATTGCCACTTTTGTAGAAGGAGGGATAACTTTACAATGACATTGAAATGTTATAGTTCAGATGGGTCCCGTTATAAAACATACTATATCTATTTTTCATATAGTTACTTCAGTTGTAGTATTCTCTGTTTAATCTGAAGGCAATATTTTATATTATTTTATTTCTTTGTATGATGCTTATTCTCAAAATGAATTGGAGCTGTCACAATGCAAATTTTCGCAGTGGCATGGGCCCCCAGACCCTTCCCCAAAGAGGGCAGAAGAATCCTTGGCCCCTCACGGGAACCCTGGGAAGTGAAGCAGTGTTCGTTTACTGTGGTAAACAAGCTCTTTTTTGCTAGTAAAATAGGCCCCAGTCACTAATGCTTGGGGTGCGAGTCCTCTAATATAGGCAACATGGGGTATAAACGATTGACTGACCTTGACTTTATCTCCATGTTGTGGTCATGATTAGCCATTGTGCAAAAGTATGTGACCTTAAACACCAATAAATAATAATGAGAATCCTTGGTCTGAAAACAACTGTAAAGCAACAGGATGAAGACTGTCAGAGTGTAGCAAAAATGTATAACAAATCTCCAGGCCTTTATGGGTTAAGTAAAAATTTTGTCATCTTTGTCATCCATTAAACAATTTTTTTTCTGAGTATATTAAATTACTCGCCTTTTGTGGAAAGGACAAAACAAATGGTTACAAGATTTTAGCATTCACAACTCAAGAAATGTACTCATCCAGCAGATATGTGGTTGACGTGAAGCCACATCCAAATCTGAATTTCACTCATCATGGACAACCAGATTTCCATAAGCCCAGAAAGGTGGAAACTGCATGCTTGGGTATAGGAAGCATTTTGAATATGGGAGGCAGGTGGGTTAGTCAATGGTCATATAAGGGCATCCACACACTGATACATATCAGAAGTAACCCATGTGACTTTGTAACATAGTAGAATACAATACACAAAGCTGTATTTGATACTAACACACATCTGTATTGAGAAAAATGCACATTTTTGGCTTCATATTTAACACATTTTGTTAATATGGGGCCCAAAATGTGTTCTTTATATGCCCCCGCGATGAAAAGCAGGGCTTATATTTTGACGAGAATCCGAGATCGATTCACGCAAAGATTCACACAACAAAGCCAGCGGGAATCCATGTAGATTCTCACTGCATCTCTGCTAGGATTTGTGTGAAAAGAATTGAGTCAAATTAACCAATACAAGGCTAACATGACCTGAAATATCCTGACACTTTGTCAGTAAAATTGTACAAATATGGCTCCCATTGGAACCGGCTCACTGAGCCGGTTCCAATGGAATCCATATCTGTAAGGTTTTATTGATAAATATTGTTTATTATTTAAAAAAAAAATCAAATTCAGTTTGTATATTAGATTTTGAAAACCTGTGTTGGGTAAAGGGCTAACATGTGTTATCAGTATACAACACAGGCTCAACCATGGTCACTTTATGGGATTCTGGGACACTCATAGCAGGTATAGATTCTCACAACCATTTTTGCGAGAATCGAAATGGATTCTCCCAAATTTATGCCCTGAATAGGTGGGGGCCTATTGTTTTACTCTTGTCCTTCCATCCGCTGTACTTCCATCTGGCCATCCATCCATCTGTCCGTCCATCTGTCCATCCAAATCTAGGGTACGTTGTTTGTCCGGCTAATTCCTCTCACAGTTTTCAAGCTAGGACTTTTTTATTTCACAGGATGTTTGTGCATACATCAGAGGTGTGCATATTGCCAGGATTTTGATTTGCATCAATATTTCACAAAATTACTGGTTGTTCAACTTGGTCAATTTTTTGTAAAATTTCACCTGTATGGGACGTGGTTTGTGTGTGTAGTCTTTGCCATGGCATCCTACGTGTCTTACAGGCACAGCTCATGTACGAGTTACAAATGACAGTTTGCTCTTCAACCTCCTGTGTCCATGTGTTATGTGGGGACATGCTTCAGTCTAGTCTTAATTAACTCTTAACCCACTGAGTATTTTTTTAAATATTTTATCAAATCCAGTCATGGCTTCTGTGAAGCATCCATGACCAGATTTGATTAAAATCTTTTGGAAATTTAACTCAAGAAATTATTGGTTGCGACCTTGATTTAATTACAGGGGGTAAATTTCATTAAAAATGCAGAAATTTTAATTATTCTAGAGGCAAGAGATTTGCTGTCCAGAGCAGGAATATCCGTCAGCAGCAGGTAAAAGAGTTAAAGGCCGAAAAAATGACAAATCATACGAGGGAATCGTCAGTTACATCCTAAGAGTATAGAAGAGTCTCTGCACCTTCTTAGTGCTAAGTTCCAATAATATTGTAATGATAGGAACCCAAACCTAAAATAACAGTTTCAGATGACCTCTCTCCCCCCCCCCCCCCCCCCCCCCCCCCCCACCTGTCTCTGGTGATGGTTTTATGGTGTATGGAAATATATAGATAACGATAATGTTGGGCTAATCTCACTCTCTCTCGCCTGGAAAAAGTTGGGGTGGGGGTATGTACTTCCATGCCCCCTCCCTCCCCCAGTTCCTAGGGCCCTGACTACATGTATACATGTATATTCACACGTATATTCATTTTTGAGGGGATGGAAGGTGTGATGTGTCCTGAAGAACTGCATCAGATGACATGAATGATATACAATGATGCATGAATAAATCTTGTTTTGACCTCTTTGATCTGAGCAGTGAAGAATACATTCAAGTGAATAATGCACATCTACACTTTGCTTCGTTTGCATTCACTTAATATAAAATTAAAAAAAATGCCAAAACATAACTTCTATCATTGTTATGCATTTTTATACTGTGAAAAGATTCTGACTCTTTTAACTTGTTTAGTGCAAAAAGCACACTTCTGAAATGGCTGTGTGTTATAAAGTACTTTCAACCATTTACTTGTGAATTTTAACATATTGACTGTGGTGTGCTGTACTAGTTGCTCATTGAGGACATTGGATTTAGTTAACCCATTACCCAATACAGATGATATCAAAATTTATTATTAGTCTGTGTGAAACACACAGACTATTGGTTTGTACGGTTTCTTTTTCTTTTTTTTTCTTCTTTTTCTTCTTCTTCCTCTTCGTCTTATTCTCCTGTCTTCGGTCTTCTGTACACTTCCTTGTCCTCACAATAACTCGAAAACGTATCGTCCTATCTCGCTGATTTTTAGCTCAACTTTGGCGAAGCCAAATTTGAGCTTTTGTCATGGCCCTTCTTCCATCTGTCCGTACGTCAACAATTGGATACGGCTCGGGCTAGAGGCCGTATTTATGAACTGATCTTTACGAAACTTCTTGGGTACCTTTGTTATGACCGTGGGATGAGAACGAGTGTTTTTGGGTGCGGTCCAAAATTCAAGATGGCTGCCAGCCACCATTTTGTACCGACGATGCACAAATCTGTTTTTTGTACAGAACTTCCATATGAAAGCTCTGTTTTGAATAATTTTTTGTATGAATGTTTAGTACCATGAGATACATTACATATCATACGGGTTTTTTTCTCGTGCTTAAATTATGCAAATTAGACTAACTTTGATTTATTTTGTGTTACTTTTAGCACTGTCAGTGCAAATGCCAATACAGCTCGGGCTAGCTAGAGGCCGGATTTATGAACCGATCTTTACGAAACTTCTTGGGTACCTTTGTTATCACCGTGGGACGAGAATGAGTGTTTTTGGGTCCGGTCCAAAATTCAAGATGGCCGCTGGCAGCCATTTTGTTCAAAATTAGGGGCAATCAGATTTTTGTGAAGAACTTCCACATGAAAGCTCTGATTTGAATAATTTTTTGTATGAATGTTTAGTACTATGGGATACATCACATATAATACACGTTTTTTTCTCGTGCAGAAATTATGCAAATTAAATGAACTTTGATTTTTTTCAGTGCTACTTACACACAGTAAGTACACATGTCAATACGGCTCGGGCTAGAGGCTGTATTTATCAACTGATCTTCACAAAACTTCTTGGGTACCTCTGTTATCACCTTGGGACGAGAACGAGTGTTTCTGAGTGCGGTCCAAAATTCAAGATGGCTGCCAGTGGTCATTTTGTACCGAAATTAGGTCTAATCAGTTTTTTGTACATAACTTCTATACGGCTCAGGCTAGAGGCTGTATTTATGAACCGATCTTTACGAAACTTCTTGGGTACCTTTGTTATCACCGTGGGATGAGAACGAGTGTTTTAGGGTGTGGTCCAAAATTCAAGATGGCCACCAGCAGCCATTTTGTACCAAAATTAGTGCAATCAGTCTTTTGTACAGAACTTCTGTATGAAAGTTCTGATTTAAATAAATTTTTGTATGAATGTTTAGTAAAATGGAATACATCACATACAGTACGGGTTTTTTTCTCGTGCAGAAATTATGCAAATTAGATGAATTTTGATTTATTTAGTGCTACTTATACACTGTAAGTGCACATGTCAATACGGCTCAGGCCAGAGGCTGTATTTATCAACCGATCTTCACGAAACTTCATGGGTACCTTTGTTATCACCTTGGGATGAGAATGAGTGTTTCTGAGTGCGGTCCAAAATTCAAGATGGCTGCTAGTGTCCATTTTGTACCGAAATTAGGTCCAATCAGTTTTTTGTCACAACTTCTATGCAGCTCGTATTTATGAACTGATCTTCACGAAACTTCTTGGGTACCTTTGTTTTCACCTTGGGACAGGAATGAGTGTGTTTTGGGGTGCCTTTGTTATCACTGTGCTATGAGAACAAATATTTTGGGGTTCAGTCAGACTCACTCTGGGACTCATAGATTTCTTTTCTAGTTTAGCATCTGACTGTCACCCACCTTTACAATACTTTACCTATACATTTGTTACAGGCTACGGTCAGTATTTACGTACAGACCGTTACAATACTTTATATGTACCTTTGTTATCAGGTCATTACCTAGATGTTTGTAATTGCTGTGTCACATACTATACATGTACATGTCTTGACAAGTTGAGCTACAGTGTCATTGACACTTTCATTGGCATACTGGTGGACAGTCAAAAGTTCTCGGCCACCTATGTTTTTCAGGTCGCTAGAGCCACTGAGTATGGCACAGTCGGCCACAGGGCTTTCACAGCCTCAAATTTCCTGATACAGTAAATTCTCCCCGAGCAATAGGATGCTATGTTATTCACACTGGATATAATGTGAACATCAGTGGAGTCAGCTGTCAAAAAATGAAATGTAATCTACTAATTTTGTTATGATAATGGGATGTTAGTTCCTGGAACTAAGTTGAGAGAAACCCTTTGCCTTGCAAGGAAATAAATTATAAATTATTCAGTTCAATGCTTTTAACCCTCTCAAGACTTCAATGTGAATTGCACATATTTTGTTTCAGGCAGAATAAAGTTAACCCTTTCCATAAAACTGCACTGAATAATTGTTGAAACCTATCACAAAACTGTCAGGATGCCAGTAACAATGCAATACTGACATGGTCGACTGTACTGTTAACTGTGTTAGTGCTATGACTGTTTAAAACTTATTTGTTAGAGGATTTCTATAGTCTTTCACTGCGCTCGGCTCGGTCTCACCGAGAGTGCAGAAACCTTTGGTGCCAAAGTGCCATTAAGAGAATGTCTCTGATTTGTGCCTTTCCATCCCTCCGGAGTGCAAAAGCAGATACTGTCAGCAGAGAAACTTAATGTTTTTCACTTTATTTTCTGTAACATTTAATTCTATGTGGAACGAGACACCTTTTCAGTGTACCTTCAAAAGTAAGGGATTCTTAACCCTTTAGCCAACATAACGGCAAAAACCCAGTCAACATTATTCACAGAAATGTCTATTCAGTTTTAATTACTTTTTCATTTTTGCTTGAAAAAACATAGCTTATGACCCTTTATTGGATTGAGCTCATTTTTTAAAGGATTATTTATTTATTGGTGTTTAATGTCACATATTTCTTCACAGTGGCTAATCATGACCACATCAGTTTTTCAGGTGGAAGAAGTTGGAGTACCAGGGAAGAACCACCGGGCAACAACGAGCAACTGTCAGATCCCCCTCGTACTAACTCCACACATGCAGGGTTAGCATTGGTTGAAGACGGGTGCACCATCGATGTGCAGTACGCTTTAGAACACAGCTCCACCATGCACCCAAGTGGGCAATGAGGTGAAGTGTCTTGCCCAAGGACAGAGTGAGGACCTCTCGCTTTGCAGCCTGCACCACTGCCAACTGAGCCACTGCGCCCTCATTTAAAGGAGTATTTAAAGGGTATATTTTAACCCTCTGAAGATCTTAATATGGGGGCATTATTCAGAAAGACTGGGAAATTTATTACACCTTAATGCATTTCTAAAGTTTATGAATGTTTTTCATCACTCAAATTAGTGGACAGAGCCAAAAATGTCCATTTCTGATTCGTGTATCAAACCCTTTGAATACTGATCGCATATACATGTATGGTATTTCTGGTTTCTTATAAAAATTGTTCAGATTCCTGTATATCTGTAAATACTGCTAATGAAAACCCATTTCTGATTTGTTGAAAAATATTTTACTCCTGAAAATAAGCCTCCATAAATTCTCTTTCTTTATAGTTTATTCCTGATACTTTATCCCTTTTCACACAGACTTGAATTTACTGGTGGCAGTAAATTCTGTTTCTCTAGTTTCAATTATTGTTTTTTTAAATTTTTCAAAAAATTTCCACAAAACCAAATATGCGACACTTCATTGGAACGAGCATATATCCAATATGGCCACCATGATAGCAGTCTTTGATTTTTAACTCAACTTGACAACGTCAAGTATGAGCTATTGTGATGGGTTTCTTTTCAACCTACTCACAATTGTTTACAGTTGGCTGTAACATAAGTGCAAGCCCTACTTCGGAACTAACTCAAGCTTTTAGAATCTTTTCCAAACGAGTTGGAAAAGTACTAGAGTGCAAAAGCATGAAAAAGATCGAAAAAAGGGTCGAGTGAGACCAGTGCTCGAAGTTACAGGTACTCTCTCTGCACACCTCTTGCGTTTACCGAGCGCATGCGCAACAACCGTGACGTCAATTCCTTTTATTTCCGCCATTGTACATGGTCGGAAATTTTTGTGACTCGTGCTAATTTGCTGTTTATTCTTCATGAACAACTTATTCTACATTCTTAGTGTGCAAGTGGATTGTATCCTTTTGTCAAGCTACCAAATTATTGTTAATTAATGTTAATTTGTATTATTATTGCTTGTTTCTTCACACTTTATCTTGTTTTTCCCCCATGTGTGAACACGACCTTCGTGCTGTTTTCTGTCGGCGGGAAGCTTGATTACTTTGATATAATGCCAAAGACTATTCCTTATACCTCTTGCTTGCAAGTGAAGCATGTGGACGACTCTCATTCCACATGTGTCACTTGCAACAATTGCACTCAGGCCCAATCATATGGTATTTGTGGGGTTTGGTCCTCTAAATTCTGGGCTTCTGTTAACAAGGTGATTCTGTCCAGAGCTAGAACCCCTCGTTCTCGGGGTAAGGGTAGCCGTGCCATAGCAGACATTTCTGCTGGTGCATGTGGTGACTCTTTCACACAGGATTCTGATCTGTCTTCTGTGGCGAGTTCCTCTGCAACTGTTGACGGTGTTAGTTCAGTGATACCTGACGAGGAGACCATGGTCTCTTTGTCTTCTGATGTCTCCGATCTGCCTCCTACACCGTCGACTGTTCTTGAGGAAATTGTTACTCCAGATCCTATTCTGTCTGATGGTGGCTCTTCCATCTCCTCTGGGGATGGTCTACAGTCTCAGGGGACCGAGGCTGTATCTGCTGGTGTGTCTGTGTGTTCTCAGCCTCCCCCAGCCTCGCGGCGGGGCTGTGCAGGTTTGCTGTCTGCTCCGTCTCATCTGGCTAGGTTTGCTCCTAGTCGGTTGAGCCGGCCGGTCGCTTCGGCACCGATTCCTCATCCCTCGAGTGAATCGTTTATTGTTCCACCTTCCCCTGCTAGTGTGCCGCCTAGCGGGATGGTGTTGGGACGTTGGCATCCAGGGCCTGCTGTTCGGCAGTGGTCAGTGACAGCCCCTGTTAGCTGTCACTCTCGGAACCTTTCTCCGGTGATTCCTCACTGTGTTCCGAGTCTGGTTGTTGATCGATGCTTGCCGTCGGTCTCAGAGGATAGGCAGTTGGGGCCGTCTGCTGCGCAGAGGCCAATGACAGGTTCCTGTCATTCTTGGGACAATCCTCCAGTGTCTTCTCACCGTGTCCTAGGTCCAGCTACCGATCGACGTGCGCCGTCGGTCTCTTTAGAGGATTTGCAGGCAGGACCTTCTGTTTCGCAGAGGTCAGTGATGGCCCCTGGGCATCACAATCGGAACTATCCTCCGGTGTCTTCTCACCGTATCCCTATTCTGTCTGCCGATTGACGTTTGACGTCGGCCTCTTCTGAGGATTTGGGTTCTTCTACCAGAAGGGTCCATTGGGAGGACACTCTGTCGGGCGATACTGCTGCGACGGATTCTCAGGGTGACCTGCATCAGGCCGTTTTGGCGCTCACCCAGTTGCTTTCTGGCAACCCTCAAGTTGGCCTCCCTGTGCCTCCTGAGGTACAACCTCCTTTGGTTGGTCGCCGAGATGTCTCGCCTGGCCCCTTGAATACTGCACAGTATTCACAGGAGGTTTCTGCTGGTCAGCTCGAGTTGGGCTACGTCTCCTCTGCTACGGAGGATGATGAGTATCTTGAAGGTGATGGGCCCCCCTCGTCAGTCTTGGGGCAGGCTTTGGATTTTGTCTATGGCTTATTGCCGGACGTTCAACCTTCCAACCAGCCTTCTGTGACCGTGCGGCCGCGGTCCACTGTGGAGCGCCGTAACCCTGTTGAGCCTTCTAGCTCCGGGGTTTTGCGTCCTCTGCAATCGGCTCAGGTTGTTGAGTCCTTCCAGGGCTTAGACGCCAAAATGCATTCTAAGGCCTCAAGGGTTCCTTCTTTTCTAGAGCTGATGCCTTTCTGCCTCCATCGCGGTTTCGTGTTTACGATTCTGTCTCTCCACCAGTCTTCCAAGGGATGACTACTGTGGATGAGGATTCTTCTTCCCTCGGGTTGACTAAGCCCAAGTCGGCAGTTCTCCCGATGTCGGTAGTTGAGTCTATGGTGGGCCTGTCCCAAGAGATGCTGGGTATGTTATCTCTCGCGGACCATGTCGTCACTGCTCTGGCTGAATATTTTCCACCAGGGGAGTTTGATGACGCTCAGGCGCCTTTTCGCGTTTTGTCACAGGCTCTTATGAACTTGACATACGCTCACGCCTGTAACACGGCTAATTTGGAGCTGGCACGCCGGGATGCGGTGTTGGATTCTTTACCATCCCTTCCTTCTGAGCAACATGCTGTTCTGAGGTCTGCCTCTTTGGTGGGACCTCAGTTGTTCCATGGTTCCGTGGAAGCTGTTCGTGGCGAAGTTCTTCGTCATTCGAAGGACCAGCTTTTGCTGCGACAGCTTGACCAACCTGCTGCTGCGGGTGGGGGTTGTTCCAGGCCCGCCAAGCGTGCTGCTGCATCTGCCTCGTCGGTGACGTCGGCTACGCCTTCGGCTCCGTCTGCTCCTTCTGCACATAAGAAGCGCCGACGTGGCCAGGCTCACTGGCGGCCTCAGGCTGGAAAGTCTCAGGACTCTGTCACTTCCCGAGGTGGTTTCTCCTCTCGGGAGCCTCGTCGAGACCGCAAGTGAAGGTTCTCACCTCAATTCGCCTCCAGTCGGGGGAAGGCTGTCGCTGTTTTTCGACCGTTGGACAGAGATAACGTTGGACTCTTGGGTCCTCGACGTCATTCAATCCGGTCTGCGACTGTCCTTCCATCGGCACCCCAGTTTATCTCGGGTGCCCCTTCCGACTCAGGTCCCTTCCGATTCTCTGCGTCGGGACCTTCTGGTGCAGGAGATCGACAATCTCCTCTCCAAAGGGGCAATCGAGGTGGTCAGGAACACCCTTTCACCGGGGTTTTACTCGAGACTTTTCTTGGTGCCGAAGAAAAACGGCCAATATCGTCCTGTCATCGATCTGAGTACCCTGAACGAGTACATAATAGCTCCTCGTTTCAGTATGGAGACTTTCCGGTCGGTTCGACGTTCAGTTCATCAGGGCGATTTTGTGCCCAGTATCGACCTGAAGGATGCCTTCTTCCATGTACCCATTCATCTGGTGTCACGGAAATACCTTCGGTTCTCGTTTCGGGATCGAGTTTTTCAATTCAGAGCTCTCCCGTTCGGTTTGAACCTGGCTCCTTGGGCCTTCACCCGACTGATGTCACATGTGCTTGCTTTCCACCGCACTCAGTCGGCAGTGACTTCGTCAGCCTTCCTAGACGACATCCTCCAATGGCACCACGATGCTGCTGTTCTGGAGTTCGATGTCCGGCAGTTTCTTTGCCTGCTAGCGTCGCTGGGTTTCAGAGTCAATCGCGAGAAGTCAGATCTTCTTCCTTCTCAGCGATTCCGTTGGGGATGGGATGGATTTCGACACTCTTCACAATGTAGTGCCGGTCCCCCAGGCTCGGGCGACGATTCTTTCCGCCTTGACTCAGAACCTGCTTCAGTCTTCCTCGGTCTCGGCCAGGACGTTCCTTCGGATGCTGGGCCTTTGCGGTTCGGTGACAGATCTCATTCTGCTCGGTCGCTTGTTTGTCCGACCTCTCCAACACTTCCTGTTGGATCATTGGCGTCCGAATGTAGATCCGCTGGACCTGGAACTCACTATTCCTCGGTCTCTGCTTTGTCACCTCCGCCCTTGGGCAGATATTCCCTGGCTGACACAGGGTGTTCCATTGGATCTTCCTTTGGCCAATCGCATCTTTACTGCGGATGCCAGCGATCGGGGCTGGGGTGCGACGTTGGATCCTCGCGGTCTGTCTACTCACGGAGAGTGGGACAGCGAGCAGGTGGGCCTTCATATCAACCAGAAGGAGCTCCTTGCTCTTCTGTTGAGTTTTCAGCTTTGGATCCCTCATCTGTCGGACCATATTGTCCTACTTCTTTCGGACAATTTGACAGTAGTGGCCTACATAAGGAATCAAGGAGGCACACATTCGATTCCCATGTATCGGCTGTCTCGGGATCTTCTGTTGGCGCGGGATGTGAACGCTCGGGTATCCATTCGACACATTCCCGGGCGTCTCAACGTCCTAGCAGACTCCCTGTCCCGACGCGACAGTGTCCTTCCAACCGAATGGATGCTACATCGGTCGGTGTTTCAGGAGATTTGCGAGCAGTGGGGCCGTCCTCAGGTCGACCTTTTCGCTACTCGCTGGAATCATCAGGTAGAGACCTTTGTCTCACCTTGTCCAGATACTCTGGCATTTGCAGTAGACGCTCTGTCTCTGGACTGGACAGGTTGGATCGGCTATGCCTTTCCTCCTGCACCGATTCTTCCTCAAATATTAGCGAAGATTCGTGCTTGCAGTTTCAGGATCATTCTGATCACACCCCTATCTCCACAGAGGGTGTGGATCAATCTGCTGCGGCCTCTATTGGCCGATCGACCAATTCGTCTACCTCTATGTCGCGATCTTCTTTCACAGGGTCGTCCCAGGAAGTATCACAACAACCTGGCGAGCCTGTCCCTTCACGCCTGTCTTTTATCAGGTCCAGTCTCCAACGTAGAGGTTTTTCGAGACGATCAGTGGAGTGCATTTCTGCATCGCGGCGACATTCCACTGGCATGACTTATGCCGCCAAGTGGAAGGTTTTCTGCCGCTGGTGTGCAGATCACAATGTGAATTACCGTGATCCGTCAATCGCTCAAATTGCGGATTTTCTGGTTTTTCTTTTTGACTCCAAGGGCCTCCAGCCTATTACGATTAAGGGCTATCGGTCTATGCTGTCTGATACTTTCTCTTATGTGGGAAAGCGGTGCATCGGTCGTAATCTTTTTCTCTCCAAACTCATTCGGCACTTTTCTTTGAAGAGGCCTTGAGTTTTGCGTCTTACACCCAAGTGGAACTTGGCATGGGTGTTGCACTGTTTGGATGGGCACCATTCGAGCCTTTATCTGAGACCGACATGCGTTTTCTCACCTATAAGACGGCTTTTCTTCCTGCGTTTGCTTCTGCTCGTCGAGTCAGTGAGCTTCATGCACTATCTGTTGATTCTGCCTTCTTCCGAAATGAGGCTAACAGTGTCACCTTCACTACTGATTGCTCTTTTCTGGCTAAGAATCAACTTCCTGATTCGGTACCTCCTCCCATCTGCATTCGGACTCTCCCTTCTGTAGATGGCTGGAGACCTCTTCTTTGTCCTGTTCGTGCGATCAAGACTTACATTACTCGCACTCAGTTCATTAGGAGGGGTCGGAAGAGATTCTTTCTGTCTCTCATTCCTAAGAGGCAGTCTATCTCTTCCCATTCTATTTCCAGGTAGATCTGTCTTGCAGTCAAGCTGGCTTATTCTCGCTTGTCTGCGTCGGATCTTGTTTCGAACCGGCTTAATGCTCATGAGGTTCGTGCCATTTCTACATCCTGGGCGTTCTCCAATTCTGTTTCGCTCCGGATGTTATGAATGCGGCTTACTGGAGGAATACTTCTACCTTCTCCTCCTTTTATCTCCGCCGCCTTCAGCAGCAATCTGAGGACCTTTATTCTTTAGGCCCTCTCGTTGCTGCTCAGGCTGTTGTGCACCCTCGTTAAAATTGTTTTTATCGAGGTTGTGCTTCGCTCAGCCTTGTTCTTTTCAGGTGCCTTCTCTCTATCTTCATTACAGGTTTTCATTATTGTTCTCTGCCATCCTTGCTTTCGTTCTGCTACTCTTGTTGGTATTGGTTATGTGATTCACCTCCTCCTATTGTTTATTCAGCCAATTGTAAACAATTGTGAGTAGGTTGAAAAGAAATTAAAATTTTTTAGTAAATTTTGTTTCTTAACATACCTACCACAATTGTTTACCGGAGGCCCACCCTCCTTGGGGATATCTTTGATATCGATGCCTCCCCGCTAAATCACAAACTTCTCGTTGGCAGAAATACGGAATTGACGTCATGGTTGTTGCGCATGCGCTCGGTAAACGCAAGAGGTGTGCAGAGAGAGTACCTGTAATTTAGAGCGCTGGTCTCGCTCGACCCTTTTTTCGATCTTTTTCGTGCTTTTGCACTCTAGTACTTTTCCAACTCGTTTGGAAAAGATTCTAAAAGCTTGAGTTAGTTCCGAAGTAGGGCTTGCACTTATGTTACAGCCAATTGTAAACAATTGTGGTAGGTATGTTAAGAAACAAAATTTACTAAAAAATTTTAATTTCCATCCATCAATCCATCCATCCGAACATCCCTCTGTCAGTCTACAATTCCTTTAGCACACCCTACAGGCCACATCTTTCACCCAATCAGTTTCAAATTTCATATGTGGCTTTGGGGTAATGTTTAAATGGGAGCTATAAAATTTTTCCAAATTTCATTGAAAAACATGGCCACTGACAGCCATCATGGATTTGGCATATAAATTGTGAACAATTCCATTAGCACATTCTACAGTCCACATCTCTCACCCGATCTTTTTCAAATTTCATATTTGGCTTTGGTGTGATGTCTAGATGGGAGCTGTCAAATGTTTCTGAATTTTATTGAAAAACATGTCTGCTGGTGGCCATCTGGAATTTCACATATAAATTGTCAACAATTCCATTAGCACACCATCCTGGCTGCATCTGTCACATGATCATTTTCAAATATCATATATGGCTTTGTTATGATGTCTAGATGGAAGCTATCAAATTTTTACGAATTTCATTGAAAAACATGGCCGCCAGTCGCCATCATGGATTTGGCATATAAATTGTCAACAATTCCATTAACACACCCTACAGGCCGCATCTGTCACCTGATCTATTTCAACACCTGATGTTTTTCAAATTTCATTTGTAGCTTTGGTGTGATGTTTAGATGGGAGTTATCAAATTTTTCTGAATTTTATTGAAAAACATGGCCGCCAGTGGCCAACTTTGATTTGGCATATAAGTTGTCAACAATTCATAAGCACACCCTATAGGCCGCACCTCTCACCCAATCTTTTTCAAATTTTTCAAGTAGCTTTGAGGTGATGTCTAGATAGGAGCTATCAAATTTTTCTGAATTTTATTGAAAAACTTGGCAGCCGATGGCCATCTTGGATTTGGCATATAAATTGTCAACAATTCCATTAACACACCCTACAGGCTGCACCTCTCACCCGATATTTTTCAAATTTTATATGTAGCTTTGGTGTGATGTCTAGATGGGAGCTATCAAATTTTTCTGAAAAACATTGCCATCAGCAGCCATCTTGTATTTGGCATATAAATTGTCAACAATTCCATTAGCACACTCTACAAGGGCATCCATCACCCGATCTTTTTATGATTTCATATGTAGCTTTGGTGTGATGTCTTTTTTTTTAGAAACTTGGCATTACTGGAACTTTCTATTCAGTTCCTTCTTGGTCAAGTTGAGCTGCAGTGTCATTGACACTTTATTTTGTAATATTTACTTGTCCCAGCAATAACTTGAAAGGAAAATGTCCCATGGATCCTTTTTTGTGGTGTATTTGTTGTGACTAAAAGAAAGTTCTTTTCGATAATCAGTTTTCTGCCATCTCCAATATGGAAACTGTGGTAGCCACCTTGGATTTTCATCTTTTTGCTTGTCAGTGCAATAACTTGAAAATGAAATGAACCATGAAACCTATTTTTTGATGGTGAATTAATGGTCACTAGTGGAATTTTTGGTACGCTTGTTTGGGGATGACCTCTAGATGGGCACTATTAATTAGTCCCATACCGGCATCGCCGGAGGGGACTATAGGTTTGCACTCTGTCCATCCGTCAGTCTGTCAGACCATCAGTCTTTCAGTCTGTCTATAGAACGATGACTTACAGATCAAGTTTGAGTTTCATGCTGATTGCATTATTCTTGTGTGAGAGTTTCATGCTGATTGCATTATTCTTGTGTGAGTTATAGCCCTTGGAAATATGGAAAAGTGCCAAAATATCAGTTTTCCAGACTTTTTTTGGAAATGCTTCAACGGAATGATTTCATTTTTGGTAAACTACTGTAGAATGATGACTTACAGATCAAGTTTGAGTTTCATGCTGATTGCACGTTTCTTGTGTGAGTTATGGCCCTTGGAAATATGGAAAAGTGCCAAAATATCAGTTTTCCAGACTTTTTTTGGAAACGCTTCAACGGAATTATTTCATTTTTGGTAACGTACTATAGAACGATGATTTACAGATCAAGTTTGAGTTTCATGCTGATTTCATTATTCTTGTGTGAGTTACAGCCCTTGGAAATATGTTGAAGTGCCAAAATATCAGTTTTCTGGACTTTTTTTGGAAACGCTTCAATGGAATGATTTCATTTTTGGTAACGTACTATAGAACGATGATTTACAGATCAGGTTTGAGTTTCATGCTGATTTCATTATTCTTGTGTGAGTTACGGCCCTTAGAGATATGTTGAAGTGCCAAAATATCAGTTTTCTGGACTTTTTTGGAAACGCTTCAACGGAATGATTTCATTTTTGGTAACCTACTATAGAACGATGACTTGCATATCAAGTTTGATTTTCATGCCGATTGCATTATTCTTGTGTGAGTTATGGCCCTTGGAAATATGGAAAAGTGCCAAAATATCAGTTTTCCTGACTTTTTTTGGAAACGCTTCAACAAAATTCATGCTGATCACATCTAGGTTATAACATTTTTATAATTATTAATGCTCATTAGTCCGGTAGGGGACATTGTATTGCTTCAGCGATACGTGAGCTCTTGTTTTCTTTTATTTTTGTCAAAAAACATTGCAGTTGGCTTCGACCTTTGAACTTTGTGCAGTTATTTATGCATCAATATATTCCTTTGGCATACCCTACAAGTCACATTTATTATTGGATTGCTTGAAAATTTGATATGCTTGTTTGGGGTGACCTCTCGATGGGAGAAATCAATTTTCTTCCATTTCCGTCAATAAATGTTGCCATTTGCAATGACCTTTGTGCATTTGTGCATCAATATATTCCTTTGGCACACCTCACAGGTCGCATTTATGATCAGATCACTTTGAAACTTGGTATTCTTGTTCAGGGTAACCTCTAGATGGGAGCTATCGATTTTCTTCCATTTCCGTAAAAAACATTGCTGTTAGAAATGACCTTTGATTGAACTATGTGCATTTGTGCATTAATATATTCCCTTGGCACTCCGCACAGGTTGCTTTTATGATCAGATCGCTTTGAAACTTGGTATGCTTGTTTGGGGTGACCTCTAGATGGAAGCTATCAATATTCTTTCATTTCTATAGAGAAATGTTGCCGTTAGCAACAACATTCAACTTATCTGTTTTGTTCGTCAACATTTTCCTTTGGCACACTGCACAGGTCGCATTTATCATCTGATCACTTTGAAACTTGGTTTGTATGTTTGAGGTGACCTTTAGATGGGAGCTATCGATTTTCTGTCATATCCAACAAAAAAGTTGGTATTAGTAACAACCTTTGAACTTTGTGGATTTGTGCATCAATTTTTCCTTTGGAACGCTCTGCATGGTGCATTCATGAATGAATTGCTTTGAAACTTGGTATGCTTGTTTGCAGCGACTTCTAGATGGGAGCTATTGATTTTCTTTCATTTCCATTGAGAAACCTTGCCATCAGCAATGATGTTTTAGTTTTGCATTTTGTATGTCAACAATTCCCTTTCACACACTGCACAGATCTCATTTATTATCGGATCGCTTTGAAACTTGGTATGCATGTTTGGGGTGGCCCCTGGATAGGAGCTATTTTCTCTCATTTCTGTTGAAAAATGTTGTTGTTACCTTGAACTTTGAATTTTGTGGATTTGTGCATCAATATTTCTTTTGGCATGCCCTGCAGGGTGCATTTAGGAATGCATCAGTTTGAAACTAAGTATGCTTGTTTGGGCTGACCTCTAGATGGAAGCTTTTGATTTTATTCCATTCTGTCGAGAAACATTGCCATTAACAACGACATTCAACTTATCTGTTTGGACATTGCCAATTTCCTTTGGCACACTGCACAGGTCGCATTTATCATCAAATCGCTTTGAAACTTGGCAAGTTTATTCAGGATAACTTCTAGATGGGAGCTCTCAATTTTCTTCCATTTTTGTCAAAAAAGTTACCGTTAGCAATGACCTTCAAACTTGGTGCATTTGTGCATCATCATTTTATTTTGGCACGCCCTACAAGGTACAATCATTAATGGATCAATTTCAAACTTGGTATATTTTTGGCATTGACCTCCAAATGGGAGCTTCTTTCATTCCCATCAAAAAATTTGCTGTTGGAAACAACCTTCAACTTTGCCATTTTGACAATTGCCTTTGGGACACCACACTGGTGTCATTTATGATCTGATTGCTTTGAAACTCAGTGTTCTGGTTTAGAGTAAACTTTAGATGCAAGCTATTGATTTCCTTTCATTTCCATTGAGAAACGCTGCTGTTAGCAATGATTTTTGAACTTTGCCGCTTTTGCATCCACATTTTTCTTTGTCATGTTCTGCAGGGTGCATTTATGAATGGATTGGTTTGAAACTTGGTATGCTTGATTTGGGTGACTTCTAGATGAGAGCTATAGATTTTTTTGCCATTTCCGTCCAAATGTCTGGAATACCTGTCTCCTCATCTACAAAAAGTATATTGCAGCCGAAGTAATATACCATCCTCTCTTTCTCAGATCTAGCAAGAGCTATAAAATCCTACAAAAATATTGAAATGTATTCTCTATACATGTACACAATCAGCAAGGCTGAGCGTATTAAGGAAAAATGGTGCTACCTATCTGACGCATTCTTTGAACACTTGGAGAACTGCTCTGTATATACATTATGCTGTAAAAATTCATTTTGTCATAATCTTATGTAATATACTATTTTTCTAGTGACGTCAATAAAAAAAAAAAAAAAATTGCCGTTAGCAATGACCTTCAACTTTGTCATTTTGTATGTTGTCTCAATCCTTTGGAACGCAATACAGTTCATGTTTACGATTCAATGGAGCAACCTCTAGATGGGAGCTTTTGATTTTCTTTCATTTCTCTCAAAAAATATTGCCGAATATTGCCGTTAACAGTGACCTTTGAACTCATTGTATTTGTGCATCAACATTTTCCTTTGGCAAGCCCTGGAGGGTGAATTTATGAAAGGATCAATTTAAAACTTTGTATGCATGTTTGGGCTAGCCTCTGGATGAGCTTTCAATTTTCTTCCATTTCCATCAAAAAACCTTGCCATCAACAATGACCTTTACAATTAGTGCATTTGTGCATCAACATATTCCTTTAGCATGCCCTACAGGGCACATTTATGAATGTAATGCTTTGAAACTTGGTTCAGGTTTGTCAAAAAAACGTTGCCATATCAACAGCCTTTGTGCATCAACATATTCATTTGGACGCTCCATAGAGCACATTTCCATTTAACTCTGTGGTTAATGGGAGAAACATTATAAAATCCCAATGCTTCTATGTTTATATGCATGTATAACATTGTAAGGATGAGGTACAAGTTTGTTCAAACTGCACATCTGATGTCATATTTAGGGGTGTCATTTCCTGTTCCAGGTCTTAACACTACAGGTGATGAAGAAAACATTTTTAAAACCTTCTTCTCTCAAACCACCGTTCCAAATACCATGATATTTTATTGATCCCAAGTGTTTAACCCTTTACCTAACGAATCGCCGTATCCGCTCGCGTAATATACAAATTGAGCAGTTGAAAAAATGAGCTCATCCAATGAGGGGTCACATGATATGGTTTTGTTGAAATTTTTTGAAAAATTAAAAAAAATTATATTTAAAATAATAAATTTTGATATCGCCTGCGTTGGGTAAAGGGTTAACAGTGTAAGTTTTGAAGAAATCATTTCAAAACTCTACACCCAAACCTCTTGTCCAAGTTGGAAAAACTGTAAAAAATCTTCTCCCAACTGCTGCCCCGAAAGCTTCGACGTATAACATCTTTGTAAGAAATGTTGTGGTGGCTTTAGCTTTTAGCAATGTTGGTAATGGAAAAGCATAGAAAAACTGGAATAGACGCTAAATATGAATACTAAGAGAGCATGTGTGCATAGTGTACACAGCTAGTATAATTGAACTGTTACTGGAGAAAGTACAATCTGTTTTTCTTGTCAAAAAAAGTCTCATCTGACCTGAGCAACATTTTGACCTTAATGACAGAATGTCATGCTTTTTAATATATAACTAAAGTGGAGCCCACTTAATTGGATATCTCTTAACTGAATAACCCTGTTAATTGAATATAATTTCCCAACACAAAACCATTTACCACATCTCCAGTACAAATTTGACCTGTTAATTGAATATAGGTTATAGAGTAAACTCCTGTTATTTGAATAAAAAATATTGTAATCTGTTGAGAAATTACCCTGACTCTCCCCAGTTTTCCTTTATTTGTAGACCTATTTGGCCTCAGTACATCCAATACAGGCATTTAATCTATTATACCTTGTTTGACAGAGCTCATGGAGCTCTGTCAAACAAAACATAATAAAATAAATGTTAAGTTTATCTCCAGAATACAGGAAAGTGACACAATCCTTGTTAGCTCACCGAAGGGAGCTTAACTTATCGCTTGCAGTCCGTTGTCATCCGTTGGCGTCCATCGTCGACCGTCGTCGTCCGTCGTGAACTTTACATTATCGACTTCTCCTCCCAAACTACGGAACCAAATTGAACCAAATTTGGTGCACATGTTCCTTATCATATGGCAATTCAAGTTTGTACTTAAACTTTCCTCGTCCACAGGGGGCACCACAAGGGGCATTACTCTGATAGCACCCATAAATTTTTTTTTAAAATTAAAAAAATCTTCTTCTCCAGAACCATCATTTAGAATCTTTTGATATTTGGTATATGACATCGTTATTGGGGTCAGATTCAAGTTTGTTCAAATCGAGTCCCTGGATTAATAACTGGGCTCCCTGTAGGAGCCCGAATTTTAACTTGGTGAAATATGAGGAAATTTCTTTAAAAATCTTCTTCTTCAGATCCACTAGTCAGAATGCTTTCATATTTGGTATACAACATCTATAAGGGGGTCAGATTCAAGCTTGTACAAATCGGGTCCCTGAGTGAGTATTGGGCTCTCTATTGGAGCCCAAATTTTAACTTTGTGCAATTTGAGGAAATTTCTTTAAAAATCTTCTTCAGATCCACCAGTCAGAATCCTTTCATATTTGGTATACAACATATATAGGGGGATCAGATTCAAGTTTGTACAAATTTTCCCTGAGTTAGTATTTGGGCTTTCTATTGAAGCCCAAAGTTTAACTTCGTACAATTTGAGGAAATTTCTTTAAAACTCTTCTTCTTCAGCTCCACCAGTCAGAATCCTTTCATGTTTGGTATACAACATCTATGGGGGGGTCAGAATCAAGTTTGTTCCAATTGAGTCCCTGGGTTTATATTTGGGCTCCCTATGAGAGCCTGAATTTTAACTTGGTGAAATATGAGGAAATTTCTTTAAACATCTTCTTCAAATCCACCAGTCAGAATGCTTTCATATTTGGTATACAGCATCTATAGGGGGGTCAGATTCAAGCTTGTACAAATCGGGTCCCTGAGTGAGTATTTGGGCTCTCTATTGGAGCCCAAAGTTTAACTTCGTGCAATTTGAGGAAATTTCTTTAAAAATCTTCTTCAGATCCACCAGTCAGAATCCTTTCATATTTGGTATACAACATCTAGGGGGGGGGGGGGGGAGGTGTCAGATTCAAGTTTGTACAAATCGGGTCCCTGAGTTAGTATTTGGGCTCTCTATTGAAGGCCAAAGTTTAACTTCGTACAATTTGAGGAAATGTCTTTAAAAATCTTCTTCTTCAGCTCCACCAGTCAGAATCCTTTCATGTTTGGTATACAACATCTATAGGGGGGGGGGGGGGGGGGGGGGGGGGGGGGTCAGAATCAAGTTTGTTCAAATCGAGTCCCTGGGTTTATATTTGGGCTCTCTATGAGAGCCTGAATTTTAACTTAGTGAAATATGAAGAAATTTCTTTAAAAATCTTCTTCTTCATTTCCACCAATCAGAATGCATTCATATTTGGTATCCAACATCTTGAGGTGGGTCAGTTTCAGGTTTGTTCAAATTGCTTACCTGAGTAAATTTTGGGCTCCCTATGGGAGCCCGAATATCAACTTAGTGCAATATAGGGAATTTTTTTTTAAAATCCTCTTCTTCAGACCCTGTAGTCAGAGTGTTTTCATATTTGGCATACAACATTTCTAGGAGGGTCTGATTCAAGTTTGTTCAAATCTGGTCTATGGGTTGATATTAGGCTTCCTATGGGAGCACGAATCTAAACTTAGTGCAATATGAGGAAATTTCTTTTAAAAGTCTTCTTCTTCAGGAACACCAATCAGAATCCTTTCATATTTGGTATACAACATCCCTAGGTGGGTCAGATTCAAGTTTGTTCAAAGCGGGTCCCTGGGTTAATATTTTGGCTCCCTATTTGAGCCCAAAGTTTAACTTAATGCAATGTGAGGACCTTTCTTTAAAAACCTCCTTGTTCAGATCCACCAGTCAGAATTCTTTCATATTTGGTATATACATTTGTAACATCTCAAGAAGGATCAGATTCAAGTTTGTTCAATTTGAGTCCCTGGCTTATTATTTGGGCTCTCTATGGGCAGGGTTGTGGGGGGGGGGGGGGCAGGGGGAGCATGTTAGGTTCAGGTTTGTTCAGATCCATTTCAATAAAATTTGCCTTTGCATGGCTTCATTCCTTTGTAGTGTTGATAAACCATGTCTGACTGAATGTGACCCCAAACACTTCTTTGAACCACTTTGGCCGGTGAGCGATTAAGTCCGTCCATCCATCCGTCCGTCCATACGTACGTCACACCCTGAACAGTCTCCTAGGGCATTCAATTCAAAATGTTTAAACTTTGGTAATGTGTTCAGGTAACAACTCTAGATGTCATGAAGGTTTCGGAATTTTGACTTGGCCCCAGGTGGTTCCAGTGGAACCACTTTTATCGTTAGAAAAATCAGTTTTCATCGAAAAGGATCTTAGGGTATTTAATTCGAAGCATTTAAACTATGCTGTTGTGTTCAGTTAACATCTCTAGATGTGCTTGAAGGTTTCGGAATTTTGATTTGGCCCCAGGTGGTTCCAGTGGAACCACTTTTATCGTTAGAAAATCAGTTTTCATCAAAAGGCTCCTAGGGTATTTAATTCGAAATGCTTAAACTATGCTAATGTGTTCAGGTAACATCTCTAGATGTGCATGAAGGTTTCGGAATTTTGATTTTCCCCCCGGTGGTTCCAGTAGAACCACTTTTATCGTTAGAAAATCAGTTTTCACGAAAGGCTCCTAGGGTATCTAATTGGAAATGCTTAAACTATGCTAATGTGTTCAGGTAACATCTCTAGATGTGCATGAATGATTCGGAATTTTGATTTGGCCCCAGGTGTTTCCCGTGGAACCACTTTTATCAGTGGAAAATCAGTTTTTATCGAATGTCTTCTAGAGTATTTAATTTGAATCGTATAAACTATGCTAATGTATTCAGGTAACATCTCTAGATGTGCATGAAGGTTTCGGAATTTTGATTTTGCCCCAGGTGGTTCCAGTGGAACCACTTTTATCGTTAGAAAATCACTTTTCATCGAAAGGCTCCTAGGGTATTTAATTCAAAACGTTTAAACTATGCTAATGTGTTCAGGTAACCTCTGTAGATGTGCATGAAAGTTTCAGAATTTTGATTTGGCCCCAGATTGTTCCAGTGGAACCACTTTTATCATTAGAAAATCAGTTTTCATCGAAAGGCTCCTAGGGTATTTAATTCGAAATGCTTAAACAATGCTAATGTGTTTAGGTAACATCTCTAGATGTGCATGAAAGTTTTGAAATTTTGATTTGGCCCCAGGTGGTTCCAGTGGAACCACTTTTATCGTTGGAAAATCAGTTTTCTTCGAAAGGCTCCTAGGGTATTTAATTCGAAATGTTTAAACTATGCTAAAGTGTTCAGGTAACATCACTAGATGTGCTTGAAGGTTTTGGAATTTTGATTTGGCCCCCTGTAGTTTCAGTGGAACCACTTTTATCATTAGAAAATCAGTTTTCATCGAAAGGCTCCTTGGGCATTAATTCGAAACATTAAAAATATGCTAAGGTGTTGCTAAGGAAATGCGGGGATACACCATTGTGTGCTTTGCACACAAATAACTCGATCTAGTTTTCATTGTCAAAGTGGCTGTTCAATTAACAGGGTTCCACTATACTCAGTAACTATCCAACTGAATAGTGTGAATTTGGGTTTCATAATTTTCCCACGTTACTTACTAAACTGCTATGTCATCTTGGAGAAAACTCCCCTCATCCTCCTCCCCTTCTCCCATCAAAAAGAAAATTGCCTACTTACCGACCTCAAAATTTTCAGGCAACAAATCAAAAACAGATTTTTTTTTTTGACATGACATTTTCTCAGGTCACCTTAATTTTTAACCTGTACAGACTTTGATTCCATCTCTTCATTGATGTAGTCTTGTTGGGCATATTCTAATGAGGGGTCCTAACTTCTAGTTTGGAAGAAAGAAGAATTTAAAAAAATATATTTGAATAGCCATTTTTCATGTACATTACAGGATTTAATTGACAACTGTGTTAGGTTATGCATTAACAGAAATAGATATCAGTTCAGTATTCGACCTTGAGAGATAATTGTTATCAAAATTCCTCAAGCTTTGCAAATAAGAGAAGAATCAACTTTCAATCAAGTATTTTATCTTTATTAATCAGCTAATGACAACCAACTGTATTCAGCTCATAAACTTATAGTGTCATCCCTTTACCTAGGTCCCTGTGAATGTAAACTTTGAGTGAAATCGGATTTGGAATCTAATCTCAACAAGGACATCAACAAGGCTTTGAAGCCGACAAAAATAAAACCACAATAATCATATTTATTATATACTAGCCTATGAATTATTGCAGATTATCTAAAAGATATTTCTCGATATCCATCGACTTGATGGATATCAAGAAATGTCCCTCAGTAGCTTCCTAAATGACATCACGCTATGCCACATCACTTCACCTTGAAGGAACGATCAGCTGATCTTTGTTATAGTTTTGAAATGTTTGAATTTGGGGTTGAATTGGACTGAATATCATTCAAGAAAATGTCTCGTAGCATATAATAAAAAAGAAAATCTACTCTATTTTAGTCAGTATTGGGAATTATCTCATGAGTGTAGACCCGAAAGTTTTATTTTTTGCGAGCACTTGCCCGAGTAAAAAATAATACTTTCAGGTCCACACGATGAATTTTTTCAGTAGCTTCCTAAATGATGTTACACTTTGGCGCATGATGTCGCCTTGAACGTCGCCTTGAAGGGACGATCAACAGATCTTTGTTATTGTCTTGAAACTGTTTGCAATTGAATTGGGCTGAATATTACACAGTAAAATATCACGTAGCATATAATAAAAAGAAAATCTAAGCTATTTTAGTGAATATCGGAAACTAAAACAGCATAGATATCCTCTATGAAAATCTCCGACACTAGGTGACCCTGGCTATCAAAATTGTCGTTAAAACCCAATAAAATAATTAAATAACAATGCAAAAGAAAAAGGAAAGTTTAGTTTAAACAGTATTTATTCAATAAATAAGCTATATGTTACAGGACTGAATACCAAGAAAAGTAACAGTATATTTAATGAACATCAAGAATATAACATAAACTAACAAAAGACCATTTTAGATGTAATGGGGGATCTAACTGAAAGCTAGGAGCTTATGTTGGTCACCTCCCGGGAAAAAGGAAAGTTTGTTGCTGTCTTGAGAAAAAGTGAGGGCTAGTTTGTGGCTGTCTGGAGAAAGGGAGGGACAGTTTGTGGCTGTCTGGAGAGAGGGAGGGAAGTTTATGGCTGAAAGAGTTAATATAATTAGAATAAATATGATGTGTACTTAAGATTTACCAAGTCAGATATGAGTGCAGTCATTTCTTCTGTATCATAATATGTATATGGAACAAAAACTGAAAGCATAATTCAGCATAGCTGTTATTCAACAACTATAAGTTATGAATTTTCTTGTGAGAAAATTTCAATGTGATATAAGCTGTCAGGTAATCTGCATAATTTAAATACACTGCCTTTGGCCAAGTTTCTAATGGTGACTTTATTAACGCAAGACAAATTTAGTGGTATTAAAAGTGATATAATATTTGTTATTAGAATATGTTAATTTGCTATGCATTACAATTCTTTCAGTCTTCTTGTTCAATTGCTCTATGTTGTATCACCCCATAGGAACCCTGGGAAGTGAAGATGTGCTTGTTTACTGTGGTAAAAAGCTTGGGTTATACTGGTAAAATAAGACCCAGTCCCCACTGCTTTGGATGGCAGTCCTTTAAAATGGGCCACATGGGTATAAGCGATTGACTGATCTTTACTTTTATCTCCACATTGCGGTCATGATTAGCTTCTGTTAAAAAATATGTGATCTTAACCCTTTACTCAACGTAACGGCCAAAACCGGCTAGAGCTATCCTAAAAATTTGCCAATTAATTTTCATTATTTTTTCATTTTTTGTCTCAAAAATATAGGTTGTGACCCCTCATTGGAACGAGCTCATCAAGCTCGTTCCAATGTGGGGTCATAACCTATGTTTAAAAAATGAAAAAAATTAGTTATTCAAGAATTTTTTTTTCAAGTGTCGTCTGCTTTTCATGTTAGGTAAAGGGTTAAACACCTTCCAAACCTACCAAACCTGCATAAACATTATGCAACAGCACATTGTTGGAGATCAATCACTGCAAACAATCTCATTCACACAGCTGGACACTTTGTGACATCAGGCAACAGAGCATTCTCCATAGATGCACCACTCGGTAGGGCCATGCCTAAAAAGTGTGCTTAAATCTTAAAAAATCTTCTTCTCATGAACCAGCAGTAGCAGAGACTTGATATTTTGAGTGCAGCTTCCTTTTGAGGTGTAGACTCAGATTTGTTCAAGAGAAGTTCGAGGAGCTATATTTGCCTTCGTTATGGGAGGGGCAAGAATTTTTGCCCCGCCCAAAATTTCTATTTTCCAAACTGAGAGGCAGATTTGAACCAAATTTGATATGAGGGCTTATTGGGTCATAAGTACTTAATTTATGCCAAAATTTTTTTTCCTGTCGCCCCATGAGAACCGCAGGAGCTAAAAATAGAAAAAAATTAAAACGCCCACATCTCAAAAACTACACGTCACTGAGAATTCTTATTTGGTGTGAAGCTTCCTTAGGACCAACAGAATGGAATGGTAAAAAAAAATTGCTATCGGTTTTATCATAGGGTACTTTTTGGGGACTTTGAAAAAGTGCTGAGTCAGCATTTTTTAACACCGTGGGTAATGGGAAAAACATTTAACACTACTTTTCTCCCAAACTACTGCTCCAAAAGTTTTCATATTTCACATATAACATCATTGGAAGATTGTTTCACATGTTTATTGAAAGCAATTCCCTGGATCCATATTTGGGCTCTCTATGGGAGCCCAAATGTTTAAATTAGTTCAGTATGAGGAATGTTCTTTAAAATCTTCTTCAGATCTACCAATAGGAATCTTTTGATATTTGGTATTCAGCATGCTTAGGGAGGTGAGATTCAAGTTTGTTCAAACCAAATCCCTGGGTTCATATTTGGGCTGAAAATTTGGGGTCCTGGTCCGGACTTAGAAATTTTGGACCAAAATCTGGAAATGAGTTTTTTTTTGTTTTTTATGCATTTTGGTAAATTTTAAGACAAAAAAAAAATTTTTTTTTTACACTGAAAATTTGGGGGCCGGGTGGGACTTACAAAATTTTGGACCAAATTCCGGAAATTAGTCCTTTGGTTTTTTATGCGTTTTGGTCCATTTTAAGAAGAAGAAAAAAAAATTTTAGTCTGAAAAAATTTTGTTTGGGACTTCAAAAATTTCCGAACAGAAAAAAAAAATCTGTTTTTTATGCGTTTATCTCAATTTTGGGATGTGCAAGTGCAGGAACTGAAAATAGAAGGAAAATCCTGTTTATTGTGTGGGCACAATAGCTTCGTCTAGTTGGTATATGCTTTTCTTAGGAGGGACGTATGCAGCTTATTCAAGTCAAGTCCCTGGTTTGATATTTAGACTACCATGTCAGGTGAGTGCCTTAAGGCCCCCTGGGGCCTCTTGTTTATACTGATAATTTCACAGCTTGCTAAATGTTCTTTTCCCCCTTTTTAACCCAACAGTTTAAAGTCAGGGCTTTAGTCCTGATTTTTGTCCATCCGTCTGTCCATAAGTCCATCCATCCATCTTTCTGTCTGACAGAGTTTTGGTTAAAGGTTGTGGTTAAAGTTTTTTACTGAAGGTTAAAGTGTTTTTCTTTTTTAATTAATATCAATTACTATTGATTGTATCAATCTCATTATGTTTCATGTTATTTTGGGAAATATTTAACCCTTTTCTGCAGGCAATTTAACTTAGAACTTCCGGGTTAAAGTATTTTATTAAAGTTTTTTGTTTACAAAGTTACACCTTTAATTCTTCAAACAGTTTAGTGGAATGTCATTGTTTCTCATTTGGGACGTCTACTGTCTACTGAAGCTTTCTACAGAGATTTTAATTAATATTGCTATGATTTTAACTTAAACATGTTTTCAGACTTAGTTTCTTTGTATTTGAAATTAGGCTTTTACTACATACTTTGTTACTTTAATTCTTGCATGGTCAGTACAACTTGATGATTGCATTTACATCAGTGATTTCCTGTATCAGTTTTAGGAAATATGTAACCCCTTTTTTGCAGTCAATTTTACTTGGTATTCCCAGCTTAACGTTTTGGATTAAAGTTTTGCTTTTCAAGGTTGTACCTTTAATTCTTCAAACACTGTGTTACAACATCATAGTTTTTCATTTGGGGCAAGGTCTACTTAACCTGTATACAGTGGTTTCAAATAATATTGGCATTAATTTAACCCTTTTCAAAACAGTTTTCAAACTTAGTTTCTTTAAATTTGAAATTAGGCTTCTACCACATGTTTGTTACTTTTTATCCCCCCTGCAAGGAAGGTATATAGCGTAGACCTCCATCTGGCTATCCTTCTGTCTGAACTTTGTTTATGGCATAACTTGAACAATAGTTAACGGATTTCAATTCTTTTTGAAATATGTCTATAGCAACAATGTCTATGTCAAGTTTGATGACCAAAAATTATGGGAGTTATTGCTCTTTGTTTAATAAAAAAATATTGTGTAATGCTTTATGGTATAACTTGAACAATAGTTAACAAATTTAAATTCTTTTTGGTAAATGTCTCTGTATCAACAATGTCTTCGTCAAGTTCGATGACCAGCAATATGCGATGAAAATTAATGGGGTTATTGCCTTTTGTTTAAAAAAAAATATAGTGTACTGCTTGTTTATGGCATAACTTTAACAGTTAAAACTGCATTTCATTTCTTTTTGGTATATGTCTCTTTGGCAACAATGTCTCCTACAAGTTCGATGATCAGAAATATTTGAAGAAAATTGTGAGAGTTATTGCCCTTTGTTAAAGTTTGATGACCACCTTTATCCAATGAAAATTGTCAGAATTATTGCCCTGCCCCTCCACATCCCCCCCCCCCCCCCCCGGCCAATTAGGCAATTTTTTTCTTTGCTCTAAAATGCATTTTGAAAAAAAATAACTGCTATGACCCCCTTGCCTGCACCCCCCCCCCCCCCACACACACACCACTCCCTCCCCCTGTGGCCAGGCCTAAAAAAAATTTCCTCCAAGATGGGTTTGGCCGCTTTTAGAGTGATTTTATGTTCAGAAAAAAACCATCTATGCTCCCCCTCCCCAATTTGGGAGGGGGGGGGGGGGGGCACAGGGGAATTAGCAGCGCTTGGCATTGCAGGCCTCTTGTTGTTCTTGCATGATCAATACAACTTTAATAAATACATTCACAGACATGATTTCTTTTATTTATATGCAGCTTTTTTTTTCATTACCCGAGTTTCACAGTTTAAAATATAAAGAAATGCCTTCTGAGCACACTTCTGTTGTTTTACGAAAAGCAATACAGATGGGAAGGAAATGGGAGTGAGGGACTTTGCTGTTGTCTCCAAAACTTCAGGATAGATGGGTGGAATCAATTCACCTGTCCCTCCTCCCCATATTATCCAGAAGATAAATCCAGTTCTAATTATACGATTCTCTTTAAATTTGATATTACCTTTTTTCAACAAGAAATCAATGATGCACTTCGAATTTGAAGTATAGTCTTTTAAAATTTAAACCACAAATTTTGGGGGGCACGGTGGCGTTGAGATAATCGGTTTTCATCAGATCAGCGAAGTTAAGCAATGTCGAGCCCGGTTAGTCCTCGGATGGGTGACCATCTGAGCGATCGATTCGAACTCCCACGCTGTGTCCTTGGGTGAGGCACTTAACCCCCATTGTCCACATGGGGGCACGATGATGCTGTATACTAAGGCGTACTGCACGTCGATGGTGTTCATGTCTTCAACCAATCTAACCCTGCCTGTGCTGCAGTGCGGAGTTACGTTGTTGGGGAGCTGGCAGCTGCTTGTCGTTGCTCGGTGGTTCTCAACGAGTACTCTGGCTTCCTCCACCCGTAAAACTGTCACAGTCATGATTAGCCATTGTGCATAAGTATGTGACCTTAAACACCAATAAATAAATATATAAACCGCAAATTTTAAGTTAAAAATTCCAACTTATATTGACTGCAGTTCTATTTCCTAATCAACAGAGCTTTGCAGCTGGTGATCTATCTACAAATTTTGTTGACATTTTCAGAAAACCCATAATTTTATTCTTTCTTTCATCAAGATGAAAAAAGCAGAACATTTTTCTTGTCATTTTTTACCAAAATTATTTTTCAGTAGTATTATAATAGGAGATTTTAGAAAGAGAATGTTTAATGTACTGCATCTTTAACCCTTTACATAACACAAGTTGAAGCAAAAAGTACAAATTGTTTTTCTGAAACATCAGATTTTTAGCTCAACTTTGGCGAAGCCAAATTTGAGCTTACGCCATGGCCAGTCGTCCATCTGTCTGTCTGGCCATCTGTCCGTCAATTCAATACGGCTCGGGCTAGAGGCCGCATTTATGAACCGATCTTTATGAAACTTCTTGGGTACCTTTGTTATGACTGTGGGACGAGAACGAGTGTTTTTGGGTCCGATCCGAAATTCAAGTTGGCCGCTGGCAGCCATTTTGTACAAAATTAGGTGCAATCAGATTTTTGCGCAGAACTTCCATATGAAAGCGCTGATTTGAATAATTTTTTGTATGAATGTTTAGTACCATGGGATACATCACATATAATACAGGTTTTTTTCTCGTGCGTAAATTATGCAAATTAGACTAATTTTGATGTATTTAGTGTTACTTTCAGCACTGTAAGTGCAAATGTCAATACGGCTTGGGCTAGAGGCCGCATTTATGAACCGATATTTACGAAACTTCTTGGGTACCTTTGGTATCACCGTGGGACGAGAACAAGTGTTTTTGGGTGCGGTCCGAAATTCAAGATGGCCGCTGGCAGCCATTTTGTTCAAAATTAGGGGCAGTCAGATTTCCACATGAAAGCTCTGATTTGAATAATTTTTTGTATGAATGTTTAGTACCATGGGATACATCACATATAATACGGGGTTTTTTCTCGTGCAGAAATTATGCAAATTAGATGAACTTTGATTTTTTCAGTGCTACTTACACACAGTAAGTACACATGTCAATACGGCTCGGGCCAGAGGCTGTATTTATCAACCGATCTTCACGAAACTTCTTGGGTACCTCTGCTATCACCTTGGGATGAGAACGAGTGTTTCTGAGTGTGGACCGAAATTCAAAATGGCTGCCAGTGGCCATTTTGTACCGAAATTAGGTCTAATCAGTTTTTTGTACACGACTTCTATACGGCTCAGGCTAGAGGCCGTATTTATGAACCGATCTTTACGAAACTTCTTGGGTACCTTTGTTATCACCGTGGGATGAGAACGGGTGTTTTGGGGTGTGGTCCAAAATTCAAGATGGCCACCAGCAGCCATTTTGTACCAAAATTAGTGCAATCAGTCTTTTGTACAGAACTTCTGTATGAAAGTTCTGATTTAAATAAAGTTTTGTATGAATGTTTAGTAAAATGGAATACATCACATACAGTACAGTAAAACCTGTCTTCAGAGACCACTGTTGTGAGAGACCACCTGTCTTGAGAGACCACTGGGACCTTGTACCATTGGGTTGTTTTACTCTATAACGGACCTGTCATGAGAGACCACCTGTTTTGAGAGACCACTTTTCCATGCCAAAAAGGGCGGTCTCTCAAGACAGGTTCTACTGTATGGGTTTTTTTCTCGTACAGAAATTATGCAAATAAGATGAATTTTTATTTAGTTAGTGCTACTTATACACTGTAAGTGCACATGTCAATACGGCTCGGGCTAGAGGCTGTATTTATCAAATGATCTTCACGAAACTTCTTGGGTACCTTTGTTATCACCTTGGGACAAGAACGAGTGTTTCTGAGTGTGGTCCAAAATTCAAGATGGCTGCCAGTGGCCATTTTGTACCGAAATTAGATCCAATCAGTTTTTTGTCACAACTTCTTTACAGCTCGTATTTATGAACTGATCTTCATGAAACTTCTTGGGTACCTTTGTTTTCACCTTGGGACAGGAATGAGTGTGTTTTGGGGTGCCTTTGTTATCACTGTGCTATGAGAACAAATATTTTGGGGTTCAGTCAGACCCACTCTGGGACTCAAAGATTTCTTTTCTAGTTTAGCATTTGACTGTCACCCACCTTTACAATACTTTACCTATACATTTGTTACAGGCTACAGTCAGTATTTATGTACAGGCCGTTACAATACTTTATATGTACCTTTGTTATCAGGTCATTACCTAGATGTTTGTCATTGCTGTGTCACATACTATACATGTACATGTCTTGACAAGTTGAGCTACAGTGTCATTGACACTTTCATTTGTGAATGATATCCAACTGAAGATCCAAGCATATACAGTTGTCCATAAACTATCTCTCTATTTACTTGTTACCAGTATCTGCCCAGATGTATTCCCATCATCAGTATTTTCCTCCCATCAGTGTTCAGAACCGAGTCACCTGCAACAAATCTCAATTTCCTGTTTAGCCCCCAGACCCCATCCCCGACTTCCCAAAGGCTATATTATTTACAATGAGCAGTGCTTGCATAATCTCATGCCAACTAGTTCCTACCAGCCAGTCCTGGTATAGAAGAGACCTAAACATGCATAGTTTTCCAAGAACTATTTCAATTTGAATTAAAATATTTAACTAGTTACCATCATCTGCCCAGGTGTATTCCCATACTCAATTCTGCCCCCAGGGGGTGTTATAGTTTAATATCAATAATATATATACTAACCTGCTCAGCTTATTAGCAATAGCTCAGTCTGGTTAACATACCATCTGAAAGAAATTATAGTTACATCCCCATTACATATTCACCAACAATCTTCCACTGAGAGCTCTTCAGTTCAGATAATAAAGGTATATGCATTGTAAATGTTTTCTTCAGTTTGAGAAAATGTCTGAATGTAATAATTTTAAATAGTTGTAATCGTGGCATTGCCATACCAACCTAGACGATCGCAACAAATGTTGTGCATATAGAGTATGTACTACAAAGTGTCTGTATGAGATTGTAAGAACTGATTGATGAAAAGTGGAATAATGTTAACCCTTTACCTAACGAATCGCCCACATCCGCCCGCGTAATATGCAAATTGAGCAGTTGAAAAAATTAAATTTTTCAAAATATTTCAACAAAACCATATCATGTGACCCCTCATTGGAACGAGCTCATTGAGCTCGTTCCAATGAGGGGTCACATGATATGGTTTTGTTGAAATATTTTGAAAAATTAAAAAAAAATGATATTCAAAATAATAAATTTTGATATCGTCTTCGTTGGGTAAAAGGTTAATAGAATGATCTCAAATGTGGACTCATGGGTGGAGAGCAAAGTAAGCCAGCTTTGGCTTCAGCCTCTGTCATCCTGCAGAAAGCTTCGATTGTGACTCTCTAGGGTCACGTGAATTGAAAATCTTCCAACAGCTATAGTTTGGAACATAATAATTCCGAACAGTTCACCAACTCCTAATTTTGCCACAGCCCATACCAGTCAGGTTTTACATTGCGGCACTAGTTAAGGTGGTGTTGTGGGAGGAGAGAAAGAAGGAAATAAAACATCTTTCAAGAAAAAGAGATTTTCCAAATTTGCATCGGGGTCTAACCCGGTTTGAAGAATCTGCCTCAGATACTGACTTTAGGGTGGAACTGGTTCCCCCAAATCATCATATGTTACTGATAGAAATGGGGCAGAGCCTGAAGACAATTTTTGTCACTTCAGGATTATCGCATGTCTCGTACATACTCTGCAACACAGACTCAAACTTGAAGAATGCACCTGTAAAGGTGTATTGGCAGAAGTTTATATGGCAAGTGGCCGAGGAGTTCAACATTCCCATTTCTGACCAGGCAGATCAGGAAGTATTTCCGTCCTTTGTCTCAGATAGGGTATTAACAACTTCTGACATGGGAACCACATCAAGCAATGTCAAATTACCATTACAAGGTCCTATTCTGAAAATCTTGCACAATATGGACCTTGAGGTGGTAAAGAGAGGGCATGCATCTGATGATTCTAGTTTTCACGTGCCAGATAACCAATTTTCTAAATATTGTGTATCCCCCCCCCCCCCCCCCCCAACCCCCATTGTGAGGAGGAAGTTGAAAAAGTATGCTGTTGAGAGGTCACATATCAAAAACCTTTTCTAGCAGACAACTTGCCCAAGATAACAGATCTTTTAAAAAACTTTTTCAAGAACCTGCTTACTTCTTGGAGAAGTGTTGATTCAATTATTGCTTCCTATTTGGACAGAGTGGTTGATGATGGTGAGCGCACCAAAGGCTTACAGGCCCTTATGTCTGTATTTGATTTACCGAAAGTAATTTACTGAAACCATCAGTTTTGAGTAAAGAGTTCTTTCAGGATAAATATTTTGAGGTTCTCCAGAGAAGATAATTTAGGGGATACTAAGGAAACACAGCATCTCGGGATGATTGTAATCCCTTGAAAAGACTGCTTTCAAGTCAAAACTTCACCCACACAACAACACAAATCTAGTGGGAATTCAGGGGCTAAACGATTCAAAGGTTCTTCTCCATGTGCCTAATCAAATTTTGGATGTAATTTCAACAATTCCTTTGATAGTCAATCAGGAAGGACCAATGAGGTCATTGCAGATTCTGTTTTTCAGAGGATAGACTCCAAAAACAACAGGGGATAGCAGTCCTTCGCGTGAGACAGGCGCTATTGCGCTTGCAAGCGCCCGTAATTTAAAAAAGATGAGCGCAAAAAATCGCGCCTGTCATCAAACAGTTCAACTTCAATTAAATTGCACTCAACTCACTGGCATTGCCACGCTTCAAGTCAGAATGGACATCTATTTCGTTATTGTCCATTGGTAAATGATGAAATGAAAACAAAAACAAAACTGCTGTTATATGCCCCCCCCCGAAACCCCCCCCCCCCCCCCACCCCACCACCTCCATATCACCATCCACTCCGCAAGAGGTCCGAATCGATACTGTCAGTGAAAACTGAAACATTTCCAGTTTCCTTTATTCACTGAGCATGTCATTCTACATCCCAATTCATCCAGCAAACGAAACCGAAAGTACAATGCTAATTTAATCAGAACAAACAGATAGACCAACTGTGATTGGCCAGTCAGTAGTGAAATCATCTGCTATGTCCAACCAAATCACTTGTACCAAATAATTTCACCTTGTTTCCCTTTCTTCAAAGATTTGTGTACAAGCGAGAAATTTTATCGTCGGTGTTTTTGCTGTTTGTCTTTTCTGAATTGGTTACGTTTTCCAGATGCCAACAGTGACTCTATCAACGTTACTGAAGTGGTCCTTCAAGGATCTTATTGGCTTCGAAAGTGAAATAAATAATGAAAGTGGGAAAACGTTTGTGACACGATTTTGGTGCAAAGTGTGTGCTGCCCAATGTGACAATGCACGTAAACTGCTGCGAGGGAGAGCGCTTTCTGAATTCGACCGGTTTGCCGTGTGTACTAATTTTATTGGTAAATACACATTCTGTCCCAAACATGCATAGTTGTGAACCTTTGGGGAATTTTGCAAGTGCTATAGAAAATATACCACCAGACCAAGTAGGTCAGGGGTTTTACAGCACATTCAATTTCATTCCAAAAAAGGGCAGAGGATGCCGATCTATTTTAAATCTTTGAAGTTTCAATTCATTTCTCAAGAGTTCCACTTTCAAAAGGACAACATTGAGAAGTGTCATACTAGCCCTAAATCAAGGAGTTTGGGTGTAACCTGGGACCTGGTTGATGCCTACCTTCATGTTCCCATTTTTAGCTTAACTTGACAAAGTCAGGATAAGGTATTGCCATCATGTGTACAGAAGTCTGGGAGTCTGTTAGTCTGTGAGTCCATGAATCTGTTAGTCTGTTCACATTTTGTTTAGCACAGGTTACACCCCTAGTTCTTGTCCAATCATCACTGAATTTCATGTGCAGGTTCGAGGTCATGTCTAGATGAAACATTCTATTTTGATTGTGATCAGTCAACCATGATGGCATTTGAAACCCAAAAACCTTTAGCACAGTTTACAGGTCATATTTATCAAAGGATTTCATTGTAACTTGGTAGGATGACTCCATATAATATCTAGATGATAACCTTCTATTTTGTCGGGTTCCATTATCTGTGATGGCCACAGGGACACATGACCAAGATTTCTTTAGCACAGTGTTCAGGTGCATTTTTGAAGGGATTTCATTGTAAATTGGTAGGGTGACTCTGTATAATGTCTAGATGAAAACAACTTATTTTGGTTGTGATCGGTCAGCCATGATGGCTGCATGGCACGTGGCCTAGATTTGTTTAGCACAGTGTACAGTTCATATTTATGAAGCTATTTCATTGTAACCTGGTAGGATGACTCGGTATGATGTCTAGATAAGACTGTCCTATTTTGTTGACAATCGGTCAGCCGTTACCGCCGGTTTGCACATGACTTGGATTCCTTTAGAACTGTCTACAGGTCGAATTTATGAAGGGATTTCATTGTAACATGGTAGGAGGATGACATGGTATGATATCTGGTTATTATACCCCCTGCAACGAGTTGTGGAGGGGGGGGGGGGTATACTGGAATCACCTTGTCCATCTGTCCATCCATCCATCTGTCTGTCCATTCTTCTGTCCGTCCATCCATCCATCCATATGTCTATCCATCCATCCATAGACATAATTTTGTCCAGAAATTTTCTTGGACGTTCATGGACCAATCTGCTTGAAACATGGTATAAATGTTCACTACCATGGGAACCAGCGCACCTGCGATTATAGTTCTGGTCGGATTATTTTTTCCAGAATTATGCTCCTTTTCAACTTGAAATAGCAGGCCTAGAATTTTTTCCCGAGATTTTCTCAGATGTTTATAGGTCGATTTGTTTGAAACTTGGTATGGATGTTTACTACCATAGGAACCCGTGCACCTGCATTTGTAGTTTCAATCGGACATTTTTTGCCAGAGTTATGCCCCTTTTCATCTTAGAATGTGCGAATATTGTCAAGAGATTTTCTGAGCTGTTTATGGGTCAATTCCTTTTAAACTTGGTATGGATATTTACTACCATGGGATCCTGTGCACCTGCGATTATAGTTTCAATCGAACTTTTTTTTTACAAGAGTTATGCCCCCTTTAGTCTAAGAATGCCTGAATTGCCTAGAATTTTGTCTGGAGATTTTCTTAGATATTTATGGGTCGATTCCTTCGAAACTTGGTATGGATGTTTACTACCATGGGAACCTGTGCACTGCATTATAGTTTTGATAGAACCTTTTTTTGCCAGAGTTATGCCCCTTTTCATCTTAGAATGCGCAAATTTTGTCTGGAGATTTTCTCAGAAGTTCATGGGTTGATTCCTTTGATCATGGTATGGATGTTCACTACCATAGGAGCAGTGCACCTTCAATTATAGTTTTGAGCAGACTTTTTTGCAGAGTTATGCTCCTTTTTGTCTTAGAATGCGTGTATTTTGTCTGAAGATTTTCTCAGATGTTTACAGGTTGATTCCTTTGAAACTTGGTATGGATGTTCATTACCATGGGAACCTGTGCACCTGTGATTATAGTTTTGATCGGACCTTCTTTACTACAGTTATGCCTCTTTTCATCATAGAATGCGCAAATTTTGTCCAGAGATTTTCTCAGATGTTTACGGATTGATTCCTTTGACACTTGGTATGGATGTTCACTACCATGGGAACGTGTGTACCTGCGATTATAGTTTCAATCAGACTTTTTTGCTAGAGTTATGCCCCTTTTCATCTTAGAATAATGGTAACAGGGGGTATGGACAGGCCCGTCTGGGACAGTCACACCTCTAGTTTCATCCTGTAGCCCTGTTTTGGTTGAGATAGGTCAACCATGACAGTCTACAACTCTTATTATTCTTGTTGAATGCATAAACTGTAAGGTATAGAACTTAATGTATTGTCAATTGTCACAATTCTCATCTTATTTAATAATCCTTTCATAAACATGGAACATCCTTTCTTTTTGTGTGATGTCTAGATGAGAACATCCTAGTTTGGTCATGATCTGTCGACTGAGACAGCTGTGTTGGTTCACTTTCTAGAGGTTTTAATTTACCCAATCTACAGATCGTATGTATGAAGCAATTTCATTGTAACTTGATAGTATGCCCTGGTCTGATGACTAGATGAGACCATCCTACTTGTATTTTGGTCTAAATTGGTCAGCGGTGGGGGCCTCACAAGCCCTTGCTCTTAAAACCTTTGACACAGCTCACAGGCTGTATTTATCAGGTGATTTCACTGCAACTTGGTTAAGTGACTTGGTGCTGTGATGTCCGGATGGATTTCTGAATGAAAGTCCGGATGAATTTCCCATTTTGGTTCAAAGCGATCAACCATGAGAGCCATACTGGGCCTCAGACATCATTCTTCTACCACCCTTTACAGGTAGCTTTTTTGGAATGATTTTACTGTAACTTGGTATCGTTGGTTGACAACTCAGGCCTAAATTCTTTAGTACAGTCTAGTCACCACAAATTATTCTTGTTGAAAACATAGCAGGTTCAGAACTTAACATATTCTTAATTATCACAATTCTTGTCTTATTTCATAATCCTTTCACAAACATTGAACATTCTCCTTTTCATCAAACACTACACACAGTCAAGTTAAGCTGCAGTGTCATTGACACTTTTATTCCACCACATCAAGGGTTTCTCTGGTTTTGTACAGTGGGCTGTCACCTGCAATTCAAAACCATGTTTTTTGATTTGTCCCAGTGTTTACCAAAATTATGTCAGAGCTCAGAAGTTATCTTCATCCAAAAAGCATGCATGTAATGATGTGCCTGGATGATAAGTTCCTTGTACATAAAGAGGTAAACATATTACACCATCAGATTACAACCATAGAGACAATATTGGAATCACTAGGTTTTATAATGAACACATCCTTTTCCTCCCTACAAAAGATACTTTATCTTGGAGCCTACTTCAGCCATCAAATAGGGTTAGTTTATACACCAATGGAGTGATGTAAACATCTCATACTGGAATTGGGAGAAAATATCACACATTCAGTGGATACAAGCTCATTATTTTCTGCATATGTTGAGCCCCATGGCTGCCTGTATAGATCTAATGCCATGGGCTTGTCTCCATATGAGGCCCCTTCAGTTTTTATCAGCTACAGAGGTTGCATGTGCCTGGTTCAGGGACCACTTGGTGCAAGGATCAGGGTTTTACCACAGTTGCTTTAAAACCTTGCATGATGGAGATCTTGAGCCAATTTAAGATGGTGTAGCTCTTTGGAAACTGAGCCCCATTTTGATTTGGACTGACATTTCAAGACAAGGGTGGAGAGCATGCATGTCAGACCAGAAAGTATCAGGCATATTGGATGCCCATGATCGCAAACCCCATATAAATGTCCTAGAGATATGAAAGCACTATAATTAGCTCTATTCAAGTTTTTTGTATCCATTCAAACCAACTTGTTCTCATTCTGTGCACAAAACTCCATAGCTGTGGCATCCATCAACAAAGAAAAGGTATATCAACAAAGAGGGTGTGTGTGTGTGGGGGGGGGGGGGGGGGGGGGGGGGCAGGTCTCCAGATCTGTGTGCTTTGACTTGGCAAATTCTACAGTGGAGATTGTGATACAGGATCTCCATTCAGGCAGTTCTGGGGAAAAAAGAAAATATTGGCAGACATTGTCAGGCAATTTCATCCAGAAAGCTTTTATTTGAATTACTGAATGGATCTTGGCCAACAAAAATAGTCAGGCCCTTTTCGGATCAAACATTCCCCCAACAATAGATCTATTTGTCACGTTTCAAAATTCACAACTTCCAGTCTTTTGTTCTCCATTTGCAGATCTGAGAGCCTGGGTGGTTGGACAGGATGTATGCTTTTGCTTTCCCTCCTCCCATTCTCAGACCAAAAGGTCTCAAAAAAGTTGTGAAGGAAGCATATACATCGATTCTTATCACACCATATGCTTCTACGCAAAATTTGTTTCCTCTCCTAGAACTCTAAGTAGAAAAGAAATTCCATGACAACTTCCTGTTGTATGAGACATGCTGACACAATCTCAAGGTTGAGTAGTGCACCCATATCCCCAAAGTCTATGCATAGCTGCCTGGAAAATGTCCAGGATATTGGAAGTGAATCAAGATTTTCTACGAAAGCAAGCACATTCATGTATCAAGCAAGGAGACACACTACTAGGAAAGTTATCAGTCTAGATTGGACATTTGGAAACAGTGGTGTTGAAAACAAAATATCAATCCAATTCTGCCTCTGTAACAGCGATAGCAGTTTTCTTTGTTTATTAGCTCACCTAACTGAAAGTCAGGGTGAACTTTTCTTATCACTCTTCGTCCATCCGTCCGTCCGTCTGTCTGTCCGTCCGTCATCTATACTCTTTCACCTAAACCACTGGCCACGTTTTAATTAAATTTCATGTAAGTAGTGGTTATATAGGGGCATTTGGGGTTTTTCTTCAAATTGGATTTCTGACCATATTGTGGAGTGGGGTGGGGCCAAAATGCACAAAATTTTTAAAAATCCTCTTCTCATGAACCAGCCATAGCAGAGACTTGATATTTGGTATGCAGCTTCCATTTGAGGTGCAGACTCAAATTTGTTCAAGAGAAGTTTGACGGGCAATATTTACCTTTGTTCTGAGAGGGGCAAGAATTTTTGCCCCGCCCAAAATTTCTATTTTATGAACCCAGAGGCCAATTTGAACCAAATTTAATATGAGGTATTATTGGGTTATAAGTACTTCATTTATGCAAAAAAATTTTTTCCTGCAGCCCCGTGGGAACTGCAGGAGCTAAAAATAGAAAAAAATTAAAACGCCCATATCTCCAAAACTGCACGGCACCGAGAATTTTTATTTGGTGTGAAGCTTCCTTAGGACCAAAAGAAAGGATTGGTAAAAAAAATTGGCATCGGTTTTATCATAGGGTACAGTTTCGGGACTTTGAAAAAGTGCTGAGTCAGCACTTTTTAACACTATAGGTAATGGGGAAAAACATTAAAAAATCTTCTTCTCCAGATCCAGCAAGCAGAATCTTTTGATATTTGGTATGCAACATTGTAGGGTGGATCTGATTCAAGTTTGTTCAAATTGGCCCCCTGGGTTCATATTTGGGATCAGTATAGGAGCCCGACTTCGAACTTAGTGCATTTCAGGAAAATTTCTTAAAAAATCTTTTTCTCCAGATCCAGCAGGCAGAATCTTTTGATATTTGGTATGCAACATTGTGGGGTGGATCTGATTCAAGTTTGTTCAAATCGGCCCCCTGGATTCATATTTGGGCTCACTATAGAAGCTCGAATTGGACCTTAGTGCATTTCAGGCAAATTTCTTTAAAAATCTTCTTCTCCAGATCTATCATGCAGAATCTTTTGATATTTGGTATGCAACATTGTGGGGTGGATCTGATTCAAGTTTGTTCAAATCGGCCCCCTGGATTCATATTTGGGCTCACTATAGAAGCCCGAATTCGAACTTAGTGCATTTCAGGCAAATTTCTTCAAAAATCTTCTTCTCCAGATCCAGCAAGCAGAATCTTTTGATATTTGGTATGCAACATTGTGGGGTGGATCTGATTCAAGTTTGTTCAAATCGGCCCCCTGGGTGTATATTTGGGCTCAGTATAGGAGCCCAAATTTGAACTTAGTGCATTTCAGGCAAATTTCTTTGAAAATCTTCTCAAGATCCAGCAGGCAGAATCTTTTGATATTGGGCATGCACCATGCTTAGAGGGGTGAGATTCAATTTTGTTCAAGCCAAGTCCCTGGGTTCATATTTGGGCTCACTGTGGGAGCCCGAATTATAACTTAGTTCAAAATGAGGAATTTTCTTTAAAAATCTTCTTCTTCAGATCCAGCAGTCGGAATGTTTTGATATTTGGTGTGCAGCATCCTTGGGGGGGGGGGGGGGGGGGGGGGGGGGGGGGGGGGGGGGGGGGGGGGGGGGAGATTCAAGTTTGTTAAAACCAAGTCCCGGGTTCATATATGGGCTCCCTGTGAGAGCCCGAATTATAACTTAGTTCAATATGAGAAATATTCTGTAAAAATCTTTTTTTTTAGATCCACAGGTCAGAATCTTTGGATATTTGGTATAAGCTTTTCTTAGGAGGAGCAGTTGCAACATGTTTGAAATCAATTCTCTGGGTTGATATTTAGGCTACCATGTCAGGTGAGTTCCCTCAGGCCCCCTGGGGCCTCTTGTGTATATACTGATTGGCAATGTAAGGCAACTACCGTTGTAAATTACCGATTAGTCATAACTACAATCGACCCAGGATGGAATGACAATAGTCTCAGAATGGACAAGAATTTATCAGAATTGATCAAGGGCATTTTTAATGTTAATCCTGTTCAGCAGTCATTGTTATCAAATTGGAATCTTCCTAGGGTTTTGTGAGCTTTGTATGAGAAACCGTTTGAACTTACTGTCACAGTAGATTTAAAGTTTTTAACATGGAAGACAGTTTTTCTCCTAGCCTTAGCTTCAGCAGACAGGGTCTCAAAGATTCATACATTATCAGTAGCTAAAACCTGTATTCGTTTTAAAGATGGAGGAATACGTCTTCTTCCATAGTTCATATTCTTGTCTACGACTCAAACGTTACAGAGTTCATGGACCCTATATTCATTCCATATTTTAAGAATATGACTTTGTTCTTGTCAGGCACTTCAAGCTGATATTGACCAGACAAAAGATAAATAACATTGGTCAACTTTTCATTCTGTATCACCCGGGTGTCCTTAGGGCAACAGCAATAGGTTCCATAGCCTGGTGGAAAGTCAATCTTATTGTATTCATATATGAAAGATCCTTCATAGTTCCTTGGAGACAGTGAGAGCACATTATATCTGAAGGTTATCCACATCATGGTTTTTTATTTCAATGCAGCTTCTGCATCAGACATTTTAAAGGCAGGATTCGTGAGGTCAAAGAAAAAAATGACTATCTTCTACTTGAAGAATGTTTCCAGTTTGGATGGTCGATTTGCCAAAACTGCTATACTGGATGTAGCAGGAGTTGGATGGAGGAAGCAGCACAGTCCTCCTACAAATAAGGGGAGTGTTTTTTTTAAGCTCACCTAATTGAAAGTCAGGTTGATCAATCACTGTCCGCCGTCTGTTCGTCGACCGTGAACATGGTGTTTGCACTTTCTCCAAAACCGCTGAACCGATTTCAGTTAAATTTGAGTTGGTTGCTTGTTCTGACATAGTCTGATGCCTCAGACTATAATAGTACAATGTATGCTAATCCTGCCATCTGGTGTAAATTGATGTATAATTCCAATAATGTAAATTCCCTACCATTTCTGTCTCCCCCCCCCCCCCCCAACCAAGCCCCCCCCCCCGCCCCCCCCCCCCCCCCCAACCAAGCATAATAGAAATAAATATGTTAACCCTGCCACCAGGTGTAAATTTAGTCATAACCTGAATACTGCAAATTCCCTATGTCATTATCAAATATCCACCCATAGACACTGCAACTTGACAAATGTAACTCTGCCTGGAATCTCTGGTCACACTTTAAGCCTTCTACATCACACCATTGACAGGTCAGTTAACTTTGACAATAACACAGCTCTGCGATTAACTCTTGAGCCCAGCAGTCATCACTGCATCTAAGATCACTGTCATGCTCACTGTATTTCTTTCAACCCATTTGCACCTGCTCGATTAGCAAGAATGAATATAGTAGCCCATCAGTCACTTCTGAATTATACCCAAGCACCAGGGCTCTAGAAGTTATATACTAGAATAGGTCTGATTCAGCTCCATTTCCAACTTTCAGTTCATTGACCATTGCACTTACCAAGACCTCATTGTTAATACATTGCACCACATCTGTTGCAACTACACCCTGCTCTCCAGTACCGGGACTAAATGACTATCCATCTGACCAAAATGCTCTATTTTTGTGCCTTCCATTCCAGAGATTATTTTCAGGCCTAAGGGTGGGAACGCTCCTACTATTTCACTGCTATTTCACCAAAAACATCCCAAAAGTTGCTGGAATGGTTCTAAGATTGTCAGTTTCTAATTAACCTGTCATTATTTAAAGGTTAAGCATTGAATTGAAAAAAATTTATTCCATATTTTCTATATATTTTGACATGGATGGTGGGGAAGATTTCCTGGCCTGGAGATCCACCCCCCCCCCCCCTACCCCCCACCCCCATCCCCAACCTCAACCTTGTCTAACTCGTGAAGATATTCATATACTTTTTGTGGTCACTATTTGGACTTCTTATGGATGAGTAAAGGTGCAAATAAAACCTATTTATTCATTCCAAATAGTTGCTATGTTTTTTGAGTTGGTAAAGGGAAAGATATCCAGGTCTGGATAATCTTAACCTCAACATGTCTGAAAAAGTCCAAAAAATTGTTCAAATATTGTTAATTTCTAATTTACTGGTCATTATTTGATGGTTTTGATCATCCGAAAAAATCCCCAAAATTGGTGGAATAGTTCTAAGATTATTTATTTCTAATTTACAAATAGCAACTTTTCCAGTAAAATATATTCAGTTGACAAAAATATGCATTTGTCTCTTAACTGATGTAATAAACAGGCCATTGAATTCCACGTAAATCCACAAATTGATTCCTGTTCATATTCACGAGGAGTAAATCCAAATAGATTTTCATTGGTCTCAGTCAAAATCATAACCTTATGATGGTAAGCAGTTGGTGGTTCTTTAGAATTTATTTATTTATTTATTGTTTTTTTTAGATAACATATTTCTGCACAATGGCTAATCATGACCACGACAGTTTTATGGGTGGAGGAAGCAGGATTATCCGGAGAGAACCACCGAGCAACTGTCAGCTCCCCAACATACTAACTCCACACAAGCAGGGTTAGCATTGGTTGAAGACAAGTGCACCATCGATGTGCAGTAAGCCTTAGTACACAATGCTACCGTGTCCCCACATGTGCAATGGGGGTGAAGTGTCTTGCCCAAGGACACAATGCAGTTGCCGCAGGTGATATTCGAACCGAGGACCTCACGGCTTGTAGCCTGCACCTCTACCTGCTGAGCCACTGCACCCCCGGCTGTTTAAAATATTCAGGAACATTGGACCCAAAGAGGAAGAATTTGTAACTATGGAAATGACATTTATCCAGCATGTTATTAACTCTCCCTCAGGCTCATGATTTAGTGAAAATAGGCTGCGTTTGATTTGTATTGTAGCTGTCTGCAAGACAACTTATCCCTTAAAAATGGGACCAAAAGAGATTCCATCATTAATTCAAACAAAACAGGTTTTGGCCAAAGATATTTGGACTGCATTTCTATAAATGTCTCTATATAATCATCATTGTAGCCTTGCAAGTGATGTACACATTCTTTATAATATGTATCACAGCCTTCCCTTTGTTGTGGACCAAATTTGTCTAGACAAAAAATGTTATCAGTTCATTTATGAAATACAGTGTTTTCTAATATGCGGATGTCTTTACAATGTTGCACCACAGAACATTTTGAAGCATCTGCACCTTGCTATACAACAGAATGTGTTTTGCAAACTGGTTTTCTGCCAATGGTTTAACCTTAATAACCTGGATATCCATTGGCATAAATTTATATGTGCATGTGTAGGTTTTGTTCCACATCTAATCATTTGTTCAAATAAATCATAAATACAAGTTATCAAATTTCACCCCAAATCTTTATCAGATTCCAGAGGTTGGAAATATTAACTCAAGACTCAGTTCGTAAAATGTTGAAAATTTCACACTCCAGATTAGTAGAATTTGGAAGGATTTCACATTTTTACTGTAATTTTTCGCAACTTGAGAGATTTTTAAACCCCAAACCAAAAGATATTCCAGCTCTTTCGGCACTTTGAACTCAAAAAATCATCAGTCAGAAAGTATCTGACAGGGCAATGGATGCATGATTGAATTTCCCTAACACTGAATTTCTGAAGCAACCAGTCACAAAGTTTCCAAGGGTGGCATAATTGGAATTTCCCAAGTGGACACTGCTGTTCAAGAGCCCTCTAGCCACATTGTCATACCCAATGTGTTTTGTGCATCATGGTACAATTTTGTTTCAAAGCTTGAAATAGAATTTTTAATGGTTCAGTTGTGGCAAAAGTCAGCTTGAAATATTTTCATTCTTTGGCTCAAAAATATAGCTTATGACCCATCAATGAGCTTGTTCCAGTGAGGGGTCATGAGCTGTGTTTTGGAGGCAAAGTAAAAAAAGGAAAATCTGAATTGTGATTGATGTGAATAGTTCTGGCTGGATCTGTTAGGTGATTTATTAAATATCACTGAGAGAAATAAAATAAATAAAAATATGAAGATTTATCTGCTAAATGTAACCCTGTTGTTATCCCCCAGCTGACGAAGTTGGGGGGGGGGGGGGATATTGAAATGGTGTTCATCCATCCATCAGTCCGTTCGTCCATCACAAACTTTGTCTGCATAACTCCTTCTACAGTTGTCAGTGGATTTTTACGAAACATGGTCTGAAGTATCAGTATGAAGTGCAGATGTGCATGTGGTCAGGAATTTTTTATGCTGAAGTTTACGTGGTTATGACCCTTGGAAAAAAGCTAAATTCCCATCACAAAGGCTTGTCTGCTTAACTCCTACATTTTTATTGGATTTTTACAAAACTTGGTCTGAAGTATCAGTATCAAGTGCAGATGTGCATGTGGTCAGGAATGTTTGATGCGGTGAATTTTATGTGGATATGGACCCTTGGAAATAACAAAATTTTCATCACAAAGACTTGTCCGTATAACTCCTCCTGCATTTTTTATTGGATTTTTACAAAACTTTGTCTGAAGTATCAGTATCAAGTGTAGATGTGCATGTGGTCAGGAATTTTCGATGTGACGAATTTTGCTTGGCTACGGCCCTTGGAAATATCAAAATTTCCATCACAAAGGCTTGGTCACTTAACTCCTCATACATTTTTTATTGGATTTTTACGAAACTTGGTCTGAAGTGTCAGTATCAAGTGTAGATGTGCATGTGGTCAGGATTTTTTTCGATGCGACAAATTTTGCATAGTTATGGCCCTTGGTGATAGCAAAATTTCTGTCACAAATGCGTGGCCGCTTAACTCCTGCATTTTTCATTGGATTTTTACGAAACTTGGTGTGCAGTATGAGTATGATGTGTACATGTGCATATGGAAAGGAAATTTTGATTCGAATAATTTTTCCAGAGTTATAGCCCTTGTCGACTTTGAATTTATCAGAATTGCAGGTTTTTGGAAGATGTCTTCAGTTGCGATTAAAAAATTAAATGAATTATCCCCCGCTGACAAAATCTGGAGGGGGATATTGAAATGTTGTTTGTCCATCCGTCAGTCATTCCATGTTATAATACGGGAGTTACGAGGGGTTTTTTTTTGTCCGGACAGGCATTATATTATGAGCTTACCGACATATTATGAGCTTAATTGAAAATATTATGAAAATAATGTCTAAAATATGAGACTTATGAGGCAAGTAAAGATTTTTCGGGGTTTATATTAAGGGTTAGGGTCAGTTCAGGGTTGGGGTTAGCGTTAGTTACTATCAAGTATTACGTTGGGGGATGTAACCATGTCTATACCCCCACCCAAAATTTAACCAAAAAAACGAGGTTTTAACCGTTGTCCGAACAAAGTAAAATGATCAATTTTTTCCATAAAAAATTAAGCCCACAACTCCCATTTTTAAGAACATGCATCCATCTGTCCATCAGTCCATCTGTCTATCCATCATAAACTTTATCCGCTTAACTCCTCCTACAGTTTTCAGTGGATTTTTACGAAACTTGGTCTGAAGTATCAGTATCAAGTGTAGATGTGCATGTGGTAAGGAATTTTCGATACGACAAATTTTGCATGGTTAAGGACCTTGGAAATAGAAAAATTTCCATCACAAAGGCTTGTCTGCTCAACTCCTACATTTTTTAATGGATTTTTACAAAACTTGGCCTGAAGTATCAGTATCAAGTGTAGATGTGCATATGGTCAGGAATTTTTGATGCAATGAATTTTGTGTGATTATAGCCCTTGGTAATAGCAAAATTTCCATCACAAATGCTTGTCCTCTTAACTTCTCCTGTATTCTTCATTCATTCATTTTTACGAAACTTGGTCTGCAATATGAGTATGATGTGTACATGTGCACATGGAAAGGAAGTTTTGATTCAAATAATTTTACCAGAGTTATAGCCCTTGTCAACTTTGAATTTACCAAAATTACAGGTTATTGGAAGATATCTTCAGTTGCGATTAAAGAAATTAAATGACATTTGGTGAATGACATTATTGGGTATGAATACATGTCCAGGTCAATGAGATTATTCCTATCATAACATAAAAGTTGGCAGGGGGTGGGGGGGGGTGGGTGGGGGAGGGTTTGGTGGGGGGGGGGGGATATGTATGTCATTAGACTGTCTTGTTGACATAATGATGTAGTCAGTTGTGTTGGTATCTTTTGTTGTTGTTTATAATTGAATAAAATTGTTCAAAATATTCAGAGAATCTCCAGTGAGTCTTCAGTTTACCGTGAGGTTTATAAAATGAGTTCAGGGATCGTTTTGGGTGTCTACAGGGTCCAAATATGGGACCCTTTTCCAATGGAAAGTTGATGGAAGGAAGCTCCCTTTCGATTTGTGTCACTGTCCGATTTGTCATTCCAGAATTGTGGGACTTTATTCGTCAAAATATAGGCAATTTTCCACATGTCGGACAATAACTTGAAAATGCTTTGAGCAATTTTCATGTTTTTTTTGGTAGCAAGTATATGTTGATGGAAGGAATCTCCCTTTGTATTTGTGTCGCCGTCCGATATGTCATTCCAGAGTTATGGGACTTTATTCGTCAAAATACATGTATACTTATATTGTGTGCTTCCCTCTTGTAATTAATAACGGGTGTATTATGCACTCATGGTGCAGCTGTTTATTTTCAATTCAAATAAAAAAATTCCCAATCTCAGTCCTCAGTCAAATAAAAATTTAATTCTTCTTTTAACTCTTGAAGGCCGCTTTACTAGTAAAATAGGACCCAGTCACCAATGCTTGGGGTGAAAGTCCTCTAAAATGGGCAACATGTTGATCAACGATTGACTACACTTGACTTCATCTCCATGTTGTGTCACGATTAGCCATGGTGCATAAATATGTGACGTTAACCACCAACAAACAAACAACTCTTGAAGGCCTTATTTTGACTTTAATCACTTTTTGCTGCAACAAAACAGGTGCCTCACCAGGCAGTTTTTAGATACATTTGCAAGTTACATCCCAAGAACCTTGTCAGTTGTTTCTAGGCAATGGCTGCCTATATAGGAAGCCAAGTCTTGCCTAGACACAACTGCTAAGACTGTTCAAGTGTAGTAAATACAACAATTTATAAAAGAGATTACAAAGACTGATCATTATTTCATGTGTCTGTTATAAAACTTACTACATGTACTATACCCCAGGAGTTCAGTAGTTTTAAGATATGTATCCAGCCTTTGGTGTGTTTCATAAATTTCAATGTACAGTACGTGGAGAGTGGACTGTAACTAAATCACCCACAGAGTGGAGTTATCACCCAAGCTATAACTTTTAAATTTTGTACATATCGACAAAAAACACAAGCAATATTTCAGCCCATGGACCTCCGGGTTTAACCTGGAGGTCCATTGGCTGAAACTTTACTTGTGCTGGTTATGCTTTGCAACAAATTTGCAATTATTGCTTGGGTGGACTCTCCACTCTGTGGGTGATTTAGTGATAATACGCTCTCCATATACTGTATACTTGGAAATAGATGAAGATTCTATTAATCACCTGATCGCAATGAAAGATGTCTAAATGGACCTAGAAACAAACAGTGCTTCTGTAACATATCGAGAGAGGTGTGTTGGAGCCCAGGTTCAGACCTACGACCCCCTAGCACAGAAAGCAACCATAGGTCCAATGGCCAAATCCTGCTTGTGCTTCTCATATTTTTTCCACAGAATATAAATTATTTTCTGGGTGAAAACTCCACTTTGTGAGTGTATTAGTTGTGATCCATTCTCCTCCCCATGAGAACCCTGCTAAGTGGAACAGTGCTTATTTGCTACAGTAAAAGATGTAGCTCTCATCCCATCAATAAAATGAGCTCAATGGGGTGATTCATGTGATACTTAACATTTATTCTCAGTATGCCTTTTGTATGCTCTGTGATATCACAAAAATTATCCCAGAGGCTTGTTTACTGCGAAGGGTATTTTTTGTTTTTAAAAATTTGATTAGCAGTTTTTATCGCTGTCCTGGAAAATTGATCAGTAATTTCATCTTCAGCCCCCCCCCCCCCCCCTCCAATTTCCCAATTTCTATCACCAATGCAGAAATGCTTGAGGTGAAAGTTCTCTAAAGTGGGAAGCATAGATATAAATGATTGGCTATACAGTGGAACCTTGTTAATTGAATAGCCACTTTGACAATGAAAATTATTCAGTTAACAGGAGTATTCAATTGACAAGGATTGTGTCACTTTCCTGTATTCTAGAGATAAACTTAACATTTATTCTATTATATCTTGTTCGACAGAGCTCTATGAGCTCTGTCAAACAAGATATAATAGATTAAATGGCTGTATTGGATGTACTGAGGCCAAATTGGTCTATAAACAAAGGAAAACTGGAGAGTCAGGGTAATTTCTCGACAGGTTACAATATTTTTTATTCAATTAACAGGAGTTTACTCTGTGACCTATATTCAATTAACAGGTCAAATTTGTACTGGAGGTATGGTAAATGGTTTTGTGTTGGGAAATTACATTCAATTAACAGGGTTATTCAGTTAAGAGATATCCAATTAAGTGGGTTCCACTGTACTTAACTTTATACATGTGCTGCAGTCATGATATCACATAGCCACAGATGTTGAAAGTGACCTTAAACACCAATAAATTAATGAATAATTCCATTATCCCCATTCTGTAATTTTAAGGTATTTTATGAGAAAGCAGATATATATATAAACGCTTGACTAAACTTGATCTCATACTTGTGTTACAGTCATTGTATAGCCATAGATGCTGAAAGTGACATTAAATGTCAATAAATAAAATAAAAGAGAAAGGTTACAATAAAAACTTCATACTCCTGAATGTGATTCTCATTCATTTAGAAGGAAAACAAAATTTATTACATGCCTGTTCTATGAAATCCCCATCTACAGCAACACTAAACCATGCGGAAAATAAAAATCCGTTCTGCACATATGTGCAGAACAGAAATCATTGACAGGACTATTTTTAAATTGAATCAAAATTTCAATGGAATTTTCTACAAAGCGTGCTTCACAATTACAATTTTGAATCGCTAGCGATAGCAAAAACTTGTCCCCTGAGTTCCAATGTGTGTGCACATAGAACACATTGGAACTCAAAGGTTGAAATAGTAACATGGGTTCCCCTTGCAAATTTGGTTGGCGATAAAATGTGTTCTTTTTGTTGATAGTTGTCAGGTTGCTGAGTATTTTTTACAGACGTGAAGGCATGTAATAAACACAATGGCACACGTGTGTGAATAGGTTAATCGATATGGCACTTATGCCATCGCAGAAGGATAAAACTCTAAGCCTGCAGCTCTCATTCTATCCTTTCCGCATTGGCACTCATGCCATATTGATGAACCCATTCACACACATGTGTCATTGTGTGTATTTATTATACATGGATCTGTATTATCTAAATTTATTATAGAGTGCCCACATAAACACTTGATGATGAAGAAATTATGACAATCAAAATTAATGTGGTGTTAAAGCTTTCAGATGGTAAAGTACTGCCGGTATATTAATTTTTGCTGTTAGAGTTGGTTCATATGGATGAACCATATTACAATGGTGTGTTCCCGGAACGTCGAAAATCTAATTTTCACACCTCGTCAAATGTGTTTTCACAGTGATTATAGTTCATATCTAAATAACCACCTTATTTGTAGTCACTGGTGAGCATGTTCGGCTCTGTCTGATTTTGGCTACTGTTTTTCGCAATCTTTTTTTTCTTCTCAGAACTCGTGAAAAATAGTAAGTTGCGTTAAGTAATTGAATACATATATGTACCTGACAAATGAAGGTACGAATTATCATTTAATGAAATTTAACAGTAATGGCAGATGCTCAGATCAGTGTTAAGTTTTTACCAAATAGAGTTGGCGGAGAGAACTTGGCTTATGAAGGATTTATATACAGATTCAACAGAAACTACAAAGAAAAGTGAGTTTTATATATATTGTTTATTGGTTTATTGGGTTTTTTTACGACACTTTCTGCAACCAGGGCAATCTCATGGACAGATTTACTGGTGGAGGAAGCCGGAGTACCCGGAGAGAACCACCGAGCAGCAGCAAGGATCTGCCTAGCTCCCCAACTTACTAACCAAGTGCCCCTGTTTTATATATATACCTATTTACTTAGAGAGAGAGAGAGAGAGAGAGAGAGAGAGAGAGAGAGAGAGAGAGAGAGGGGTGGTCAGTAGAGAGAGAGGGGGGGGGGAGGGAGAGTGATTGTATATTTTTACCTATTTACTTAGAGGGAGAGAGAGATATATATTGATATATATTGTACATTTGTATCTGTGTGTGTGCACATTTGTAGCTATTTAGAGAGAGAGAGAGAGAGAGAGAGATTATACTTTTGTACCTATTCACTTATTAGTTATTTCATCTCTTTTGCAGAACTTATTGGAAATGTGTGTTGCCCGGGTGCCGTGCCACAATCACCACCTCCAACAGAATACCATGCGGGTTTGGCAGTCAATCACACAACCATCAAAGTGACCACAACGACATTGTTGTTAAAGAAATACGGAGTCTTATTACAGTGAGATGTGTCGAGGAAGTAAAACCGATTCCCGCCATCTTTACCGAAGAAATGTTAAAGCTCCGAGATAACGACTGGGATCCAACCACCCAAGAAGTTGTTGAAAGGCTACCAACATTTTACACTGCAAAGTCAGCACTTTATAGAGCTCGAAGAAAACAGACACCAAAATTACCCAAAACTGTGGCCGATATATTGCTAGAAGGGAAGTGGACAGAAACTTCAACGGGCGATCGATTTCTACTTTATGACGACAACGAAAGAAACAGACGAACAATTGTGTTCGCAACCGACGAAAACCTTGTGAGTTTAGCTGATGCTTCGACATTTTATTGTGATGGAACTTTCTATACATGCCCAAATCAATTCTACCAACTATACTCTATCCATATAATGATCAACGATACTATGACTCCCGTTGTGTTTGCTCTATTTCCTGGTAAGACTCAGCAGATTTATATTAGACTGTTCTCAAAACTCAAAGAGGAGATGTTGAGTAAAAACTTAGTTTTGAATCCCAATTGTGTGTTTGTAGACTTTGAAGTTGCTGTGCACAATGCTTTGAGACAGGTTTTTCCTGCCGTGAAAGTACGTGGTTGCTTCTTTCACTTCACACAGTGTATATGGAGGAAAGCGCAAGCCACTGGATTGCAGACATTATACAGAGATGACGATGACATACGACGACTTGTTAGACGGGCTGCAGCTCTACCTCTGCTTCCGATCAATGTTGTCGAAGATGTATTGTTATAGATTCTCAACGAACTGAACTACATACCCGCCGATCCATTGACCACATCCACATTCATTGAGTATGTGCAGACTCATTGGATAGAGGGAGATAAAGAAATTTGGAATCATTTTGACAACGATGGCCCACGAACCACCAACTACTTGGAAGCATGGCATCTTAAACTAAAGAAAAAGATACAACATTCTCATCCAAACATCTTTACTCTTATTCAAACACTTAAAGATGTTCAGAACGAGAACGAGCTGGTGCGAATACAGAAAGAAGCAGGGCAGAAATTCAGAGGCAGGTCAAAGAAATATATGAATATAGACAGAAGAATATCAACCCTGAAACTACGGTATATGGATGGAATCATCAATGCCATGACTTACACAGATTCTGTATCTGATCTTTTACATCTTTGTTAATATATAATTTAAATAATAGAAAATTTTATAACATTATAAGTTCTTTGCTGTTTATGATAAAAATCCTAAATAAAAGGAATATGCTATTGTTCTGAATATGTATTTGTATGTATTGTATGTTAATATTCCATCTGATCGAATAAAAATATTGAATTTAATTTCTCTTTTCCTTATTCAAATCAGCCAATTTCTGACCCAAACGTCAAAAACTAATTACAAAGACCTGGTTTGTTAATCAGGTGAATCAAAACAGACTATACCAAACTCCCTATTGTTATCTTGTATAAACAAACCAGGTCTTTCAAATTAGTTTTTGACGTTCGGGGAATAAGCCGTTACAATTTATTGGATAGTGTCTATAGATGCTCTCCAATAAATTGTGACAATGCAAATCTTGATGTACAATTTTTAAAATTCTTTTAAGAGGGTATGAAGAACACCCACGGAATATAAATCCTTTTAATTAAGGTACCTGGGGCGTGATGGCGTCGCAGTAACCAGTTCTTGTCAGATCATCGAAGTTAAGCAACGCCGTTCACGGTTAGTAGTTGGATGGGTGACCATTTCAGCAACTAATTCATGCTCCCGCGCACGTTGTGTCCTTGGGCAAGGCACTTTACCCTGATTGCCTACATGGGGGCATGGTGATGCTGTGCACTAAGGCATATTGCATGTCGATGGTGCACATGTCTTCAACTCTGCCTGTGCTGCGGTGCAGAGTTCAAAGTTACGATGTTGGAGAGCTGACAGCTGCTCGTCGTTGCTCGGTGGTTCTCTCCAGGTACTCCGGCTTCATCCACCCATAAAACTGTCTCCCACATGATATGACCCTGGCTGTTAAAGTGTCATTAAACCATAATTAATAAATAAATTGAGGTACCTGTCCCTGTCTGTGGCATTCAATTATGGACTTGTTGTTATCAACCAGTTAAAACGTGAATTCTATGAACAAAATGCATAAGCAATGAGATTTTTAGTTCATTCAGATTTGATAATTTGATAAAATTGCTTTGTTATAATTTATTTGAGATTGTATATTCAACAAATTGTATTAAAAAAGCATGTTATAAACAAAATGTTGTAGAAGCAACATAGCTGATGAGGCCTCATTGTAACAAGTTCATTGACCTTGTTCTAAAAAGGGTTATAAGCTACATTTTGCATGCAAAAATGAAAACTTTGTTATTCAAAAACCTTTTTTACAAGTATCGTCTGCTGTAGTGTTCTATTTTTGCTTCCGAAACACAGCATATGACTCCTCTTTTGATCAAGCTCAATTAACTCATTCCTGTGATCATTCATAAGCTATATTTTGGAGGCAAAAATAAAATTTGTTTTGTTATTCAAAAATGTTTTATTTTACAAATATTGTCTGCTATTTGTGTTAGTTATGTAGAGTTAAAGTGGCGGCTAGCTCCTAGCACTGAGAAAGTTAAATATTTAGATTTTATTTTATCCCTGCACTCTAAAAATCCTTGATAGGGTGCATCCTAAAAATGGCATTTGATAACAAAACAGATAACACCCTTTTCAAAATTCAAGGCCACATGTGCTTTATCAGATAGGGTGTATAGAGGCTGGTGGTAGTGTCTGTGGGGAGGGCGTAAGAGTGTAAAATTCTGGTGCAATTTGGTACTTTATGATTGTATATACACCCATTACCACATTATTCAAAATTTTAATATTTTATTTCATTTCATGTCTAATTTTGACAAGTAGTTTTCCAGATTTATAAACAAAATGCTATTTTAACAGTGATTTATTTGCTAAAAAGCTGTCTGTAAAATATCATGTGGACTTGAAATTACACATTTCTGAAGTATAATTGTATTTCACTGCCGTTTAATATGCAAATTGAATGTTGCCTTTGACATCGTACTTATGATGGATAGATAAGGCTATCATTGGTCAGCTCTTCTCTAGACATGAGGACATCAAACCTGTCAGATTTTCCTGTTTTCCATGTCACAATGTAACAAACATACTAATTTTCTTTCTCATAAATTTTCATTCTCTGAAAGTTGTAATATTTTATTTCATATTAAATGTTGGGGGTTGTTTTATGTCAGAAATGATGCAAAGCAGAAGTCGGATGAGAGAAAATTTAAAATTCAGTTTATCTTATTAAGTATAATAAATCTTCTAAGTTGCAGCTAGAGAAATAATGAATTGGGTGTATTAAGCCTTTCTCCTTTATCATCCAGTAAAGCAATAATTATGAAACATGCTTTTCAGAAATCATCAAACTGTTTTATACCAAAAAGCTAGTGATAAAACCTGGGGAGAGCCTAACTTGCTTGTGTGGGATATAATAGATTAAATGGCTGTATTGGATGTACTGAGGCCAAATAGGTCTATAAACAAAGGAAAACTGGAGAAAGTCAGGGTAATTTCTCGACAGGTTAAATATTTTTTATTCAGTTAACAGGAGTTTACTCTATAACCTATATTCAATTGTTTGTTTGTTAGTGGTTAACGTCACATATTTATGCACCATGGCTAATCGTGACACAACATGGAGATGAAGTCAAGTTTAGTCAATCGTTTATCAACATGTTGCCCATTTTAGAGGACTTTCACCCCAAGCATTGGTGACTGGGTCCTATTTTACTAGTAAAGCGAACTGGTTTACCACAGTAAACAACTGCTGCTTACTTCCCGGGGTTCCCACGGGGATATATTCAATTAACAGGCCAAATTTGTACTGGAGGTATGGTAAATGGTTTTGTGTTGGGAAATTACATTCAGTTAACAGGGTTATTCAGTTAAGAGATATACAGTTAAGTGGGCTCCACTGTTCTTGAAAATATGGAATAAATTTATAGTGCGTCCAATTTTTTTTTTATCCCACGAGTTGGATTGAACAATGCACATGATATCAAATTTAATATTTTGATTATTTTTTTCTTAAAATATTTAAAAAGTCTGTTCACATTTTCCTTTAGCACGGGCTACACCCTGCAGTTCTTGTCTGATATTTAAAAAAAATTTCAACAAAACCATATCATGAGACCTCTCATCAGAAAGAGCTCGGTGTCATCGATCCAATTAGGAATCACATGATATGATTTTGTTGGATTTTTTTTTTAAAATAATATTTTTTTCAACTGCTCAATTTGTAATTTATGTGGGCTTATGGGGCTGATTCATTAGTAGAGAGTTAACCAATGTTTTCTCATAAGAAAGAGGTGTTATATAATTATCTCAGGTCAGCTGGATACAATCAATGGTTTGAACAACATGCTGGTGAAGTGATAAACAGGTTATTTTATAGGTGATATTTAACGTATTTAATTATTGGCAAAATACAAGGGGGCAAATGAGCCATTTTTAGCTTAACTTGACAAAGTCAAGATAAGCTATTGCCATCACGCGTGCGGAAGTCTGTTAGTCTGTGAGTCTATTAGTCTGTGAGTCTGTTCACATTTTCCTTTAGCACGGGCTACACCCTGCAGTTCTTGTCTGATAGTCACAAAATTTCATATACAGGTTTGGGGTCATATCTAGATGAGAACATCACCTTTTGGTCGCGATCAGTCAACCGGTATGGCTGCCCGAGCCCAAAACCCGAAAACCATTAGCACAGTCTACAGGTCGAATTTATGAAGGGATTTCATTGTAACTTGGTAGGATGCCTCTGTATAATGCCTAGATGAGAACGTCCCTTTTTGGGCATGATCTGTCTACAGTGATGGCTGCCCAAACCTGAAACCCCAAAACTTTTATCACAGTCTGCAGGTCATGTTTAATATGGAGATCATCGAAATTAAGCATTGTAACTTGATAGGATGACACCTTATGAGGTCTAGATGAGAATTTCCCATTTGGGCGTGATCTGCCAACTGTGACGACTGCCCGAGCCCAAAACCTGAAAACCTTTAGCACAGTCTACAGGTCATATTTATTGAGAAATTTCATTGTAACTTGGTGGGTTGGCTTCATATAATGTCTAGATGAGAAAGATCCCTTTTGGACATGATTGGGCAACTGTGACGGCTACAGGGGGCCCAAAGCCCGAAAACCTTTAGCACAGTCTACAGGTCATATTTATGAAGAGGTTTCATTGTAACATGGTAGGATGACTCCAAATAATGTCTAGATGAGAACGTCCCATTTTGATCGCGATCATTCAGCCTTGATGGGTGCCTGAGCCCAAAAACCTTTAGCATAGGCAAAAAGTCATATTTATGGAAGGATTTCATTGTAACCTGTTAGGTTGACTCCATATAATGCCTGGATGATGACATCCGCTTTTGGTCATGATTGGTCAACTGTGATGGCTACAGGTGCCCGAAAACCTTGAGCACAGTCTACAGGTCATATTTATGAAGGGATTTCATTGTAACTTTGTAGGATCACTCCAGATGATGCACAGATGAGATTGTCCCCTTTGGTTGCGATCATTCAACCATGATGGCTGCCCGAGCCCAAAGCCCGAAAACGTTTAGCACAGTCTTCAGGTCATATTTATGAAGGGATTTCATTGTAACTTGGTAGGTTGACTTCATATAATGTCTAGATGAGAACAGCCCCTTTTTGACACCATTAGGCAACTGTGATGGCTACAGGGGCCCAAAGCCCGAAAACCTTTAGCACAGTCTACAGGTGATATTTATGAAGGGATTTCATTGTACCTTGGTAGGATGACTCTAAATAATGTCTAGATGAGAACGTCCCCTTTTGGTCGCGATCATTCAGCCTTGATGGCTGCCCAAGACCAAAACCTTTAGCATAGTCTGTTGGTCATATTTATGGAAGGACTTCATTGTAACTGACTGCATATAATGCCTAGATGATGACATCCCCTTTTGGTTGTGATTGGTCAACTGTGATGGCTACAGGTGCCCAAAGCCCGAAAATCTTGAGCACAGTCTACAGGTCATATTTATGAAGGGATTTCATTGTAACTTCGTAGGATCACTCCAGATGATGCCCAGATGAGAATGTCCCCTTTTGGTTGCTATCATTCAACCATTATGGCTGCCCAAGCCCGAAGCCCGAATACTTTAGCACAGTCTACAGGTCATATTTATGAAGAGATTTCATTGTAACTTGGTAGGTTTGACTTATATAACGTCTAGATGAGAACGTTCCCTTTTGGACACGATTGGGCAACTGTGACAGCTACAGGGGCCCAAAGCCTGAAAACCTTTAGAACAGTCTACAGGTCATAATTATGAAGGGATTTCATTGTAGCTTGGTAGGATGACTCCAAATAATGTCTAGATGAGAACGTCCCCTTTTGGTCACGATCATTCAGCCTTGATGGCTGCCCGAGCCCAAAAACCTTTAGCATAGTCTATAGATCGTATTTATGGAAGGATTTCATTGTAACTTGTTAGCTTGACTCCATATAATGCCTAGATGATGACATCCCCTTTTGGTCATGATTGGTCAACTGTGACGGCTTCAGGGGCCCGAAGCCTGAAAACATTGAGCACAGTCTACAGGTCATATTTATGAAGGGATTTCATTGTAACTTTGTAGGATCACTCCAGATGATGCCCAGATGAGAATGTCCCCTTTTGGTTGCGATCATTCAACCATGATGGCTGCCCGAGCCCAAAGCCCAAAAATCTTTAGCACAGTCCACAGGTCATATTTATGAAGGGATTTCATTGTAACTTGGTAGGTTGACTTCATATAATGTCTGGATGAGAACATCCCCTTTGGACGCAATTGGGAAACTGATGGCTATAGGGAACCGAAGCCCGAAAACCTTTAGCACAGTCTACTGGCCATATTTATGAAGGGATTTCAATGTAACTTGATAGGATGACTCGTTTTGGAATAATTTCACTGTAACTTGGTAACTTTCGTTGATATACGTTAACTGTGAGGTCCACTTACATTAACTGTGAGGTCATATTAACCCACCCCTCAGCTCTTCAGTACAGTGTACACCTCATATTATTTTTATCAAAAACATGGCATACAGGGAACAGAAATGAACATATTCCCAATTATCACAATTCTTGTCTTATTTCATAATCCTTTCATAAACATTGAACATTATCATTTTCATCAAACACAACACACAAGTTAAGCTACAGTGTCATTGACACTTTCATTTTGAAAATATGGTTTGCTCTCTATATCAACAATACATCTATTGGAGTAAATGAACCCATCAATCAACTTCACTCAAGTGACGGTGTGCTGTGCAACAACACCAGGAGGCAATACTATAATACTTTTACAATTGTATTTTCTAGAATTGTATTATCTGCTTATTAATATAACTGACTAAAATGAATCATTATCATTTTAAAAGATCTAGCAATGTGCCAACTGGCAAATGCCAGATCTTTGAAAATGATAATGATTCATTTCAGCCCATTCAAAGTCAAAACTAGAAAATACAATTCTAAAAATACAATTGTAAAAGTTTTATAGTATTGGCCCCAGGTCAGATTGGCGAAGACCAAGATCTCAGGATTATGAAAACTCAAATCTTTAAAAAGAAATCCATTTGACCTGAAAATTATTATAGAGATGCAGAAGGATTTTTGTTTAAGACATAGTTTTTTCAGTTATTGTGACTGTTTTTAACCTTTACCCAACACACAGAATAGCAAAATATATTATTTTAATTACTGTTTTTTTTTTTTTAAATTTCAACAAATTTTTGCAAAACCGTATCATGTGACTCTCTCATTGAAATGAGCTTGTTCTAATGAAGTGTCATATGATATGGTTTTGTTGAAACTGTTTGAAAAATATTTTTTCAAATACTCATTTTGCATTTTTACTGGTAGAGTGCTAAATTATTTTTAGTGATCAAAAATTGTTCACAAATCTTTGCCTTGTTACAATTCTTGGGAGAGTGCAGACACTCTCCCATAAAGTGTATCAAGGAAAATCCACATAGTCCATATAATGTAACAGGAGGAGAGATAAGTGTGGGAGCCGGGGTTCGAACCGTCGATCTCTAGTACACAAAGCGACTGATTTACCACAAGACTAAGAGATCCGGACCAACCAGGCTAGTTGGTAAATGGCCTTTATACCTCGACTGCTACACTACTCTCTCCCCTTCTTTTGAGATTCACCCACCATGAATCTCACCCCAGATTCCACCTCACAGCGGTCAAAACATCCACCATGCTTCACCAAAGTGTCCACAATGCCACCAACTGCTGAGGATCGGACGATCCCCCAAATGTAACAGCGGGAGAGATAAGTGCGGGGGCCGGGGTTCGAACCATCGACCTCTAGCACACAAAGCAACCGATTTACCACGAGACTAAGTGATCCGGACCAACCAGGCTGGTTCGTAAATGGTCTTTATACCTTGACCGCTACACTAATATGAAGGACACTCACCAGGTTTGAAGCCTCTGAGTTGCAGTACCTACACTTTAGAGTAAAGCCTAAATATAGGCTTTCAGCACTCAGCCAGTTAAGCGGGCAGATGCTACTGATTCATTATACCCCCTGCAAACAAAGTTTGGGGGGGGGGGGGGTATATAGGAATCACCCTGTCCGTCTGTCCGTCTGTCCATCCTTATAAGCGCAACTCCTCCTAAACTGTTTGAAGAATTTTCATGAAACTTTACACAATGGAAGAACTCCATATGAAGATGTGCATGAAGCAATATAATACCGTTCTGACATTTCCAAGGGGAGATAATCTAACTTATACATTTCAGGCGTGGGAGGATATCACTTTGTGAGCTTGCTCACAGAACCTCTAGTTAGATAAAGGGTTAACCCTTAAGAGCCTGGAAAATTTTCCACAGTTTTTGCCACACATGACAAGCTCTGATCTGTGTCTTTGCAGTGGCTTCTAGTCAAGAGTTGAGTAGATGCAATACTGTCTGAAAAGTTAGCCGGCAAATTGACACAAATAGTCACCTGTTCTGGCATAGGCATTTTCTCCCAAAGTCAGAATAAGTCCTCGAAGGGTTAAAGCTGGCTATTCGTTTTTCATATAGCTGTTGTGATGACCTAACAAAATCTCAGTTATTAGCAGGTATTTTATCATCACTGAAATGCTGTTTAATATGTTAATTGAGGAAGTCACAATTCTTCTAAGGTTATAAATAAAACTTTTCACAGTTTATCAGAACTCACTGCTAATCCATAGTTAAACAAGCACCTGGCTAAACTGTACTGAATTCCACAAATTGTCGCTCTCAACTGCTTTTCTTCTGAATTCACCTGTGGAGATCCTGGTTCCCTCACTATGCTTGTTTGTTTAAATTTGTTGAACAGCAAAAGCAATTTTGATATAAACATATGCATTTTTTTCTTTGATGATTTTGTAACATCCTATATCCACTGCTTATATACACCACAATGGCTACTTACCACTTGAGACATCATGACAGTTTTGGATCCCCGGGAAGTGAAGCAGGGCCTGTTCACTGCGGTAAACATGCTCTGTTTTACTGGTAAAATAAGACCCAGTCACAAATGCTTGGGAGGTGCAAACCCTCTCTAAAATGGGCAACATGGCTTATTAATGCTCACCCCCCTGGTCTTGAGTTGATACTCATGTTATGGTCATGATTAGCCATTATCCAAAAATATGTGACCTTAAACACCAATAAATAAATGAATAAATGACAATTTTGGGATCACGGGTGAATCAAAATCATATTCAGGCCTTTATATTGGTCTAATTTGGGCACAGTGAATAGTTATGGACAATGCTCACGGCAGACTGACCATGGTTCGGCCCACTGTAAGAAAATTTTCAAAATTCAATCTGAAAAATGCAAAATCCTGGCTTCTCGCAGCATAATTTAGCATTAAGTAATGCTCAAGAGTTTGATATAATTTAGCACCACAGAATGCATTTTAATGATCTTCCTATGAGATGCAGAGGTGAGCAAATTGGAAATATTGCATAACCCCTGAATGGTTATGCAAAATAATTTTGCACAACCCTTTCTGAATTAAACAAGCCCTTCTTCACGAGTTGATAGAAATGTGTTTTTCACCTAGGGCTAGAGCTGTGCGGTTAACCAAAAATTTGGCCGAAACCATAATTGCAGAAAACCTGTCGTCCTGGTTTCCAAAATCAGTGTTGAAAATCTCTAATTGGGTCTTCACTTCTCAGAATAATGAGAGAAACAACATGAAGTTACCTTTATTTTGAAACTTTAGAGTCACAATACCCCTTTCTCAGAACAACTACACAAATTGGTATCACATTCGAGCATTGCATTTACCCGAATACCATGAAAATAGGTGACAAAACTGACTTCCCACGCATCAGGTTTTTACTTGAGTTAAAAAAAGCCGGAGCCATTAATAACATAATGCAGTTCAACATGCATTCGTTTTTATGGGTTCGCATCGCTGACACACCAATAAGACTAAGTTTGCTTACCTTGATTTACCTATTATCTCTTAATCAATCTGTGTTGCTTGTTTGTTTCAGAGCACAGTTTGCTCCGTACACATGCGCAGTTGTTGTATTAATATGTTGGATTTTCCTGAATGTGCTGATCGCGTTCAGGAAAATCCAACATAAATACAACAACTGCATGTGTATGGTGCAAATTGTTTCTAGAGGGGTTATGGTGTGAAAAACCAATGACATTGAATGACTGATGCAGTGACTAGCCTCCCCATATAACACAAGTTGACGAGTTCAGATACAGATACTTTGAACTTTGTCGAGTTTAATTCGCACATACGATTGGGGGTCACAGGCTGGTCGTGCACTAGTACATAAATACAAATGGAATACAACTGTTTGTACTTATGGATAACTTACCAGGTTTGTTTTCAGTTTCGAAAAAGACTTATCTAATTATTAAACACCAACTTCTAATTTGGGTGCATTTGTCGTAATTTACACAGCATTTATCGCGGCGAATTTGGGAGGAATATAATGGCCTGATCATATTGTCTGATAATCCAAGAGGTATTAATTCATCTGGAACCTGATGATCAGTAATCAGGCCTGGAAATCTGGTGAAGGTGATTTAATCACTCAAGTGACACCCATTCAGTTTTCATTTCATTGCTTGCCCCAAATCAGTAAATCAGAGCATGTTCATATCCAGTGCAACTGGGCTTCAAGAAGTTAAAAGAATATGGCAGTGCACCTTTGATCTGTTATTGATTTATTATGGGTAGAGGAAACCAGAGTACTCAGAGAGAACCATCAAGCAATGGTAAGCAACTACCAGACTCCCCAAAGTACTAACTCCACACAAGCAGGGTTAGCATTGGTTGAAGACAGATGCACCATCGACCTGCAGTATGCCCTAGTATACAGTGCCACCATGCCCTCATGTGGGCAATCGGGATGATGTGCCTTGCCCAAGGACACAATGCAGTTACCCCTGGTGGGGATCAAATCATGGACCTTTCAGTTTGAAATCTAATACTGTATGTAACCACTGAGACACTGCACTCCCTCTTTGATGTATAATAAGAAGGGAATCTCAGAGAGGAAGGTGAAAATGATCAGCAGGCATCAGTATAAGCAATGGCCATCGACAATACTGTTTTCAAATTTTACGAAATGTCATCATATAAATTCAATGGGGCCATTGGGGGAAAAGTGTCCACAAAAAAGTATAATAATAGACTTTGTCAGTGGTCTACTTTCAGTTTCACATTCGTGGTTGGATTAACTCTTAACCCACTGAGTATTCTTTTAAGATAGTTTCATCAAATCTAGTCGTGGCTGCTATGAAGCAGCCATGACTAGATTTGATGAAAAAATCATCTATACTTAACTCAAGAAATCATTGATGAAAAAATCCATTCAATTTTCAGGGTGAAAATTGGATTAAATATGCCCAAATAATGCATATTTCAGTGGCAAGAGAAATCCTGTCCTGGGAGGGATAATCGGTAGGCGTATGCAAGGAGTTAAATGAACACCACCAAAAATCTTAGTAAGCATATGATATAGCCATTAATAATAAGAGATAAATTTAATTAATTTTTACTGTAAAACAGTAATTAAACATGACTTTTGTGCCCTTGACTTGTGGGACAGAAGTAAGGTGAACAAAATCATTTGAAAGGTACAATTCTAATTGTATCACGCCTAAGTAATCACACCACTGTAAGATCCACAATAGCGCAATAAGTGAAATTAACAGCAGAGTAAACACTCACATTTAACCCAACAGTATGTGCACTCTATAAAAAGAAGATAAATAGAATTGTTCTTCAAAAACTAATTTTACATTACTGTAGGATCTGCTTTTTCACCACTGAATTATCCATCAAAGTATCAATGCATGTAAAAAGCAAGCAGAATATCTCTTGGAACACTGCCCATGTAAATTGTGCTTTCCCTCTGGAGAAGAAAAAATATCTTGAAATTAAGCTTGAAATAATGAAATGAAATTAGAAAACACAATGCAAATGACTATTTAAAACAAGTTCATACACTTTTTGAAGTTGAAAGGGGAATTTCAGTCAGTTTTCAGAAGTTTCTTCGAAGGCAAAAGATATTCATGCACATAATAAAACCCAAATACAGAATCAAATTATGGGACTTATGGTGATAAAATACAAAATGACCCAACAAGAATGTTTGGCTCTCATAAAGCATTCCAGCATAGAATTTGTGGCTCTAGCAGATTTTCCAGAAAGCCAGGTCTGAGTAATACCAACCCTCTTGTAATGTCTTACTCTTGTAATGTCTTACTAAGGATATAGTGTGGAGACCTTCAGTGTTGGAACTGTATACTCTCACCTTTAATACAAATTTATGCACAAAGATATAATGGTAGCACATGTAATAATATTTATATGCAGTCACCTTTTTTCTCTTTACCAAACACACTTTAGCTTTTGTCATCTCATTAAAATAGGTTAAATAATGGTCTCACAAGTATGGTTTTAATGATAATAACCAAAAATTGGGAGCATGGTGACTCAGTAGATAGAGATGCAGGCTGCAAGTCGAGAGGTACTCTGTTCAAATCCCACCTGTGGCAACCGTGTTGTGTCCTTGGGTAAGACTCTTAATCCCAATTGCCCAAGTGGGGGCAAGGTGGTGTTGTTTACTAAGGCATACTGCAAGTCGATGGTGCACTTGTCTTCAGTCAACGCTAACCCTGCTTGTGTGGAGTTAGTACATTGGGGAGTCTGACAGTTGCTTGCCATTGCTTGGTAGTTTGTTCTCTCCGGATACTCTGGCTTCCTCCAACCCCAAAATTTTCAACACAAGGTGACCCTGTCTGTTGAAAGTGTCGTGAAACCCCAATAAACAAACAAATAAATAAATAAATAAATAAATAAATAAATAACCTATAATTAGTGTTTGAAATCTACTTTTATTGCGTCCATGGAAATATTGCCCACCCGTGGAAGGTGACCACTCCACGGCAGCTGTACTGTAGGTATAAACGATTGGCTAAACTTAACTTCATATTTATTTTGCAGTCATGATATAGACAAAGATGCTGTGACCTTTAACACCTATAAATAAATGAATATTGTTTTCGATAAAGGCTTACAGACAGAAATGCTTTTCAGAAATGACTGACAAACACTTCTACAAAAAAACTTTACACTTTTGTGAAATCTGTGTGTAATGAAGGGTTAGGAGTCACCTCTCACATGTTTTGTATAATGACAAACAAACTTTATTGTTTTAAGATCAAATCCTCAACATTGTAGTATCTTGTCTTCAAATATCAGCAGTGCACACCAGTGAGTCATAGCTTACCATTAATCCTCATGAAAATATTTGTGTTAACTATATAAAGCTTTCTGATACTATTTTTGAGGGAACATCTTTGTTTCATCTCTTGGGGACTGCTCAGTAGGCTTTGTCTGAATTCTAATGTTGAGGCTCAGTTAGGGCTGGCACAATTATAAAGTTTCATGATCGACTTTTGAAGAAGAATAATCAAGTAACATCAACTTTAATCGTTCCCTGCAACCTCTACAAACAACTACATAGAAAACAATATTTTGGATCATTAGTTCCTCGGGCCATACATTCTTTAGGAATGCAGGTATGCTGCATAATAATAATAATAATAATAATAACTCTTTGACCAGTGCTGATTTGTCACAGTTCTTGGGTGAGAAGGCCTTGGTTACCCCTGTGCTCCCAACTGCCTCTCTATTCCCACACTTCTTCTCTCCTCCCAACACTTGGAGACAAACTGCTTGATGACATCCCTTGCCCCATCTTACCAATTTCTCTGATTAGCATATTAACCCTCTCTGTTGAGTCACTCAATAAGAATGTCCTTCATTCTCCCACCCCCCTTCCCCATTATACTCCCATTATTATTCTTTTAGACTGGTATTTTGGGCATTTTAGAAGAAAGTGTTCCAGGGTCTCCACCATGCCAAAATTACATATGTGGCACTCCTTTTCACTGTTTTTTTTTCAATTTTTCCTCTGAGCTCCATGGACCTCAACCTCAGCTTGAACAATAGTGACCCCCAAAGGTGCCATCAAGGTACTTTTCAAAACGAGGCTTCTCTTTATCATGCAAGCCACCCAAAGACCTCTTTGATTTGACTTGGATCTGGCCAAACTTTATACTAGTGTTACAGTCTTTATATGGCCATAAATGCCAAAAATGATCTTAAGCATCAATAAATTAAAACATGCAAAATCCTGCATAGAAGAATGGAAAATAATAATGAATTTTTATAACATAAAAATGATGAAGATACGTGGCTGAGCTGTTGGTTTAACTGGTAGAGTGCTAAGTTATTTTTGGTCATAAAAATTTGTTCCTGCGTCTTTGCCTTGTTACAATTTATGGGAGAGTGCCAAGAGGCACTCTCCCATAAATTGTAACAAGGCAAACCCATATAGACTAAGTAATTTCACTTCTAAGATAATGTGAAGCACATCCACAGGATATGACACCTTTAAGCTGGGGTACCTCTCTTCATATTAAAGCCCTGATAGTGGCTTCTAGCACTCTACCAGTTAAGGCAAGTGCCATTTTCCTGTTCAGTCAAATGGTACAACTGCTGGGTTATGAGACTTTTTCTCCACACCAATATCTGAAATGTCTCTGAATTCACATGCATAACTGAGGATTCTCAAATTACAGGAATATCCTCAAATTAGAGAGTATCACAAATAATTTGGGTTTGATTTTTTATGCATTTTTCAATAAGAAGTAATTCAGTAGATATTCTTTAACACAAAGTCCTGAGAAGCAAGCAAATTGCATTTCTGGTTGTCAAAGTTATAAAAAATGTCTTCATGTGGGCTGAAAGAACCATCACCAACTCAAGTTAGACACCATAATCAACTCAAGTTAAACAATTGAAGGCTAGAATGACAATTGATAGGCCAGAATATAAGCTATGGGATGTTGAGTTGGTGGATATGGTGTCACATGAGACGAAGAGAGAGCAATATTAGGTGAGGCTTTATAAGCCTCGCTAAATGTATCCCCCAACTAAATGTCCCGTAACATATTCATTATGCCATCATTTTTTTCCTCAAAATTTCACCATCAGTTGTATTTGCGATCGTTTCATGTTTTCATTAAAAATTCCTTCTGGCATTCATTTTTAGCTCAACTTTAACGTTGTCAAATTTGATTAGTTCAACATTGATGTAGTCAAATTTGAGGTTATGCCACGATCCGTCTGTCCGTCTACAATTCAATACGGCTCGGGCTATAGGCCGTATTTATGAACCGATCTTTACGAAACTTCTTGAGTACCTTTGTTATCACCGTGGGACAAGAACGAGTGTTTTTGAGTGCAGTCCAAAATTCAAGATGGCCACCAGCAGCCATTTTGTACCTTAGTGCAATCAGTTTTTATACGCCCGTCATTTGACGGACGTATTATGTTATGGCATTGTCTGTCTGTCTGTCTGCCTGTCTGTCTGTCTGTCTGTCTGTCTGTCTGTCTGTCTGTCTGTCTGTCTGTCTGTCTGTCTGTCTGTCTGTCTGTCTGTCTGTCTGTCTGTCTGTCTGTCTGTCCATCCATCTGTCCGTCCGTCCGTCCATCTGTCCATCTGTCTGTCCGTAAACAATTTTTGTGTCGCTACTCCTCCAAAAGTTTACATGCTACATTGTTCAAACTTTGCACACATGTTGATCAGTAATTGCCGTTGTGCATATGACAAGTGCAGGTAACTCCATTTTGTTTTTCCAGAGGTATGCCCCTTTTAGTACTTAAAACATTACAGTATTTTGTCGCCTACTCCTTCAACATTTTACATGCTATATTGTTCAAACTTTGCACACATGTTGATCACCAATTGCCGTTGTACATGTGACAAGAGCAGGTACCTCCGTTTTGTATTTCCAGAGTTATGCCCCTTTTTGTACTTGAACATTACTGTATTGTGTTGCCTTCTTCAACATTTTACATGCTATATTGTTCAAACTTTGCACACATGTTGATCACCAATTGCCATTGTGCATGTGACAAGAGCAGGTAACTCTGTTTTGTATTTCCAGAGTTATGCCCCCTTTTAATACTTGAAACATTACACTATTGTGTTGCCTACTTCTTCAACATTTTACATGCTACATTGTTCAGACTTTGCACCAATGTTGATCAGTAATTGCCATTTTGCATGTGACAAGAGCAGGTAACTCTGTTTTGTATTTCCAGAGTTATGCCCCCTTTTAGTAATTAAAACATTGCAGTATTGTGTCGCCTACTCCTTCAACATTTTACGTGCAATATTGTTCAAACTTTGCACACTTGGTGATCACCAGTTGCCGTTGTGCATGTGACAAGAGCAGGTAACTCCATTTTGTATTTCCAGAGTTATGCCCCTTTTAGTACTTAAAACATTACAGTATTGTGTTGCCTTCTCCTTCAACATTTTACATGCTATATTGTTCAAACTTTGCACACATGTTGATCACCAATTGCCATTGTGCATGTGACAAGAGAAGGTAACTCTGTTTTGTACTTCCAGAGTTATGCCCCCTTTTAGTACTTGAAACATTACACTATTGTGTCACCTACTCCAACATTTTACTGCTTTATTGTTCAAACTTTGCACCCATGTTGATCATCAATTGTCATTCTGCATGTGACAGGAGTAGATAACACCATTTTATTTTTAAACGCCGAGAATCCTCGCCATTTATAGCTATTATGATCCTCAAAATGTCCTTTTTCTTGGTGCCACCTATCGTCATTCGTTATCAATGAAGTTAACCTGTCAATGAATGGATGCTACCATTGTAAACAGTGAGGAGAATCTTTTACAGCAGCCTTGTTTTTATTTTGTGAAGACCTCAGATCGATTAATATGAAAACAGGTGAAGTACCCTTTACCCCAGACAGGGCAGGGGAATGGGCAATGATTGGAGGGGGGGGGGGGGGACAGACATAGTTGAGTCAACAAAAATTTTCAAACTTCACCCCAGAGAAACTTGTGCATGTTCCAATTTTGACGAGCGTATGTTGCCCCGCTAGGCGGTGCTCTTGTTTGTACAGAACTTCTGTATGAAAGTTCTGATTTGTATAAATTTTGTCTGAATGTTTAGTAACACATCACATATAATATGAGTTTTTTCTCGTGCAGAAATTCTGCAAATTAGATGAACTTTGATTTTTTCAGTGCTACTTACACACAGTAAGTACACATGTCAATACAGCTCAGGCTAGGGGCTGTATTTATGAACCTATATTCATGAAACTTCTTGGGTACCTTTGTTATCACATTGGGACGAGAACGAGTGATTCTGGCTGACTGTCCAAAATTCAAGATGGCTGCCAGTGGACATTTGTACCGATATTAGGTCCAATCAGTTTTTTGTACACAACTTCTATATGGCTCAGTCTAGAGGCCGTATTTATATACTGATCTTTATAAAACTTCTTGGGTACCTTTGTTATCACCGTGGGATGAGAACAAGTGTTTTGGGGTATGGTTCAAAATTCAAGATGGCCACCGGCAGCCATTTTGTACCAAAATTAGTGCAATCAGTTTTTTGTACAGAAGTTCTGTATGAAAGTTCTGATTTGAATAAATTTTTGTATGAAATGTTTAGTAACATCGAATACATCACATATAATACAGTTTTTTTCTCGTGTAGACATTATGTAAATTAGATGGACCTCGATTTATTCAGTGCTACTTATACACAGTAAGTTCACATGTCAATACGGCTCAGGCTAGGGGCTGTACTTATGAACCAATCTTCCCGAAACTTCTTTGTTATCACCTTGGGACGAGAACGAGTGTTTTGGGGTGCGGTCCGAAATTCAAGATGGCTGCTGGTGGCCATTTTGTACCGAAATTAGGTACAATCAGTTTTTGTACAAAACTTCTATATGAAGGTTCTGCTTTGAATAAATTTTTGAATGAATGTTTAGTAACATGGAATACATCACATATAATACAGGGTTTTTTCGCGTGCAGAATCTATGCAAATTAGATGAACTTTGATTTATTCAGTGCTACTTATATACAGTAAGTGCACATGTCAATACGGCTCAGGCTAGAGGCTGTATTTATGAACCGATCTTCACGAAACTTCTTGGGTACCTTTGTTATCACCTTGGGACAGGAACGAGCATTTTGGGTGCCTTTGTTATTACTGTGCTATGAGAACAAATAGTTTTGGGTCCCATCAGACCCACTCTGGGACTCAAAGATTTCTTTTCTAGTTTAGCATCTAACTGTCGCCTACCTTTACAATACTTTACCTATACATTTGTTACAGGCTACGGTCAGCATTTATGTACAGACCATTACAATACTTCATATGTACCTTTGTTATCAGATCATTACCTAGATATGTGTCACTGCTGTGTCATATACTATACATGTACATGTCTTACACCAGTTGAGCTACAGTGTCATTGACACTTTCATTTTATAAAAGCAGAGTAGTGATTCAATATAAGGGAGTGATAGATCACCAAGAAAATTAATGTTTTATCACCTTCGACATTTTCAGGCACATTTACAATTCTACATGCTTTCCGATGCTTTGAACTGTTTACAAGCTTTCTAAGTTGCCAATTAGACAAATTTAGACTGTGAATTTGGTGATAAAAACAAAATGGTAGACACTTACAATTAATATACCTCCAGAATCAGCATATTGAATTAATACTGGGTCACTGTTTACCATTATTTTTGTTAGTGTATTCTGCAGTCCTCGGTCACTATATGTCTATTCATTCGGTAATCTATCAGGCTGGTATAATAATGTAAATGCTAGGGCACTCACTATACATTATTGGAGGCCATTGACCTTGACTTATGCTTTTGGTCATTGACTCTCTCTGCTGGAAGTCATAATTTTGGCTGTGGTGAAAAATGCTGGTTTTATTCATATTCTTCAGCTGAACTTCATGTACAATTTGCAATAAATTATATGACTATGGAGCCCTGTTAATTGAATATCCTCTTTGCCTTTGAAAAAATCTTCAGTTAACAAGAGTATTCAATTGAGAGTGATTTGATCATTCCCCCTTATTCTAGTAATTCTAATCTATCACTGAGCTCTGTCACACTAGATTTTGAGATTAATTAGGTCTGTTAATGTGGAGAATTAAGTGGTTGTCAGAGCAATAACAACAATAGTCAAAATCTCTTGATATTTGGTATTCCACATCTTTTTGGGGGGGAGGGGTGGGGTGGGGAGGGGAGATTAAGCTTGGAAGTTTATCCAGATCAAGTCCCATGGGGCATATTTGGGCTCCCAGTGGGCACTCGACCTTTAACTTAGTGCAATATGAGAAATATTCTTTAAAAATTTCATGAGATCTGCCAGTCAGAATCTTTTAATATGCAGCAATGGGTCAATGGTGCACTTGCCTTAAACCAGTTCTAACCCTACAGGTGTAGAGTTAGGACATTGGGGAGTTTGACAGTTGCATTTTGAAGAGGTTTGATTAATTTTATGAAAAAAAAACAATGAATAAAAGACTCACCAAACAGACCCTTCTCACACCACCCACCCCCTACTCCCCCAGCTAAATTAGATTAACTATATTATCATGTAGATGCTGAATGTGACCTTAGATCATTCTTTAAACAATTTTATCAGGTGTGCGATTAAGGCCCCTTGGGACCTCTTGTTTTAAGGTTATGTGTGTTGTAACCCTTCTGGTTGGTAGTTACTGTTTGGTGGTTTTCACTCCACGGTAATAAACATTCAAGTTCAATGGGAACTTACACGATTGGTATGTGTATAGAAGTGTGAAGAGAATGAACCTATTGACTCCTGCCATTTTGTACTTAATCCTTTACCTAACTTGAAAAGCAGACGACACCTCCAAAAAAAAAAAATTCTTGAATAACTAATTTTTCTTTTTTTTTGTCTCAAAAACATAGGTTATGACACCTCATTGGAACGAGCTCATTCCAATGAGGGAGCATAACCTATGTTTTTGAGACTAATAATGAAAATTAATTTGCGATTTTTTAGAATTGGACTGGTCGGTTTTGGACGTTATGTTAGGTAAAGGGTTTAGAGGTAGGTAACTGCTCCAGTGTGAGAATGGCTGGATGGTTCGGCACATTGATCCAGTGTAGGTCCTTCTGAATTGTCTTCTTGTGTCTTCAAGTATATGTGGATGGCTGGGATGAGGGCAATTACTTGGGGTTCTCAGTTTAACTAAGGACTTTTTTTTGTGTTTTATGGATCAGTAGCCATGAATAATCCCATCTTGTTTTCCGGACTTTTTTTCTACACGCTTCCAGATATTGAGCTGATTTTTGGTATGTCAGTCTGACATGGTGGCCTACAGATCAAGTTTGCATTTTGTTCCGCTCCACTGATTTTTACCAAAATTACAGCCCTTGGACTCTGAAAAATTCATCAAAATTACAGTTTTGCAGACTTTTTTCCTACACGCTTCCAGATATTGAGCTGATTTTTGGTATGTTAGTCTAATATGGTGGCCTACAGAACAAGTTTGCGTTTTGTTTTGCTCCACTGATTTTTACCGAAATTACGGCCCTTGGACTCTGAAAAATGCATCAAAATTACAGTTTTCCGGACTTTTTTTCTACACTTTTCCAGATATTGAGCTGATTTTTGGTATGTTAGTCTGACATGGTGGCCTACAGATCAAGTTTGCATTTTGTTCCGCTCCACTGATTTTTACCGAAATTACGGCCCTTGAACTTTGAAAAGTTCATCAAAATTACAGTTTTGCGGACTTTTTTCCTACACGCTTCCAGATATTGAGCTGATTTTTGGTATGTTAGTCTAACATGGTGGCCTACAGAACAAGTTTGCGTTTTGTTTCGCTCCACTGATTTTTACCGAAATTACTGCCCTTGGAATCTGAAAAATGCATCAAAATTACAGTTTTCCGGACTTTTTTTCTACACGCTTCCAGATATTGAGCTGATTTTTGGTATGGTAGTCTAACATGGTGGCCTACAGAACAAGTTTGGGTTTTGTTCCGCTACACTGATTTTTACCAAAATTACGGCCCCATAGACTTTGAAAAGTTCATCAAAATTACAGTTTTCCAGGATTTTTCTCTACATGCTTCCAGATATTGAGCTGATTTTTGGTATGTTTGTCTAACATGCTGGCCTACAGATCAAGTTTGCATTTTGTTCTGCCCCACTGATTTTTACCGAAATTACGGCCCTTCGACTTTGAAAAGTTCATCAAAATTACAGTTTTCCGGACTTTTTTTCTACACGCTTTTAGATATTATCGAAATTACAGCCATTTTAGATTGTGAGTCTACCACAATGACTTACAGATCAAGTTTGCGTTTCGTTCTGCTCGGCTAATTTTTGCGGAAATTATGGGCCCTGGACTCTGAAAAATACAAGTAACAGATTTCCGGGTCATTTCCCTAAAAATTACACTTTTCTGAGCTTGAAATATCGGGGCGCATGGGGTATGTGAGCGTGCTCACTAAGGTTCTATATTTGGCAAAGTAATCAAGTCTCACATCAGTGTCCAGCATTGCTGTTTGGAAGGGTTGAAGCTTGCTCATTTTTGTACTTCTGTGTTTGAGAGAGACAAGTGTTGGGCATGCAGGTACACTTGATTACGATGCTGGACTTCAACACTCAGCACACCGATGTCAATTAGAAGAGTTTCAAGCAGCAAATTTTCCCATAATACATGTACAAGTGAGAGCTCTGTCAATGAGCACTGTCAAACAAGATTGAATTGGTTAACCCTTTACCCAATGCACTGGATATCAAAAATTATTATTTGTATTATTGTTTTTTATAATTTTTCAAAAACATTCAACAAAACCATATCATGTGACCCCTTATTGGAATTGGCGAGCACATTCCAATGAGGGGTCACATGATATGGTCTAGTTGAAATTGTTAGAAAAATGTATTTTTTTAAACTGGTTAATTTGAAAATTCTGTGGGCGCATGTGGCCGATTTGCTAGGTAAAGGGTTAAATTCCTAGTTTCGTTACAGAGCATTATGGAAAAAATGTGCGGCATGATATTCCAATATTTTGACATGAGGGTTAAGAGCATGAAGAAATGCAATATCTTAAGACAACCTCCTTTACTTCCCATGTGAAGTTTATTTTTTTCCATTTTAAAACCTCTATTGGTGTGTAAATGTCCAAAAATTATTTAGCTTTCTGTACAAAATTTGGGTGCACAGCAGCAGTGGCTAAAGGATTGAAGTTCAAACTGAAAGGTTTGCAGCGCGATCTTTGCCAGCAGTAACTGCGTTGTGTACTTAGGCAATGGATTTAATCCTGATTGCATGTGTGGGAGCACAGTATTGCTGTGTACTGGGGCATACTGCATATCTTAGGTACACATGCCTTTAGCCACTACTGAGTCTGGTTGTGTAGAGTTAGTATGTTGGGAAGTCTGACAGTTGCTTGCCACTGCTTTGTGGTTCTCTCCAGGTACTTTGGGTTCCTCCACCCTTAAAACTCTGCCATGTGGTGACCCTGGCCATCAAAAGTGTCGTTAAATCCCAATAAATAAATAAATAAATAAATAAATAAATAAATAAATAAATAAAACCTCCTAACCTATTGAACTTGGTATGCATAATTTTTATACAAAGAAAAGATTTGTAAAGGACAACTATATGATAAATAGAGCTGAAACGGTTGACCTGTTAATCGATTAATCAATGATCAACATCTTGTTGGATCCAAAAAGTAATTGATCATTTAACCATTACTTTTGAACTACTGTATTATATGGGTCAACAAAGGAACAAACTTGCTCCAAAACAGGCAGACATTGTCACACTGACTCACATCACTTATATGAGACAGAGTAAAGCATGCAAGTTACTTACTGACATACTTGTTTGCTTGCATGATCATCATACTGTATCAGTAGCTGGAAATGGTCGTTCTTAACTCTATACCCATTGCAGGTTGCAGACGATACTTGCAAAATAAATTCATGAATTACTAAAAATTTTTGATTTTTGTCTCAAAAACATAGCTAATGACCCCTCATTGGAACAAGCTCAACGAGCTCGTTCCAATGAGAGGTCATAAGCTATGTTTTTGAGACGAAAATTAAAAACATAATAAATTTGAAGTGAGATTTTTGTATATAGGCCTAGTCGGTTTTGTTTGTTACGTCGGGTAAAGGGTTCATGCTGTAAATCATCAACGGTATGGCAGTTATTCAGATATCTATTTGGACAAGTGATTAATTGGCTAACCAAGGTTAATCCATGTGATTAATCGATCAAGAAAACCCCTTAACCGTTTCAGCTCTAATGATAAAATGTTTGACAAATTAGCGAAGGGAATCAACAATAATTTAATTTTAATCATCTAACCTATATTGGGCTGTGAGATAAAATAATTACTGAACCTTTCTACAAATGTTTGTTCATTCCAGTGAAGGGTCATAAGCTGTGCTTTGGAGACAAAAATAGGAAAAAATAAAATTTGAATGGCGATTTTTATGAACAGCATTGGCTGGATGTAATCATTACATTACACATAATGTTAATAATAATCTTAAATTCATTCAACCCTATACAAAAATTTCCAATTCAAACCAAATTAAATTTATTTTATTATTTTTAAAAACAATTGTGACTCCTCAATAGACCAACTAAGTTATCAGCTTATTGGAGTGACAGGATGTTTGGAAGTGAAATAAAAACCAGGTTATTTGTGAACTGATATTGTTGAAGGTTAAAGAGAATTTGAAAGTCTATTGTGTACATAATTATGACACTGGAAAATAAAGCCAACTATCCATTCAAATCAGTACTTTTAGTGATACATAATAATAGTGCCATGCTGGCTGATGTTACACAATGTATCTTCCTTTGAGTGGAACAACTCATCATCTGCAATGTTTTAACAAGAAAAGTGCAGTGCTATTCACAAAAAATCACTTTCACATTTTATTATTTAATTCAATTTTGGCCTCGAGAACATAATGTATGACACCTCATTTGAATGAGCACATTTAGCAAACAAAATAATGCCTATACATGACCATTGCTATTCACAAAAAATGTTATTTATTGTTGCAATTTTTACATGAAAAATGTAGCTTATGAAACTCCTTGAATTGCACTAATTCAACTCCTTCCAGTGAGCAGGGACACAGCTAGAGGTTTCTGATTTGGTTTGGGGGGGAGTGTAGGGTAGTGAATTTCCAACTAGGAGGGGGACTGGGAGGGGGAAGCCACCTCCCACTCCCTCCCTCAAGTTGGAAATTCACTACCGAGAAAACTTTTGAAAATGAAGGCATGAAAGGGGGCATAAAATTGATTCTAGTAACTGAAATGCCAACACATTTATGATAGAATTATCAGGTTATTATTGTTTGATATTCTTCTAGGAATTGAATATGTGCCAAACAAATGCTTAAGCCAAGAACTTCAAGCAGTTCACACTGTCCTCACATTAAATCAGATCTTATGCAGGAATGATCAATTTTCGATGTTTCATCATTTTGTAACTGTGAATGATGGAATTAACTCAGGATAACGATTTTACGTGATGTGATTTTCTTGAAGTGCATTTTGAGGATTTTTTTTATGACGATAAGTAACATACCATAGAAATCTTATACTGATTGACATCATACACACTTATGAAGCTCGATGTTGCATGCACTGCAGTTTTAAATAGTAACAGTTGGAATCTTGGCCAATTTGAAACTGAGTTAAAATTTTGGGGAGTAAAGGAGACATCAGTATCACCAAAGAAGCTCTAAAGTCCAACTACTCATGACTTTCCCTCTGATTTTCGACTACAGAAAATTTTTGCCAGGATGGGGTGGGGGTGGGGGTGGGGGGGATTGCACCCCCTCTCCCCCTGTCACCATGTCCCTGCCAGTGAGGGTCATAAGCTTCCATTCCAGTGAGGGTGAACATATGTTTTAGGGGCGAAAAATGAATATTTTTTAGTTATTCATGTCAGCTAGAGGGTTAACTTATGCACACATAGTGAAGTCTTAGAGCACTCTCCAGCAAGATACAAAGAATTCATTTACACCTGTTCTGAGAGAAAACACTGTTAACTCTTTACCTTACACGAAAGGCAGATGATACTTGCAAATAAAATTCTTGAATAACTAAATTTTTTCCTTTTTTTTGCGTCAAAAAAAGTACCTTATGATCCCTCATTGGAATGAGCTCATTCCAATGAGGAGTCATAAGATATGTTTTTGAGACAGAGAATGAAAAAGTAATAAAAATTGAATGGTGATTTTTGTGAATAACATTGGCCGGTTTGGGCTGTTATGTTAGTTAAAAGGTTAAAAGTACAGAATGAATGCTGCATGTTTTTTTTTGTCATCAAAACTCTCTTCAGAGTGGAAGTGAATAAATATGGAAATTAAAATAATTTCATAATTCCAGTACACGTAGAAAACGTCTTAAAATATTTCTTAAGAGCTATTTTGCAATGCACATTAATCTCATGAATTTCATTCAGTTCCATTCAATGGACACATCAGTCGGGTTAAATTTGTGTCGTCTAATGAAATTCATTGACGGTAGAATTTTTCTTCCACAGTGGTCACCTTTCATTTGGTGTTTCATTTTGTGACGGTGCTCGCTCAATTAACACATCCTCTCATTGGGAGATCAGCGATAATCTAATCACGCAGCAGTTTCTTTTAGTAAGTGAAAAATAATTGACTCCAACAGAAAGTAATTTTTAAGGTAGTATGAATGATTCAATAATGATTTTTTTGATGACTTCAGTTATGGTATTTTGAATGTAGACAACCCCATGAGTCCAGAATGAAGCTTGCTCTAATCTCCAATATTGTGTCTCAAATTGGTTTATCAACATACAAACTATTGGCCTAATCTAATTACGCAATTATTTGAATTGAGTGGAAATAAATTATCGGCTTGTTTGCTACCGTACTAATCTAATCAGGCATGGAAAATGAAGTGTTCAGATCTCACTTCGACATTCATCAAAATTAATGGAGTAAAATAAAGTTAGGAAACATCGTAATTTCGTTCATCTCTCATCCTCAACATATGTCAACTGATTTGTTGTCGAGGAGAAAAACAGAAATCAGAATTCCCTTAAAAGAAGAAATTTCATTAATGCTAGAGCTCTTATTAGTTTAGTTTGATCCTCCGGTGATTAGAGTCAATATTGCAGTAGTCCGGAATAAACCATTGACAAATTTGTCACAAAGTATAAAAGTGAGGGTGTTCCCTCAAAGAACTTGGCTAGTTATGTTTATTGTTCTCTGATTCAGAAATGAGGTAAACAGATTTTTTTTCTATGTGTGGCATTAAGGTGGCATTTTGTGGATGTGGAGGATATTCAGTACATAGAACTGCTGTTCAAAACAGCCAAAATCACCTTCACGGCTTGAGCAATGATGTATTCCTTCTTTCCACCCTGCCAGACAAACTTTGAAAGTAGATTTCAGCATTCTTGGTGAGTTGTTTTGCCTGTATATTTTTTATTTGGATTGTTTTTTAACCCTTTACCCAATGCCAACATTATAAAAATTCGTAATTTTAATTAGTTTTTTTTTCAAAATTAAAAAAAAAAAATCAACAAAACCATATCTTGTGACCCCTCATTGGAGTGGGCTCAAAGAGCTCATTCCAATAAGGGGTGACATGATATGGTGCTGTTAAGATTTTTTGAAATTTTGTTTCTTTCAACTGCTCAATTTGTAAATTACTGTGGCCTATTTATTAGGTGGAGAGTTGACCCTTTCAACAAAATTTGCACAATTCTTTTCATAAAGACCATTAGGTGGTCAGTTAACAAATGACTCAAAAGGCAACAAAAAGAGGAAGTTGAATAGAATCGGTGATAATTATATCTTACAGTCCAAAAGGATTAATTAAATGTTTACAGTACCTCTCTCGAAATGAAAATCAGATTCACCCAATTGCTATGGCCAATAATGTAAACGAGGATCTCATTCCGAAACTTAGCATTGAAAAGGTTAAATTCCTCATTTCTGATTTCTATTGAATATTGCTGGCTGCGTGTGTTATTTTTCTCTTGGTTTTTAGTTTACTTAATACAAGTTTATTTTTTTTACCGGTAATTTAATTTTTTCACAGTTATAAAGGTTTTTACTGGTGAAAGCAGTAACTAATGCCTCAGGTGAAAGTCATTTGAAGTGGGAAGTGAAGGTACTTGTGTCACACCTGAGATGTAACCACAGATACTAAAAGTCACCTTAACTGATTGATTGTTAAAAGCCACAATCACAGTTTTGTTACAATTTATTGTATGATGCCTATTGGCACTCTCCAATATATTGTAACAAAAGAATTATGAATAAACTTGGTCAAATTAAGGCTGTCCTTGCTAGTATCATGAAGAAAAAAAAATACTTAATGTTACAAATCATGTTTGTGAAAAACAATAAAAACATGTTTATATAACATTGTTTTGTTACAATTTATTGAGGAGTGCCTATTGGCACTCTCCAATATATTGTAACAAAACAATTATGAACAAACCTGGTCAAATTAGGGCTTCCCTCGCCAGTATCATGAAGAAAAAAAATACTGAATGTTACAAATCATGGCATGTAAAATAATTTTGAACTCTGCCAGTTAAACATCAATAAATAAATGAATTTGTCAGAGCCAGTGATTTGTATGAAATTATCTTTATCAACAAGATATAGTGTTAAACTCTGTAGTAAAGCAATTTTAATGATTTCTACTTAATCAAATATTTGCTGATAAAATAACCCTGTTAATTGCATATTAGACTGAACCCTTTCAACCTTGTACACAAAATTTTTTGCTTGTAAAAGAAAATTGCACTGGATGAGTAAATTACACAATGATCAGTACATCAGTGGTGACGATCTGTAAAAATTTAATCCTACTACTCTCTTGAGCAGTAGGATTAATTTTTACTGAACCAACTTCCCTACAAATGCAGAATAGATTTTCACATTTAATCCTACAGCTCCCCGGAGCTGTTGGATTAAATTTTTGCTGAACCTCCCCAGGGCCATTCCCATTCACCCTGCATCTATTGTTTCCATTTAAGATGTGAAAATGTGTAATAATCTTCAACATCAAAGATTGACTGACTGCAGTTTTGTTCTAATTAGTTGGGCAGTTTAAACGACAGTGAATTCAGTTCATTTTTTTAGACTTAGATTTTTTATTCAGACACAGTTGGTAAAAAATATACATTATAAAAAATACATATAAACGCAAGTGAATTCAGTTCATTTTTCAGACTTAGATTTTTATACAGACAAAGATGGCAAAAAAATATGCATTATAACCAAAGTTCACAGACAATAAATATTAGTGTTTTACGATTTTTTAAAGGAAATTTCTCACAAAATTTCACAGACAAATATACAGTATAACCAAGTTCACAGACAAATATACACTAGTGTTTTTACGATTTTTTTGAAACAAATATATAACAAAAATACCCAGACAAATATATAATATTTATCTAACACATTATAACAACATCTGCGATCACTTTTTCGAAAATTGGGCTGATGATTGTGATAGTCATTATCAGAGGTGGCGAAAGCTCAATAAAAGTGGAGTGGCACAAATTTTCAAGGCTACCATGGTTCAACCCAATGGATTGAAAAGTTACAATCATATATCAGTAAATGCACCGTGACACACCATAGTGTCTTGTTCAGAAGAGCATGTGGTCACTGTCCTGTCCATTTCTTCTACTTTAATCATCTTCCAACCCAAAGGCTAGATTTTGTTTTGGTCTCGGTTTGGCTTCAGGAAAAAACCTTGGTTTCAGTTAAGTTTTTCTTTGTGTTTAGAACATATAGAAAGTAGCACTTTAGGTGCCTTAATCATTTGAACCCTGGTGGTATCTTCCATGTTAGTTTAATGTCAATAATTGGAAGAGTCCATATTCATTATTTCGGGATACATCAATTAATATTTTCAACGTGCAGCCTTAGGGCTGTCTCAAAAACATAGCTAATGAAATTATGACGTATCATGTTCCTGGGCCGCAAAAGCAGTCTGTCGGGTTGAGGGGGTTAAAGTTGGAAAAAAAACCCAATAGTTTGTATGACACAGTTCACCACAAAAAGCCGTGTTTGTAAGTATATCTGTTGGGTTCAGCCTAACTTCCCTTGTATCATTGTTAGGGGCTCTAGTCCCTGGGTTTGTATATGCACTCCCTATCCCCCCGTCAGAATATTTATGCCCCCACTCTTGAAGAGAATGGGGGGTATACTGGATTACATGAGTCCATCCATCCGTCTGTCCATGCATCCATCTGTGCATCTGTCTGTGCATCTATTTGTCTGTCTGTGCATTCTTGCATCTGCAGAGACATCTTACCAGTGAGTGGATGGATTTCAATGAAAATTGGTATGAGGGATCCTTATGACAAGCCTTGCCTGCACATATAAAAAAGTTGGCCACATTTCAGTGAAGTGGGGGGTATATTGTTGATGCCGTGTATGTTCTTAACATCCATCCGTCTGTCTTGACATTTGTCCAGACATTCTTGTGTATGCAACTACTCCTACATTTTTAACTGATTTTGATCAAACATCTCAAACATTATGACTGGCAAGTGAACATGTGTATATTTTAAAAATTTTCATCTGCGACAGTTTTAACCAGGTTATCTCCCCAGAACTTGGATTTATTATGGATCTTCAAATGAGATTCTTGTGTGCGGATCTCCTACATTACTGAACCGATTTCTTAAGCACGATGACTAATGAGTAAACATGTGCATATTTCCAAATTTTCTGTCTGTAATGATTTTTAACAGGTTATCTCCCCCTTCATCTTAGATTTAATGTAGATTTGTATAAGAGATTTTTGTGCATGCAGCTACTCCTATATTTTTTAACTGATTTTGATCAAATGTGTCAAACATTACGACTAGCAAGTGAACATACACAAATTCTAATTTTTAAAAAATTTTTCATCTGCAACAATTTTAATTTTCCCCTGAACTTAGATTTTTTATGGATTTTCAAATGAGATTCTTGTGTGTGCAACTCCTCCTACATTATTGAACCGATTTCAATGAAACTTCTTTAACATGGTGACTAATGAGTGAACATGTGCATATTTCCAAATTTTCCATCTGTGATGATTTTTACCAGGCTATCTCCCCTTCAACTTATAATATTTAATATAGATTTGTATATGAGATTTTTGTGCATGCAACTACTCCTACATTTTTTAACCGATTTTGATCAAATGTCAAACATTATGACTAGCAAGTGGACATGCACATATTCTAAAATTTTTCATCTGTGACAATTTTAGCCAGGTTATCTCCCCTGAACTTGGATTTATTATGGATCTTCAGATGAAACTCTTGTCGTTAGTTTTTCAAGCTCGACATTCAGAAGTACTTTCTAGTAAGCTGAAAGTGGGGTACTAATCACTTTCAGTGATATTTCTAGTTTCAGCAGAGTTGCGGTCCTTACTTTGTCTTTAATTCATTTATGCTTCATCTGTCAAGCACTGCAGTGTGGGTATTATTGCCTTTAGCAATAGGTCTTGTGTTTAGGCTTTTCCCTCTGGAAAAGACTCTTGTTTTTCAACAGATTATTATTATTTCTTGGTTTTTTTTTTTGTTTTTTAGCTTAACTTGACAAAGTCAAGATAAGCTATTGCCATCAAGCGTGCAGAAGTCTGTTAGTCTGTGAGTCTGTTCACATTTTCCTTTAGCACAGGCTACACCCCGTAGTTCTTGTCTGATCGTCACAAAATTTCATATGCAGGTTTGGGGTCATGTCTAGATGAGAACGTCCCCTTTTGGTCGCGATCGGTCAACCGGTATGGCTGCCCGAGCCCAAAACACGAAAACCTTTAGCACAGTCTACAGGTCATATTTATGAAGGAAATTCATTGTAACTTGGTAGGATGCCTCTGTATAACATCTAGATGAGAACGTCCCCTTTTGGTCATGATCTGTCAACCATGACGGCTGCCCAAGCCCGAAACCCAAAAACTTTTAGCACAGTCTGCAGGCCATATTTAATATGGAAGAACTTGGTAGGATGACTCGGTATGATGTCTAGATGAGAACTTCCTCATTTGGTCGCGATCTGTCAACCGTGACGACTGCCTGAGCCCAAAACCTGAAAACCTTTAGCCCAGTCTACAGGTCATATTTATGGAGGGATTTCATTGTAGCTTGGTAGGTTGACTCCATATAATGTCTAGATGAGAACATTCCCTTTTGGTCATGATTGGTTAACTGTGACGGCTACAGGGGCCAGAAGCCCGAATGTCTTTACCACAGTCTATAGGTCATATTTATGAAGGGATTTCATTGTAACTTGGTAGGATGACTCCAGATAATATCTAGATGAGAACGTCCCCTTTTGGTCGCGATCATTCAGCCATGACAGCTGCCTGAGCCCAAAATCTGAAAACCTTTAGCGCAGTCTACAGATCGTATTTATGGAGGGATTTCATTGTAACTTGGTAGGTTGATTCCATATAATGTCTAGATGATAATGTCTCCTTTTGGTCACGAATGGTCAGCTGTGACGGCTACAGGGGCCCGAAGCCCAAAAACCTTTAGCACAGTCTCCAGGTCATATTTATGAAGGGATTTCATTGTAACTTGGTAGGATGACTCCATATAATGTCTAGATGAGAACATCCCATTTTGGTCACGATCATTCTGCCGTGATGGCTGCCCAAGCCCAAAACCCAAAAACCTTTAGCATAGTCTACAGGTCATATTTATGGAGGGATTTCATTGTAACTTGGTAGGTTGACTTCATATAATGTCTAGATGATAACGTTTGCTATTGGTTGTGATTGGTCAACTGTGATGGCTTCAGGGGCCTGAAGCCGGAAAACCTTTATCACAGTCTACAGGTCATATTTATGAAGGGATTTTTGTAACTTGGTAGGATGACTCCGGACAGTTCCCAGATCAGAATTTCCCCTTTTGGTCGCGATCATTCAACCATGATTGCTGCCCGAGCCCAAAACCCGACAAACTTTTACACATACAGCAGGTCATATTTATGAAGGGATTTCATTCTAACTTAGAAGGATGACTCAGTATAATGTCTAGATGAGGACGTCCACTTTTGGTTGCAATCGGTCAACCATGATGGCTACACAGGCCCGAAGCCCGAAAACCTTTAGCACAGTCTACAGGCCATATTTTTGAAGGGATTTCATTGTAAATTGATAGGATGACTCGTTTTGGAATAAATTAACGCACCCCTCAATTCTTTAGTACAGTCTACACCTCATATTATTTTTATTGAAAACACAGCATACAGGGAACAGAAATTAACATATTCCCAATTATCACAATTCTTGTCTTATTTCATAATCCTTTCATAAACATTGAACATTATCCTTTTCATCAAACTCCAAACACAGACAAGTTAAGCTACAGTGTCATTGACACTTTCATTCTCCACACATTTTGTCTGTATGATTCTGAAGCCATTTTCGAACTGATTTTCACACAGTTTTGCATATGCATAGAGGGGCACAAAATCTAAAAATGTACCAAAGCAGAATTTTTGATTTAAACCTCCTTTCTCCAGAATTGGCCAAAAAATGTCAAAATTAAGGTCTTGTAGATTTTTTTTTAAACATTCATCATTTTTAGACCTGACTATGACACAACAATTGACACACAAGAGATACTGGGCTTACCGTTTGTTAACCCTCCACAGACTGCCAAAAGTAAAAATTTTGATGAAATGGGCTGTTTTGGGGCACTCAAAGGGTATGCGAGAGATAAACATAACTTCCTTTATTGGAACTGAAATTCATTGAGGATCATTTTTGTCAGTCATAAGGGTATTCAAAAAACCAAGTGTTAACCCGTTTTGGACTGGTCAAACAGCAAAACCCCTCAAAGCTAAAAAATTCACGTTTTCTGTGGATTTCTCTAAACGAGTCTTGTAGAGTTTCAAGAAAAAATGGCCATTAGTAAGTTTTTTGTAAAATTACAAGCTGCATGGACAAAATATTCCGGTAAGCGTTTGTTAACCTTCTGCAGGCTCTCAAACATTGAAATTTTGAGAAAATGGGCTGTTTTTGGACACCCAACAGCCCCCAACAGGTATGCAATAGAGAAACATAACTTCTTTTATCAGATGCAAAATTTGTAGCTAAACAATATTGTATGCAGTAAGGGTTTTCAAAAATTCAAGTCTTAACCCATTTTAGGCTGGTTAAAGAGAGATACCCCATAAAAGCTTAAAATTTTTGTTTTCTGTGGATTTCTCCATATGCTTCTTACAGACTTTCAAAAAAAAAATGACCATTAGCAGGTCTTTGTCTGACCTTACATGTTGCATAGACAAAATATTCTGGTAAGCATTTGTTATCCCTCCATGGGCAGCTAAACATCAAAATTTTGATAAAATGGGCTGTTTTCAGGCACCAGCACACCCAATGGGAATGTAAAAGATAAACAGGACTTCTTTTACTGCACATAGAATTCACAGAGGATCATTTTTGTTAGTAGTAAGGGTATTCAAAAAATCAAAGCTTAACCCATTTTGGTCTGGTTAAGGAGAGATGCCCCTTAAAACATTAAAATTCACATTTTCTGTGGATTTCTCTAACTGCCTGTTTACGATTTTCAAGAATAATTCGACATTGGTAGATCTTGGTGTGGTATTACAAGTTGCATGGATAGAATATTCTGCTAAGCATTTGTCAACCCCTCCACAGGCTGCTAAACGTAAAAAATTTGCAAAATTGGCTGTTTTCAGACACCAACAGCACCAAATGGGTATGTAACAGATAAACATAACCTCTTTTCTCAGGCGCAAAATTCATGAGGGATAATTTTTGTAAGTAGTAAAGGTATTAAAAAAACAAAAACAAGCCTTAACCCTGTTTTGCTGGATTAAAGACAGATAACCCTTAAGAACTTAAAAAGTTCACATATTCTGTCGATTTCTTCAAGTGGTTCTTACAGTTTTCAAGAAAAAATAGACTCTTGAGAAGAATTATTCTGGCAAGCATTCATTAACCCTCCACAAGTTGCCAAGCATCAAAATTTTAGATAAATTTGAGATATAATGGGCTGTTTGCAAATAGCCCCAGCACTCAGTGGGTATGTGGCAAACAAACATAACTCTTTTTGTCGGACACAGACTTCTCGGACACTGATATTGATATTAACCCTCTCCACCTATAATGATGATTTTAACCTATAGGTACTTTAGTGAAACAGTTAAAAACAATTCTTCAGACACTCTGGGGTCGTGAAAAATCATGGAATCTCATCTGGAAAAGCCAACTTAGTGCAATATGAGAAAATTATTTTAAAATCTTCTTTTTCAGATCCATCTGTCAGAATCTTTTAATATGTGGTTTATGGCACCATAAGGGGGCACAGATTCAAATTTGTTCAAATCATGTTCCAGTTATGTCCCTAGGGTCATATAGCTCCCTATGGGAGCCCACATTTTAATTTAGTTTGAAATTCTTTTGAAGATCCAGCAGTTAGATTATTTTGATATTTCATATACAGCATTCTTATGAGAGTCAGATTCAAGTTTGTTCAAATCAAGACCTTGGGTTCATATTTGGGCACCTTATCGGTGTGTGAAATATTCTTTAAAAATCCTTTTCTTCAGATCTTGCAGTCAGAATCTTTTGATATATGATATATACAGCATCCTTTAGGTGGGGGATATGTCAGATTCAAGCTTGTTTAAATATAGTGCCTGGGTTCATGCTTGAGATCTGTAGTGTTAACTTACCATAGAAATCCTTCTTTAAGCAGGTGAGTGATTAAGGCCCTTTGGGGCCTCTTGTTTCCTGAAGAAATCTGTTCACGTCACTAGAAATTTTATTACTGGCAGAAAACCGTCATCTTCATATTAATTTTTATTTTTGGCAGAAAAATGTCATCTTTGTATTTAATTTTATCATTGATCTCAGTACTTGGATATATCAGCCAAAAAGTTAACCTTTTACCAACCACAATGATTATTGGTTGATTATTTATTTCTCAAAAAACTCTCTTGTGAAATATTAAGAAGAATCCATGTTTGACATTTGTATCATGATGAGATGAAAAAGAAAAGATAAATCTGTAAAACTGTGAGAAAAAATGCAAAAATACTGAAAAAAGAGAAAAACTGTTCCATCAATACAACAGATAGTACACAGGATTGAAACATATCTACACTTAACATCTTTTCATAAATAATTTTAAAATTTCAGTTATTTTTTCAAATCTTAGTTTATCTGTGTTTGTTAGAACAAGGTGTCATATAATATTTTTTGAATGAAAAAGTTTTGAACAGAACCAATATTATTTTGAGGTGGTTTTTTTTGTTAACTGTCTCAACAAGAAATCTGACCATTCAGGCTTTTTGAAAAAATGTTGGACTGCAAATAAGGAAATGTGTTCATTGGATGTGCCAAAAAATTGTAGCAATATAAGTACTGTTGAATACATTTTGACAAACAAAATTAATCTCTCTCTGTACCAGTAAATATTCAAACTTGTTCTGAATTAACATGGTATGAGACTTATTTACAGTGAAACATTGTTTATTGAAACACCACTTTCACATTGAAAAATATTCATTTAACAGAAATAATCAGTTTTTGAAATGTGGTCATTTTGCCACATTCCAGTAATAATATGAGTATTTATTCAATTACATCTGGTTTGATAGAGCTCATTCTGGTCTGTCAAGGACATATAATAGTTTAACCCTTTCAACACTGGTGGTACCTTCCATGCCAGATAATTGGCAGAAATTGGAAGAGTCCATATCCATTATTTGGGGGTAGAGCAATTAATATTTTCAGTGTGTAGTCTTCAGGCTGCACGTTGAAAATATTAATTGTTCTACCACACAAGTTCACTTAGTAGCCATCCTACTTAATGAAATTATGACGTATCATGTTCCTGGACTGGAAAAGCGGCCTCTCATGTTGAAAGAGTTAAATGGCTATATTGGAAGCACAAAGGAAAATTGGGAGGTCCCAAACATTTGTAACAAATCAAGATTTTATAGATTTAAATGCTTTCATTAGGAGTTCTGAATCTAATTGGTCCGTTAAGTTTGGAAATTTGGATGCCATCAAAAAATTACAGGACTATAGATTAGCGAACACAAACCCAGTGTGATGCAGTCTGATGGCAGAGAAAAAACGCTTACATTTTTACCTTTTCATCATCTATTTTTGATAAAGGAGAATATTGATAGAATTTTTATACACTACACTGTCGATGTAGTTGCTTTCCTATGGCAAACTCGGTGATTTTTTTTTGCATCCTGATGTCTGGCATTTTTGCTTCTCGGTATCTGTTGTTTTCAATACTTTTCATTTTGTTTATGCCTAAAAATATAGTTTTCAGCATTTTGGTTATTCGTCTTCCATGTTGTTCTTGATCTTTCCCTTTTGATTATTGTTCCACAGAGGCAAGTTACTGGAATTAACTCTTAACTCGCTGAATATTTTAAAAATATTTTCCATCAAATCTAGTCATGGCTGCTATGGAGCAGCCATGACTAGATTTGATGGAAATTCATGCCAATGCAACTCAGAAAATCACTGTACAAAACGTTTACACAATTTATAAGGGGAAATTTGGTTAAATATGCCCAAATTATACTTATTTTAATGGAAAGAGATTTTCAGTCTGCCAACAGCATGCAAGGAGTTAACAGTGTCTTATATGACATTGTTGATGCAGATTGCTTTCCTTTGGTGAACACTTTGATTTTTTTCTTCTGTTCTTCTGTTGGGATTTAACAACACTTTCGAATCCCAGGGTTAAGCAGTTTTACAGATTGAGGAAGTCTGAGTACCCAGAGAAAACCATCAAGCAACGACAAGCAACTGTCAAGACTCCCCAACATACTAACCAGGGTGATGAAGACAAGTGTGCCATCGACGTGCAGTATGCCCTATTCCACAGCACCACCATGCCTCCACATAGGCAATCTGGATTAAGTGCCTCATTGGACAAATCCTGTCAGTGCTCAGCAAAATGTTTTTTTAACGTCACATAATTTGGGCACATTTACTGTTTGGGCACAGCATTCTCTTGGTAGCTTATATGTAACCATTTACCTATCACTAGTAGTAGACGACACATAAATATTCTTGAACAAGTAAAAATTGTCATATTTTGGTTTCAAAAACATAGCTTATGACTTCTCATTGGAATGATTCATAAAAATCATTCCAGTGAAGGGTCATAAGCTATATTTTTAGATGACAAAGCTGAACTTGGAAATACGTATTTCTTGTGTCCCCTCAGTTGTCAGTATACACAAAAAAATCAAACCATGAGATACCTTCAGTATTTACAGTTTCCAGTTAACCTTTTACCTAACAAATTGGACGCCTCCACCTACAGGGGCATAGCAAGGAAATAATATTGTATGTGTTGGGGAGAGGGGGGGGGGGGGTTACATTCTGGTGGATGAACCAGAGTATTTGTCATGAAGCAATGGTATGATGTAAGGTGCATTGCCAGGGGGAAAGTACGAGAAGGAAAATTTTTCAGTATCTATGGTTAGAACAAGCAGTTTGGTGGTTTTCCCGGTAGTTTCAAAAAGGATTTTTCTACACCCAAACTCCCGCCCTATTATTGAATAATGTGATGCAAACTTTGTGATGAAATGGTTTAAAAACACTGAAATTCTCACTCTTGATATTTTGCATGGTTAATAAAGAATCCCATGCAGAGAACATTTATAAGTGATGTTGGTTTTGCAGTGATATATTCTTCAAATAAACTTAACAAGTGGGCTGAATATAACAATGGAAGAATGTTCAAATCGGATGAAAAATTATCCCTATCTTTGGCAAATTTTGGGGGGTTAAATACCCTTCTCCCTGAATTTCTATGCCACTGACCACCTGAAAAATTTACAAATTTAACTGTTGAAAAAACAAACAAATTTTCAAACAATTTCAGCAAAACCATATCATGTGACCCTCCTCATTGGAGTGAGCTCATTCTAATGCGGAGTCATGATATGGTTTTGTTGAATTTTTTTTTAAAATTTGGATAAGACAATAATTAAAAGAATAAATTTTGATATGGCTACACAAAGTAGATCTTCTGTTTCTCAGGCCATTAGTTGTAAAATTGCATGCGGGCGAGCGGTTTTTTATTTTATTTTTTATTTCAGTAATTACTTCTTTGTCATCAAAAGTTCATGTTCTTGGTTCAAGTTTTAGGCCTCATAATCTACAGAATAGCATGGGTGGTGGTGTATTTCATCCTTTGAGTGCAAGAAGGCTTTGCAATGCTAAAGCATTGCAAAGCCTTCTTGCACTCAAGGGACAAATTCATCAATTTTTTTGACTTGGGTAAAATATCAGACATAAACCATTTAATTTTTATTTTTTTTTAACTTTAAATTGGTTATAAAAAGAGAACATGCGGCAGCCAAAAGGGCCATGCGGGAGGGCCTGAGAAACATATTTTTTATTTTTTTAGGCCTCTCCTGTGCATTGGATAAATAGTTCAGTTCAGTGCTCAGCACATTTAGCATCATGGATATCTTTTGTCATTACATATTGTTAACCTTTTCAGTTTGGTATGTATAAATTTGAAAATGTTGCATGCAGTTACAAAAGGACATGTTGAATGAGGATTGTTAATGAGAATCACTAATTATATAATTCTTCTGCTCTTTAGGATTGTGGTCTTAAGTTATTATTGATGATCTTACGATTATTACTGATGCTTCTTACCATGTCCATTATGTCCTAGGATTAAATTATCAATGATTTTCCCAACCAATACAAGTTAGATTTACCCATTTTACTATATAGAAAACTCCTTTTGACAATACTTCAGGACGTGAGGATTATCCTTCATTATAACATGGAAAGTTGAGCAGTGTTTGTTTACTGAGGTCAGTAAGTTCTGTTTTAATTACTGGTAAAATGGGACCTGATAAGCAGTGCTTTGGTGGAAGTCATCTGATGGGGGCAGAATAGGTATAAATGATTGGCTAAACATGATTTCACATCTGTGTTGTGGTCATGATGTTCCCACCGACACTGAAAGGGACCTTAAGTAAATAACACATATTTATTTATTTATTGGTGTAAGGTCGCATATTTGTGCACAATGGCTAATCATGACCACAACATGAGTATCAACTCAAGACCAGGGGTGAGCGGTAATAAGCCATGTTGCCCATTTTTGAGAGGGTTTGCACCTCCCAAGCATTGGTGACTGGATCCTATTTTACCAGTAAAACAGAGCCTGTTTACCGCAGTGAACAACAGGCACTGCTTCACTTCCCGGGGTTCCAGCGGGGAAAATAACTCATAAAGAGACAATAAATAAATGAATAAATAAATAAATATGATGGGGGTTTATTCTTTACCAAATGCACAGGATATCAAAATCTGTTATTTTAATTTCAAAAAATGTCAACCATATAATGTGAGCCTCATTGGAACGAGCTCGATGAGCTCATTCCAATGGAGGTCACATGATATGGTTTTGTTGAAATGCTGCCAATTTGTTAGATAAAGGGTTAAGGTACTTAAGGAATGATCATTTCTTTTTGTCTATTTCTTGAGTTATGAACCCCAAAACACAAAGTCCAAACTGTGTAAATGAGTGTAGCCCATTTACACAGTTTGGACTTTGTTTTTTGGGGTTCATAACTCAAGAAATAGACAAAAAGAACCGATCGTTCCTTATAATTAAACGTTCACAACCCAAATAAATAAATAGTGTTAGTCGTCCTCTACTTCAGCAAACAAAGACTTAAAAACTAAAACTGGTAGATATATTATTTTTCTGGCATAAAAGAGGGCGTATATTATTGAAATGCAGGTAGCAATTGATGCACTTTCCAAGTCAAATGCACTTATGTCATTAAATTTTTTATTGACCAATGAATTATGTAATGCAAAGAAAACGTCATAAGCCACGCCTCCCTCAAATTTCATTCAACTGTTCACTTCACGTAAAAGTTACCTTCCTTGGTAGGTGGAAGTAGGCCATCAATATTACATTGTATTTTGGTTTTGACCGTTTCCCGAGAACTGAAAAACACAGTTTGTAACAGTGGAGTTAGATATAAAGCCAAATATTCTTCCTCAAATATAAAATCATTTTGATTTCCAAAAATTTCATTCAAACTAGCAATGTCAAAATTGCCGTATTCGTCGTGACCAGCCATTGTTTACAATCGATTTGGGTAAAACGATGAACGCAGACGATCACCCAGTGTGCGTAAAAATTGAAATGTCAAATAAATACAGTTGTGAAGAAAAAGAAAAATTGACCCACCACGGTCATTTAAATATTTTATAAATAACTTCATGGTGATAAATTAGTAATGTAAATTTCTTTTTCTTTTTCACATTTAGAATGTGCCAGTGTTCTAACTTCTATTGATTTAACACCATGTTGCAACTCCGAAGACTGGTATTTTAGGGGCGTGGCTGGGGGCGGACCTAATTGTGTTTTTTTCGGTTCATTGAGTTATGAAAAGAAAAAACAGAATCGTGTGAGCCAATCGTTTTATCTGAAAACGCATGAACCGAAAAAAAGTTTAATTATAATCACATGAACCATGGAGGTAATTTCTCTCTCAGATCTTTCCACCAGTATATATATGATGGTAAGATTTCCCTTTTGAAAGTGAAGTGCTTCTTTACAGTGATAGAAAATTCATGCTTTATTACAATATTGGTGCATTGTAACCAATGTTAAGAATGCTAGTCCTCTTTTAGAAGACAAGTTATGTGTAAATGACTGAACATGACTTTATAATTATGTTGTGGTTGCAGTGTAACGAAATATGCTGAAAGTGACCTTAAATACCAATTACAGTGTAACCTTGTTCATTGAATAGCAACTTTGTAAGAGAAAAGTATTCAATTATCAGGAGCTGTCAATTAATAGTTTGTTCTTGTATTTATTGCCTGCCTGTTCTATGAAACCCCCATTTACAGCAACACTAAACCATGCTGAAAATGAAAATCCATTCCGCATACATGTACCGAATGGAAATCGTTGTTGGACTATTTTTGGACGATCACATCATCTGTCAAAACTTAACATAACCCTGCCTACTTGGAATTTGTGTTTGACCTACAATCACGGAAGCCATGCACTTTAAATGAAGCGATTGCATTCTAATAAACTATCGCAAAGGCAATAAACTAAATAAAAAGATCTTTGTGTATAGAATTTCTTCTAAAATTTAGAAGGGAGAGTTCAAACCAATCATTATTAGCTGTTTGATGATAACAAATTGAGTAGAACTAGCCCAAATATGCGGTTTATTCCCGTTTCGCCGATGAGGTTAAATAAACAAACCAAAACTAATCGCCGGTGGAGGTGTGAACAAGTTGTTAATCCCACTGATTGATATTAACTCTTCTTCACCGGCTGAGTTCATGGTCCCAAAGTGATTAACAATCAGTTAACATTGATCAACTGTAAACAACTTCAAACATCTCAATAGTATATAATATGACCCTTCATGCTGTACATCAACAACATTTCCTTCAATTCATCATGGCAAGTGAACAAGTAAATGTTTCTTTCATCCCTAATAAGAGAGGTGGTAGACACTTAGTTTATGGTGGTTATAAATTTCGTGTGAAGTCTCAGAATCAACCAAATATACATTGGAACTGCGTTAAAAAAGATTCTTTAGGATGTCGGTCAACTATCAACACGAAAAACGATTTTATCAGTTCGCCGATGGGGCAGCATAATCATCCACCAGATATGGAGCAGATTGTAGCCGATGCTTTCCTAGCAGATTTAAAGAAAACCGTTCGACACGACAGCAAATCAGTGAGCGCACTTTACCAAGAGGAGCTTGGTTCTCTCAGATCGGATACCGACCCACTCATCATTGCTAAAGTTCCTACATTCTATAGCATTAAATCAGCATTATACAGGTCTCGTGCGAAAACCATACCGGCTCTTCCGAAAACTCGCTCAGCAATCAGCTTACCTGATAGTTACATGGAAACAACTGCAGGAGATCAGTTTTTACTGTCAGATCCAAGCGACGTCAACTGCCTCATTTTCAGCACAGCGTCAAACTTACACCTCCTCGACGAAGCGACTTCGTTTTTCTGTGATGGGACATTTGAGAAATCACCGAAACTCTTTTATCAGCTGTATACCATCCATGCTTTCGTCGACAATAAGATGTTGCCATTAGTCTATGGCTTGCTGCCTAATAAAACCAAGTCAACTTATATAAAATTCTTCAGCACCATACGCCAGAAGGCTTCATCTTTAGACATTCACCTACAACCAGCAACAATCTTTACTGATTTCGAAACTGCTGCACAAAATGCTTTACGACAAGTTTTCTCTTCTGCGACCATCAAAGGCTGTCACTTCCACTACGCCCAAGCAGTGTACAAGTATGCAACAGAAAAGTGCAGCCTCAGAGACGATTACAAGCAAGATGACAACATTCATGCGGTCGTTCGACGTGCTATCGGCCTTCCATTTGTACCACCACATATGGTCAGCGACGTATGGCTTCTTGTATTAGAGGCATGGGAAGAAGCGTTGGAGGAGAGAGACGTCGACCCAAGAGTTACCAAGTTCACAGACTATGTCACGACGAACTGGGTTGAGAGTAGCAACCTCAATGTGTGGAACCATCACAAGACTGTCGGCCCTCGCACCACAAATCATGTAGAAGGATGGCACAGCAAGTTGAAGAAGGCAATTGCCAGAACCCATCCTAACTTGTTCTTCTTAGTTGATTTCATTAAGAAAGAACAAGCATTCACAGAATCAACAATTCTGCAGTTGAGACATGGTGGGAAGGTGGCCCCACGAAGAAAAAAGTATCGTGCCATCGACAATGCTTTATCTTATTATAAAAGACTCTTTAGGGAAGGTCAGATTGACGCACTGTCATTTTTAGACAGAGTCAGTCGAAATTCGGGTTTTTAAAAAATGTGCTTTATGCCTTTAAATGTTCATATTATTATATTATACTTGCTCGTTTATTGTTATTTTTAGACAGAGTCAGTCGAAATTCGGGTTTTTAAAAAATGTGCTTTATGCCTTTAAATGTTCATATTATTATATTATACTTGCTCGTTTATTGTTATTTTTAGACAGAGTCAGTCGAAATTCGGGTTTTTAAAAAATATGCTTTATGCCTTTAAATGTTCATATTATTATATTATACTTGCTCGTTTATTGCGTTGATAAATCAATAAAAAAATTACATTACATTCAGTCGAAATTCGGGTTTTTAAAAAATGTGCTTTATGTCTTTAAATGTTCATATTATTATATTATACTTGCTCGTTTATTGCGTTGATAAATCAATAAAAAAATTACATTACATTCAGTCGAAATTCGGGTTTTTAAAAAATGTGCTTTATGTCTTTAAATGTTCATATTATTATATTATACTTGCTCGTTTATTGCGTTGATAAATCAATAAAAAAATTACATTACATTCAATCAATTCGTCGTTACTTGTGAGTTTCCCTGTGGTACATGGGTTAAATTGATAAAAATTATCTCCCAACATCCAAATTAACAAATTATCGCGGCACTTCTTTGATCTGCGGATTACTGACACCTACCCCATTAGAATCACATCGGCGAAACGGGAAGACCCCAAATATGCATGTACTATGAAAGTACAAAGATACATACATCACATGTTTGGCCTATTTATAAATCTGCCCATGGGAATTTCCCCAAAATCGCATCTGTTTGTAAACATTAGCAGATGATTGATCACCCGAAATTGAACCGATTGCAAAATAACTTGTTTATAGTTGGCAAATGAATTTCTAAGTGTCCTTCTAATAATTGTTTTTATAGACGTGAAATTGTGTAATAAATACAGAACTTGTGCCACCGCCACTCGTGCCATATCAATTAACCCATTCACACGCACGTTTCGTTCTGTGTATGTATGTGAACAAACTTTTTAAGATAAATTCATTGAGTTATCTCGAAAAGGAAATTGTAAATTGAAAGATTATTCAGAAATAATATTGCTGTTGTCTGTAAATAAATCTATTCCCAACATAAAAAGAAGGTGATTTTGTTGAAAAACTAAAAAATTTCTCTTTTAGCCTCAAAAACATAGCTTATGACCCTAATTGGAATGAACTTAGTGAGTTTGTTCTAATGAAGTACATAAGGTATGTTTTTTGAAACAATAAAACTTGAATGGCCATTTTTATGAAGATTAATGTCTGGTTTTAGCCAATCTGTTTGTATTGAAACTAAATATGCCTTGACATATTTGGTGCGGTTTATTGGTGGAACGGGGGCGTGGTGGCTCAGTAGGTGGAGGTGCCACCCGAGAGATCCTCAGTTTGAATCCCACCTGCGGCAACCACGTTGTGTCCTTGGGCAAGACACTTTACCCCCATTGCCTATGTGGGGGGCACGGTGACGCTGTGCACTAAGGTGTACTGCACGTCGATGGTGCACCTATCTTCAACCAATGCTAACCCTGCTTGTGTGGAGTTAGTATGTTGGGGAGCTGACAGCTGCTCGCCGTTGCTCGGTGGTTCTCTCCGGGTACTTCCTCCACCTGTAAAACTGTCGTGGTCATGATTAGCCATTGTGCAGAAATATGTGACCTTAAACACCAGTAAATAAATAAATATGGGGGGAACAAGCTGGTTGGTCAGCAACAGGTTGAATTGTCTATTCTGGACTGGTCAGTTCATTCTAAGGTCGACGATTCCACCTGTTGCTATTTTTATTAGGGACACTAATGTTCTTTGTTACCAATTCTGTCTTCCTGAAAGTTGGAAAGAACCACATACATCACCTGATTCATTTGCACAAATGAATCAGGATGGTTTTCAGCCTACCAACAAGTGCTCTGCATCTGACTACTTTGTCGGACCCTTACCAGGGGGGGCCAGACCATCTTACTTCACTCATCCTGCTGGGCTCTTACCAGGGAGCCGGGCACTCTAGCCTCAGTGTGTTGATCAGTTTACCCAAAACAGTTTGGCAAAATAAAAGAATAATTATAACTCAAGAGTTTCTTTGTTCAGTGTGTTTCACCCATAAATGAAAGTTAATAATCAACTGAGTGCTGTTAAAAAATGAATTATTGCTAACATGTACAACTTGTATTGTAACTGGAAAAGTCTCAAGGACACATTGTTTTCAGAATGACAGTAGAAATAAAGGAAATAAATTCTTGTCTTTTTTTTTTAAAAAAATGCAAGAAGATATTTGTTAGATTGACATTTGTCTAGTTGTAATACATCGTAGAAGGGCAAGGGAAGCAACAAACAAGTCAGAACTGCTTGTATTTATGGATAAAGAAAAATTTATTAAAGTTGTAAAAACTTATTCAAGTTGTAAATGTCACATATTAAATATTTCAACCTCCTTGTTACATATAGCATGATAATGGTATACATGTCTGCAATGATAGAGTGGTATCAGAAACATCTTTTATCATTTTTCTCTCCTCTTTCTTACGCAATTTTACTGGTACAAGAAGGTTACTTCTTACCTCAAGAATTTACTATTTTTCTTTTACAATTTGATGAATCGGGGTTTGTATGGGTCCTTGAAAGTGATTAACTCCTAACCTGCTGAGTATTTTCAACAGATTTTTCATCAAATCTGGTCATGGCTCCTATGGAACAGCCTTTACTAGATTTAATTCTTAACCCTTTTACCCAACGCAGACGATATCAAAATTTATTATTTTGAATATCATTTTTAGCTCAACTTTGACGAAGTCAAATTTGAGCTATTGTCATGGCCCGTCGTCCGTCTGTCCGTCCGTCCGTCTGTCCATCTGTCCGTCTGTCAACAATTGGCTATGGCTCGGGCTAGAGGTCGTATTTATGAACCGATCTTTACGAAACTTCTTGTGTACCTTTGTTATGACCCTGGGACGGGAACGAGTGTTTTTAGGTGTGGTCCGAAATTCAAGATGGCTACCAGCTGCCATTTGGTACCGACGATGCAGAAATCTGTTTTTTGTACAGAACTTCCATATGAATGCTCTGATTTGAATAATTTTTTGTATGAATGTTTAGTACCATGGGATACATCACATATAATACGGGTTTTTTTCTCGTGCGTAAATTGTGCAAATTAGACTAATTTTGATGTTTTTTGAGGTTACTTTCAGCACTGTAAGTGCAAATGCCAATACGGCTCGGGCTAGAGGCCGTATTTATGAACTGATCTTTACGAAACTTCTTGGGTACCTTTGGTATCACCGTGGGACGAGAACGAGTGTTTTGGGGTCCGGTCCGAAATTCAAGATGGCCGATGGCAGCCATTTTGTACAAAATTAGGTGCAATCAGATTTTTGCACAGAACTTCCATATGAAAGCGCTGATTTGAATAATTTTTTGTGTGAATGTTTAGTACCAAGGGATACATCACATATAATACGGGTTTTTTTCTCGTGCAGAAATTATGCAAATTAGATGAACTTTGATTTTTTCAGTGCGACTTACACACAGTAAGTACACATGTCAATACGGCTCAGACCAGAGTCTGTATTTATGAACTGATCTTCACGAAATGTCTTGGGTACCTTTGTTATCACCTTGGGACGAGAACGAGTGTTTCTGGGTGTGGTCTAAAATTCAAGATGGCTGCCAGTGGCCATTTTGTACCGAAATTAGGTCTAATCAGTTTTTTGTACACAACTTCTATACAGCTCAGACTAGAGGCCATATTTATGAACCAATCTTTACGAAACTTCTTGGGTACCTTTCTTATCACCGTGGGATGAGAGTGAGTGTTTTTGGGTGTGGTCCGAAATTCAAGATGGCCACCAGCAGCCATTTTGTACCAAAATTAGTGCAATCAGTCTTTTGTACAGAACTTCTGTATGAAAGTTCTGATTTGAATAAATTTTTGTATGAATGTTTAGTAACATGGAATACATCACATATTCTAAGGGTTTTTTTTTTCGTGCAGAAATTATGCAAATTAGATGAACTTTGATTTATTCAGTGCTACTTACACAATGTAAGCACACATGTCAATACGGCTCAGGGTAGAGGCTGTATTTATGAACCGATCTTCACAAAACTTCTTGGGTAACTTTGTTATCACCTTGGGATGAGAATGAGGGTTTCTGGGTACGGTCCAAAATTCAAGATGGCTGCCAGTGGCCATTTTATACCGAAATTAGGTCCAATCAGTTTTTTGTCACAAGTTCTATACAGCTCGTATTTATGAACTGATCTTCACAAAACTTCTTGGGCACTTTTGTCTTCACCTTGGGACAGGAACGAGTGTGTTTTGGGGTGCCTTTGTTATCACTGTGCAATGAGAACAAATATTTTGGGGTTCAGTCAGACCCACTCTGGGACTCAAAGATTTTTTTCTAATTTAGCATCTGACTGTCACCCACCTTTACAATACTTTACCTATACATTTGTTACAGGCAACGGTCAGTATTTAGACCATTACAATACTTTATATGTACCTTTGTTATCAGGTCATTACCTAGATGTTTGTCATTGCTGTGTCACATACTATACATGTACATGTCTTTGTCTTGACAAGTTGAGCTACAGTGTCATTGACACTTTCATTTAAAATTTTTTCAACAAACCCATATTATGTGACCCCTTATTGGAACAAGCTCAGTGAGCTCGTTCCAATGAGGGGTCACATGATATGGTTTTGTTGAAATATTTTGAAAAATTTTATTTTTTCAACTGCTCAATTTGCATATTACACAGGTGGATGTGGGTGATTCGTTAGGTAAAGGGTTAACCTGTTGAGTATATTTTCAAGATATTTTCGTCAAATCTAGTCATGGCTGCTGTGAAGCAGTCATGACTAGATTTGATGAAAAGTTATCTATATTTAACCCAAGAAATCATTTGTTAACTTGTTGAGTGCTGGGGGGGGGGGGGGGGCGGTGGCTCAGTAGGTAGAGGTGCAGGCTGCAAGCGGAGAGGTCCTCGGTTCGAATCCCACCTGCGGCAACCACGTTGTGTCCTTGGGCAAGGCACTTAACCCCGATTGTCCACATGGGAGCACGATGACGCTGTGTACTAAGGCGTACTGCACGTCGATGGTACGCATGTCTTCAACCAATCTAACCCTGCCTGTGCTGCAGTGCGGAGTTACGATGTTGGGGAGCTGGCAGCTGCTCGTCGTTGCTCGGTGGTTCTCTCTGGGTACTCCGGCTTCCTCCACCCGTAAAACTGTCATGGTCCTGATTAGCCATTGTGCATAAATATATGACCTTAAACATCAATAAATGAATAAATGACTGTCGAGTGCTAAATTTTTTTGGATGTCAAAATTTTGTTCACATGTTGTTGCCTTGTTACAATTTATGGGACAATGGCTATAATCACTCTCCCATAAATTGTAACAGGGCAAATCCAACCAGACTAAATAATATAAAATCAAAAATTAATTGAAGCACTTTCACAGAATATGAAGCCTTTAGGATAAAAGCCTAAAATGGGCTTTCAGCATTCAACCAGTTAAAAATATATGCAGTTTACAGATAGAAAATTTGCTCAATTCTCCCAGACTATAATTATTTCAGTGGCAAGAGAAATCATGTCCTGTGCAGGAATATCCACCATCAGCACGCAAGGAGTTAATGAAAAATTCATCTAAATTTAAGTAAAGAAATCTTGAGTCCATTCGAAATTTGGTTAAATGTGCCCAAATGATACCTATTTCAGCTGCAAGAGATTTTATGTCCTTGACAGGAGTGTCCGCCAGTAGCATTTGCGGAGTTTAGAGTGCTTGAATTTTAAAGCTGTTATACCAGGTGCATTCAACATTACGTGATACAATAGATACATTGGAAAATGTGCTTGATACACCATGCATTGAATCTGGATTATGCCTAAGAACCCCATGCAAGAATGAATCTGATTGGACATTATTCGTCTAAGTGATGTTATGGTGTGAATGAAATGTTTCAACACAAAACAATGTAAAGCAACAAAGTTATAAGACAGCCTGTTGAAGGTAATATTTTTCTTTAAAAGTATCAGCTTCATTCATTAAATTCAAGTTTAATTAAGGTATAAATACAGAACATAACTCAGGTAGAGTATAGGGGACAGGAATTGGTGACCCTTGGTGGATTTTGTGTGTATATTTCATGCTCGCATTCAGCACACGTGAAATATAGCAACATCTCCACCTTGGGTTGTTGACTCCAGTCCCCTGTACTCCACTCTCTATGTGTTCTGTCTAAGTATTTGATGCCCTTGAAAATGATTAACCCATCTGTACACTGATGTCAAAATATCAAAATTTCTAACTGCAAATTTTACCAATAATGCAACTAGGAATTAAAGCAATTCACTCTCATTTAACAACGTTCATTGAGCTCTCTTAAACAAGTTGGTTAAGCAAGCTGTTAATTGAAAATAGAATATGTTTTCATGCCTGAAAGACCATGTGAGCTTTTCACATCACTTGGTGTCTGCCGCCCGGCATCCGTAAACTTTTCACATTTTCATCTTCTTCTCTGTAACCGCTGAGCTGGTGTGAACCAAACTTGGCAGGAATGGTCAATGGGAGGTCCTCAACAAATGATCCTCATTTTGTTCCTGTCAGATGAAAAACATGGCTTCCAGAGGCATTCTTTGATTCTGGTTGGTGGATTTTCAAAAATCTTCTCCTCTGAAACCGCTAGGCGAAATATTTTGAAACTTCACATAAATGATGACTGGGACTCCCTCTACCAATGATCCTCATTTAATGTTGATTGGGTTACAAACATGGCCGCAATTGCAGCTTATAGTTACTATAGAAACCCTATGAGAAATCACATTTTCATCTTCTTCTCTGGTTGGAATTCACTTTAAAAAAATTTCCACAATACAATATAAGTATTTCCATTAGATCATTGAACCCTGCACCCTATGTAACATGTAACCAACTAAACCTGTGAATTTTTACAACCTCTGTGAGTGTACATTTTCATGTTGTATGTGATATAGCAGTTACCAATTCTGCTATATCACATACACCAACCTGGTGGGGGCGCGGTGGCGTTGTGGTAACCGGTTTTCATCAGATCACCGAAGTTTAGCAACGTTGAGCCCGGTTAATCCTTGGATGGGTGACTGAGCAATCGATTCGGACTCCCGAGGTGTGTCCTTGGGCAAGGCATTTCACTCCGATTGTCCACATGGGGGCACGATGATGCCATGTACTAAGGTGTACTGCACGTCAATGGTGTGCATGTCTTCAACCAAGCTAACCCTGCTTGAGCGGAGCTTGAACAGAGTTAGAATGTTGAGGAGCTGACAGTGGCTCGTCGATGCTCGTTGGTTCTCTCCGGGTACTCTGGCTTCCTCCACCTGTAAAACTGTCACCGACACAATATGACCCAGGCTGTTAAAGTGTTGTTAAACCCTAATAAATGACAATAATAATAACTGACCTGGTGCACTGTACAGCCTTGTGTAAATTCATCTATATTATCTGGTTGAGGGCTAGATTATTTTTGATGGTCTGAATTTGTTATTATACCCCCCCCCCCCCCCCCCCTCCCCTGCAAACAAAGTTTGGGGGAGGGTATATAGGAATCACCCTGTCCATCCGTCTGTCCATCTGTCCATCCTTAATAAGCACAGCTCCTCCTAAACCGTTTGAAGAATTTTCATGAAACTTTACACAATGGAAAAACTCCATATGAAGATGTGCATGAAGCAATATAATTCCGTTGTGACATTTCCAAGAGGAGATAATCTAACTTACACATTTCAGGCCTGGGGGGGGGGGGGGGGGGGAGGGAGGGGGGGATCACTTTGTGAGCTTGCTCACAGTACCTCTAGTTAAAAACTTGTTTTATTACAAATTTTATATAAACAAAATATTATTTGTGTTTTATTGAATATGAAATATAAGCAAGGAAAGTGTTGGCTTTTGCTCTGGCACCCTCATTTTTCTGAAAGCCCTGACAGTGGCTTCTAGCACTCAACCAGTTCATTCTTTATGCAACGTAATGGAAAGAAAACAGCCAGTAATATTCTCAAAAGTGTTCAAACTCAGCTTCTGATCTTTTATTGCAGTCGATTGTGAAAAATCTTTGTTACTGAATTCCCAAAATGAAAATATATTCCACTTTCAATATTAATAGCTTGTTTGGTTAAATTCCTAATTGCATTGTGGGAAAGTTTTAGCTCGACATTCCTGTATTTTGACGTCAGTATTTATTTATTTATTGGTGTTTAAGGTCACATACTTATGCACAATGGCTAATCGTGACCGTGACAGTTTTACGGGTGGAGGAAGCCGGAGTACCCGGAGAGAACCACCGAGCAACGACGAGCAGCTGTCAGCTCCCCAACATCGTAACTCTGAACTCTGCACCGCAGCACAGGCAGGGTTAGATTGGTTGAAGACATGCGCACCATCGACGTGCAGTACGCCTCAGTACACAGCGTCATCGTGCCCCCATGCAGGCAATCGGGGTGAAGTGTCTTGCCCAAGGACACAACGCGGTTGCCGCAGGTGGGATTCGAACCGAGGACCTCTCGGCTTGCAGCCTGCACCTTTTGACGTCAGTGTGCAAAGAATATATAAGTCTGGTATTCCAGGCCCTTGAACTTGAAAATCCAGTTTTCTTGAGAAAAGTCTCAAACTCACAGTCCTTGAAAAATACATTTCAATCATTGCTTGGCTTCTTTGGCTGAAAATTTATCAGTATTAGCCATGGTGTTTTGTGTGTTTTTCTTTCAAAAATTGCAATTTTATGCGCTGAAATAATAATAATAACAATAATAATAATTTTTGAGCTTGAAATCCACGCATGGTGATTTGGCTGTACAAAATTGTAAAAAAAGACCCAAAAAACAAAACAAAAATATTAGCATTTAATACTGCAATTATAAATGTCTTTCGAGCCAGGCTGTACAGGGTCAAGGGAGCACAGTGGCTCAGTAGGTAGAGGTGCAGGCTGCAAGCCGAGAGGTCCTCGGTTCGAATCCCACCTGCGGCAACCGCGTTGTGTCCTTAGGCAAGACACTTCATCTCCATTGCCCGCGTGGGGCACCGTGGCATTGTGTACTAATGCGTACTGCACGTCGATGGTGCACTTGTCTTCAACCAATGCTAACCCTGCTTGTGTGGAGTTAGTATTTTGGGGAGCTGACAGTTACTTGCCATTGCTCGGTGGTTCTCTCCAGGTACTCCGGCTTCCTCCACCCGTAAAACTGTCATGTCTCATGATTAGCCATTGTGCATAAATATGTGACCTTAAACACCAATAAATAAATAAATAATACGTACAGGGTCAAGCCACAAGCAGCACCTAGCAACCAATGTTGGTGTCTGTTCTGGGGAGAGGGTGGGTTGTGGTGAACAGAGTTTAGGCTGCTTTTCTATATTGCCTATCCATATCCACTCTGGTGTGACTGTGTGTGTTTGTAGCTGTTCTGGAGTTGATGTTGTCAATGTTCGCTAGTGTAGTGTGATTTGCACTGTGATTCTTATGAGTTAGTTGGGGCAGGGTCCATCCATGAGCAGAACCCAACAGCCATCTGTTCTGGGGGTATGGGCAGTGAACAGATTTTATACAGCTCTAATCTGGCATAGCTTCATATGTGTGCTTGTAGTTGTTCTGGAGTCGCTATTGTTGAAGAGTATGTGAATGAGGTGTGATTTTGGAGTGGATTCTTATGATAATAATACTATTTTTATAGCATTAACCCATTGCCCAATGTATCAGCCAAAACCCGGCCAGCGCCACTCACAAAAATCGCTAATTAAATTTCATTATTTTTTCATTTTTTGTCTCAAAAACATAGGTTATGACCCCTCTTTGGAACGAGCTCGTCAAGCTCGTTCTAGTGAGGGGTCATAACCTGTGTTTTTAAGACAAAAAAATAAAAAACATTAGTTATTCAAGAATTTTGTTTACAAGTGTCATTGCTTTTCATGTGAGATAAAGGGTTAAATCCATTCATGGTTCTCAAAGGCTGTACAAAAAAATGCCTTATGGAAAAGGTATATTTTAATACCCGATTGGATTGATTCTAGGAAATCCATTTCCTTTACACGGTTTTGAAGAGAATTTCATAGCTTTGACCCAGCAATGGCAAATGCCCAGTTGCCTCAGAACTTAATTTCGATGAGCTTGGTTAAATTTATATGATGACCGAAGCGACATTTGTGGCTTGTGACTAATAAGCAAATTAAACAAGTTGAGTGTTGCAAATCCTTTGATGCATTTTAAGATGAGAAGAAAAAAATTGAGAAGAAAAACTTTGAATTGAATTCTCTGCTGAATTGGAAAGCAGTGGAGAGCTAAAAGGACCGGTGTCATATGGCAGTACTTTCTAGACTGGGTGATGACAAGTACCACACAATTTTGGATGTGCTGTAGCTTTTCAGGAGAGTTTTTAGAACCTGTTCAAATAGAGTTAGAATAGTCAAAAAGGCATGAACAAGCTGCTCTGATGTTTCACTATGGACACACCTGCTGGAGGCAATCATTGAATCTTGAATATTGAGGGACAATCCAGTTATTATGCCCCCGACTTGAAAAGTCAAAGGAGTATCTAATGGAGACCTCCATCCATCCGTCTATCTGCCCATCCGCCTGACTTGCCACCCATCCATTCGTCTGTACATATGTCCATCCGTCCATACCAGCATTTTCCCTTGTATCTCAGCCACTGCTACTCCGATTTGAATGATATTTGGTGTTATGATAGAGCATAATGGGGGAACGATACCTGTGTAGTGTGAGTTTCTTCCACACATTTTCTCCAGAGTTAGGGCCCTTTTTCACTCTTTCGACTTTGAAAATTTTTTGGCGGGTCGGGGGCATTGGCACACAATTTGCATTACCCCTCTTGTTTTGTCAGTTGATGTTATAGACCTGTACATATCACTTCTGGTTTATCATTGGTTCAATTTGAGGAAATTTTATGTCATCCATGCCCTGATGTCTGAAATGCAGCATTCAGTTTCATCACATGAATTGCATTTTATGTCATAAGTGAAACTAATATACAGCTGTGTGCCATAAGGGTAAAAATAAAAATCAAGACCATGGCTCCGGATAATTTCACCAATGGGAAAATGCAAGTAGTGTGTAGTGATGGGCCTAACACTGACCCTTGGGGGAAGGCGATCCAATGTGTCACTTGTTCTGATGATTGGCCAGTGCTTCAGTCCAAAAAAACAAGGCAGGAAAATTTATATTTATCCATGGATAAGAGAATACCTTGACCTAACACTGAGCACTGAGAAGCTTTCCCAGAGAGTGCCAAATGCAGGTGTTATTGGTGTGGAATACATGTAGGAGTTGTTAATTGGTTCTTTTTGGCTCATGTCTCAAAAGCAGCAATGTCTATGTCAAGTTCGATGACCAGCAATATGCGATGAAAATTATGGGAGTTATTGCCTTTTGTTTAATAAAAAATATCGTGTAATGCTTGTTTATGGTATAATTTGAACAATAGTTAACAAATTTCAATTCTTTCGGGTAAATGTCTCTATAGCAACAATGTCTTTGTTAAGTTCGATGACAGCAATATCCAAGGAAAATTATTGGATTTATTTTTGTCCTTTGTTTAATAAAAAGTATAGTGTAATGCTTGTTTATGGCATAACTTTAACAGTACAAACTTGATTTCATTTCTTTTCGATATATGTCTCTATAGCAACAATGTCTGCGTCAAGTTCAATGACCAGCAATATTCATCGAAAATTATGAGAGTTATTGCCCTTTGTTAAAAAATATCGTGTAATGCTTGTTTATGGAATAACTGAAACATTAGTAACCAATTATAAATTTTTGGGGTATATAACTTTTTGGGAGCAATGTCTACCTCAAGCTTGATGACCACCATTATCCAATGAAAATTGTCGGAGTTATTGTGACCTACACCCATCTCCCCCCACACCCACCCCCACCCCAAGCTCTTTCTAATGATGGGTCACATGATATAGTATTGTTGAAATTTATCAAAATTTTTTTTTTATTAAAACAAATTTTGATATTGTGTGCATTAGGTAAAAGGTTAAATGGATTGTGTCTCTGATTAACCCTTTACCCAACGCAGACGATATCAAAATTTATTAATTTAAATATCATTTTTTAAATTTTTTCAAAAAATTTCAACAAAACCATATCATGTGACCCCTCTTTGGAACCAGCTCGACGAGCTCGTTCCAAAGAGGGGTCACATGATATGGTTTTGTTGAAATTTTTCGAGAAATAATATTTTTTCATTTGCTGAATTTGCATATTATGCGGGCGGATGCAGGCAATTTGTTGGGTAAAGGGTTAAACTGCATCCACTTTGTCCAGCCCACACTCTGAAAATACACACTATTTAATATATCCATTATTGACCAGTTGGGAATTCTGCAAAACTTTTTATCAGTCTGTTGAGCTCTCTTATGGTCTCAACAAATTAATGTTAATGTGAATGTAACACACTTTGAATTGGTAGTAATATTTATTTATCATACATGCATGAAAATGAGGCCCATAACTGTCTTCAGATATTGAAGGATATGACACATAATTGCCCGACCATGACCTGTTTCTTATGTACACATATCTAAAGTCCTATTTTAGTGAGGTCTTCAGACAAGGAGTCTACAATCACTCCAATGAACCTGCAAGTTGCTTTGGCTAATTTCTAGGTCTGGTCTGACTCTGATATCATCAAACTAGAAACCACCTCTGACGGTTTTATGCCTGGGCAGAGGTCTTTGAAATTGCCAATATTTAAACACATTATTGGCACTCTGCCCTACTAGTTCCTGATAAGACTTTTGGTTGGGTATTTCATGGGAGGGTGGGGGGGAGTAATGAGAAAAGACTTTCAACATTTACATGTTGTATATTATGCTGAACACAATGTCTCTGTCACATTGAACAATTTTTTAACTGCTCTCATTTTCATGAGTCTGTGTTGTATAATTTTTTTTTCAGAACAAAGAAATGTCCCTGCTGGCAACATCATTCTTTGTTTTTCACTTTTCTGCATGCAAAGAGAATATATTTATCTCATCTTTGATTTTATTTCTCTTTTAAAACATTTCTGTTTTAAAGAGCACTGCCAAGAAGCATGTGCTTTGTTTACAATTGTCCTCAGAGCCATTAGTTACAAGCCTGTCAAGTGTTATGTTTTCAAAGACATGTAAATGCAGGATGTTCTTCCTTCTTTGATGTCTGGGATGTTGGAATTTTATTTTATCTGTCATTCATTCAATCTTGGGATGAATATCTTGAGGGTCATCTCGGCATTCTGCAGTGCTGAAATTTCAGGAAATTTGCATCTTCTAAATGCCTTGATGACGGTAGCACTTGCAATAATTTTTTCTTTATGGAAGATGTTTGCCACTCTTGAACAAATTTGTATAACTGCTGCTGAAGTTTTCACCTGATTTTCACTGAGCTCAAAACCATATTTGTGCCATTTTGTCATCCATTTTTCTACAATTTTCCATGTCCATGTCACTTAACCCTTTACCCAATGAATAAGCCACATCTGCTTGCGTAATATTCAAATTCAGCAGTTGAAAAAATATTATTTTTCAAAACAATTCAACAAAACCATATCATGTGACCCCTCTTTGGAACGAGCTGGTCCCAGTGAGGGGTCACATGATATGGTTTTGTTGAAATTTTTTGAAAAATTTTAAAAAATGATATTTAAAATAATAAATTTTGATATACACTGTGTTAGGTAAAGGGTTAACTGGATGAGTGCTAGAAGCCACCATGGTGGCTCTATTGAAAACTGCTGAAAGCCTGTAGAGTGACTTTCATAATATGCATTAGCTTTTTTTCCTCAGGAGTGGAAAAAAAATATTAGGGGAAAATGTTTTGTTAAAGTTTATCGGTAGGCACTCTCCAATACACTGAAACAAAATAATTATCTCTGAACAAAATCCTACTAATAGCTCGTTCTGTTATCTGTAAAACATAATACCCATGTTACAAACCACCTTTAAAAAATAATTTAGTGCTCTACTGTAGCGTAAAGGCCATTTACCAACAAGCCTGGTTGGTCCGGATCTCTTAGTCTCATAGTAAATCAGTTGATTTGTATGATAGGGATCGTCGGTTTGAATCTCGGCACCCACACTACTCTCTCTTCGTTACATTTAGGGATTGTGCAATCCTCAGATGTTGGTGGCAATGCAGGCATTGTTTTAGCCGCTCTGAGTAGTAACCTGGGGTGAGATTCACAGGTATGAATCTCAAAAAGAATTGGAGGGTAGTGTAGCGGTTGAGGTATAAAGGTCATTTAGCAACCAGCTTGGTTGGCTCAGATATCTTAGTCTCATAGTAAATCATGGTAAATCTAACAAGCACTTCTCTCTCCTTCCGTTCACACTACCAGTTAATATGGGTGTTAAGGCAACAAGATTTCTAACAGAAATAAGCAATACAAATTCTGTGGACAATTTCATGATCGTTTCTGACAAGCAAAAGCTAATCTGATGGAAATTTTATGATCTTGTTTGACCAGCAAAAGCTATGTATGCATTGGGCTGAATTGTGTGTAAATACTTTAGAAGAACAAAATCACCTGGTTACAAAGTGGCTGTTATACCAAACAGTGTTCAGAGAGGGTGTATGCTTATTTTGCAGGTGTGTTATTACTGTGTTCTATCAACAAGTTCAGTTGTGGAAACCCATAGATGAACTCTGCAGAAAAATGCTTAGTTGAAAATTGCTGGAACACCATATTTAGCTTTATTAACTCTTTGCATGCTGCTGTCAGATATTCCTGCCCAGCACAGGGTTTCTCTTGTCACTGACATAAGTATAATTTGGGCATATTTAAACATATTTTCCCCTGTAAATTGAATGGATTTTTTCACCAGTGATTTATATTTAGATTAATTTGTCATCACTTCTAGTCATGGCTGCATTATAGCAGCCAGGACTAGATTTGATGAAAAAGTGTCTTGAAAATTCTCAGCGGGTTAAGAGTTAAAATTGGTTCAGACACATGAACCAAAAACTGGACTGGAGATTAATGATTTTGCTTTCCATCATTCATGCAAATGACCTATCGTTAATTATCCTAAGTAAATTTATAAATTAGATTGCGCTTTATTAATCATCAGATTTACTTGATAACATTTCAACTCAGAAAGAGTAAAATAATTCAGAATTTCATGGCCTGAAAAAAAACCCAAAACTCAGAGACCAGGGAGATTAATTAAATGCAGTCCAGTTATATCATATTTGGGAAAGTAATTAAACTTTTGTCATGTTCTCGCATACCAGATTAATGTCCTGTCAGTTCATAGTTTTGGGGGGAATTTCTGCATGTTAGACAAGTCTCTGTTATATATACTCTCCCAAAAAAGAAAGTGTGCATGCTAAAAAATAACACTAAAAAAGGATATATATCATTTTCATTCATGGAAATTTTATTCAATCACAGATGAATCAATTTGTGATCAACACGAGAAATTTCATTACGCTACGACGAATACTCTTGGTGCCATGGAGAGTCAAAGACACTAAGGGTCAAACACAAAAGTCACACACTCAATATCTGGTATGACCTCCATCTGCATCGACTACTGCTGTGCATCTATGCCTCATGGAAGCGAACAAGTTAGCATGGAAGTGTTGTGGGATGTTGTTCCATATTCTGATAAGCTGTCTTTGGAGTTCCACAAGCGTTGAAGGTGCATGGGGCAGCCGGCGTAGCTGACGTTTCATTTCGTCCCATACGTGCTCAATGGGTGAGATATTGGGTGAATTTGCGGGCCAGGGAAGAACATCCACTTGTTGTTGCTGCAGATACTGTTGAACAACACGAGCTGCGTGGGGTCGGGCGTTGTCCTGCTGTAGAATGACGCCGGGGCCGTGACGTTGCAGAAATGGGACAACAACAGGTGTAAGCACTTCATCACGATATCTGGCTGCATTGAGATTGCCATCAATAATGACCAGCTCAGTTCTGTTACGGGCAGTGATGCCACCCCACACCATGAGAGACCCTCCCCCATAACGGTTTCGCTCCACGACACATGGATCTGTGTAGCGTTCGTTTCGACGTCTGTACACTCTCTGGCGGCCATCTGATGATGAAAGATGGAAACGACATTCATCTGTGAATAAAACACATTGCCACCAGTGTAAGGGGTGCCTGAGATGTTGTCTACACTACTGCAGTCGAGCTCGACGATGACGTAACGTCAAAATCGGACAAATTGCAGGTCTTCGAGGACGTAAGCCGTATTCTCTCAGCCGGTTGATTACTGTTTGAGGATGTATCTGTCTCAGGTTAGGGATGTTCCTGGCTGTCATCATTGTCGTTTGTTGCCGGTTCCGGAGATGGACGACACGGATATACCGATCTTGTGCAGGGGTGGTAACTCGGGGTCTCCCTGAGCGGGGTCGGTCTCGAACGTCATCATGTTGTGCATGTCGATGGACTAGCCTGTCTACAGTGTTACGGTGGCAGTTCAAATGCTGGGCAACCTCACTGTGTGTTCTGCCAGCTCTAATCATACCCAGGGCAAGGAGACGTTGATTCATTGTCAATCTTGGCATGCTAATGTGGAGTCGTTTTAACAGCAGCGCAAGTTTGAATGTGAACGATGGGAAGGCCTTACTTTAGTGTTTAAATACCCAAGGATTCACACTGCTGCATGAATTTTCAGACTCTCCACGTGCAAAACATGCCTTTTCACAAACGTGCAGCACGTCATTTAACATTAATGCAATTTTAACGGGGAAAGCTGTTTTTGTGTTCAATATAACTTATTCATGAACAGGTTAACACTCTTTACACCTACGAAATTATTTTTTTGGAGTTTGATCAATTTCTGCAATGCACACTTTCTTTTTTGGGCGAGTATACATGATTAATACTTTATTACATGCCAGTTCTTTGAAATCCCCATCTACAGCAACACTAAGCCATGTAGAAAATGAAAGTCTGTTCCGCACACATGTGTGGAACGGAAATCGTTGACAGATTATTTGTACATAGAAGTGAAATTTCACTGGAATTTTCTACAAATCGTGCACCACAATTACAGTTTGAATCCCTAGCGTTAGTTAAAAATTGTCCCCGGAGTTCCAGTGTGTGCTATGTGAAGGTAGGCATATAGAACACTTTAGAACTTGGGGCACTAAATAGTAACAATCCATTCCTCTTGCAAATTTGGTTGGCGATAAAATTGTGTTCTTCGTGTTGATAGTTGTCAAATGATTTACTGAGTGTCCTTCTAATAATTGTTTTTATAGACATGAAGGCATGTAATAAACACAGAATGACACGTGCATGTGAATGGGTTAATCAATATGGCACTTGTGCCATCTCTGAAGGATAAAACTCGAGGCCTCTCGTTTTATCCTTCCGCGTTGGCACTAGTGCTAGATCAATTAACCCTTTCACACATATAAGGGTATGTATAATGTCACTATGGTCCTGCGAAGCTCAAAAATTTGATTTGATTCCAAATCATCCCTACGATTTGATTCAGTTCCAGGCCTGGCATTCTTAAAAATGGCCAAGGGGAGTGATTACATGTAGCTCTCCCCAAGCTTGCAAAAGCCAAATATGGCAAAATGAAGTTTTACTATTAATGAATTCTGCCTAATGGGCTTTGTACAATTTATTTAGTGCTGCAACAAGGTAGACTCTGTGAGACAGTTACACCTCCAGGCCTCGGCAAGTGTGGGAAGAGCAGTGTGGCCGTCATACAGAGACCACTAACATAGCAGAAATCTGAAAAGATGTGGGTTTTCAGAATAGGCCATTATGGTAATCATTATTGTCTAATTCCAGGGGGGCTAGTTTTTTGCCCTCCTTAATTCTTTTAAGGTGAGTGGTAGGCGAGTCAATAAATTGCTCTCCTGAAAATGCCAGGCCTGCAATTCAATTTCATTCACACATTTATTCGAATATCTTTTAATCGTTCATATGTTCACAAAATCCTACAAAGTGTTTTCTCTTGAACTCTTCTTCTATTATCAGGACTCCTGTACAGGAGACTTAATGATAGAAAAAGTGTTCAAGAAGGTTCGGCCTCTGAAACTAATTTGGTTCCATTCTGGAATATTCTGCTGTTTTGATTGATTTGCCCAAACAGACAAATCGCAATTGTATACAATACTTCTTGAGTGGAGACTGACAATATTTGAAATTCACAGGCCTGCGAAATCTAGGAAATGTTGCTATAGTATATTCAGTACCGCTGAAAACAAGTTATTAATTGAAAATAGAATTTTTTAATTTTTCGAATTCACTTAAAACAATTTCCACAATTCAGTTTTAATATTTCTATTAGTTCCTTAAATTCTGCACACAATGTAACATGTAACCAACTAACCCTGTGCATTTTTACAACCTTAGCATATATTTTCATGTAGTGTGTGGTATAGTGTAGGTACCATTTTTATGCCCTGGCCAATCTGGCAAGAGCTTTAAGTGTTCCCCCTTGTCCATCCATCCATCTGTTACGTACATCCTGAATATGGTTTCCAGACGATAACTTTAGTTTGACTGAACGAAATGAAACAAAATTTTATACACAGGTTTTTAACCACATAATACAGGTTGGGATTGATAGTGGTCTTGGTCCGATATTTTTTTGGCAGAGTTATGGCCCTTTTCCGACTTAGAAGACATTAGTTTCTGGATGGTAACTTGAGTTATAGGTGTCTGACTTCAATCAGACTTGGAATATAGCTTATTGTAGACAAGATACCGGGCGTGTTTGATTTTAAGTGTAGTACAATAATGTTTATCTGAGTTGTGGCCCTTTTTTGAATTTGTTAACCACTAAATATAGTTTATCATAAAGCAGGGGCATTAGTGTCTCATGGACACATCTGGCCTGCTGTATTGGTGCTATGGTTTAATAGAAATAAGATTAGATAAGATATTTATTAATTCAATATCAACAAAAATAAACTTATGTTTGGCCGTGTGGGAGGGGTGGTGGTGGCATAGCCACCCTTTGCATTGCATTTGTTTTTTTTTTAACTTTCTGGTTATAAAAAAAAAATTCATTATTACCTGAGTAACTAACCATGTGCACTGCAACCCTTATTATAAATCTCATGTATATCAATTCTTTATCCAACATAATAGTCAAAACCAGCCAGTATTATTTTCAAAAAGCATTCCAACTCAGCTTATAACCCCTCCTTGGAATGGATTGTGAGAAGTTTGTTTTTTTTCAGTGAATTCCGAAAACAAAACATATTCTATTTTCAATTAATAGCTTGTTTGAAGTAATAATTTCTACACAATTAATCCTATGAATTCAGGGCCGTTTTTCTGAAAAATTCAGATTTATTATTATTACGTTTAACCCTTTACCTAGCATGAAAAGCAGACGACATTTGCAAAAAGAAATTCTTGAATAACTAATATTTTTCATTTTTTGTCTCAAAAACATAGGTTATGACCCCTCGTTGAAATGAGCTTGTTCCAACGAGGGGTCATAACCTATGTTTTTGAGACAAAAAATGAAAATTAATTGGCGATTTGTGAGAATAGTGCTGGTCGGTTTTGGCCATTACGTTGGGTAAAGGGTTAAGAAGGTATGATAAGAGAATAATGCTGCACAGCATCAAAGGTGCCTTACTGGATGCAGTATTTTGAAGTGTATGTACCATGCGGTGAAGAAGTATGTGTATGTACTTGACTGACTTCACATTACGTGTCATTCGAACCAACTTTTTAGATGGTGAACAGTTCATGTCGGCACAATTCAAGGTCTTTGAGATGCTTTTAGAGTGCAAGATTACAACTATGAATGGCTGGGGGTGGGGGCATATTGTCATTCAACAGCCCAAAGTTGTACACAGTGCCGGAGGAGATACATCATCCACCTGAAAACAAAATTAGGTGAGCAAGGACATTCGCTTACCTCTGAAATTTAGATCTGTACATTTCATCTGGTTTGATTTAATTCTATGTAATAAGTTATCTGTCGCTTTTGAATGAATGTAAGGGAATCAGAGGATGTGAAATAGTTAATCTAGCACTGCCTCATGAATCTTTACGTGTTGTACTCCCAGGGCTATTAAAGTACACTCAAAATTATTTCACTCTTAACCTGCTGAGTATATTCAATATATTTTTTATCAAATCTAGTCATGGCTGCTAAGAAGCAGCCATGACTAGATTAGATGAAAAAAAATAATCTTAATATAACACAAGAAATCATTGGTGAAAAAACACATTCAATTTACAGGGAGAAAATATTAAATGTGCCCGAATTATACTTGTTTCAGTGACAATACAAACGCTGTGCTTGGCAGGAAGAATATGAAGCATGCAAAGAGTTAAGAATTGAAAATTCATTCTCGCAGCAGGAGTTCATGAATTATCGTGAATCAGGACAAATTTTAAGGCCTGATTCATTATGTTTTCAATTTTTGACTCCACAATAAAACTTATGACTACTCATAGATCTTGCATTTCAATGAGAGATTGTAATATTTTTAGACAAAAAATGAAATTTTTTATAGTCTTTCAAGAAATTTGTTTGTAAGTGTTGTCCTCTATTTGATTTTGGTAACAGGCTATTAATCTAAACTGAATTTCAGATGTTTCCCTAGTTCCAGTAGTAATATACTGACAGTAATAAAATAAAATTCTTCCTGGTGTGTGCACGAAAAAAGATTTAAGTTTTCATTTGCTTTTGATGACAGCTTTATATCCTTCAGAGGTTTCTTATAAATGATTGGCTGCATTACATCCATAAATCTAAGTCTTTATATTCTGCAGAAGACAGATTCAAACTGCTGCTGTATCAGAGGAAGTGTACATTTCAGCTTTGTAGATTTTATACTCCAGCACATAGCATGGTAAATAAAAATCCCTAGCTGGATGTACTGACATGACATATTACTGTGGGCTTGATATGTCAAGAAATATGTATAATCCCTTTATGCAATGTCAGTGCAAGACTTTTAAACTTCAAGTACTTAAATCAAGAATAGATGATAAACATTTGTATGTTGTGTATATTTAGTGAGAATTTTATTCCTAGTCATTGCCATTTTGAAATCAGTCTCAGTTTATTGCAGTTATCTTTTTTGCATGAGAAAGCTTATGTACTATATTTTCAATCATTGAAGAATCTGTGTTTTATTATTTATCACAATAAACTGTTGATTCAGAGGTCATGAGTTCTGATCTGTGCCATGTCACTTGTGGCATGTTCTTGAGCAAGACACTTATCCTCGCCTGCTCCAGTGTGACTTCAATCGCATAGTGTGCCTTCAAGCAATGTGACCTAAATCAAGGTATAGTTAGAATGCTGCTTAAGGGTTTCTTTGATCCAGATGGCCAGCTGTTCACATCCCTCCACCAATCAAAATATCCCTTAAGCCCCCATATAGCCCCAAACCGCCACTTTTATATTGCATTGAAGCAGGTGCTCCCTCGTGTAATCTTTTTTATTACTCTTGTGTGTAGACTGAATTTTCCCTGGCAGTGGTTCTACATCACTGCTGGCTGCCTGTATAGGCAGCCAGCAGTGATGTAGAACCACTGCCAAGTCATCAATAACTATGTAAGCAGAAAAATGCCATAAATACTTTAAAATTAATCTGAGGACTTAAGGGATATTATCAAGGGGACGCCTGAAGGGCTTGGCGACATAAAACATTCCATGTAGGTCTACAACCTGTTAAAGGCCCTTAACTGATCATTTTCTGTCAGTAATAGTGGGGCCTGTTTTAAAAAATAACTTTTGATTCAGAGGTCAGGAGTTCTGATCTTTGGCATGTCACTTGTGGTATGCCCTCAAGCAAGACACTCAACCTCGCCTGCTCTAGTGTGATTCATTCGCACAAAGTGCCATTATGCACTGTGACCTAAAATCAAGGTATAGTCAGAATGCTGCTTAATGGTTTCTTTGATCCACATGTCCAGATGGTCACATACCTTCACCAATTAAAATATCACCAATGGGATGCCCGAAGGGCATGGCTCCATAAAACATTCCATGTGGGTTTACAACCTGTTGAAGACAGTAGTAGTGGGCGTGTTTTGGAAAGAGCATCTTTTTGTACAAAGTTTTGCTCTGCCAAGTGGATTTTTGCTTGTTATTGTTCTCAGATGCAGTATTAAGTTATTGAGCAGTTTATTATCAGCCACTGAATAAAGTTGTTGGGGATATACAAATGGCTTTGATCCATCTATGTATCCACCAATCTGGATAACCTCGCTTTTGATAACAAATTAATGTGTAGTGGTATCTGACACTTACTTTCCAGCCCAAATTGGATATGAATACATTTTAGTTGTTTTTGACCAAGTTGGGCTCCTTTTTATCAAAGTTCTGGACTTGGACATTGTAAACACAACAATTCAACCAATTCTAACCCTTAAAGGCCTAGTTCTGACTTTGATCACATTAACTGTAATGAAACAGGTGCCCCAACATGCCACCTCTGAATAAAATTACAAGATATAGTCTAAGTATCTCGACAGTTGTTTCTAGGCAAGTCTTTGCTGCCGATACAGGCAGCCAAGACTTGCCTAGAAACAACTGCAAATCCACAGAATGTAGACTGTCAAAGTGTTGCCCAAATATATAAAAATCTGCCCTTTAAGGGTTAATCAAATTTTTATGAAAGCTGTTGCTGTTTATGATATGAATCTCAAATGTAAGTTCCACATCAAAAAAATTATGTTAAGGTCAAAGTATTTTTTATACAAATTTTGCATTTTGGCTTCTGAAAGTACCTAAACTAATAGAAATGGTGCATTTGCAACTCAGATTATTTTAGAACTTAGGTGACAAGCATGGATACTTACCTGCAGTTAATTAATAGTTTATAATTAGTACATTTCACATCTGTGTATCAGAACAAAGGATTGATGTAAAACAAAAAATATATATTAACCCCTTACCCAACGTAGCGAATATCAAAATTTATTATTTTAATTATTATTTTTTTTAAATGTTTCCAAAAATTTCAACAAAACCATAACATGTGACCCCTCATTGGAACGAACTTGATGAGCTCGTTCCAATGAGGGATCACATGATATGGTTTTGTTGAAATATTTTGAAAATTTTTTTTTTTCAACTGTTCAATTTGCAAATTATTCGGGTGGATGCGGGCGATTCGTTAGGTAAAGGGTTAACAACCTGTCATGAAATTATGGACTCACATATTATCACTTAATAGGGTGATCTCTAGTATATTAACCCCCTGCACTCTGATGTCAAAATATCAAAATTTTAAGTTGTCATATTTCCCATCATGCATCTAGAAATTTAGCCAATTCAATCTTGTTTGACAGAGCTCAATGAGCTCTGTCAAACAAGATTGAATTTGCTAAATTCCTAGTTGCATTATGGGAAAATTTTGCACCTGAAAATTTTGACATATCGAAATCAGTGTGCAGGGGGTTAACAGAAGTTTATGGATACAGTAATGCTACATACTGCCCATCATGTCACAGTACGCGTATGGCTGTGGGCACTAATAGAAAACATATTTCATTAGCACCCTTGGGCACACAGATTACACGACTCAATAGACTCCTTTTATAAATTGCCCTTCTCTTCCAGTGTAGTCATGACTGACCATTGCACAGAAATATGTGACCTTAAACACAAATATTAAATAAATAAATAAATAAATAACCTGCTGAGTATTTTTAAGATATTTTTCATCAAATCTGACTCGCAGCAGCCATGACAAGATTTGATGAAAAATTGATCTAAATTTATCTCAAGGAATCATTGGAGAAAAAATTAACTCAATTTACAGGGGTGGGGGGGGGGGGGGGGGGGGGATTTGATTAAATGTTCCCAAATTATACTTATTTCAGTGGCAAGATAAATCCTGGTCTGGGCAGGAATATCCAGCAGCAGCATGTGTGGAGGTAATCTCTCTAAGACTTCTCATCAACTCTGACCTACCTGGACATTTGTGCCTTCTTGTTCATTCAGATCTACCCAAAACAGATAGAAATGTGTACAGTGGAGCCTGCTTAATTGGATATCTCTTAATTGTATATCCCTGTTAATTGAATATCATTTTCAAACACAAAACCATCTACAATACCTCCAGTGCAAATTTGACCTGTTAATTGCATATGGGCTGTAGAGTAAACTCCTGTTAATTGTATATAAATTTTTGTAATACATCGAAAAAGTTACTGTGACACACTCCAAATTCCCCTTATTTATCAACCTTTTTGGCCTCACTACATCCAATACAGACATTTATTCTATTACATCTTGTTTGACAGAGCTCTATGGCTCTGTCAAACAAGATATAATAGAATAAATGCTCAGTTTACCTCCAGAACACAGGAAACTAACCAAATCCCTGTTAATTGTATACTCCTGTTAATTGAATAATTTTCACTGGCAAAATGGATATTCAATTAAGAGGATTCTACTGTACAACCAAGCTTGTACGATAACTTTTCGAGTTCAATCATGCAGTTTAACATTATTATATTTTTTGAGAAATTGTATGCTATTGCAAAAATGCTATTTGGTTGTTTATCTGGTTGTTGCTTTGAATTTCAACTCTTTGTCCAGTTCACTGAGTTTTTTTGACTGGATACACAAAACAAGGCAGTCAGTGTTTCCAGTGCTTACTAATTGTCACAATCTGTGGTTATTATTTACCAATGATGACACAATTGATCTCAAAATTTTTGGAGCAAGGGAATGCCATAATGCACCATCTGTGTTCTGTATTTGCAAAGACACTTAATTCCAATTGACCAAGTTGGAGCGTGGTGGTATAGTGTGCTAACATGTTCTGCATGTTGATGGTAAACATTTCTTCAACTAATACTAACCCTGCTAATGCTGGGTTAGCAAGTCGGAGCATGGGTTTTTTTTGCCATTATCCTTATCATCAAACACAAGTTACACAACACACAAACAAGTTACATTATTCAGAATGTCCCTCACAAGTAATGATCCACACACAAGTAATAAATTAACAGCAAACTTCAGTTAATAATATCTAACATAAAATATTGAGACAAAACTCAGCTTTGGAAATGATCGTTGGCAACGTGTGTTAATTTTCTATGTCTGGTAGTTTTCTGAGCTAGTGGTCATGAATGCGAAACATTCATACTCATTCCTTTAATTTAACACAAGTTTCAAGGAGGTGTGACATCATACATCACATAATTTTTTTTATAGAAACTGTTATTATAAACATTGAATGTACAAATATTTGGGTGCATCGGACTGCATCCCCTTATTTATTTTGACCACTGGCCAAAAGGAATCGTGTGAAGCCTTTAAATAGCAAAGTAGACAATCAACAAACAAATCAATCATCACTATCACCCACCATTTATGATGGCATAAACTCTAGTAATTTTTTAAATTTCTGAAGAAAAAAAATTACCATGCAACATTTAAACTTAACCTTTAGCACTCTGTTTTTCTCTTGTTTGACCATGAATTTTACCAATTATACCTTGTTTGACAGGGCTCACTGAGCTCTGTCAAACAAGGTACATTTGGTTGAATTTCAACCTGCATTATGGGAAATATTTACTGCTGAAAACTTAGCCATTATGACATCAGAGTGCAGAGGGTTAGGGACCACTAGGTGTGAACCAGTGGTCCATTAGCTTAGAGTTTGCTAGCAGTACTGTTTCTTAGAAACCATAATATGTTTTGAATAGAAATTATTCACCCTCCACCCAACAGTGTTTTATATATTATGATATTATGATTTCTCCTCCATTTCTTTATAATTGATATGATGTCATAAAAAATCAGACGTTCTCTGTGAAATCAAAGTCAGCCTGTGTACTAAAATTTATTTTTAATCTTGGCAAAGCATCTCTTCATGTTGTCTATGACTTAAAGAGATAATCAATAGTGTTAATCTGATCGCAAATTGAATGACTGACAAATTCTGTCAATATGGCTGTCATCAATCAAATTTATTCATGACACCCATTTAATTCAATTTTAGGAGCTTTAGTGGACTAAATCTATTCATTTTCGCTTGAACATTTTGAAGAATTTCTATGTGAACTTGGCTGTCAGTTCTCTCTTTGATGTCCTCTTTTGTATTGACACCCTGTTGCATAATATTTATTTGGGAATATTTTGTTAACTGTTTCAATGCTATATTAAATCTGAATGGTAGTCTGTAACAAGTATAATTTTTATTGAAGATTACAAGAGATCAGCAGTGGTATTCATGGTTGGTATTCCCATGAGAACTCTCTGAACTGCAGCAGTGATTTTCAGTATTGCAGTAAATTTCTTCTACATTTGTGTAAAATGACCTGATGACCAACACCTGGAATCTGAGTACACCAATGCCGAAAAATAATTATAACAATTGGCTAAACTTGACTATATACTTGCCATGATGTTTAGTGATCTTGAACCTTAGTAAGCTTTGAAGGTTTGGTTAACTTTAACTCTTTGCATTAAATGATACTCAAACAGTACTTGCAATAATGTCATGAATAACTAGAAAGTTTAATTCTTGGCTTAAGCTTTTACATAACAAATTGACTCCATCTGCCTGCATAATTTGCAAATTAAGCCACCAAAAAAAATTATTTTTTTCAAAACCTTTCAACTAGACATGCTCATTCCAATGAGATATTGCATGATATGGACTTGTTAAAATTTTTTTTTTAATTTGAAAAAACATTTATTTATTTATTAAGGTTTAACAACACTTTAACAGCCAAGGTCATACCGTGTCGGTGACAGCCTTACGGGTGGAGGAAGCTGGAGTACCCAGATGATAACACAATAATTAAAATAATAAATTTTGATATCCTGTTCATGGGGTAAAGGGTTGACACTTTAACTAATATAGTGGCTATATCCTGCCTGCACTATTCACAAAACTCATCAGCCAATTTTTAACAATTAAAAAAAATTATTGTACCTCTGAAACTTAGCTTATAACACTCATTGGATCAAGCTTGTCAAGCTTATTGCCATCAACAATATTTTAAGAGGCTAAAAATGGAGAAAAAAATTTCAAGACTTTATTTGACGAATGTCGTCAGCAAATTATGTTAGATAAATAGTTTAAAAAAAACCCAGCATACAGCCTCATATAATACTGAAATTACTAAAGCAAACAGAGAATTTTGACATCATCATGTCTGTGTTGTTATTTGGTTGAAATTCTGTCTGTTTTTCTGCCTGCAACACTGTAGACTCTAACCTGTCAAAAAGTAAACGCAAAAAAACATTGCATCTCAAATACTATTTATGTTAGTTTTACAAGATTATGTCTTAATTTTGCAATATTTTTACTGGTTGAGGGCTAGATTATTATACCCCCGAAAGAGGATTCGGGGGTATCTAATGAAGTCCTCAGTCTGTCCATTCATCCATCCATCTGTTCATCCATCCGTCCATCCTCTGTACAAAAGTTTTGCATTTTAATTTCAAAGCCATTGATAGACCTGCACGGGTGAATGGATGTGCACAAGGAACAGGTTCTGTACAATAATTTTTCCTAGAGTTATGACCATTTTTCAACTTAGAAAAATTTTCATGTCTCACAATACATTCAATTCTACTTCAAACATGCCTATGGGTCGGGAGCAGTGGCTCATGCTTTGGGTTGCCCTTGTTTTGATGGTCTGAATTTATTCATCAAAAAAATTTTTATTACAAATTATTGGAGAGTGCCTGTGGGCACTCTCCAATAATTTGTAATAAAACAAATTTATATAAACAAAATATTATTTTCATTTGGTTGAATATGAAACATGAGCAACAAAAATGTTGGCTTTTGATCTGGTACCCTCTTTTTAGCCCACCTGAGCAAAGCTCAAGGGGAGCTTTACTAATCACTTTCCGTTCTTCGTCGTCCGTCCATCCGGCATCCGGCGTTAACTTTACATTATCGACTTCTTCTCACAAACTACTCAACCAAATTGAACCAAATCTGGTGTGCATGTTCCCTATCATATGCCAATTCAAATTTGTTCAAATCAAGTTGACCCGCCCCTTGGTAGGGCCATGCCCAAAAAATGAGCCTAAATCTTAAAAAATCTTCTTCTCATGAACCAGCAGTAGCAGAGACTTGATATTAGGTTTGCAGCTTCCTTTTGAGGTGTAGACTCAGATTTGCTCAAGAGAAGTTCTAGGGGTATATTTGCCATCGTTACAGGAGGGGCAAGAATTTTTGCCACGCCCAAAATTTCTATTTTCCAAACCGAGAGGCTGATTTGAACCAAATTTGCCGTGAGGTTTTATTGGGACATAAGTAGTTAATTTATGCCCCAAAATTTTTCCTGTCGCCCCATTGGAAATGCAGGAGCTAAAAATAGAAAAAAAATTAAAACGCTTATACCTCCAAAACTACATGGCACTGAGAATTCTTATTTGGTCTTTGGCTTCCTTAGGACCAACAGAATGGAATGGTAAAAAAAATTGTTATCGGTTTTATCATGGAGTACTTTTTGGGGACTTTTGAAAAAGTGCTGAGTCAGCATATTTTAACACTGTGGGTAATGGGAAAAACATTTAAGACTACTTTTCTCCCAAACCACTGCTCCAAAAGCTTTCAAATTTCACATATAACATCTTTGGAAGATTGTTTCACACTTTTATTGAAATCAATTCCCTGGGTCCATATTTGGGCTCTCTATGGGAGCCCAAATGTTTAAATTAGTGCAGTATGAGGAATATTCTTTAAAAATCTTCTTCTTCAGATCTACCAATAAGAATCTTTTGATATTTGGTATGCAGCATCCATAGGGGGTGAGATTTAAGTTTGTTCAAGCCAAATCCCTGGGTTCATATTTAAGCTGAAAATTTGGGGTCCCCGTCCAGACTCATAACTTTTTTTTACACTGAAAATTTGGGGTCCGTGTGGGACTCTGAAAATTTTGGACCAAAATCCGGAAATTAGTTTTTTGGTTTGTTATGCGCTTTGGTCAATTTTAAGACAAATTTTTTTTTTTTTTTTTTACTCTGAAAATTTGGGGTACGGCTGGGATTTGGGAAAATTTTGGACCAAAATCCAGAAATGAGGTTTTTTTTGTTTTTATGCATTTTGGTCAATTTTAAGACAAAATTTTTTTTTTTTTTGCACTGAAAATTTGGGTCCATCTCAATTATTTTCATGGGCTAACTGACTGCACAAACCATACTTCACTCCCGATGCATAAACAATCTTTATGTGTGCCATAAACATCATTTATAGCATAATTGTTGACTACAGTGATGTTCATTTTGATTATCAGGATTCTGGTATATCTAATATGGCCAGCAAAGCCCACCATGGTTCAGTCATCAAGAAATTCTATCTTTCTAAAATGAAAGATGATCTTATATTGCAGTTTGCAGTAAATTGGGATGATTTGTATATGCAAGATGTATTTTTCCATGCAGATTAATTGAATTTACATCATGCTACAATATAATGATGCCACCTCCATTATACAAGGTGCTCAATATTTGCCCCTTGTAAATTGGTGGACCAATAAATAAACAGTCTGTTGAATGTTTGGTTTCTGCAGTGGGTATAATTGATGGTAGAGATTTGGGGAATTCTTAGGCAGGTGTTATATCTTTTAATTTTAATTTTATCTGTTGAGTGACATGTTTATGAAAAGTCTAATTCAGAGCAATATTTTAACATAAATAAAATGGATATGTATTTAGGCAGTTGCAGAATAAAGTGCTAAAGTCCATTTTGGTTGCCAGTGAAGGCTATCTCAGTTGGTATGAAGCTTATGCAACGAAAATAAATGTTTCATAACGCCCCACAAAGTCGATCTTCTGTTTCTCAGGCCATTTTTTGTAAAACTGCATGTTGGTGGGCATTTTTTTTATTTTATTTTTTATGGCTAAGCTGCGTCATCAGAAAGAGGTTTCTATGCCAAATGGGAAGAATTTTACTCAATTTATCATTTTTAGCTCAACTTTGACAAAGTCGTCCATCTGTCCATCCGTCCATCTGTCCATCTGTCCATCTGTCCGTACGTCAACAATTGGCTATGGCTTGGGCTAGAGGTCGTATTTATGAACCGATCTTTACGAAACTTCTTGTGTACCTTTGTTATGACCCTGGGACGGGAACGAGTGTTTTTAGGTGTGGTCTGAAATTCAAGATGGCTGCCAGCGGCCATTTTGTACCGATGATGCAAAAATCAGTTTTTTGTACAGAACTTCTGTATGAAAGTTCTGATTTGAATAAAGTTTTGTATAAATGTTTAGTACCATGGGATACATCACATATAATACGGGTTTTTTTCTCGTGCGTAAATTATGCAAATTAGACTGACTTTGATTTATTTAGTGTTACTTTCAGAGCTGTAAGTGCCAAGCTGCTATGGCTCGGGCTAGAGGCCGTATTTATGAACCGATCTTTACGAAACTTCTTGGGTACCTTTGTTATGACCGTGGGACGAGAACGAGTGTTTTTGGGTGCGGTCCGAAATGCAAGATGGCTGCCGGCCGCCATTTTGTACCGACGATGCAGAAATCTGTTTTTTGTACAGAACTTCCATATGAAAGCTCTGATTTGAATAATTTTTTGTATGAATGTTTAGTACCATGGGATACATCGCATATAATACAGGTTTTTTTCTTGTGCGTAAATTATGCAAATTAGACTAACTTTGATGTTTTTTGGTCTCACTTTCAGCACTGTAAGTGCAAATGCCAATACGGCTCGGGCTAGAGGCCGTATTTATGAACCGATCTTCACGAAACTCCTTGGGTACCTTTGTTATCACCGTGGGACAGGAACGAGTGTTTTTGGGTCCGGTCAGAAATTCAAGATGGCCGATGGCAGCCATTTTGTACAAAATTTGGTACAATCAGATTTTTGCACAGAACTTCCATATGAAAGCGCTGATTTGAATAATTTTTTGTGTGAATGTTTAGTACCATGGGATACATCACATATAATACGGGTTTTTTTCTCGTACAGAAATTATGCAAATTAGATGAACTTTGATTTTTTCAGTGCTACTTACACACAGTAAGTACACATGTCAATACGGCTCGGGCTAGGGGCTGTATTTATGAACCGATCTTCACGAAACGTCTTGGGTACCTTTGTTATCACCTTGGGACGAGAACGAGTGTTTCTGGGTGCGGTCCAAAATTCAAGATGGCTGCCAGTGGCCATTTTGTACCGTAATTAGGTCTAATCAGTTTTTTGTACACAACTTCTATACGGATCAGGCTAGAGGCTGTATTTATGAACCGATCTTTACGAAACTTCTTGGGCACCTTTGTTATCACCGTGGGATGAGAACGAGTGTTTTTGGGTGTGGTCCGAAATTCAAGATGGCCACCAGCAGCCATTTTGTACCAAAATTAGTGCAATCAGTCTTTTGTACAGAACTTCTGTATGAAAGTTCTGATTTGAATAAATTTTTGTATGAATGTTTAGTAACATGGAATACATCACATATAGTACAGGTTTTTTTCTCGTGCAGAAATTATGCAAATTAGATGAACTTTGATTTATTCAGTGCTACTTATACACTGTAAGTGCACATGTCAATACGGCTCGGGCTAGAGGCTGTATTTATGAACCGATCTTCACAAAACTTCTTGGGTACCTTTGTTATCACCTTGGGACGAGAACGAGTGTTTCTGGGTGTGGTCCAAAATTCAAGATGGCTGCCAGTGGCCATTTTGTACCGAAATTAGGTCCAATCAGTTTTTTGTCACAACTTCTACACAGCTCATATTTGTGAACTGATCTTCACGAAACTTCTTGGGTACCTTTGTTTTCACCTTGGGACAGGAATGAGTGTATTTTGGGGTGCCTTTGTTATCATTGTGCTATGAGAACAAATATTTTGGGGTTCCGTCATACCCACTCTGGAACTAAGATTTCTTTTCTAGTTTAGCATCTGACTGTCACCCACCTTTACAATACTTTACCTATACATTTGTTACAGGCAACGGTCAGTATGTATGTACAGACCGTTACAATACTTTATATGTACCTTTGTTATCAGGTCATTACCTAGATGTTTGTCATTGCTGTGTCACATACTATACATGTACATGTCTTTGTCTTGACAAGTTGAGCTACAGTGTCATTGACACTTTCATTAAATGCATTGTCACTTTAATTTACAAGAAAGTCGAAATCTTGACATGCATGGTTAAAGTTTAAGATGCCTTGACATGCCTACTTTTCTGGTCACACTAAAATAATCATATCCCGAGATTTTCACTACTATGTGATTAATGAAATAATTAAAAATATATGAATAAAATCAACGAAAATAAGTATGTAGAATGATTTATTAACTCTTAGAAGCCGGGAAATCTGAATGAATTTATTGAAAATGACATACCGCGAAAAACTTACGGTAAAGCAGGTGCTTCTAGTCAAGTGTCATCTGCCTATTCAGGCAGACGACACTTGACTAGAAGCACCTGCTTAGTGTTTAATTTTCCCCCAGCCTAAAGATAGATGAACCGCCACAGCCAGATTTCCTGTCGTATTACATCACAGGCAAGAAAACTCGACTCCCGGCTTCTAAGGGTTAATATAATAAAATAAAATGGTGTTTTATTTAATGATAATAAAGCAGTCAAGATTTAATTTTATATTCTCGGTTGTTATAGATGTTTTTTGTATGACACCACTTTTTAAAGCAAGGCATCATCAAAATTTTGTGAAAATCACTCAAGATTGTTTATTTCGAAATTAGCTCCAAAAACATAATTACCTCTTCCAAAAACATCATGCAGTCACACTTAATATGACAAAAGTTCACATCAAATGTCAACTTGCAATTTGAAATTTGAGGGATAACAGGTTAAAACCTTGAGAGTTGTGATTCATTGGCTTAGTCTGTGGGCTGTTGTCAACAATACCATGGTAATACAGTGAAACCCTATTAATTGAATAGCCACTTTGCCAATGAAAATTATTCAATTAACAGGAGTATTCAATTAACAGGGATTGTGTCACTTTCCTGGATTCGAGAGATAAACTTAGCATTTATTCTATTATATCTTGTTTGACAGAACTCCATGAGCTCTGTCAAACAAGATATAATAGATTAAATGCCTGTGTTGGATGTACTAAGGCCAAATAGGTCTATAAACAAAGGAAAACTGGGTCGAGTCCGGATAATTTTTCGACAGGTTACAAGATTTTTATTCAATTAACAGGAGTTTACTCTATAACCCATATTCGATTAGCAGGTCAAATTTGTACTGGAGATATGGTAAATGGTTTTGGGTTGGGAAATTATATTCAATTAACAGGGTTATTCAGTTAAGAGATATCCAATTAAGTGGGCACCACATTTTCGAAAGCGGTTAAATAAAAATCTGCTTATTTTACAAATGGTATTGGATTTAATACTGATTATTATAAAGGCCTAAAAAAGTTAAAAATCTGTTCTCAGGCATTGTCATTTTGGCTGTCGCATACTCTCTTTTTATAACCAACGCAAACTTAAAAAAATAAAAAATAAAGGGTTTATGTCCGATATTTTACCCAAAACCTTCTTGCACTCAAGGGACGAAATACACCACCACCCATGCTCTTCTGTAGATTATGAGCTTTAACCCCCTGCACACTGATGTTGAAATATCTAAAGTTCAGGGTGCAAATATTTCCCATAATGCAACTAGAAATTTAACCAATTCAATCTTGTTTGACAGAGCTCAATGAGCTCTGTCAAACAAGATTGAATTGGTTAAATTCCCAGTTGCATTGTGGGAAAAATAGCTACTTCAAATCTCGATATTTTGACATCAGTGTAGGGAGTTAAAACATGAAACAAATCCAGAATATGAACTTTTGATGGCAAAGAAATAATTACAAAAATAAAAAATGAAATAAAAAAATGTCATCCCACATGCAGTTTTACAAAAATGACCGAGGAACAAGGTCTACTTTATGGGACCTAATTGGACTACTTTGGTTCTCCAAGCCCTTGCTAAGAGTGCATTATATCACAGTAAATCATCAGCTTAACCCACTACTTGGGACAACAGCAATAACCATATTACGCTAGTCACAAAAATTGCCCTTGAAATTTTATTGTTTTCAACTGAATTATCATCCTTCGGGTTTGTCATTGATTTGAAATTCTCCTGAATTCAACCTTTAACCACTTCTAAGCTTATGCTTTATGAAATGACTTAGAGGTGCATGAACTCCAAAGTTTTCATATTGCAACAGTTTTTAAAAGAATTTTTTCCTCATGAATTCAAGTTTATTAGGGATGTCTATATGAAATTCTAGTGAACTCCTCAGTTTTTTTAACCAATTTTATGAAATTTCTCATACATGCTTACTCGCATGTAGACATTTGCATACTCCCCAATCTTCAAGATGCAACAATCTTCAACTAAATTAACTTCATTTGAATTTAGATTTAATATTGATTTCTGTATGTAATTCTTGTGTGGTGCACAGCACTTAATACCAAGGTTAGAATAAAATTTAGTGGACAATGTGTATGAATTTTATACACAAGGAATGAATTTGATATGCTGCTTATCACATAAAAATGCTGCTGAAAAGACATCACAATTTTAATCAGAAAGTTTCATAAAGAAACAACTTCCATACTTAAATTGTCAATGGCTGACGAGTACAAAACTCTTCTTGAAATAGAATGGACTGTGACACCCGCAAAGCGACTTGGTGTCAAGGTAAGAGAAAAAGTATCAATTCCCTTAATGCTCTCTTAATGTTCAGAATCCCGCAATGGCAGGGAAAGGGTTAAATTAATATTAATAAAATGTTTGCTGCATATACCTGACATACGAAGTGTTAATTGAAAATTTGAAAGGAACAAAAACTAAAAATTCAAAATACTTTTACACAAGCAAAATGCACGTGACTGTGTTTTATTTTTTTCAAATTCAGTGAATTCTCTCTGATTACGCCACCACATTGAGATAAAATGGATTCTGGAACTGAAAATGCTACAACCCCTAGGCCTGAACAAGAAGGACTTTTAAGTCAGTATTTCATTTTTGCAAGCATTTTAGCTTCTTGTTCATTAATGCCAGATGCCCGAAGAGAGCTATGCTTTTAGCACGCCAACACGTCACAATTAGGGCGACGTAATCCAGGCCCAACATGAGAGGGGACAATTACGCTTTCAGCATTATGGCACACATTTGTGATATTTGCAGATATGTATATAAATTCAAACAAGGCCTACACCAACACCTTAAGACCACTCATGAGAAAAGAGGATTTGTTGAGTGTTCCAGTTGCCAGCGTACTTTCAAAAAGGAAAGAATATTTAACCAAACACTTACTCCGAAAATGTCACAGAATGAGTGATAACAGCAGAAATATTGGCAACCCATCCAGCCCAGCTCACAGAGACATCCTGAGCTTAGCTAGATCACCCAACCAACGGAACAGTTGGAGACCAAAACTGAATGCGGCACCCAGACCAGCCCTACCCGGGATTGCTGTCCATCTACCAGCTCAGAACCAGATTTTTGGCCTGTGAACAATGACTGTGAAATGATCGTAAATCCGGACTTTGGTAGCCACGATTACAACCCATCTACCAGCTCAGAACCAGATTTCCAGCCTATGAACAATGACTGTGAAATGATTGTAAACCGATTTCTAAGCTAAGGCTCCTTTTGCTGGTAGTGTGATATCTTTGAAAAATAAATACTCATGTCAGAAATGACCGTCGAACAGTAATTTTGCACTCTACCAGTTAACAGGTCAAATTTGTTCTAAATGTATATGATAGAGTGTTTTGTGTTTTCAGTTATATGCATTTAACAGGATTGTTCAATTAAAGATATCCATTTAAGTGGGCTCCACTGTATTATCCAACTGAAATGTATCAGGGTCCAGCTCTTTTTGAAAGTTTGTAATGATGTCACATGTCAAATTGTCAACCAGTAACCAATGTGAAGCATATTTTTGATAGAGTTTTATTACTCCAACAAGTCATCATTTTATCATTTATTAGATTATTTCACATCACATCTGTGTCATTGTACATCATGCAGCACTTGATGGTTTTCTCCTATCTTTAAATAAAACATTCTTGTTAAATGTCATCATGTCCTGATTACTGTATCCATTGAATACAATAAATCATCAGGATATTCAGTGTTCGGACAGTAGAAGTCAAGTCAAATAATGAATCTGTTTGCATTTGATGTGTGTATGTGTGGGGTGGGGTGATAGTTGTCTTCCTGATTTTGTGAGATTTTTGGGAACCTAGACAACAGTATTTGGTTTCCCACAAAGATTTCCTATGTTTTCTCCGAGTCATGTCTTCCCAATTTTGTGGGGACTTGTTTGTCACCAAGAACAAATGAAAATACAAGTTTTCACAAAAGAGGTTGAACAAGACTCTGTATGTATATCTGTGTATGATGGGGGTGTGTATGCATAGGGGCCTGTTTAACTGGTTTTGTGAAAACCTGGGCAATAGTGTTAGGTTCCCACAAAGATTGCCTTTCTTTTCTCCAAGTTCATACAAAGAAAACAATGGGTTAGGGTTTGTTTACCCACTTTTGTGAGGACATATTTGTCACCAAGAACAAAAGATAAACAAGTCCCCACAAAGTATATAGCTTCTTTGTTTGATGATTATTGACCGACCTACATCATTATACCTGATATATCCCCCAACCCCCATTGGCATTTGCATGATTAAAATTCGTTATAAATTAATACTCAAGAGTTTCTCATTTATAGTTTTCGGAAAGTAAAGTACTTTCCACTGGTGCACTTCTGGTAAAAAAGGCATGTGCTGTTCCCTGCCCTCCTAGCCTTAGGGCATCATAAATTGTAATCTGGCACTCAAAATAGTATTTACATTATATGTATATCATTCCTTCAAGGGATGATATAAAGCTTTAGAATTCCCCCTGCTAATTGTGTAGCTTCTTTGTTTGGCACACGTAGAATACTTAGAGTTTCTCAGTTACAGTTTTTGGAAAGTAAAGTCTTTTCGACTGGTGCATTTCTTGCAAAAAGGCATTTGCTGCCCCCTTGCCCCCCCCCCCCCCCCTCCCCCTGCCTCGGGGCAGTGGGGGCAGCTCTGAGTATAAGCTCTAGTCTGAAGGGCTAACAGTACTGTGATTACAAAAGCTGAGTGAGATGTTTGAGTGGATCGCAACTGGGTCACAATCTCATTGAAATTCTTTTGTCTGTTTTTCTGCTTACAACACTAGAATCTCAAATATCAAAAATGAAAGGCAAGATCTTTTAGTTTGTTTTTCTAGATTCGGTCTTGACTTCACAACCTGACCCAAAAAAGAGGGCGCTTTTGCAATTACAGTTTGTGTGTTTGTTTATTGACAGTTTTATGGCTGATGTAAGCTGAAGTACCTTGAGAAAGCCACTGAGCAGTGGCAAGTAACTATCAGACTCCCCAACTTACTAACCTAGCACAAGCAGGGTTACTATTGATTGAAGGCAAGTGTACCATTATCTGCTTCTGCCTACACTGCCACCAAGCTCCCAATTGGCATATAACTTCTGTACAAATTTTACCTGTAAATTGAGTACAATGTACTGTTATATCCTTGTCAGTGGAACCAGTAAATAGTCCATAGTAAACAACAGGCCTCATATTTTTATATTACATGAGTTTAACCCTTCAGGGCCTTGTTTCAAATTTGGTGAGTTTTCTTGTCATATGTAGAGCACCTTCCAATATGCAGTCCTTCAGCTGTCTTGCTGATGGAAGTTACAGTTCCTTGGCCTGGTTTCTACTAAAGTCTTGGCTGCCTATATGAGTATCCAAGACTTTATTAGACACCACTACTAAGTCAAGGTGTTGTTACTTTATTATAAAAATACCAATTTATGAGGGAGCAAAAAATACACAGAATGACACATGCGTGTGAATGGGTTAATCGATATGGCTCGAGATAAAACGAGTGGCCACAGGCCTCAAGTTTTATCCTTCCGTGATGGCACAAGTGCCCTATCGATTAACCTATTCACACACGTGTGTCATTCTATGTTTATTACAAGCTTTCACGTGTATAAAAACAATTATTAGAAGGACACTCAGCAATTCATTTGACAACTATCAACAAAAAGATCACATTTTATCGCCAACCAAATTTGCGAGGGGAACCCGTGTTACTATTTCGTCCTCTGAGTTCCAATGTGTTCCAATGTGTTCTGTATGCCTACTGGCACATAGAACACATTGGAACTCAGGGGACGATTTTCAGCTATCACTGGCAATTTAAATTGTAATTGTATTGTACGGTTGTGGATAATTCTAGTGTAACTTCGCTTCTATCTAAAAATAGTCCGTCAACGATTTCCATTCCGCACATATGTGCGGAACAGATTTTTATTTTCTACACGGTTTAGCATTCCTGTAGATGGGGATTTCATAGAACAGGCATGTAAGAAATAAGGATTCTCCAGGCCTTTAAGGACACTTTTAGAATCTATCCGTATGACAAGAATCAAATGAAAATATTCAGAGAAAGAAAGTTGATTCTTGTTGTTTACCTTGTGAGAATCATTTGCGAGTATCGAATCTGATTCTCGCATAAATTTTAAGTCCTGATTACTTTTCTTTTCTCTTACTAAAAAAGCTACAAAAAGGATTGCTTTAACCCTTTACCTAACATGAAAAGAAGACGACACTTGCAAAAAAAATTCTTGAACAACTAATTTTTAGCTCAACTTTGGCGAAGCCAAATTTGAGCTTATGCCATGGCCTGTCGTCCATCTGTCCGTCTGTCATTACCTAGATGTTTGTCATTGCTGTGTCACATACTATACATGTACATGTCTTTGTCTTGACAAGTTGAGCTACAGTGTCATTGACACTTTCATTAAATGCATTGTCACTTTAATTTACAAGAAAGTCGAAATCTTGACATGCATGGTTAAAGTTTAAGATGCCTTGACATGCCTACTTTTCTGGTCACACTAAAATAATCATATCCCGAGATTTTCACTACTATGTGATTAATGAAATAATTAAAAATATATGAATAAAATCAACGAAAATACGTATGTAGAATGATTTATTAACTCTTAGAAGCCGGGAAATCTGAATGAATTTATTGAAAATGACATACCACGAAAAACTTACGGTAAAGCAGGTGCTTCTAGTCAAGTGTCATCTGCCTATTCAGGCAGACGACACTTGACTAGAAGCACCTGCTTAGTGTTTCATTTTCCCCCAGCCTAAAGATAGATGAACCGCCACAGCCAGATTTCCTGTCGTATTACATCACAGGCAAGAAAACTCGACTCCCGGCTTCTAAGGGTTAATATAATAAAATAAAATTGTGTTTTATTTAATGATAATAAAGCAGTCAAGATTTAATTTTATATTCTCGGTTGTTATAGATGTTTTTTGTATGACACCACTTTTTAAAGCAAGGCATCATCAAAATTTTGTGAAAATCACTCAAGATTGTTTATTTTCGAAATTAGCTCCAAAAACATAATTACCTCTTCCAAAAACATCATGCAGTCACACTTAATATGACAAAAGTTCACATCAAATGTCAACTTGCAATTTGAAATTTGAGGGATAACAGGTTAAAACCTTGAGAGTTGTGATTCATTGGCTTAGTCTGTGGGCTGTTGTCAACAATACCATGGTAATACAGTGAAACCCTATTAATTGAATAGCCACTTTGCCAATGAAAATTATTCAATTAACAGGAGTATTCAATTAACAGGGATTGTGTCACTTTCCTGGATTCGAGAGATAAACTTAGCATTTATTCTATTATATCTTGTTTGACAGAACTCCATGAGCTCTGTCAAACAAGATATAATAGATTAAATGCCTGTGTTGGATGTACTAAGGCCAAATAGGTCTATAAACAAAGGAAAACTGGGTCGAGTCCGGATAATTTTTCGACAGGTTACAAGATTTTTATTCAATTAACAGGAGTTTACTCTATAACCCATATTCGATTAGCAGGTCAAATTTGTACTGGAGATATGGTAAATGGTTTTGGGTTGGGAAATTATATTCAATTAACAGGGTTATTCAGTTAAGAGATATCCAATTAAGTGGGCACCACATTTTCGAAAGCGGTTAAATAAAAATCTGCTTATTTTACAAATGGTATTGGATTTAATACTGATTATTATAAAGGCCTAAAAAAGTTAAAAATCTGTTCTCAAGCATTATCATTTTGGCTGTCGCATACTCTCTTTTTATAACCAACGCAAACTTAAAAAAATAAAAAATAAAGGGTTTATGTCTGATATTTTACCCAAAACCTTCTTGCACTCAAGGGACGAAATACACCACCACCCATGCTCTTCTGTAGATTATGAGCTTTAACCCCCTGCACACTGATGTCGAAATATCTAAAGTTCAGGGTGCAAATATTTCCCATAATGCAACTAGAAATTTAACCAATTCAATCTTGTTTGACAGAGCTCAATGAGCTCTGTCAAACAAGATTGAATTGGTTAAATTCCCAGTTGCATTGTGGGAAAAATAGCTACTTCAAATCTCGATATTTTGACATCAGTGTGCAGGGAGTTAAAACATGAAACAAATCCAGAATATGAACTTTTGATGGCAAAGAAATAATTACAAAAATAAAAAATGAAATAAAAAAATGTCATCCCACATGCAGTTTTACAAAAATGACCGAGGAACAAGGTCTACTTTATGGGACCTAATTGCACTACTTTGGTTCTCCAAGCCCTTGCTAAGAGTGCATTATATCACAGTAAATCATCAGCTTAACCCACTACTTGGGACAACAGCAATAACCATATTACGCTAGTCACAAAAATTGCCCTTGAAATTTTATTGTTTTCAACTGAATTATCATCCTTCGGGTTTGTCATTGATTTGAAATTCTCCTGAATTCAACCTTTAACCACTTCTAAGCTTATGCCTTATGAAATGACTTAGAGGTGCATGAACTCCAAAGTTTTCATATTGCAACAGTTTTTAAAAGAATTATTTCCTCATGAATTCAAGTTTATTAGGGATGTCTATATGAAATTCTAGTGAACTCCTCAGTTTTTTTAACCAATTTTATGAAATTTCTCACACTTGCTTACTCGCATGTAGACATTTGCATACTCCCCAATCTTCAAGATGCAACAATCTTCAACTAAATTAACTTCATTTGAATTTAGATTTAATATTGATTTCTGTATGTAATTCTTGTGTGGTGCACAGCACTTAATACCAAGGTTAGAATAAAATTTAGTGGACAATGTGTATGAATTTTATACACAAGGAATGAATTTGATATGCTACTTATCACATAAAAATGCTGCTGAAAAGACATCACAATTTTAATCAGAAAGTTCCATAAAGAAACAACTTCCATACTTATATTGTCAATGGCTGAAGAGTACAAAACTCTTCTTGAAATAGAACGGACTGTGACACCCGTAAAGCGACTTGGTGTCAAGGTAAGAGAAAAAGTATCAATTCCCTTAATGCTCTCTTAATGTTCAGAATCCCGCGATGGCAGGGAAAGGGTTAAATTAATATTAATAAAAAGTTTGTTGCATATACCTGACCTATGAAGTGTTAATCGAAAATTTGAAAGGAACGAAAACTAAAAATCCAAAATACTTTTACACAAGCAAAATGCACGTGACTGTGTTTTATTTTTTTCAAATTCAGTGAATACTCTCTGATTACGCCGCCACATTGAGATAAAATGGATTCTGGAACTGAAAATGCTACAACCCCTAGGCCTGAACAAGAAGGACTTTTAAGTCAGTATTTCATTTTTGCAAGCATTTTAGCTTCTTGTTCATTAATGCCAGATGCCCGAAGAGAGCTATGCTTTTAGCATGCCAACACGTCACAATTAGGACGACGTAATCCAGGCCCAACATGAGAGGGGACAATTACGTTTTCAACATTATGGCACACATTTGTGATATTTGCAGATATGTATATAAATTCAAACAAGGCCTACACCAACACCTTAAGACCACTCATGAGAAAAGAGGATTTGTTGAGTGTTCCAGTTGCCAGCATACTTTCAAAAAGAAAAGAATATTTTACCAAACACTTACTCCGAAAATGTCACAGAATGAGTGATAACAGCAGAAATATTGCCAACCCATCCAGCCCAGCTCACAGAGACATCCTGAGCTCAGCTATGGAAGAGATCACCCAACCAACGGAACAGTTGGAGACCAAAACTGAGTGCGGCACCCAGACCAGCCCTACCCGGGATTGCTGTCCATCTACCAGCTCAGAACCAGATTTCTGTCCTGTGAACAATGACTGTGAAATGATCGTAAATCCGGACTTTGGTAGCCACGATTACAACCCATCTACCAGCTCAGAACCAGATTTCCAGCCTATGAACAATGACTGTGAAATGATTTTAAACCCAGACATTGGAGGCCCACACCCAACAATACCTTCGCACAGTCCGTGTGAACACACCTCCGGACATGGATGTGCTGTCATTGTACAGCACCCGCAAAGTTCTATGCTATGCCACACAAGTTTTATACCACTGGGACAGGAGGAACAATTCAGATTTCACATACACCACTTGAAAATCAAACATATCATTAAAACTCAATTGGCAATGTCTCCGCAATCACTCTTCTACAATCCTCTTCACCACCCGCATGCCCACTATACATAATGGCCAACGCTAACCCGGGTGCCTCATTATCCAGTAGTTCTATTAACATCACAACACTGATACCTATTTTGATCACCCCCACACCCCCCATGAGGGAATATATTATTTACAGACAAAATTACCTCTAGTCCTTTTATAATATATCTCATACCGCCAACATCAACAAATATATACCCACTGTTGATTGGACATGCTATACCAATAAAAGTGACTTAAACCAGCCTTAGTAGCCAACATGTTGGCTCAATACATAGAATGAACAAACTGTCACGCTCCGAGTGACTCATCCCGGTCATTCGCCAAAATCTACTGATCATTCGCCAAGTCATTCGCCAAAATCCAACACATTGTTCATCAATTAGTCATTCTCAGGGTCATTCACCAAGTCACCCACCAAGTCATTCACCAAACAAGTTATTATAAAAGGACGACAGCAACAGTCTTATTCTGCCTTTGACAAAGTACTCACTTGTACGAAACCGGTTAGGTGTTTTCTGGGATAACTGACGGATACCCAGGTCCTCTCACACTCTAGTAGTCAGTTTCTCATTATAAAAAGAAATTTCCACAATCCATTCCAATGAGGGGCCATAAGAGGAGTTTGAATGCTTTTTGAGAATAGTACTGTTTGGTTAGGGCCATTATGTTGGGTAAAGAGTTAATATGGATGAGATTTAAACTATACAGTTTACAGGGTTAGTTACTCAGTTGATAATGAAACCATATCATATGACCCTGGCTGGAATGAGCTCAGTGAGCTTGGCATATATGGTTTTGGTGAAATATTTTTTAAAAAATTGCAATTTTTAAAACCAGAATATGTTTCCATTTTTGGAATTAAGTAAAAAAAAAAAAATTTAAACAGAAACATATTCTCTTTTCAGTTAATAGCTTGAATAAATAAAATGTCTGTCTGAATAATTCTCTGATCATCACTTGATGTTGTATTCAATTAACCCTTTACCCAACCCACATTTATCAAAATTTATTATTTTAATTATTGGTTTTTTTTTCAATTTTTAAAAAATATTTTACCAAAATGATATGTGACCCCTCTCAATGGACCAAGCTCACTGAGCTTGTTCCAGCCAGGGTCACATGATATGCTTTTGTTGAAATTTTTTGAAAACCAATATTTTTTAACTGCTGAATTTGTTAATCATGCAGATTGATGCAGCCTATTTGTTAGATAAAGGGATAATAATTGTTTTTCGCATTTCAGGTAGATTAGCGAAAAACTTTTGTCTGTGCAGTCACATTAGAATACATATTCGCGTGCTTTTGAGCGCAGGGTGTTTTGATTGGTTAAGATGTTGTGCGTATAACCAATCAAAACAGATCAAAATAATTCTGGGAGTTTTCATATGTCCTGGAAATTCATTTCAAGCCAGATGCTCGACAGGCTCATGTCTCACTTCCATTTTGGTTGTTAGGTTAACAAGTTATTTTAAAAGGTGAGGATCTGACGCCTTACCCTGGGTAACCCACGCATTGGCTTCAGTCACAGGTTTCCAGTGTTTTACTTTATAACAATTGCAATACATAAAGACATTACTAAATTGAAATACTGATTTTTCCTGGCCGTCTCAGTTATCATAACAGGGTTTTGGTTTAAGCTGATCAAACCTGCTGCAATGTCATCGTATGTATCAGAGTTCATTTACTGTTTATATATACTGTTTTTATACCTCAACATGTTCCTATTCATTATCAATAAATTGCGAGCTCTGTCAGCAGCAGTCTCTCTGGCTATCAGTCACTCAAGAGATTGTGTTTATTATTCGGAGTGAAAGACAGACCAAAAATTTATCTATAATTTGCAATTAACTGGTTGAGTGCAAGAAGCCACTATCAGGGCTCTACTGAAAAGTGCTGAAAGCCACAAAAGTGGCTTTACATTGTTTACACTAATTTGTTGTTTGGTCAGCAGTGGAAGAAAAATATTAATATAAAATTGTTTTGTTCCAATTTATTGGAGAGTGCCAACAGGCACTCTCCAATAAATAGCAACAAAACAGTTATTTATGAGCTGTATCTTGCAAGGCTAAGGCTCTTTTTGCTGGTAGTGTGATATCTTAGAAAAATAAATACTCATGTCAGAAATGATCGTCGAACAGTAATTTTGCACTCTACCAGTTAACAGGTCAAATTTGTTCTAAATGTATATGATAGAGTGTTTTGTGTTTTCAGTTATATGCATTTAATAGGATTGTTCAATTAAAGATATCCATTTAAGTGGGCTCCACTGAATTATCCAACTGAAATGTATCAGGGTCCAGCTCTTTTTGAAAGTTTGTAATGATGTCACATGTCAAATTGTCAACCAGTAACCAATGTGAAGCATATTTTCGATAGAGTTTTATTACTCCAACAAGTCATCATTTTATCATTTATTAGATTATTTCACATCACATCTGTGTCATTGTACATCATGCAGTACTTGATGGTTTTCTCCTATCTTTAAATAAAACATTCTTGTTAAATGTCATCATGTCCTGATCACTGTATCCATTGAATACAGTAAATCATCAGGATATTCAGTGTTCGGACAGTAGAAGTCAAATCAAATAATGAATCTGTTTGCATTTGATATGTGTATGTGTGGGGTGGGGTGATAGTTGTCTTCCTGATTTTGTGAGATTTTTGGGAACCTAGACAATAGTATTTGGTTTCCCACAAAGATTTCCTATGTTTTCTCCGAGTCATGTCTTCCCAATTTTGTGGGGACTTGTTTGTCACCAAGAACAAATGAAAATACAAGTTTTCACAAAAGAGGTTGAACAAGACTCTGTATGTATATCTGTGTATGATGGGGGTGTGTATGTATAGGGGGCTGTTTAACTGGTTTTGTGAAAACCTGGGCAATAGTGTTAGGTTCCCACAAAGATTGCCTTTCTTTTCTCCAAGTTCATACAAAGAAAACAATGGGTAAGATAAACAAGTCCCCACAAAGTATATAGCTTCTTTGTTTGATGATTATTGACCGACCTCCATCATTATACCTGATATATCCCCCAACCCCCATTGGCATTTGCATGCATAAAATACGTTATAAATTAATACTCAAGAGTTTCTCATTTATAGTTTTCGGAAAGTAAAGTACTTTCCACTGGTGCACTTCTGGTAAAAAAGGCATGTGCTGTCCCCTGCCCTCCTAGCCTTAGGGCATCATAAATTGTAATCTGGCACTCAAAATAGTATTTACATTATATGTATATCATTCCTTCAAGGGATGATATAAAGCTTTAGAATTCCCCCTGCTAATTGTGTAGCTTCTTTGTTTGGCACACGTAGAATACTTGGAAATGAATACCCAAGAGTTTCTCAGTTACAGTTTTTGGAAAGTAAAGTCTTTTCGAGTGCACTTCATTCAAAAAGGCATTTGCTGCCCCCTTGCCCCCCTCCCCCTTCCCTCCCCCTGCCTCGGGGCAGTGGGGGCAGCTCTGAGTATAAGCTCTAGTCTGAAGGGCTAACAATACTGTGATTACAAAAGCTGAGTGAGATGTTTGAGTGGATCGCAACTGGGTCACAATCTCATTGAAATTCTTTTGTCTGTTTTTCTGCTTACAACACTAGAATCTCAAATATCAAAAATGAAAGGCAAGATCTTTTAGTTTGTTTTTCTAGATTCGGTCTTGACTTTACAACCTGACCCCAAAAAGAGGGCGCTTTTGCAATTACAGTTTGTGTGTTTGTTTATTGACAGTTTTATGGCTGATGTAAGCTGAAGTACCTTGAGAAAGCCACTGAGCAGTGGCAAGTAACTATCAGACTCCCCAATTTACTAACCTAGCACAAGCAGGGTTACTATTGATTGAAGGCAAGTGTACCATTATCTGCTTCTGCCTACACTGCCACCAAGCTCCCAATTGGCATATAACTTCTGTACAAATTTTACCTGTAAATTGAGTACAATGTACTGTTATATCCTTGTCAGTGGAACCAGTAAATAGTCCATAGTAAACAACAGGCCTCATATTTTTATATTACCTGAGTTTAACCCTTCAGGGCCTTGTTTCAAATTTGGTGAGTTTTCTTGTCATATGTAGAACACCTTCCAATATGCAGTCCTTCAGCTGTCTTGCTGATGGAAGTTACAGTTCCTTGGCCATGGTTTCTACTAAAGTCTTGGCTGCCTATATGAGTATCCAAGACTTTATTAGACACCACTACTAAGTCAAGGTGTTGTTACTTTATTATGAAAGTACCAATTTATGAGGGAGCAAAAAATACACAGAACGACACATGCTTGTGAATGGGTTAATCGATATGGCACGAGTGCCAGCGCGGAAAGATAAAACGAGTGGCCACAGGCCTCAAGTTTTATCCTTCCGTGATGGCACAAGTGCCCTATCGCTTAACCTATTCACACACGTGTGTCATTCTATGTTTATTACATGCTTTCACGCCTATAAAAACAATTATTAGAAGTACACTCAGCAATTCATTTGACAACTATCAACAAAAAGATCACATTTTATCGCCAACCAAATTTGCGAGGGGAACCTTTGTTACTATTTCGTCCTCTGAGTTCCAATGTGTTCTGTATGCCTACTGGCACATAGAACACTTTGGAACTCAGGGGACGATTTTCAGCTATCGCTGGCGATTTAAATTGTAATTGCATTGTACGTTTGTGGATAATTCTAGTGTAACTTCGCTTCTATCTAAAAATAGTCCTATGTTTTTGAGACAAAAAATGAAAAAAGTGATGAAAATTAACTGACGATTTTTGAGAATAGCGCTGGCCGGTTTTGGCTGTTACGTTGGGTAAAGGGTTAAAAAAAATGAAGACAACCCATTGTCAGGTTGCATTAATATCTTATTTGTAAGGGCCTGTAATAGATTGATATCCTTATCTCACTCACCTAACTCTATTCATTGAAATCTAGGGCCATGTGAAACTTTGAAATTTGGTTCGATTGGAAATGATTCCAATTTGACTTGATTCAAGACACAGAGATTCAGAAATTTGTATGGTGATGTTCTCAAAATTGTACCGAGTGTCTCCAGGAGACCTGATTTATTTATTATTTATTGGTGTTTAAGGTCACATACTTATGCATAATGGCTAATCATGACAGTGACAGTTTTACGGGTGGAGCAATCCGGAGAGAACCACTGAGCATCAACGAGCAACTGCCAGTTCCTCAACATTCTAACTCTGTTCAAGCTCTGCTCAAGCAGGGTTACAGCAGTTGAAGACATGTGCACCATCGACATGCAGTATGCCTTAGTACACGGCATCATCGTGCCCCCATGTAGGCAACCGGGATAAAGTGCCTTGCCCAAGGACACAGTGCGGGTTGTCCCAGACGGGGATCGGAACTCGGGACCTCTAGCATAGAAATCCAACAGTCTACCCCTGAGCCACCACACTCCCAGGAGACCTGATAATAGAAGAAGAGTTCAAGGAGGTACCGCTTTCGACACTTCTTGGATTTTGGCCTGGATTATTCTGCTTTTTTTCTACTTGCACAAACAGTCCAGTCGCTTTTGAATCAAAACTTGAGTGGATACTAGCAACATTTATGGTTGTTAAAAGGTGCAATATTTACAACTGATTCGAAATAATCTTCCTGATTTGATTTGGGTTTTTTATTGGACTCGAAATCTAAGATTTACAGGAACCTAATGAGATCTTTTCCTTGCATATCTAGGCAATATTTAACTGGTAGAGTGCTGGAAGCCCATATTTGGGTCTTAATCTGAACTGCAGGTAGCCCAACGACTTCATATTCAGTTGATGTACTTCATATTGGCTTTGAAGTGCAATTATTTAGTCTTTAAAGATTCGCCTTGTTACAATTTATGGGAGAGTGCCTATGAGCGCTCTCCCAAAAATTTTAACACGGCAAAGACAGGTTGACAACTTTTGATGACCAAAAATAATTTAGCACTCTACCATTTAACTGGCTAATTGCTAGAAGCCACTATCAGGGGTTTATTAAATAGAGCTGAAAGCCACTAAAGTGGCATTGCATATATTTGCATTACCTTGTTGTTTGCTAAGCAGTTGAAAAAAATATTTACATAAAATTGTTAAATTACCATTTATTGGAGAGTGCCAACAGGCACTCTCCAATAAGTGGTAATAAAACAATTATTTATGAAAAACATCTTTTTAAACTAAGGCTCCCCTTGCTGGTAGCATGATATTACACTGGGAAATCGGTATGTTGACAAATACTCATATTACAAATCACCATGGTGAAAAATAATATAGCACTCTACCAGTTGAGGGGAGCTCTCTGTTACTCACCTTTATATTTGTTTTGGAAAAGCCTGTTTGTATCCTCACATGAAACATTTTCTTTAATAAGCAACATCAGTTGATCATTTTGTATGTTATAAACTGTTTTTTTCCCTTCATTTTCAGCATCCTAGAACTAAGAAAAGAGAAATCTAGAGATGCAGCCAGGTCAAGAAGAGGAAAGGAAAACTATGAATTTTATGAGCTTGCCAAGCTTTTGCCACTGCCAGCTGCCATTACAAGTCAGCTTGATAAAGCTTCTATTATTCGTTTATCCATCAGTTACTTGAAGCTCAGAGATTTTTCATGTCATGGTGACCCACCATGGTCTAGAGAAGGACATCCTAAAGGTAAAAATTTCTGATCGCACTTAAAAACACACTGCTGACGAACCCCTTCATTTCATCTTTGCTGTTATCCAAAAGAACTCCCACAAACAATAAGTGTGCATTATTTTTAAGAATGCCCATGTATTCTTAAAAGGATTACCAGGCATTATTTTAAATAATATACAGTTATTATTCTAATACAAATATTCAACCTGGCTTGATTGAGTTTTTAATTTAGCACAAGTTTTTTCTGAAATATCCAGGGTTGCAGTGGCGTTGCGGTAACCGGTTCTTGTCAGTCACCGAAGTTAAGCAACGTCAAGCCTGGTTAGTCCTTGGATGGGTGACCATCTGAGCGATCGATTCGGTCTCCAACGTTGTGTCCTTGGGCAAGGCACTTTACCCCGATTGTCCACATGGGGACATGATGACGCCGTGTACTGAGACGTACTGCATGTCAATGGTGCGCATGTCTTCAACCAATCTAACATTGCCTGTGCTGCTGTGCGGAGTTACGATGTTGGGGAGCTAGCAGCTGTTTGGCGTTGCTCGATGGTTCTCTCCGGGTACTCCGGCTTCCTCCACCTATAAAACTGTCACTGACATGATATGAACTTGGCTGTTAAAGAGTCATTAAACCTTAATAAATAAATAAATAAATAAATAAATAAATAAATAAATAAATAAATACTGAAATATCCATGCTTTTGTTTTCAGTGAGTTATCGAGAATGAGAACTTACCGTTTGCTTTACTTAAATCCTAGGATAAGTGTAATATAGTTCATCCCAGCTGTTTTGAGCATGTGCCGACTACAAAAAAAACAAAACATTTTGTTCTCATTCATTTAATTTTTCAAATCGATGAGAGGGGGTGGGGGGGGGGGGGGGAATAGGTTTTATTTTTTTATTTATGTTTTGTTTTATTTGTGCACCTTTTCTGAAAAATAAATACCGTCCACATAATATATGAGTTGTTTTCTGCAGAACAGAGCAAACTGGATGTTTACAGAACAGTTTTGATAAACATATAATCATTCAAATTAATATACCTCTACTGAAAAAGGTACAAATTTTGAACGCTCATGATTTCATAGTACTTTTGAAAGACAATGCAAGCCAATAAAAACATTCATCAAGAGGTTTCAGCATCAGTGAGGGATTGCCAGAGAACCAAAACCCATTTTTTAGCCTTATGGGTTCACCAATACAACCAGACATCAGATGTACAGAACCTGTTTTCAGGTTCTATCTGCTTCTGAAATCTGGATGTCTGTCTGATTAACAATTCTGATGTGCAGTAGAACCCTGTAAACTGAATAGATATTCAATTTACCAGAATTTGGAAATTTTGCATCATTCACAAATCAAATATTTATTTTATTTTGCCTCATTTGACAGAGCTCACTGAATAAATGCTTATATTGAAAGTACTGAGGGCAAATGTGTCTGTAGTGTTTAGAAATTTGAGGTCTGTTACTAGAATTTTTGAAACATCATATTAATTTTCAATTAACACGGCTTTACCCCACACCTCATATGTAATTAACAGGACAAATTTGTAGTAATGGAATGGTAAATGGTTTGGAGGAAATTCTATACAATTAAGAGGATTATTCCATTTGGCATATCCACTTTATTGGGACACACTATATATATCTTAAAGTTTTATGAATGAATAGGGGAATATAATATGACTGCGCATTCTTGTTCAGCAAGGATGCACAATTGTACATTAGTATTTTTATTTTAGAAACAAAATGTCATATCAGGGAAATGAAATGTTTTTCGTATTTTGACATATATTTTTAATATTTTGACAATGATTAATAGAGGATATGTTTCTTTGTTGGATAGGAAACCCAAAATAAAATTTATGTTTTCAGTAGCAAAATGTTATAACATATTTCAGGAATTGTTCAGGAAAAATACGAGTTTAGGAATTGGAGATGTGTATGGTACAAAAATTTGTTTCTGATTTTCAAATGAAACCTTTACTTATTCCAGTTAGGGGATTGTGAGACATATCTTGGAAGCAAAAATGTGAAAGTTTTCAGTTATTTTTTAACTGGTGGAGTGCTAAATTATGTTTGGTCATCAAATTTTGTTCTTATGTATTTGCCCTGTCACAGTTTATGGGAGAATGCCCCTCGGCACTCTCCCATAAATTGTGACACGACAAATACCAGTAAACTAAATAATTTCATTTGAAAGATAATATGTGTCACCTCCTCAGAATGTGATATCTGTACTTCAGAATAGAACTTATATACTATTAAAAAAAATTAGGGGATATTTGAAAAAAGTGAGATATATGAAGAAATATATTTATATTTTCATCAAAAAGACAGTTGAGGCATTGCACTGTGACATCTGGTGAATGATTTTACCAATAGTTGGGTGTCTGACAAGCACACATCCCACGTACACATTGTCCCAGCACTGTCATGCTCCACACCAATTTATGCCTTGCTGCGATGTGACATAAGTCAAGCGTGGAATTATTCGAGGTCGTCGAGCGTACAAATTCCTGTTGCATAGGTGATTTCAGATAGACTGACCACTCACACATCTGTCGCTTGGTGCAGCTGCTGTCCAATTTCTGAGGCACTTTGATGGCGGTTATGTAATCCTGTGGTTCGGATGAAACGATCCTGGTTAGCAGTTGTCGCCCTTGGATGACCTCACCGATGTCTGTCATCAACATTGCCCATCTGATGGTAGCGTGACCACAACCTGCTAATCACCAATTGAGTAACGTTGAGAATTTGAGCCACTGCAGTGTGTCTGTTGCCAGCTTCCAACATGTCAGTGGCACATAAACATTCGTCACGTGTCAGTCTTTGCATACCTTAAAAGTTACGTTTCGACCAGAAACTATTGATGAACGAGTTTATACCAAAAAGAGAACGGTGAGATCTCCTAAAAAGCCTGTCCAGTACAAATGAAAATTTCAAAACGTACCCCACAGACATTAATGCGGCGCTCATGCAAAAAACATGCTCAAAGTTCTTCTTGTTGGCCGGTGACATTCATGATCCACACTAAACTTGGTAACATACTGATGTGTCCAATCATGCATATACAATACCATTTTCCGTAAATATCAACTTCAGTTTGGATATCCCCAACTTTTTTTTAATAGTACCAGGTAAAGGATTAATGTGAGGCACAAAGGGGATGGAATACAGAGCACAGGAGTCAGCAAACATGGTGTCAGCATGATAACTTGAACAAACATTAGCCAATTTTACCAAATGTGCTCTCTGAGTTCTACTCAAGAATGTCTTGAATGAGTTCGAAAACCAGTCGTGCCATTATTTTTTTTTCAGGAGTTAAGCCTCTTAGATTGTATTCTTGTTTGAGTATCTAACCTACAGGTGATGTCAGCCCGATAACTTAAACATTATCTGATTTTTACCAATTTGTCCTAATGCCTCTTAGGTTGTTTCCTAGTCAGTCAGTAGTTTTAGGTGCTAGTACATTCCATTTAGCCACCACAACTCAACTAGGGCTGAAACAGATGGCTCATTTTCAGAACCAACTAACCGAGGGCTATGGCCAGATAATATCCAGTTATTCGTGGCCATTATTCCACTGAATTTGGGATCACAGCTATAGGGATTGGAAAGCAGTCTTCTCAAAAACTATGCTGTAGTGTGTATACAAACGAACGTTGTCAAGTTTTCCACAACGTTCGTTTATATACAGACTACGGAATAGTTTCTGCGATTACTCAGTACTCACAAAATTGCCGATTATTAACAAACTCTTGATTGCCAAAGTCGCACACAGTTTTGAGGTGCAATCTGTCCCAAAGGAGAAACAGCAGATTTACTACGTTTTAACTGAGGAATGACGATCACTATCGATATTTTGGATAACCGGTTGACAGTTTTTTCTAATCGGTTAGGTAGGTAACTGGTTTCAAACTGGTTATCAGTTAACCATTTCAGTACTAAACTCGACCCCAGCATATCTGATGTGAAGCTCTTGTGTTTGCTTCTCATCTGCTACTTTTCTATTTCTTTTGTGATAGTCCATCTCTAGTTAACATGTCCTTGGGGGATGGATTATGTCTCGATTATAAATGGGAAGGGGGATTTGAAAATCTACATGCAAATCTACAAAAAAACATACATAGAATAGTAATATACCAACAAAATGCATTCAAATGCCTACATACACCAGAGACCAGGCAACTTTGGCGAAGAAGTCGCCTTGGATCATAGACTTTATTTACACTGCCTACAATAAAAAGTGACTTTGAAGTCACCTTGTGAAAATTTAGTCTACCCTGAAATTAGATGAATTTCATGCACAAAAAGAAAATAAATAAAAGAAAAAAAATAAGACATTTTGTTGAAAGAATTAAATGATGTTTGAAGTAGTATTCACAGAAACTAAAAATAAAATCAACTGATAAACAGATCAGGCACAACTTGAAATCAAATTAGTATACAGTACGTGTAGAGTGGATTGTAACTAAATCACCTGTGGAGTGGAGTTATCACCCAAGCTATAAATTTCAAATTTTGTACATATCGACAAAAAACACAAGCAATGTTTCAGCCAGTGGACCTCTGGGTTTAACACGGAGGTCCATTGGCTGAAACTTTGCTTGTTCGGGTTATGCTTTGCAACAAATTTGCAATTATTGCTTGGGTGGAATCTCCACTCTGTGAGTGATTTAGTGATAATACGCTCTCCATGTACTGTAGTTGAATGGAGCTGTAATAGTTTGGTATATATTTTTTGGTTCAAAATGACCTTTTTTCCAAATTACTTTTGTTGCACAAAATATCGCATCAAACCGCCATGAAAAATCAAGACCTCATAACTGCTCAAACATTTGTCAAGACAAAAGTTTGAATTCCATTGTTGCCACATCAAGTAATTTGATCTTTAAAATATATATTTTGATGGTCTTTAGACTTTGTTTTGCAAATAAAACATATTTTTGACTTGTTCTCATCAGTTTTCCTCACCTGGATGCTTCAAAATCAGATGGGAGCTATCAATTTTTTTCGAATTTTGTTGAAAAATATGGCCACCAGTGGCCATCTTGGATTTGGATATAAATTGTCCAACAATTCCTTTAGCACACCCTACAGGCTGCATCTCTCACCCAATCTTTTTCAAATTTCATATGTAGCTTTGTAGCAATGTCTAGATGGGAGCTATCAAATTATTTCTAATTTTGTTGAAAAGCATGGCTGCCAGTGGCATAAATTGTCAACAATTCCATTAGCACACCTTAAAGGCCACATTTCTCACTCGATCTCTTTCAAATTCCATATGTAGCTTTGGTGTGATGCCTAGATGGGAGATATCAAATTTTTCTGAATTTTGTTGAAAAACATGCCTAGCCAGCAGCCATCTTGAATTTGAATATAAATTGTCCAACAATTCCTTTAGCACACCCAACAGGCTATGGCTCTTACCCGATCAGTCCCAAGTTTCAATTGTGGCTTTGGGGCAATGTCTAGATGAGAGCTATCAATTTTTTTCAAATTTCGTTGAAAAACATGGCCACCAGTGGCCATCTTGGATTTGGATACAAATTGTCCATCAATTCTGTTAGCACACCCTACAGGTCGCAGCTCTCACTCGATCAGTCTCAAATTTCATATGTAGCTTTGGGGCAATGTCTGGATTGGAGCTCTTGAATTTTTCCGAATTTCATTAAAAAACATGGTCGCCAGTGGCCATCTTAGATTTGGCATATAAATTGTCAACAATTCTATTAGCACACTCTACAGGTCGCATCTCTCACCTGTGATCTTTTTCAAATTTCATTTATAACTTTGGTATGAAGTCTAGATGGGAGCTATCAAACTTTTCTGAATTTCGTTAAAAAATATGGCTGCCATCAGCCATCTTGGATTGGCATTTGAATTGTCAACAATTCCATTAGCACACCCTGCAGGCCTCATCTCTCACCCAGTCTTTTTCATGAAAATGTCATATGTAGTTTTGGTGTGATGTCTAGATGGGAGCCATCAAATTTTTCTGAATTTTGTTGAAAAACATGGCCGCCAGTGGCCATCTTGGATTTGGCACATAAATTGTCAGCAATTCCATTAGCAGACCCTACAGGCTGCACCTCTCACCCAATCCTTTTCAAATTTTATATATAACTTTGGTATGATGTCCAGATGGGATTTATCAAATTTTTCTCCATTCCACTGAAAAAGATAGCCGCTACCGGCCTTCTTGGATTTGACATATAAATTGTCAACAATTCCATTAGTACACCCAACAGGCCCCATCCCTTACCCGATTTTTTTCAGATTTCATTTGTAACTTTGGTGAGATGTCTTTTCTGTAAAAACTTGAGTGAGTGACATGGCATTCCTGGATCTTTCTATTTAGTTCATTTAACTTCTTGGACAAGTTGAGCTGCAGTGTCATTGACACTTTCATCTTTAATGGTGAAAAAACCTGAAATACCTGAGAGTAGCCTCAACAAGACATTTAGAAAGAGTTATTGAAGAGGTCTCTTCTTGTTTAAGTAATTTAATAAAAGTTACAGCTGTCATTGTTGAAAATGAAAGAAATGTGACGATTGAGGAAATTTGTTGAACCTTGGCCTTGTTTTAATCACTGTGTTTCCTTGAATAACCAATAAAAAGAGCTACTAATTGCATTTGAATCATCAGTACTGTCTGTTATTTATAGTTACGTTATATTTTAAGCATTTTTAGCTCTCCTGAGCGAAGCTCAAGGGGAGCTTTACTAATCACTTTCTGTTCCTCATCCCTCAATCGTCATCCGTCTGGCGTAAACTTGTCATTATCGACTTCTTCTCACAAACTCCTGGACCAAATTGAAACAAATTTGGTGTGCATATTCCTTATCATACGTCAATTCACGTTTGTTCAAATAAAGTTGGCATGCCCACAGGGGGCACCACAAGGGGCATAACTCTTATAGCACCCATAAATTTTTTCAAAAATTCAAAAAAATCTTCTCCAGAAACATTTGGTATATAACATCTCTAGGGCGGGGGGGGGGGGGGGGGGGGGGGGGGGGGGGGGGGGGGGGGTTCAGATTCAAGTTTGTTCAAATCGAGTCCCTGGGTTAATAATTGGGTGCCCTGTAGGAGCCCGAATTTTAACTTGGTGAATATTGAGGAAATTTCTTTAAAAATCTTCTTCAGATCCACTAGTCAGAATGCTTTTATATTTGGTATACAACATCTCTAAGGGGATTAGATTCAAGTTTGTTCAAATCGGGTCTCTGAGTTAGTATTTAGGCTCTCTATTGGAGCCCAAAGTTTAACTTGGTGCAATTTGAGGAAATTTCTTCAAAAATCTTCTTCTTCAGATTCACCAGTCAGAATCCTTTCATGTTTGGTATACAACATCTATAGGAAGGTCAGATTCAAGTTTGTTCAAATTGAGTCCTTGGGTGTATATTTGGGCTCCCTGAATTTTAACTTGGTGCAATATGAGGGAATTTCTTTAAAAATCTTCTTCTTCAGATTCACCAGTCAGAATCCTTTCATATTTGGTATATAACATCTCGTGTTGGGCCAGTTTCAGGTTTGTTCAAATCGGTTACCTGGGTAAATATTTGGACTCCCTATGGGAGCCCGAATATCAACTGCGTGTAATATGAGGAATTTAAAAAAAAATCTTCTTCTTTAGACCCTGTAGTCAGAATGCTTTCATATTTGGTATACAACATCTCTAGGAGGGTCAGATTCAAGTTTGTTCAAACCTAGTCCCTGGGTTGATATTTGGGCTCCTATAGGGAGCCTAGATTTTGACTTAGTGCAGTATAAGCAAATTTCTTTAAAAATCTTCTTCAGATCCACCAGTCAGAATCCTTTCTTATTTGGTATACAACATCTCTGGGAGGGTCAGAGTCAAGTTTGTTCAAATCTGGTCCCTGGGTTGATATTTGGGTTTCCTCTGGGAGCCCGAATTTTAACTTCGTGCAATATGTGGAAATCTCTTCAGAAATCTTCTTCTCCAGAATCATCAGTTAGAATCGTCTGATATTTGGTTTACAACATCTTTAGAGGGGTCAGATTCAAGTTTGTTGAAATTGGATCCCTGGGTTGATATTTGGGCTCTCTATGCGAGCCCAAATTTTAACTTAGTACAATATGAGGAAATTTCTTTAAAAATCTTCTTCTTCAGATCCACCAGTCAGAATCCTATCTTAGTTGGTATACAACATCTCTAGGAGGGTCAGATTCCAATTTGTTCAAATTGAGCCCCTGGGTTATTAATTTGGGCTACCTATATAGGAGCCTGAATTTTAACTTTGTGCAATATGAAGGAATTTCTTTTAAAATCTTCTTCAGATCCACCAATCAGAATCTTTTGATATTTGATGTACAACATCTCTAGGTGGGTCAAATTCAAGTTTGTTCATATCGGGTCCCTGGGTTAATATTTTGGCTCCCTATTTGAGTCCAAAGTTTAACTTAGTGCAATATGAAACATTTCTTTAAAAACCTTCTTCTTCAGATCCACCAGTCAGAATTCTTTCATATTTGGTATATAACATCTCAAGGGGGATCAGATTTAAGTTTGTTCAATTTGAGCCCCAGGCTGAATATTTGGGCTCTCCATGGGTGGGGGTGGGGTGGGGGTGGCATGTTAGTTCAGGTTTGTTCAAATCCATTCCTTAGTGTTTTTCTATAAAATTTGCCTTTCATGACTTCATTCCTTTGTATTGTTGATAAACCATGTCTAACTGAATGTGACCCCAAATACTTCTTTTAACCACTTTGGCAGGTGAACGATTAAGGCCACTTGGAAACCTGACTTTTGAGAGTTTTTTCTTACTCTGGTCTTACTAAAAATTCCTCCAAAATAACCAGAAATAAATGCTGTGTTCTGGCCCTATTAAGACCCTCAAGTTGTGCTGGTATTCACTTTGCATTTTTTAATAATGATGTTTAAGCATCCAGGTGGGTAAACAAACGAGAAGAAAAGTCAAAAACATGTTATATTTGCAAAATAAAGTTTAAATACCATAAAAATGTATATACATGTATTAAAAATCAAATTACTTTTTGTTGCAACAATTGAATTCAAATTTTTTTCTTCACAAATGTTGAGACAATTATGAGGTTTTTTGCTGGTGGTTTGATGCGATTTTTTGCGCAATAAAAGTAATTTGGAAAAAAGGTTGTTTAGAACAAAAAAATACAGACTGAACAAACTATTATAGCTCGATCTAACTATAATAGTTTGATTTCAAGTTGTGCCCTATCAGAAAAGAAAAACACATCAAGTGATCAGGCAAACCCAACATGTTTATGCTTACAGTGAAAATAAGTGATGGCTAGCAAAAGACATGTGATTTTATGTTCGAACATGTTTTCAAAACAACTTCTACATTAAAAACCTTGCACAGAGGGCATTTTTTTCTAGAATCAACACTTTGAGGTGAAAACTTTACTTTTAATTCTCATCAGTTGCTTCAGAAAAGGGTCCTTCTAAACACACGAATTACCTGGAATTCCTTAGAGTGATCTGAAATTCCTTAGAGTGATTTGTAATTTGTAAACATTATATACCTACTTTATTTGCAGCGTCCACAAATACATCATTCGTTTTTTTCAGTTATAGTAAAAATCAAATGAAATACTGCAGGGTGATGGTATAGCACTATTGTCTGTCTTCCTGTTTTGCCTACAGAAAAAGAAAAACAATAACAACAAACTAGTCTTAATTCATAAAATGAAGAATAAAATACAATAAAAACAAAAACATGAAAAGAGAAAAAAAAAAATCATGAAAAGAAAGTATATATAGCTCCACACACAAACCTTGTAGCTGCCCAATGGAATGATTATGTTGTTTCTGCTTCTAGATGAAGTGGTCCTGGCAATGGGTACTTACTTACTAGACGCTTGTCCTTGGACTCTGTCAAACAAGGTATTGTCATTTCTACAGGAAAGTAGTGCCATTGATTGGGATGTTTACATTTTACATGTCACTGCCATTGTGTATTAGGAGTTGACCATTTACCCAATTCGAGAATCAGACGACATTTGCAAAAATAAATCTTGAATGACTCAAAATTTTTAGTCGAGTTGTGACGAAGTCAAAAACTCGACTTATAGTTTGATGAATGGCGGGCAGGCGGGCATAAACAATTGGTTTCCAGACGATAACTTTATAATGGTTCAACCCACGTTCATGAAACTTCATAGGTAGGTTGGCCTCGGTGAGAGGAAGAATCTTATTTATTTTGGACTTGCTAGGTCAAAGGTCAAGGTCACACTGACCCTGAACATAGTAAATCATAAGCAGTTGGCTTCCGGATGATAACTTGACTATGGTTCAACCCACATTCATGAAACTTCATATGTAGGTTGGCCTTCATGAGAGGAAGAACCCTATTTATTTTGGACTCACTAGGTCAAAGGTCAAGGTCACAGTGGCCCTGAACATAGTAAATCAAAACAATTGGTTTCCGGATGATCACTTGATAATGGTTTGACCCACATTCATGAAACTTCATAGGTAGATTGGCATCAGTGAGAGGAAGAACCCTATTTATTTTGGACTTGCTAGGTGAAAGGTCAAGGTCACAGTGACCTTCAACATAGTAAATCGTAAACAATTGGTTTCCGGATGATAACTTGATAATGGTTTGTCCCACATTCATGAAACTTCATATGTAGGTTGGCCTTCATGAGAGGAAGAACCCTATTTATTTTGGACTCGCTAGGTGAAAGGTCAAGGTCACAGTGACCTTCAACATAGTAAATCGTAAACAGTTGGTTTTTGGATGATAACTTGATAATAGTTTGACCCACATTCATGAAACTTCATATGTAGGTTGGCCTTCATGAGAGGAAGAACCCTATTTATTTTGGACTTGCTAGGTGAAAGGTCAAGGTCACAGTGATCTTCAACATAGTAAATCGTAAACAATTGGTTTCCAGATGATAATTTGACAATGGTTCCACCCACGTTTATGAAACTTCATAGGTAGGTTGGCATTGGTGCAAGAAAGAGCCCTCTTTATTTTGGAATCTCTAGGTTAAAGGTGAAGGGCATAGTGACCCTTCATATTGTAAATTGTAAACAATTGGTTTCCGGATGGTATGTTGATAATGAGTAAACCCACTTTTGTGCTGTCACAACTCGACATTGGATCGGGGATCCTGTCGGCATTTTCATTTTTAAATGCCTCAAAAACATAGCTTATGATCCATCATTGGAACAGTCTCATTGGGTTTGTTGCAATGAGGGATTACCAGCAATGTTTTTTAGGCAAAATATGAAAAAATAAAATATTTGAATGGAGATTTTTGTGAATGGCACTGGAACGTTTTCAACCATTATGTTAGGTAAAGGGATAAAGAAGTAAAGAATTGAAAACCATGGTGCTTTTTTCCATTCTACCTCAAATTCTTGCAGTTCTTCCAGTTTGGTCTGAAAATAATCTTAAAAATACTTGCAATTTAACACTCAAAAATGTTCATTGAAAGTCCTTGAATCTGTTGTCAGAAATTTGTAGAACCCTGTTATATCATCCATAGAAATCTGATTACTGGTAGCCATTGAACATTAACCCTTTATCTGATGAATCTGTAATATCCACTGACCTAATTTTTAATTTAAACAGGTGAAAAAAATTTCAACAAAAAACTTATCTTGTGGCCCCTCATTGGATTAAGCTTGTCAGTCTCAGTCCATTAGGGGGTCACATGATATGGTTGTGTTGAATTTTTTGGAAATTTAAAAAAAAAAAATAATTAAAAAATTTGATACCGAGTGCATTGGGTAAAGTGTTAAACAGAAACACAATATATCAATGGTAATTTTCTGTACAGACATTTATTCAATATTCAACAAGTCATTCAATACTGTTCATGTTTATTTTCAACAGGATCTAGAAGTAGACACAATTCTGCATCATTGGCAATAGAGCTCTTCGAAAATCATCATGGGACTCATCTTTTACAGGTAGGTTGGAAAATTCTATCAATTTTGGCTTTATCATCAGATTCAGATTCTTTATTCACGGTATACATATATGTAAGATGTTAACAAAAATAAACATTATACAAGAGTAACAAATAGCATACTGTGGGAAGTGGCAAAGCCAGATTGGCTGTCTACCTGCTACCACATAAAGGAAAGAGAACGCACGAACAGACTATGACTGGATGGGTAAACATGGAGTGATCCATCTTATCTGTGATAGGGATGCCGGTTTTTCCATTCCTTGGGTCAACACTATGTTCTTGTGTAAAAAGCCAGGATAAAGAGCCAGCAGAAGGGTGGTGTTTTTGTTTAGGCAGAGAGCAACCTGCTTGCCAAATTACCATCATTGCTCCGTGTAAAGTTCAAGTGCCACAATCAGTCAAATCGAGTGGTTAATATCGTTCCAACTTGAGAAGATCATGATCTTTATAATTGGATGAGGGGTCTGTATCGTTGGGCGCACCATGGGGGTGAATGCCATAAACTAGCTGACATCATTTAGGTGTTGGCCAGTTCACCGCATGTGACTCCCCATAATTAGCCAACCACCTTGACCAAGCCCTTGCTTAACCCTTTGAACCCTGGTGGTATCTTCCAAGTCTGTTCAATGGCAGCAATTGGAAGAGTCCATATTCAGTATTTGGTGATAATATCCTCAACGTGCAGCCATGAGGCTTATTGATTGGTCAACCCCACACATTAACATAATAGACACCCCACTTAATTAATTTATGAAGTATCACGTTCCAGGGCTGGAAAACGGCCTCTGGTGTTCAAAGTGTTAAATACATGTTCCCAAACGCAAATCTTTTCCTCAAGAGTATTGTTTACAGCTTCTTAACTTTGTGTGTCTCTACGTGAGGTTAGTGGAGCAACTAGAGGGAAAATGCAGCAGGTTGCATTGGACGGGGATGCAAGATTAGGACATATCGCATGACTAGTATGTTTCTATTGTGGATTTGTTTAATTTGCTAATGGTCCACTATGATCAGTATTTACTAAGTACAGTCTGGGCAGTAGGGATTATCGCAACGGACACAAGTCGAATATGACGAAATGAATGTTGAGGTCAATGTTTTCTTAAATGTAGCCCTGTTACTGATATTTCGAACTGTGTCGTCTAAAGCATTCCATAGTTTCGGGATGGCGTATAGATGAAGTTTATCTAGGGTTCGTGTACATGTTTTGTCTATGTACAGATGTCCCGACTGCCGGGTTGTCCTACCAAGTGGATTGTCAGTAACCTTGAATGTATCATTAAAAGAAGCCAGTAATCTGCCATTTTGCCAGTCATGCGCGAACAGTAATGCATGCAATTTGAACAAATCATCAACTTTGAGTATTTTATTTTCCTTAAATAAGGGGTCTGTATGGGAATTGTATTTTTAGCTCAACTTTGGCGAAGCCAAATTTGAGCTTATGCCATGGCCAGTCGTCCGTCTGTCCGTCAACAATTCAATACGGCTCAGGCTAGAGGCCGCATTTATGAACCGATCTTTACGCAACTTCTTGGGTACCTTTGTTATGACCGTGGGACGAGAACGAGTGTTTTTGGGTCGGATCCGAAATTCAAGTTGGCCGCTGGCAGCCATTTTGTACAAAATTAGGTGCAATCAGTTTTTTGCACAGAACTTCCATATGAAAGCGCTGATTTGAATAATTTTTTGTATGAATGTTTAGTACCATGGGATACATCACATATAATACGGGGTTTTTTCTCTTGCATAAATTATACAAATTAGACTAACTTTAATGTTTTTTGGAGTTACTTTCAGCACTATAAGTGCAAATGCCAATACGGCTCGGGCTAGAGGCCGCATTTATGATCTTTATGAAACTTCTTGGGTACCTTTATTATGACTGTGGGACGAGAACGAGTGGTTTTGGGTCGGATCCGAAATTCAAGATGGCCACTGGCAGCCATTTTGTACAAAATTAGGTGCAATCAGATTTTTGCACAGAACTTCCATATGAAAGCGCTGATTTGAATAATTTTTTGTGTGAATGTTTAGTACCATGGGATACATCACATATAATACGGGTTTTTTCTCGTGCAGAAATTATGCAAATTAGATGAACTTTGATTTATTCAGTGCTACTTATACACAGTAAGTACACATATCAATACAGCTCGGGCTAGAGTCTGTATTTATGAACCGATCTTCACGAAACGTCTTGGGTACCTTTGTTATCACCTTGGGATGAGAACGAGTGTTTCTGGGTGCGGTCTAAAATTCAAGGTGGCTGCCAGTGGCCATTTTGTACCGAAATTAGGTCTAATCAGTTTTTTGTACACAACTTCTATATGGCTCAGGCTAGCGGCCGTATTGATGAACCGATCTTTACGAAACTTCTTGGGTACCTTTGTTATCACCGTGGGATGAGAATGAGTGTTTTGGGGTGTGATCCAGAATTCAAGATGGCCACCAGCAGCCATTTTGTACCAAAATTAGCGCAATCAGTCTTTTGTATAGAACTTCTGTATGAAAGTTCTGATTTGAATAAATTTTTGTATGAATGTTTAGTAACATGGAATACATCACATATAATATGGGTTTTTTTCTGGTGCAGAAATTATGCAAATTAGATGAACTTTGATTTATTCAGTGCTACTTATATACTGTAAGTGCACATGTCAATACGGCTCGGGCTAGAGGCTGTATTTATGAACCGATCTTCACAAAACTTCTTGGGTACCTTTGGTATCACCTTGGAACGAGAACGAGTGTTTCTGGGTGCGGTCCAAAATTCAAGATGGCTGCCAGTGGCCATTTTGTACCGAAATTAGGTCCAATCAGTTTTTTGTCACAACTTCTATACAGCTCGTATTTATGAACTGATCTTCACGAAACTTCTTGGGTCCCTTTGTTTTCACCTTGGGACAGGAACGAGTGTGTTTTGGGGTGCCTTTGTTATCACTGTGCTATGAGAACAAATATTTTGGGGTTCAGTCAGACCCACTCTGGGACTCAAAGATTTCTTTTCTAGTTTAGCATCTGACTGTCACCCACCTTTACAATTCTTTATCTATACATTTGTTACAGGCTACGGTCAGTATTTATGTACAGACCGTTACAATACTTTCTATATACCTTTGTTATCAGGTCATTATCTAGATGTTTGTCATTGCTGTGTCACATACTGTACATGTACATGTCTTAACAAGTTGAGCTACAGTGTCATTGACACTTTCATTTGTTATTTATTATTCGTATTGAACACTTTTGCATGATAACTAGTTTATTCATAGCTCTTGAATTGCCCCATGCTAAAATCCTGTATACCAGATGGCTATGAACCAGGGCGTAGTACAATATTTTCAGGACTTTACGTGGGAGAATATGTTTTACATTGTTGAGGCTATAATTTGCATGAGTTATTTTCGAGTATGGCCTAGATATATGAGCTTTGTAGGTTAAGTGTTAAGTATTCATCAATGCTTATTCCCAGAAAGTTAAGAGATTTTTCTGTCTCGCTTTCCCCGACTTTGCTTATCTTTTGATTATTTATTTTTTATCTCTTGACAGAAATTATTATTCTTACTTTTATTTGGGTTAAGTATAATATAAGAGGTTTTTTTTTAGCAGTCAACAGCAGTTGGTTTGCCAAGCACCATTCAAATATTTTTTTAACTTATCTGAACCAGAGCAGTGTACCGTGGTATCCGTAAATGATAATAAATTGAGTGATGTTGTGTTACTAATATCATTGATATATAAAAGAAAGATACAGGGCCCAGAATTGAGCCCTGTGGGACACCACAGTTTTGTTTTTCTGAGTCCGATTTGTGTTCTTTGTACATAACATACTGAAGCCTATCAGACAGGTAACTTCTGAACCAATTATTTGCGAGGCCTCGGATACCATACTTTTTTAGTTTCATGAGTTATCGTGTTGAAGGCCTTTGACAAATCCAAGAACAGTGCTAAAGTGCTGTTCTTTTCCTGTCTATTGTTTTCTATTGCAGTGCTTTTCAGAAGTTGGAGGATTGGGTGAATGGTGCTATGGCTTTTTCTAAATCCATACTGGTGGGGGTATAAAATATTGAATCTATTTAGAAAACATATCTGGTGTGTACTTTTGGAATTTTCGAAGAATGTAAGAAATCATTTAAGCGGTAGAGGCCTAAATTATTTTTCAAAGATGTTTTGAAACATGACTATTTTTTTCAGAAACACTATTACTATCAGCGATTGGAGCCTCCGTTTAGCAAGATTTTGTTCATAAATAACTGATTTGTTACAATTTTGAATAAAAATTTTTTGTTCTGCTGCTGAGTGCACATCATGTGGCCAGCAGTTATCAATAATCAATACCAATAAAGCCATGATAATGGCTTCTAGCACTCAACCAGTTAAGATCTTCCAGACATAAATTGCAAGGAGTATAAAAGACTATGAGATAATAAAACACTCCATATGAACAAAGATTATGTGTCTGATACATTTGTACCATCATATCATAATATACCATCATATCATCTAGTATATAAATTGTGAGTGTGTGATTCCATGACTCAGTGATTCAGTCCATGTTGATGGTTCGATCTCCACCTGCATCATCTGCATTGTGTCCTGATGCAAGACACTTCATCCCGATTGCTTATGTGTGAGCACTTTGGCACTGCATACTAAGCCATTGAACACAACGATGGTACATTTACCAGCCACTGATCATAACTGCTTGTGTCTTGTTAGTAGGTTGTAAATCTTTGAATCAAACGAGTCAGTGTTTGGGAAGCTGAACTGGTGACAACACTGGTTTAATTCATTTTATACTCCTGAGAATTTTCTTCAATTTTTATTTCTTTCAACTCATGTCTGACCTTCAGCAGCCATGAAGTGATTGTAGGAGTTCTGCAAGAAATTTTTTATATATTTTGGCCATATTTTTATTTGGTAATACAGCATATGTGAGCTGCATTAATAGTTTTGTAGTATCTCCTACGGAGAGAAGTCCTCATTGAGGGTGATTTAGTGGTAGTCGACTTGTTCCATACTGCATTTTCTGTCACACAAACGTTTCCCTGAAATCCATGCCATTTCCCTAAAAATCAACCTCAATTTCCCTGAAAATTTTTTTTGGAGGTTAACATGTCTGTACTGTGTCATAAATGGTAGTGTTGGAACAATCAATGTTGACTAGATTTTCGTTATTAATTGTTAGCCAAATTGAACATTGACTAATTTCCCCCTTGTACCAACCACAACATATCGCCCATACACAAAAGCCGGGTAGTTACCAGCATGCAGGCGTTGTTATGCCCCAACTTGAAAAGTGGAAGGGGTATCTAGTGGAGACCTCCATCCGTCTGTTCAGCCATTCGTCCGTCTTGCCATCCATACCAACATTTTCCCTTGTATCTCAGCCACTTCCACTCCGATTTGAATGATATTTGGTGTTGTGATAAAGCATCATGGGGGAATGATACTGGTGTAGCGTGAGTTTGGTGGATCAGGGGCAGTGGCACACACTTTGCGTTGCCCCTCTTGTTCAATCGTAAAATGATGTTCACAAAGTAACACACATATAGGATAATGGAAATTCATGGTGATATTTTGTTGAATACACCAAAGATTCGTGATATTTTCAACAACCTCAACTTATTTTTGAACTGAGTATACTCTTTCAAAATTATATGACACAGACACCAGTTCAACCCAAAATTTCCCAAGCTGAGTCTCCACTCAAACTAAAATTTAATTCTCAATTGGTGTCTTGAACTGGGTGGTCATAAGCCCTCAGAAACCAGTAATTGCCAACCTAACAAAGCATAGAAAGCCTCTTTTTTTAATAGTATTAGAACATTTTAACCCTTTACCCAACGAATCGCCCTCATCCGCCCGCGTAATAGGCAAATTCAGCAGCTGAAAAAATATTATTTTTCGAAAAATTTCAACAAAACCCTATCATGTGACCCCTCTTTGGAACGAGCTCGTTGAGCTCGTTCCAAAGAGGGGTCACATGATATGGCTTTGTTGAAATTTTTTTTAAAAATTAAAAAAATGATATTTAAAATAAGAAATTTTGAAATTGTCTGCATTGGGTAAAGGGTTAATAGAGACTACAGAGACTGTATTGAGCATTATTTCATGTGATTACTTATTATAAACTTTCTACATGACTACTCCTCCGTATTGATGCTCGGACTTTAATTGGAAAGTAATATTTCTTATTTGTATGTTTCTTCTCCTCCAAAACGAATTCCCAATTGTATCCCTCATGACGCAGATACTCCCAGTGGAGGACTAGACCCTTTCCTAAAGAGAGCGGAAGAATCCCTCTAAAATAGATATATCAACCAGTAACATTCATTTATCTTTCTTATCAGGTGTATTGTGAAGATGACCTATCAGAGAGTTGTAAACACAATTTGTTCTAACTGCCATGACTCAAGTTCCGACTGAAGAAATATTCCAGCTACATCATCAAGGCATTTCTTCTTCTAAGGCATGCTTAGATGATGTAGTTGGAATATTTGTCAATGGGGATAAAGGTTAAAAAACTCAGGAAATTTAGTTGTGGATAAATACATTTAGTAGTGGTGATGCATGGGCTTCCCAACATTTTATTATGCCCCTAACCTCCGAAGGAGGATTCGGGAGTATCTAGTTGAGACCTCTGCCTGTCTATCCATCCATCCATCCATGTGTCTGTTCATCTGTCCCAGTGTCTGTTCATACAAACGTTTTGGATTGTAATTTCAAAGCCATCAGTCTGATTTGGATTTCCTTTGGTTTGTTGATATACCCGCATGGGGGAATGGATATGCACAAGGAACGGGTTCCATCCAACAATGTTTCTTAGAAATATGGCCCTTTTTATGTGTACCCATACTATGTATGGTACACATAATGTCGGCATCCGGGGTGACCATCCATTGTCCGTCCATCCTTTGTCCGTCCGTCTGTCCGTCTGTCTGTCCGTCTGTCTGTCCGTCCATCCGTCCGTCTGTCCATCCGGCTTCCGTATCCATTTCTTTGGCATTCGATAACATGAAAAATATTGCTTGGATTGTCAAGTTACTTTATATTTGTGTTCAGGTTACTGATGTGCCGAGCTGTATAGTTTTTCGTGTAAATCGGATAATTTGATCCTGAGATATTAACCCTTTATCCTTCAAATTGAAAATTCCTCCAATCCCTTTGGCATTCGATAACTTGAAAAATATTGCTTGGATTATCAAGTTACTTTATATTTGTGTTCAGGTTACTGATGTGCCGAGCTGTATAGTTTTTGGTGTAAATCTGTTATTTTGATCCTGAGATATTAACCCTTTATCCTTCAAATTGAAAATTTCTCCAATCCCATTGGCATTCGATAACTTGAAAAATATTACTTGGATTGTCAAGTTACTTTATATTTGTGTTCAGGTTACTGATGTGCCGAGCTGTATAGTTTTTCGTGTAAATCTGATAATTTAATCCTGAGATATTAACCCTTTATCCTTCAAATTGAAAATTCCTCCAATCCCTTTGGCATTTGATAACTTGAAAAATATTACTTGGATTGTCAAGTTACTTTATAATTGTGTTCAGGTTACTGATGTGCTAAGCTGTATAGTTTTTGGTGTTAATCTGATAATTTGATCCGGAGATATTAACCCTTTATCCTTCAAATTGAAAATTCCTCCAATCCCTTTGGCATGAGATAACTCAAAAAATATCAATCCGATTGTAATGTTACTTTATATATTTATTCAGGTTACTGATGTGCTGTGCTGTATAGTTTTTTATGTAAATCTGATAATTTGATCCGGAGATATTAACCCTTTATCCATTAAATTGGACATTCCTCCAATCCATTTCTATATGTACCCATCCCTTGTATGGTGTACATAATGTTGGCATCCGTGGTGGCCCTCCATCATACAGCTTTCTACTAGTTGTGCGTATGGGTACACATCTGACGATTTCATCGGCCTATTTTTCACTCTTTTGACTTAGAAAATTTTTTGCCATGGCATTATGACACCACCAGGGGCATATGCCATGCTTCACATTGCTCTTGTTTAACTGGTTGAGTGCTAGAAACCACTATCATGACAACAATTGTAAAGTGCTGAAAGCCGCTATATAGGCTTTAGACTGTACGTGTTTGCTTGTCGCTTGCTCAGCAGTATAAAAAGAATGGGTTGCCTAAAATTGTTTTGTTACCATTTATTTATGAAGATCATATTGCTAAACTAAGGCTCCCCTTTCTGGTAGCATGATATCTTTGAAAAAAATACTCCTGTTACAAATCACCTTTGAAAAATAATGTCGCACTCTACCAGTTTGCATGTTCGTGTGTACCAAACTCAAATTGGTCATGCTGGGATCCCAACGTCCCCATTTAGCCACAGACTTCCATTTCTTATTAACCTACCTTACAATTGTTTACTACAGGCTTGCACTACAGTGGAAGTCCGTATCTCGGAAAATATACTTTCTATTTAGATCTTTCCCAAGCGATTTGGGAAAGAAAAGTGGTGCAAAACCACCAAGAAAAAATAAGCCAAAACTGGGTCGAGTGCTACAGGTGCACACCCAGTAGGGGACGCTCTTTTCTTAGTACAAATCCACGGCTTCCAGTAACCAGTGTGCAAGCAATAACTAATGAATCATTCTTTTTTCGTCCGCCTATGTGGCGTGACGTCCATTTGCATTCAGAAACAGTGATAATTCAACTCGTTGATAATGGTTACCTGTTTACTGGAATTATGGATCTGAGGATTGTATAATAACAGGACTGTGTTTTTTTTTTATTCTCTTTATTATTTTCAACCACATTTTTATTGTATTTTATATATTCTCCGTGTTCGCGCGCGACTTTTGCATACCGTGCGTTCGGACATTTAATGTTTTGGTTGATAAATTTATGTTATCCTTTTGGATACTATCATTATTATTGGAGGTAGGTATCAATGAGGGGCTGTATGGACAGGATTCCTCCTCTCTGTTGAGGGCAGAATTTCTGTTTTTTGGCCCCTGTCGGCCATCTGGGTTCAGTTGTGTTCCCGCCGTTCCTTTATTTTCTGCCACCTTTCTCTAGTAGTTGGGGGTGTTCTTCTACTTTCTACATCTGTTGAGTTCACATTTTACTTCTACTGCTCTCACCTCTGTTATGCCCAGGACTGTTCCTTGAGGGCAATGCCTTTTGCCCATGCTTGTGGTGCACTCTCTTGGCCGTGGGAGGAGGGGGGAGGGAGGGGGAAACACCATCCTTCAGGGTCTCCCGACACGACCATGTCTGGTGAGAGTTATACCCCCTCCATGGGGGAGGTGCAGTCTTTCCTGTGGTGGATACAGCGGGAGCTATTGAGTTGTCTGCTGAAGAGATGCCTGGTTCCGGGACTATGGTCCCTCTCCAGTCGACATCTGAGGCTGTCACTAGGGTTGTGACTCCTCTTTTGGAGCCGAGCTCGGATGCTCTCTCCCCTTTTCCACCAGTTTCAATAGCTCCCATCGTATCTGCTGCTACTGCTGTTCCATCTGCATTGTAATCGGTCACCTTTTCAGCCGGCCTCGGCTTATCCCTGCAGGGGTCTGCAGCGATGTCTGGTATTGTGGACGTGGAATATCGGCCTCAGCCTTACCTGACTTCAACTCGGCGAAGTCGGAAGGGGCTGCCGACCGAACCCTCTGCTGTGGCCTTTCAGCCGTTGAGCACAGCAGTTTTATCCCTGCAGGGGTCTGCAAAGATGTCTGGTAGTGTGGACGTGAGGTATTGGCCTCAGCCTTCCCTGACTTCAGCTCAGCGAAGTCGGAAGGGGCTGCCTACTGTGGTCTCTCAACTGTTGAGCACCGTAGTAGTTTTCTCATTGGATTCAGATATTCATGGTGGGGCCACCATGAACTCCGTGGCATTTCCATCCACGCATTGTGGTCCCATGGCATGTTTTGTGGGACCAATGCCTTTTGTGCAGCCTGGACCTTCTGTCCCTCAGATGTCCATGGCGACTCTCCTGAGTTCCTGCTCTGTAGATCCTCGAGGTATGTCATACCCCTATACACATCTGCCTTCAGATGTTTCGACTGCCGCCCGTCGCCCCGCTTCAGGTGTATTTGAGGATCGTGACCCTTCACTGGTTAAAAGGGCCAGGAGTGAAGCCACTTTGCTGGTTTGTTCCCACGTCAAACCGGCCGACACGGGCAGTGAGCTTAGGGAGGCCCTCTCCTTGCTCACTCAGTTCTTTCCTAGGGTCTTCCTGTCGCTTCCAGCAAGGCTACTAGTGGTTTCCAGGCACCCCCTGTGGCTCCGCCTCCTGGGATTGGAAGCAGGCCGCTTTCTGAACCCTCATGTGTGCCTACACCATGGGAGGCATCGGCTGGTTTGCCCATGATGGGCTATGTGTCTTCTGACTCAGAGGATGAGTCAGACATACCTGACGTCGAGAGCCAACAGTCTTCTGACTTGGGGGCAGCTCTTGACTTTGTGTTTGAGTTCCTTCCAGATCTCAAACCATCAAACCAGCCAACAGTGTCAGCCAGGCCACGATCATCGGTAGTGCACCTACAGCCTGTGGAGCAACCTGCTTCTGGGTGCCTTTGACCGTGCCAGTCAGTACAGGTGGTTGAAGCGTTTACAGCTCTTGACTCTAAGCTGAGTTCCAAGGCTATGAAGACTTCGTTCTTCACCAGGGTTTTTTGCCTCCAAGCCCAAGTCGGCCATTATTCCTATGGCGACTCTGGAGTCCCTGTTGGGCTTATTGAGAGAGATGCTGGGTATGCTTTCTCTCTCGGATCACGTCGTCTCTGCTTTAGCTGCTTATCTGCCTCCAGATAAGTTTGACGACATACAGGCTCCTTTGTGTGTGCTGTCCAAGGCACTCATGCATCTTTCTCACACGCATGCCTGTAACACGGCTAACTTGGAATTAGTTTGCCGGGATGCTGTGTTGGACACAAGCTGCTCCATGGTTCCATGGCGACAGTCCAGGATGACATCCTACATCATTTCAAAGATCAGATGCTGCTTCGTCAGCTTGATCAGCCTTCTGTTGGAGGCAGGAGCCGTCCAAAGCCTAACAAGCACCCTTCGGCTTCATCTGCAAAGCATAGGGCTGATCTTCCTGCTTCTTCTTCTTACTCACGAGGTAAGGGTAAACATCAGGAGGGAGGACTCGGGATTCTTCATATAGCAGAGCAGGTGGTTTCTCCTGTAGCGGGCCTTGCTGGGGCTCGAAATGAAGGTCCTCACCTCGATTCATCCCAGGTTGGAGGAAGGATATCAGAATTCGCTGACCATTGGACCACCATCACATCCGATCCTTGGGTGTTAGATGTTGTTCGGTCCGGGCTGCGAATATCCTTCCGGAGGCACCCCACTCTGTTGAGAGTGCCTGTTCCAACACAGGTTCCTTCAGACGTTTCACGTCAGGAGCTTTTGATCACGGAGATAGACAATCTCCCGTCAAAGGGGGCGATCGAGGTCATCAAGAACATTCAGTCAGTGGGATTTTATTCCCGCCTGTTCTTGGTGCCGAAGAAGGATGGCCCACTCCGACCGGTTATCGATTTGAGTATCCTGAACCAGTCTATTATTGCTCCCAAGTTCAGCATGGAGACTTTTCAGGTCAGTTCGCTGCTCCATTCACCAGGGAGATTTCACTTCCAGCATCGACCTGCGAGACGCTTACTTTCACGCTCCGATTCATCGGACATCGCAAAAGTATCTCAGGTTTGCTTTTCTGGGGCGAGTTTACTAGTTCAAGGTCATGCCTTTCGGCCTCAACCTGGCTCCTTGGGCCTTCACCCGACTGATGTCGCATGTAATAGCCTTCCATCCCTCACAGTCCAGGGTGACTACTTCGGCATATCTAGTCGATATCCTCCAGAGGCATTCCAATGCTGCCTTTCTGGAATCAGATGTCGACACACTGTTGAGCCTGCTCACGTCGCTAGGGTTCAGAGGAGAAGTCAGACCTGATCCCTTCTCAGTCGTTTTGTCATCTGGGGATGGACTTCCGTAATCAGTTCAATACGGTGGCAGTTCCCCTGGCAAGGGCTGTGATTCTCTCAGTTTTTGCCCTGACTCAGTCCATGTCTGCGACAGCTTTGAGTATTCTCCGCCTGCGGTTCGGTGACAGATCTCATTCCTCTAGGTCGGCTGAATGTCAGACCTCTCCAACACTTTCTGCTCAGTCATTGGATGCTGAATGTTGATCCTCTGGATCTGGTGCTTCAGTTATCAGAGTCTCTTTATCGTCACCTTCTCCCCTGGACAGATGTTCAGTGGATTACGCTAGGGGTTCCGTTGGATCCATGTCCGATCGTGTTCTGATGGAGGATGCCAGCGAACTTGGATGGGGTGCGACCTCTAGGTCTTTCCCTTCACGGGCATGGGACCAGGATCAAGCAGCTCTTCACATCAACCGCAAGGAGCTTCTTGCTCTTCTTCTGAGTTTCCGGCAGTGGATCCCCCACCTTTTGAATCTCCAGGTCCTTCTGTTGTCTGACAATTCAACAGTGGTTGCTTACATTCGGAACCAGGGCAGCATGCACTCGGTTCCCATGTACGAATTGGCTCGGGATCTTCTTCTGCTCACTCAGGATGTCAATGCTGGAGTGGTGGTTTGTCACATTCCTGGTCATCTGAATGTCCTAGCCCACTCCCTGTCCCGAAAGGGCAGGGTCATTTCCACTTGAGTGGATGCTCCACAGAGCAGTGTTCCAGTCGCTTTGCAATCTCTGGGGTCGTCCCCACATCGATCTCTTTACGACTCGTTGGAACCATCAGGTGGACACTTTCGTGTCCCCGTGTCCAGTTCCTCTGGCTTTTGCCATGGATGCTCTGTCATTCGATTGGAATGATGTTGTCGGCTACGACTTCCTTCCAGTTCCGGTTCTGGCTCAGGTTTTAGCCAAGATATGAACCTGCAGTTGTCAAATCTTCTGATTGCTCCCCTGTCGCCTCAGCGGGTGTGGATCAATCAGCTCTGCTCTCTGTTGGCAGCAGTTCCGGCACGTCTCCCTCTACGTCGCAACCTTCATTACCAAGGTCACCCGAGGAGGTTTCACATCGACCCGACTTCACTGTGCCATCACGTATATCTTTAGTTAGGTCCTGTCTCCTCCATAGAGGTTTTTTGAGACGAGCAGTGGAGAGCATTTCTTCTTCGAGGAGGCACTCCACTGGTTTAGCCTATGCGGCTAAGTGGAAGGTCTTCTGTCAATGGTGTGCCGATCACTCTGTTGATTATGCCAATCCTTTGATTTCACAGATTGCGGGGTTTCTGGTATATCTGTTTGATCTCGGGGTCTCCAGTCTGTTACCATCAAAGGGCACAAGTTCGTATCGGCACTAATCCATACCTCTCCAAGCTTGTTCGGCACTTTTCCTTGAAAAGGCCTAGGACTTTGCAGCTTACCCCAAGATGGAATCTTTCTTGGGTGCTGCTTTTCTTGGGGGGGGGGGGGGGGGGTGGGGAGGAGGGTGCCATTCGAACCTTTATCCCAGGTGGATATGCATTTTCTCACATACAAGACAGCTTTTCTGATGGCTTTTGCCTCTGCCAGATGGGTAGTGAGCTTCACGCCCTCTCGGTTGACCCGGCCTTTTTTAGGAGCTCTCCCAACAGTGTTACTTTTACCACTGATTGCTCCTTTCTGGCCAAGAATCAGATACCAGAAACGACTCCTATCTGTATCAGGGCTCTTCTTTCTGCTGAGGGTAACTGCCCTTTGCTTTGTCCGGTTCGGGCAATTCGCATTTATCTCAATTGGATGGGAAGTTCATTAGGAACGGCAGAAAACTATTTTTTGTCTTGCTATTCACGCAGCTTATGCTCGTCTAGCGACTGATGATTGTATTACCAATCGTATTTCTGCCCTCGAGGTGCATGCATTGTCTACCTCTTGGGCTTATTTTAACTCCGTCAAGTTGTCGGATGTTATGCAGGCAGCCTACTGGTGAAATGCTTCTACTTTCTCCATCTTCTATCTGCGTCAGTTGCAGGAGCAGCGAGGGGACCTTTTTTTGCTTTGGGCCCTCTTTCTTCTGCTCAGGCTGTTGTCTACCCTAGCCATTAGGCTTCTTACTAGGTCAGTTCCAGCTCTGTGCTGTTACTGCCCTTTCTGTCTGTGCGTTGCACAGAACCATAGCCTCATCTCTCATTGTCTTTTACTAATGTTTGTGATGTTGTGGTTTGATAGGCCTAGGAACCTCTTCCTCTGTCCACAGTTCCAGTGCAATTGGGTTATGTGGGGGTTGGTTATGTGATTCCCTCCATCCTGTTGTCTATTCAGCCTGTAGTAAACAATTGTAAGGTAGGTTGATAAGAAATTTAAATTTTATAGTAAATTTCCTTTCTTATTATACCTACCACAATTGTTTACATGGAGGCCCTCCCGTCTTCTTATTCGGGTAAGAATCCTTCCTCCCTGCTGATCACATAACTCCAATGTTGGCAGATTCAAAAGAATGATTCTTTAGTTACTGCTTGCGCACTGGTTACCGAAAGCCAGGCATTTGTACTATGAGAAGAGCTTCCCCTACTGGGTGTGCGCCGGTAGCGCTCGACCCAGTTTTGGCTTATTTTTAGCTGTGACTAGCAGCTCTATAAGTGGCAATGTCGGTCTGTCTGTCGGTCGGTCGGTTGGTCGGTCGGTCTGTCTGTCTGTCTGTCTGTCGGTCGGTCGGTCGGTCGGTCTGTCTGTGACCAACGAGTTTCAAAACTCAATAACTTTTGAAATACTTGATGGAATGACTTTATATTTGGCATGTAAGTGTATCTTATTGATGTCTAGCCACCATTCAATGCATGTGTTGTTCCAAATATTTTTCTTGGAGTTATGGCCCTTGATGAACTTAGAATTTTGTGACCAACGTGTTCCTAACACCACCTGTCGCAGCTACGGCATCGATGTCGCGATTTTTTCTTGGTGCTTTTGTTCCACTTTTCTTTCCCAAATCGCTTGGGAAAGATCTAAATAGAGAGTATATTTTCTGAGTTTGGGACTTCCACTATAGTGCAAGCCTGTAGTAAACAAAAGTGCTAGGTATAATAAGAAAGGACATTTACTATAAAATTTAAATTTTCATGAGACCCACTGCATGTGTGATTTAAGTTCAAGAAAGCAAATCTAGTCCTGTAAGTTCATGATTACCAGTTTACCAGCAAGAGAAAATCGATATCTAACACTCCAATCCAGATGAAAATATCCTGACTGAAAAATTAGGAGGGGGGGACTATACCCCCTACAACCCCTCCCCTTATAGTTACGCTCATGTTCCTTATTAATATTATAATTACTTTCTAATTTTCAAGTGATGTTATAAAAATCAAACTGCGTATAGAATCAGTAGGGTAAAAATTCAAATGTAACATTTTCATGGAGATTTATGCTAATACTATGATTTCCTGAACACAAAGACACAGTGCTCAGGTGTTTCTGTCACTGTCACTACCATATCCCAGTTAAAATGTTTGTGTATCTAATGATGTATTGAGAAACCTGTGTGTAATCTTAGACAAACAGCTCACATTCCAGATAATTAACGGCCATGCTTTCCTTTTAAACGTTGTTTAATTTTGAAATAGTTCGAACTGTGCTCAATTTATTTAGGTATACACACCTTGAGTTCCCAGATTACTTATTGACAGTACTTATTTCTGATAATGATGGTATAATATGTTGTAAAGGAATGAAGGGACTTGCTTTGATACTTGTGTATTTGTTGTTGTACTGTCTTGAGGCATGTGGCATTATTTACTCTGACTTTTCCGCTGCTACCTTTACCAAAAATGTGAAATTTCAAAGTGTACTCTTTTCATTCGATGCAAGTGCACACATTCAACTGTGGCTAACCCTTTACCAAATAAATTTGCTGCATCCACTCACATAATTTACAAGTTGAGCAGTTGAAAACACTTTCAAAAAACTGCCAAAACAATATCATGTTCCAGTAAGACTAAAATACTCACCCTCTGATTGGGCGAGCGCTTGTGTAGTTTTTTTATGTTTATGGCTACAATGGCATCTGTTACTGTTTAACAATACCACCCGAAATATTTTGAAATGAGGTTGCCCATGTTTCAATTATTACATCAACAGAATGACTTACAAACCGCTTCATTTTTGTAGATTTTTCACATGTGCAACAGACGATGTTCTGATTGATGTGTTGTTTAAATTACAAATCAGTTTATGATTTGAACAAAGAGGGAGTGATCTTGACCTTTATCTGATTTACTGATTATTTGTTGAATGACATTGTGGGGTACACAGGAGTTTCATTTACTAAACTTGTTATTCCCCTGACTTGAAAAGTCAAAGGTGTATCTAGTGGAGATCTCTGTCCATCCATCCGTCTGTTTACCTGTCCATCCATACCAACATTTTTCCTTGTATCTCGGCCACTGCTACTCCAACTTGAATGATATTTGGTGTTGAAATAGTGCATCAGGGGGGAGACGATACCCGTTTAGCTCGAGTTCCTTCAACACATTTTTCCAAAGTTATGCCCCCTTTTCACTCTTTCAACTTAGAAAATTTTTTGTGGATCGGGGGCATTGGCACATGTTTACTGTTGCCCTCTTGTTATCATTAAAAGTTGCCTTGTTCATTTCACGATGTGCTTTTTGAGCTATGGGCATGGTCTTATTGGAACCTGTATGTTATGGTGATGAATTGTTAACATTATCTGAGGTCTCGGCGCAGAGCGTATGTTCAACCTCTTTTGCATTTCGGTTTAATGTAAGCTCTGAGCTGCAAACCACAGACCATGTTACTGTCAATTCATCACAATAATTTGTAATTTGTCCCCTCATTGGGCAAAGGGTTAAAGGCCTGATTCCATCTTTGATCACTTGTTTCTGCAGCAGAACAAGTTCTCCAACATGCATTCTCTGGGTGAAAGTTGCATTCTAAGTACCTTAGCAATTGTTTCTTGTTTCTAGGCATGGCTTGGCCTACATAGGCAGCCAAGACAGGCCTACAAATAACTGTAAAGCAACAGGACATAGACTGTCATATGTGTAGCAAAATTGTATATAAATCTTGAGTTTTTTAAGGGTTAAATGAATAATTTATCTTGCCAGTTCATTTATCATACATCCAATTGGAAATGTCTGTTAAATGAATATTGATTCTAGAAGTAATCTCTCAATTGAAAATAATCTTTATTTTTAAGAAACTATTAAAATATTCCATGATTGAAAATCTGTGGGAATGCCAGAAAGTGGTGCAGTGCTTGATTTAAGTGGCAGACAAGTTCTACTCTACTGATATTATAGGGCCAAGGTAATCAACACCTGGGGTGAGAGTCCTCTGAAGTGGGAAACATGATGATAAATGATTGGCTAAACCTGACTTTATACTTCTGTTGTCATAACAATATAGCCATAGATTCTAGAGATGATCTTAAACTCCAATAAATAAATAAATATTAGTTAAAAAATAAAATTTGCAATCAGCATTAGAGAAAAGAATTTTTTTTGTTATATTTTGTTTTGGTCAAAAACCATGAAATAAATTCTTATCTTATCTGCTCTTATCATCAGAAAGCAGGTAAATAACCAACTTTTAGATAATGGAGTATCCTTTCAAATACAGGCCAGTTGTGAACCTATTATAACAAGTTTGAGCATTGGGGATTCAGATGCCTAAATAGAATTATACTGCTTTTTGCTTCTAAAACATAGCTAGCAACCTCAGTGGAGGGATCTCATTGAACACTTCATATGGGGGTCAGAGACTATGTTTTGCAGGTCGTTTTGTAAATCACAAGAGAGTGACTATTGTTCTCCTGGGGAAAGTTTCAGGAGGATGAGCCCATAATATAGTAGTAGTCATTTCACTATGATTGGAAACCCTGTGCCATGGGTTGTTCTTTAATACCATCCATTGGATGCTGTTAATCATCAAAGGTCATTATCGACTGACAAATTTTGTGGTTTTATAATGGGTACTTTAACATGTAATCAAGATGAGGTTCTATGAACAATAGTCAAATACCTTGGCAGTGGCTTCCAGTAAAGTCTTGGCTGCATCTAGAGGTAGCCAAGACATAGCTAGCTAGAAATCACTGCTATGCCACTAGATTCACAAAGTATGGTGTAATAGAAAGTCTGGAAAATTACCCCCAAATTACCTAGTGTCCCTAAAGGATTAAACCTTTGAGACTTTAATTATCCTGACATTCAAACATCACTGGAAATTCAGTTTCTTCAATATTTTTTCAAAATGCTACGTCAAACGTCGAAAAGTACAAATAATAAGATATTTTTCACATTATTGATTATCTGGTTGAGGGCTAGTTATTTTTGGTGATCTGAATTTTCTATTTAATCTTGTTTTAATACAAATTATTGGAGAGTGCCCACAGGCACTCTCCAATAATTTGTAATAAAACAAATTTATATAAACAAAATATTATTTGGTTCAACTGAATATGAAATATAAGCAAGGAAAGTGTTGCTTTTGCTCTGGTATCCTCATTTTTTGAAAGCCCTAACTGTGGCTTCTAGCACTCAACCAGTAAAGAATTATATTAGTATTTTAAGCTGCGATAACATTTGGCTCAACGGTTGTCACTGATCACTCTTTGGGAAAAAATAGGAATTGAGGTTAAACTTTAAAAAATCAAAAAATAATAAAACAAATGATCACAAATTATCAATGCGCTGTTTGATATCGTACGTGATAAGACGTACAAAAGTATCAACACGCAGTTTGATTTCGCACATTATAAGACGTACAAAAGTATCAACGACGCGCTGTTTGATTTCGTGCGTGATAAGATGTACAAAAGTATCAACACACTGTTTGATTTTGTACGTGATAAGACGTACAAAAGTATCAAAGGGTTAAAAGAGACTTGGCACATTTCCATTAGTTTTATTGTTGGAGGAAGCCTGAGTACCTGGAGAGAACCAGTGGCAAGCAACTATAAGACTCAATGCTCTAACTCTGTACAAGCAGGGTTAAAATTGGTTGAAGGCAAGGGCTCCATTACTGTGTAGTATGCCTCACTACAGAGTGCCACCTTGCTCCCATGTGAGCATTCAACATTAACAGGGTTCCCACGCCTCCTTGAATTCCTTGAAAGTCCTTGAGTTTCAAAAGCCCCTCCCAAGGACCTGGAAACTCCTTGAATTTTGAAGCACCTCCTGGAAACTCCTGGAATTCTGAAAAAATCGAGTCGGTTGCTCACTGGATTAATTCAGCTCCTAACATTTTTCCTTCTTCCCAACACATGGTCGCTTTATACTCCTTGAAAACCCTGGAATTTCACCCAGCTGACTCCTGGAACCTTCTTGAAAAATTGATCTGAACCTCCTGGAATTCACTTCTCAATTCGGTGCAGGAACCCTGATTAAGTGCCTTGCCCAAAGACACAATGCAGTTACTGCTGGTCAGGACCAAACTGTGGACCTCATGGTTTGAGGCTCAATGCTCTAACCACTGAGCCACCACATTCCTGTTTGTATCAATTAACCCTTAGATACTTTTCAGGAGAGCTACAGTGATCACTCACCGTCCGTCTTCCGTCATCCGTGAACATGGTGTTTGCATCATCTCCTCCCAAACCGCTGAACCAATTTAATTGATATTTGAGATAATAGTTTGTAATGACATCGCAATTTGAATTTGTTCAAATCAAGTTGCCTCGCCCCTTGGTAGGGCCACGCCCAAAAAGTGTGCTTAAATCTTAAAAAATCTCCTCATGAACCAGCGATAGCAGAGACTTGATATTTGGTGTGCAGCTTCCTTTTGAGGTGCAAACTCAGATTTGTTTAAGAGAAATTCGAGGAGATATATTTGCCTTTGTTATGGGAGGAGCAAGAATTTTTGCCCCGCCCAAAATTTCTATTTTCCAAAGCGAGAGGCAGATTTGAACCAAATTTGATATGAGGGCTTATTGGGTCATAAGTACTTAATTTTTGCCCAAATTTTTCCCAGCACTATTTATAAGGGGGTGGGGAGGGGGGAGAGGATTTTGTTAAATGGTCCCAGATTATACTTATTTTATTGACTGGAGATTTCACGTCCAGGGCAGGAATATCTTCCAGCAGCATGAATGGAGTTAAGCCTCAGGTCTAAGCTTCTAATTATTTTCTATGACACGTGGATGAGAGTAATTGACTCCACCCCTGGACACGATGTCATTCCATCGCACTAAGGTTCCCAGCTTACACCCATATCCATTTAAACATCATCCCTGTACAAACCCCAGGAAGTGGAGCAGTGCTTGTTCACTGTGGGAAACCTGGTGTGTTTTAATAAAAAAAATGCTGAATAGGGCCTTGAACACCAATAGATAAATAAATAAAAAAGATTTAAGCATCTGGGTGAACTAGAACAAGTGAGATTTATTGTCTTTTTTAGCTCAACTTGACAATGTCAAGTATGAGCTATTGGGATGGGTCGTGATCTATCGACCTTCTGTACATCTGTACATCTGTCTGTACATACATACATGTGTACGTCCACAATTCCTTTAACACACTGTACAGGTCGCAGCTCTCACCCGATCAGTTCCAAATTTCATACGTGACTTTAGGGCAATGTCTAGATGGTATTCTTTTCGAATTTTGTTGAAAAAGATGGCCACCAGTGGCCACCTTGGATTTGGATATAAATTGTCCAACAGTTCCTTTAGCACACCCTACAGGCCGCAGCTCTCACTCGATCAGTCCCAAATTTCATACATAGCTTTAGAGCAATGTCTAGATGGGAGCTATCAAATTATTCCTAATTTCGTTGAAAAACATGGCTGCCAGTGGCATACATTGTCAACAATTCCATTAGCACACCTTACAGGCCACATTTCTCACTCGATCTTTTTCAAATTCCATATGTAGCATTGGTGTGATGTCTAGATGGGAGCTATCAAATTTTCCTGAATTTTGTTGAAAAACATGGCCACCAGCAACCATCTTGGATTTGGATATATATTGTCCAACAATTCCTTTAGCACACCCTACGGGCCGCAGCTATCACCTGATCAGTCCCAAATTTCATATGTGGCTTTGGGGCAATCTCTAGATTGAAGCTATCAAATTTTTTCGAATTTCCCTGAAAAACATGGCCACCAGCGGCATTCTTACATTTGGCATATAAATTATCAACAATTCCATTAGCACACCCTACAGGCTGCATTTCTCACCCAATCTTTTTCAAATTTCATATTTGGTGTGGTGGCTAGATGGGAGCTATCGAATATTTGTGAATTTGTTGAAAAATATGGCCACCAGCAGCCATCTTGGATTTGGATACAAATTGACAACAATTCCATTAGCACACCCTACAGGCCGCATCTCTGACCTGATCATTTTTGAATTTCATGTATAGCTTTGGTGTAATATCTAGATGGGAGCTATCAAATTTTCCTGAATTTCGATAAAAAATATGGCCGCCAGTAGCCCTCCTTGATTTGGCATATGAATTGTCAACAATTCCATTAGTACACCCTGCAGGCTGCATCTCTCATCCAATAGTTTTCATATGTAGTTTTGGTGTGATGTCTAGATGGGAGCTATCAAATTTTTCTGAATTTTGTTGAAAAACATGGCTGCCAATAGCCATCTTGGATTTGGCATATAAATTGTCAACAATCCCATTAGCACACTCTACAGGCCACATCCCTCACCCCTTCTTTTTCGAAGTTTTGTATGTATCTTCGATGTGATGTGTAGATGAGAGCTATCAAATTTTTCTGAATTTTGTTGAAAAACATGGCCCTCATTGGCCATCTTGGATTTGGCATATAAATTGTCAGCAATTCCATTAGCAGCAAGTCTGAAAATTAGTAGACTGTCGTCTGCAAAATGAGGTCCCCAGAGGGTGAATTTGGTGATGCTACCCTGCACAGCAGGGTATCATCACAAAATATACCCTCTGTGAACCTCAAGTCTGGATCAAGGTCTCAAGCCAAAACAGAAAGATGCACCTAGAGGACACATTGGCCCATTGTATGGGATAGCATCAGCAAATTCACCCTCTGGGGACCTCATTTTGCAAATGGCAGGTTGCATATATTCAGACTTGATTAGCAGCCCCTACAGGCTGCATCTCTCAGCCAATCATTTTAAAATTTCATATGTAGCTTTGGAGTGATGTCTTTTCTGTAGAAACTTGAGTGAATGACTTTTGGATCTTTCTATTTAGTTCAGTCCCTTCTTGGACAAGTTGAGCTGCAGTGTCATTGACACTCTCATTTATTACTGGAGTTTAACAACACTTTTGATAGCCAGTTTTATGGATGGTGGAAGCCAGAATACAAGGAGAGAACCACTGCAGAGAGCAACTGTCAGATTCCCCAACTTACTAACTCCTGACAAGCAGGGTTAGAATTGGTTGAAGACAAGTGTACCATTGCTGTGCAGTATGTCTTACTACTGGTGAAGTGCTAAATTATTTTTAGTCATCAAAATTTGTTCAAAAATCTCTGCTTTGTTACAATTTATGGGAGAGTGCCTAAATTATAACAAGAAATATCCATACAGGCCAAATAATTTAGATTCAAAGATAATATGAAGGACACCCACAGAGTTTGAAGCCACTGAGATGCAGCACCTACACTTTAGAGTAAAGCCCAAATATGGGCTTCCAGCACTCAACCAGTTAAGCGTGTGTATCCCCATAAGTGATGGTTGAAGGTCTTCCCTTGGGAAAATAATAACTTTTCATGCAAACTGGAGTAGCCCAGAGTACTTTTGGAAGGCCTTAGTACCCAGAAAGTGCAGGATTAACTTGCAAAATGACCTAAGAAATATCAGGGTGAGAGTTTATGAACCAGTTTTAGGGATTTTAGGCATAAATGTATACAAGGCTGACATTTTTCTGGAAACGTGGGTGTGCATGAGTTCTCCCATCTCTCACTCCCCCCAGCTATGCTGTTAGAAAAACTGTTCACAAGATGTAAAAGTAGAGCTAAAGAATACAAAAACATGCATTAGAATTTCATCAGTATTGTTTGAAACCAACCATCATGTCATAGAATTGGTGTAAAACAGATCTTAGCAAGTGAAGACAGAAAAAAATGGTTAGGTTTACCATACATTTGAGATACTGTATGGTACCGAATAATTGGGTTTTGATTGAAATAATCTGGAAATCTAACAAATTCCTCAATCTCCAAAGGAATCAACTGATTCTTTGGAGGATTTGAATTTATAAGTTTTTCCACAAGAATAAAAAAACAATTTGCTTTTCGCATTATTTGTATGCAGCAAAGCAAGTGTGGAACTTGTGTGAAGAATTTCAAATATTGTTTTATATCTCAATGGATTCCAAATTGAAACAGAGAAATGTTGTCTATTAATTTTAGCTAGAAAATTCCATCCAATTTGATATTAAACATGGAGAAGATCTGGTCCTAGGAGACCATAGGTTAATGAAAACACTAATTCAATTCACTCCCCTCATTTATTTTCTTTGATTGGTCTCAACTCTCAGAGAGAGATTTTATTAAATAAATTTTGCACCTAAATTGGGTATTCATTTAAGAAATAACTGTTCTTCTTACTTTTTTTAAATATAGTTTTATTCTTTGTTTTTCTACTTTCTAGCATTTACTTCTTGAGTATTTTAGTAGCAGTCCATTTAGAACACACAATTTTAATTGAAAAATCATTTGTCTACACAAATTATTCAGATAACAATGTCATGTTTTTTTATCCTCTTATTCCCATTGGGAACCCCAAGAGATTATTGAACCATGCTTGTTTAACCCCTACACACTGATGTCAAAATATCTAAATTTCAGGCAGAAAATTTTTCCCATAATGCAACTAATAATTTAACCAATCCAATCTCGTTTGACAGAGCTCATTGAGCTCTGTCAAATGAGATTGAATTGGTTAAATTTCTAGATGCATTATATGAAAAAACAGCTTCTTGAAATTTTGGTATTTTGACATCAGAGTGAAGGGGTTAACTGATTCAGTGCTAAATTATTTTTGGTCATCAAAAATTTGTTTACGTGGCTTTGCCTTGTTACTATTTATGGGAGAGTGCCAATACTCTCCCATTATTTACTTATTCTCGTATTATGCCTCTTTTGACATTTTTTCGAGTTGAGGAAGCAAGAGTAAGTGGAGAGAATCACCAAGCAATGGCTAGGAAATGTCAGACTTCCCAGTGTACTAACGCCACACAAGCAGGGCTAGCATTGGTTGAAGACAAGTGGACCATCAACGTGCAATACACTTTAGTACACAATGCCACCATGCCTCCACATGGGCAGTCAGGATTAAGTGTCTTGCCCAAGGACTCAACACAGTTAACCCTGGCAGGGATCGAAACATGGACCTTTTGGTTTGAACTCCAATTCCATAACCATTGAGCCACTGCACTCCAGGCACTCTCCCATCAATTGTAACAAAGCAAATCATATATACTAAATAATTTCTCCTCAAAGGTAGAATGAAGGCTTTAAGTTATGGTATCCGAACTTCAGAATAAACCCTAAATATGGGCTCCTAGCCATCTACAAGTTAATGCAGTAAATAACTTCTTTTTTACTGATAAAATAAAAATAACTTCATTTGTATGTTGCTGTCATATGTAGCCATATATGCTGAAAGTGCCCCTAAATCTCAATAAATAAACAAATTTTTCTGTTAACTAGTTCAAACTCTGGTTTATTATAATTTATATTATATTAAATAGTGCTCAGAGATTGTGGGGCACAATGGATGTCAAGATCACAAAGTCTTTCCTCTTTCTCAGTTTAAAGGCAGTTAAGTTTTAGTATCTGCTGAATGTTGGAAGTAAATATATATCACCAAATATTTGATTGGGGAGAAATCAAAAATGAAATAAATAAATGAACATATAATATATATAATGAAGTTGGTGAGAATGGAAAATATATTTAGAACTAAATTTTTTTATAATAACTGCATTTGATCCTAGAAGTTCTTTCAGTTGCAGTAAAACAATGAATGATGGGACTAGCTCCTTGAGATGCTGAAAGGGACTCCTTGATGTCACCACCCTCTGGAGCCTATGCATTGTGATTGGACATTTGGAAAACAACAGGTGCAAGGTTCCTGCTGGGCAATGGATTCTAGGAATGGCCTTGAGTTTGACTAAGGGTCATTCGAGCCTTTGAAATCCAGGAAAAAGTGTCAGAAGGCCTTAAAAATCCTTGAATATTCATGAAATAAAATGCTAATGAAGTACATAGTCACAGCTATATAGTTTTATATGCCAGAGTTCATGAAGGCGTAGTCTTAACTAGGACCCCTGTTCATAACCCCCATCCTCCCACTTCCCTTGTTGGGAAGTGGGAGGATGGGAGTAATGACGAGGGTCCTAGTTAGGACTAGTGAAGGCAGGGCCTTGATAATCCTTGTATTTTGGCTATTGCAGGGCCTTAATTGGTAGAGTGCTGGAAGCCCATTTTTGGGCTTTATTCTTTCGTGCCGGTACTGCAATTTAAAGGCTTCATATTCTGTGGATGTGCTTCATATCAACTTTGCAGTGATATTATTTTATCTGTTAGGATTTGCCTTGTCACAATTTATGGGAGAGTGCCTACTGGCACTCTCCCATAAATTTATAACAAGGCAAAGATGCATGAAGAAATTTTAACGACCAAAAATAATTTAGCACTCTACCAGTTAAAAAATGCTGGAATATATCAAGCAACGGCCTTGAATAGCCTTGAATTTTATCAGTCGTTGCCTACAGGAATCCTGAGGGGACATGAGATTAGCTTGACTACCTGACACATAACAATGGGCCAGTTGAGATTCAATAACTGGAGCTTAAAACAAAGGATTCTTGCATCTGTGTTGTTTATTCTGATGGATAATCCCTCTATAGCTTCCAAAATGACGTCATGCTTCGGCGCATCACTTTGCCTTCAATACTGTTACTAACGATTCAGTGCCAGCTTTACCAGCAATACCAGAAGTTCATGCTATACCAAGCCATTCTGGTGATTCTATTACTGAAAAATTAAGATGTATATAATAAAATAATGAAGTAAAATAATTAGATCTATAGAAAGTGACTCCAAGAGTGTTATTGAGCCTTGAACTGGGTAACTTTTCAGAAAAACCTTGTTGATCAATTTGCCCATGAAGATTTTTGGGGGGATAAGTTAGCACACTCAATTCCAAATTCCTTGTAAATTGACATTTAAAATGTTCTAAAAAATTAACATTAATGAAAAATATGAAAATATTCTCATTTGTAGTATTATGATTATTAAATTTCCTCTGTGAATTGAACATTTAGTTGGTTAAATTATCATGGGAAAGTGGGACTATTTTTAATGTTTGAGTGATTTGGCTAGTATAGGCTTGAAAGAACGATCAGCTAATCTTTTATTGTTTTGAAATGTTTGTGTTTGCAGTCCAGTTGGGTAGAATATTGTTCAGTAAAATGTCATGCAGCATATAATACAAAGAAAGTCTACGCTATTTTAGTGAATATTGGGAATTATCTCATTCGTGTGGACGTGAAAAAATTATTTTTCAACTTTGCAAGTGCTTGTGAAAAATAAAATTTTCAGGTCCACACTCATGAGATAATTCCTGATATTCACTAGAATAGCGTAGATATCCTCTATTAATATAAACAAAATTACAATTGTAAAAATCATCCCCTGAGTTCCAATGTGTTCTATGCGCAAGTAGGCACATAGAACACATTGGAACTCAGGGGATGAAATAGTAACACAGGTTCCCCTCACAAATTTGGTTGGCTATAAAATGTGTTCTTTTTGTTGATAGTTGTCAAATGAATTGCTGAGTGTCCTTCTAATATTGATTTTATAGATGTGAAGGCATGTAATAAACACAGAATGACTGTGGCCTCTCATTTTACCCTTCTGCACTGGCATTCGTGCCATATCGATTAACCCGTTCACACACACGTGTCATTCTGTGTATAACTGCTGCTTTTAAAAACGATAGGCAGAATATAATATATAGCCTGGACATAGCTCTGTCAAACAAGGTGTATTAGTTTTAATACACACATTGAAGCTTTTGCTAAAAACATAATTTATGCATAGAAATAATTTGGTAACGTGTTAGTTTCCAGTCCACATGGGGTTCGAGCTATACAGTAATGTGTCTTTGTGAACTGATGTGAATCTGGTAAGTCTTGAAAAACACATTTTACAGAGTAAATGGAAACATGTTTGGACATATAAAAATATACATTGAATCAGTGTGCATTACGTGTTTCGAATTAGTGTTGGAGTGCCAAATTTTGGAAATAAAATGTATGAGAAGGGGGTGGGTCCCCAAAATGTCATGGAAAAAATATGCAGGAAAGGGTGGGTGGGTCAAAAAATCTGCAAAATAAAAATTTCATCCTATGTTCATGTATTTCCCACAAACCCCCTCCCCCTCCCCCCGATCAACAGGTAAAATTTGTATTAAAGTAAATGGTTTTGTTTTTGACATGTATAATCAGTCACAAAGTTATTTTATTAAACAGTGTACACTTAATGTCTTATCAAGCATATTTGAATATAGATGGCTTTAGTATAGCATCCTGATTTGGTTGCTATTGACAGTGGGGTGAAAACAAACTTGTCACACCCTGTAAATATGTAGTAACACTTCCAAAATTAATCTTCTGAAAATTAAAATGTACACAAATAATTTTGATTTTTTCACTGTTATTTTTTAGTTCAATTTTATGCTCTCATATGTACAATATTGCAGTTTTCTAGGTGGCAAATGCCAAACCTCATTTGGCTCTTTTCGAAATTTTCATTAAAGTCTTCCTAACTTTATCATTTGGATTTCAAACATTACGTTGGCAGTCTACATGTGAAAATGAGTATCTCTGAGGGATGCGGCATCAGGCATGTCATGCCACTCCCCATTGAGCCAGATTGATGACCCATTAAGTGGAAGGGAAAGGAACTGAGGTGATGTACTGGCTAGCATGCTCACTTGACTTCACCTCCATAGCACATGCATGGGACAGGCTTGAGACTACAGGAGAGCCCCTTCCATCCAACTTTTTATCCTCCAAGAACTCGGGACAAACTCTTGTTGGTGAGTAGGACAATCTGCACAATACAGACATTCCAAAATTTGTCCAAGAATGAGGAAACTCTGTCAGAAAAATGCTGAATGCTGGAGGGAGGCATACTGTTTACCAAAACTACTTTTCTTGACATGAATCAATCATTTTGGATAAAACTGAGTTCTTTGGTCAGTTTAAATTCCTCAGAAAAAAGGGTGACCCACTTTCACATTCCTTGACTTCACTGTGTATGATTGCACACAGGTAAATGAAAGGGTCAGGTTGTGATTATTCAGTTAGTCAACTAACTGTTGATTGTTGCATTAGTCAACAGTTTTTAGCTCACCTGACTTTCAGTCAGGAGAGCTATAGTGATCACTCGTCGTCTGTCGCCCGTCGTCCGTGAACATGTTGTTTGCATCTTCTCCTCCCAAACCGCTGAATCAATTTAATTGATATTTGAGATGATAGTTTGTTATGACATCGCAATTTGATTTTGTTCAAATCAAGTTGCCTCTCCCCTCGGTATGGCCACGCCCAAAAAGTGTGCTTAAATCTTAAAAAATCTTCTTCTCATGAACCAGCAGTAGTACAGACTTGATATTTGCTGTGCAGCTTCCTTTTGAGGTGTAGACTCAGATTTGAAGAGATGTTCGAGGAGCTATATTTGCCTTTGTTATGGGAGGGGCAAGAATTTTTACCCCGACCAAAATTTCTATTTTCCAAACCAAAAGGTAGATTTGGACCAAATTTGATATGAGGGCTTATTGCGTCATAAGTACTTAATTTATGCCCAAATTTTTTTCCCTGTCACCCCATGGGAACCGCAGGAGCTAAAAATAGAAAAAAATTAAAATGCCCATATCTCCAAAACTACACGGCACTGAGAATTCTTATTTGGTGTGAAGCTTCCTTAGAACCAACAGAATGGAATGGTCAAAAAGAATTGCTATCGGTTTTATCATGGGGTACTTTTTGGGGACTTTGAAAAAGTGCTGAGTCAGCATTTTTTAACACTGTGGGTAATGGGAAAAACATTTAAGACTACTTTTCTCCCAAACCACTGCTCCAAAAGCTTTCAAATTTCACATACAACATCTTTGGAAGATTGTTTCACATATTTATTGAAATCAAATGCCTGGGTTCATATTTGGGCTCTCTGTGGGAGCCCAAATGTTTAAATTAGTGCAGTATGAGGTATATTCTTTAAAAATCTTCTTCAGATCTACCAATAAGAATCTTTTGATATTTGGTATGCAGCATGCTTAGGGGGGGAGATTCAAGTTTGTTTAAGCCAAGTACCTGGGTTAATAATTGGGCTCACTGTGGGAGCCTGAATTATAACTTAGTTCAAAATGTGGAATTTTCTTTAAAAATCTTCTTCTTAGGATCCAGCAGTCGGAATGTTTTAATATTTGGTATGCAGCATCCTTAGGGGTTGAGATTAAAGTTTGTTAAAACCAAGTCCCTGGGTTCATATTTGGGCTCCCTGTGGGAGCCCAAATTATAACTTAGTTCAATATGAGGAATTTTTCTTTAAAAATCTTCAGATTCAGCAGTCGGAATGTTTTGACATTTGGCATGCAGCATCCTTAGGGGGGTGAGATTCAAGTTTGTTCAAGCCAAGTCCCTGGGTTCATATTTGGCCTCACTGTGGGAGCCCGAATTATAACTTAGTTCAAAATGAGGAATTTTCTTTAAAAATCTTTTTCTTCAGATCCCGCAGTCAGAATGCTTTTGATATTTGGTATGCATCATCCTTGGGGGGTAAGATTCAAGTTTGTTCAAGCCAAGTCCCTGGGTTGATATTTGTGCTCCCTGTGGGAGCCTGAATTATAACTTAGTTCAATATGAGGAATATTCTTAAAAAATCTTCTTCTTCACATCCACGAGTCAGAATCTTTTGATATTTGGTATACGGCATCCCACTGGAGGTGATATTCAAGTTTGTTCAAGCCAAGTCCCTGGGTTCATATTTGGGCTCCCTGTGGGAGTCCAAATTATTACTTAGTTCAATATGAGGGATATTCTTTAAAAATCTTTTTTTTTTAGATCCACTGGTCAGAATCTTTGAATATTTGGTATAAGCTTTTCTTAGGAGGCGCAGATGCAACTTGTTGAAATCAATTCCCTGGGTTGATATTTAGGCTACCATGTTAGGTGAGTGCCCTCAGGCCCCCTGGGGCCTCTTGTTTAATTTTTAGTCGATCATCATTCATTTTTAAAGTGATACATCCATATTATCGCTACAGTGAAGAGATCTGAGTCATAGGATCATTTCGAGTTGAGGAGGTCGGATCGCCGGATCAAACGAGCTACCACAGGCATCGAGTTTGATCCAGTGATCTGACCTCAATGAGATGTGATACTATGATCCAGATCACTTTACTGTATTGATAAGAGGTTTATTATATGACTTATAGTTCAACATCGCATACCAATGCTAGCATTAACAATTCTTCCAATCTCTTTTGGTAAATTGGATTGAAGTTAAAAAGAACTATTTCTTTTCAACCTACTCACAATTGTTTACAATTGGCTGTAACATAAGTGCAAGCCCTACTTCGGAACTAACTCAAGCTTTTAGAATCTTTTCCAAACGAGTTGGAAAAGTACTAGAGTGCAAAAGCACGAAAAAGATCGAAAAAAGGGTCGAGCGAGACCAGCGCTCGAAATTACAGGTACTCTCTCTGCACACCTCTTGCGTTTACCGAGCGCATGCGCAACAACCGTGATGTCAATTCCTTTATTTTCCGCCATTGTTCATGGTCGGAAATTTTTGTGACTGTGCTGTTTATGATATTAATTCTTCGTGAACAACTTATTAATCGTCTTTAGTGTGCTACTGGATTGTATCCTTTTTCAAGCTACCAAATTATTACTCTCATTTAATGTTAATTTGTATTATTATTGCTGTGCTTTTCACACTTTATCTTGCCTTTCCCCCACGTGTGAACACAACCTTCGTTCTGTTTTCCGTCGGCGGGAAGCTTGATTGTTGTATTTATATCATGCCTAAGACTATTCCTTGTACCTCTTGTTTGCAGGTGAAACATGTGGACGATTCCCATACCACATGTGTCACTTGCAACAATTGCACTCAGGCCCAATCATGTGGTATCTGTGGGGTTTGGTCCTCTAAATTTTGGGCTTCTGTTAACAAGGTGGTTCTTTCCAGAGCTAGAACCCCTCGTTCTCGGGGTAAGGGTAGCCGTGCCGTTGCAGACATTTCTGCTGGTGCACGTGGTGACTCTGTCACACAGGATTCGGATCTGACTTCTGTGGCGAGCTCCTCTGCAACTGTTGACGGTGTTTGTTCTGTGATACCTGATGAGGAGACCGCGGTCTCTTTGTCTTCGGATGTCACTATTGAGGCGTCTGTTTTCGTTGAGAGCTTTTCCGAGGTCAACTCGGTAACCCTCTCCGATCTGCCTCCAACACCGTCGACCGTTGTTGAGGGGGTTGCTACTCCAGATCCTATTCTGTCTGATGGTGGCTCTTCCATCTCTTCTGGGGATGGTCTACAGTCTCGGGGGACCGAGGCTGTATCTGCTGGTGTGTCTGTGTGTTCTCAGCCTCCCCCAGCCTCGCGGCGAGGCTGTGCGGGTTTGCTGTCTGCTCCGTCTCATCTGGCTAGGTTTGCTCCTAGTCGGTTGAGCCGGCCGGTCGCTTCGGCAGCGATTCCTCGTCCCTCGAGTGAATCGTTTATTGTTCCACCTTCGCCTGCTAGTGTGCCGACTAGCGGGATGGTGTTGGGACGTTGGCATCCAGGGCCTGCTGTTCGGCAGCGGTCAGTGACAGCCCCGGTTAGCTGTCACTCTCGGAACCTTCCTCCGGTGATTCCTCACTGTGTTCCGAGTCTGGGTGTCGATCGATGCTTGCCGTCGGTCTCAGAGGATAGGCAGTTGGGGCCGTCTGCTGCGCAGAGGTCAATGACAGGTTCCTGTCATTCTTGGGACGATCCTCCGGTGTCTTCTCACCGTGTCCTAGGTCCAGCTACCGATCGACGTGCGCCGTCGGTCCCTTTCGAGGATTTGCAGGCAGGGCCTTCTGTTTCGCAGAGGCCAGTGATGGCTCCTGGGCGTCACAATCGGGACTATCCTCCGGTGTCTTCTCACCGTGCTCCTATTCTGTCTGCCGATCGACGTTCGCCGTCGGTCTCTTCTGAGGATTTGGGTTCTTCTACCAGAAGGGTCCATTGGGAGGACACTCCGTCGGGCGATTCTGCTGCGACGGATTCTCAGGGTGACCTGCGCCAGGCCGTTTTGGCGCTCACCCGGTTGCTTTCTGGCAACCCTCAAGTTGGCCTCCCTGTGCCTCCTGAGGCACAACCTCCTTTGGTCGGTCGCCGAGATGTCTCGCCTGGCCCCTTGGATACTGCACAGTATTCACAGGAGGTTTCTGCTGGTCAGCCCGAGTTGGGCTACGTCTCCTCTGCTACGGAGGATGACGAGTATCTTGAAGGTGATGGTCCCCCCTCGTCAGTCTTGGGGCAGGCTTTGGATTTCGTCTTTGGCTTATTGCCGGACGTTCTACCTTCCGACCAGCCTTCTGTGACCATCCGGCCGCGGTCCACTGTGGAGCGCCGTAACCCTGTTGAGCCTTCTAGCTCCGGGGCTTTGCGTCCTCTGCAATCGGCTCAGGTGGTTGAGTCCTTCCAGGGCTTAGACGCCAAAATGCGTTCTAAGGCCCTCAAGGGTTCCTTCTTTTCTAGAGCTGATGCCTTCCTGCCTCCATCGCGGTTTCGTGTTTACGATTCCGTCTCTCCACCAGTCTTCCAAGGGATGACTACTGTGGATGAGGATTCTTCTTCCCTCGGGTTGACTAAGCCTAAGTCGGCAGTTCTCCCGATGTCGGTAGTTGAGTCTATGGTGGGCCTGTCCCGTGAGATGCTGGGTATGTTATCTCTCGCGGACCATGTCGTCGCTGCTCTGGCTGAATATTTTCCACCAGGGGAGTTTGATGACGCTCAGGCGCCTTTTCGCGTTTTGTCACAGGCTCTTATGAACTTGACTCACGCTCACGCCTGTAACACGGCCAATTTGGAGCTGACACGCCGGGATGCGGTTTTGGATTCTTTACCATCCCTTCCTTCTGAGCAACGTGCTGTTCTGAGGTCTGCCTCTTTGGTAGGACCTCAGTTGTTCCATGGTTCCGTGGAAGCTGTTCGTGGCGAAGTTCTTCGTCATTCGAAGGACCAGCTTTTGCTGAGACAGCTTGACCCACCTGCTGCTGCGGGTGGGGGTCGTTCCAGGCCCGCCAAGCGTGCTTCTGCGTCTGCCTTGTCGGCGACGTCGGCTACGCCTTCGGCTCCGTCTGCTCCTTCTGCTCATAAGAAGCGCCGACGTGGCCAGGCCCGCTGGCAGCCTCAGGCTGGAAAGTCTCAGGACTCTGTCACTTCCCGAGGTGGTTTCTCCTCTCGGGGGCCTCGTCGAGGCCGCAAGTGAAGGTTCTCACCTCGATTCGCCTCCAGTCGGAGGAAGGCTGTCGCTGTTTTACGACCGTTGGACAGAGATAACGTCGGACTCTTGGGTCCTCGACGTCATTCATTCCGGTCTGCGACTGTCCTTCCATCGGCACCCCAGTTTATCTCGGGTGCCCCTTCCGACTCAGGTCCCTTCAGATTCTCTGCGTCGGGACCTTCTGGTGCAGGAGATCGACAATCTCCTCACCAAAGGGGCGATCGAGGTGGTCAGGAACACCCTTTCACCGGGGTTTTACTCGAGACTTTTCTTGGTGCCGAAGAAAAACGGCCAATTTTGTCCTGTCATCGATCTGAGTACCCTGAACGAGTACATAATTGCTCCTCGTTTCAGTATGGAGACTTTCCGGTCGGTTCGACGTTCAGTTCATCAGGGCGATTTTGCGGCCAATATCGACCTGAAGGATGCCTACTTCCATGTACCCATTCATCTGGCGTCACGGAAATACCTTCGGTTCTCGTTTCGGGATCGAGTTTTTCAATTCAGAGCTCTCCCGTTCGGTTTGAACCTGGCTCCTTGGGCCTTCACCCGACTGATGTCACATGTGCTTGCTTTCCATCGCACTCAGTCGGCGGTGACTTCGTCCGCCTACCTAGACGACATCCTCCAACGGCACCACGATGCTGCTGTTCTGGAGTTCGATGTCCGGCAGTTTCTTTGCCTGCTAGCGTCGCTGGGTTTCAGAGTCAATCGCGAGAAGTCGGATCTTCTTCCTTCTCAGCGATTCCGTCATTTGGGGATGGATTTCGACACTCTTCACAATGTAGTGTCGGTTCCCCAGGCTCGGGCGACGATTCTTTCCGCCTTGACTCGGGACCTGCTTCAATCTTCCTCGGTCTCGGCCAGGACTTTCCTTCGGATGCTGGGCCTTTGCGGTTCGGTGACCGATCTCATTCCGCTCGGTCGCTTGTTTGTCCGACCTCTCCAACACTTCCTGTTGGATCATTGGCGTCCGAATGTAGATCCGCTGGACCTGGAACTCACTATTCCTCGGTCTCTGCTTTGTCACCTCCGCCCTTGGGCAAATATTCCCTGGCTGACACAGGGTGTTCCGTTGGATCTTCCTTTGGCCGATCGCATCCTTACTGCGGATGCCAGCGATCGGGGCTGGGGTGCGACGTTGGACCCTCTCGGTCTGTCTACTCACGGAGAGTGGGACAGCGAGCAGGTGGGCCTTCATATCAACCAGAAGGAGCTCCTTGCTCTTCTGTTGAGTTTTCGGCTTTGGATCCCTCATCTGTCGGACCATGTTGTCCTACTTCTTTCGGACAATTCGACAGTAGTGGCCTACATACGGAATCAGGGAGGCACTCATTCGATTCCTATGTATCGGCTGTCTCGGGATCTTCTTCTGTTGGCACGGGATGTGAACGCTCGGGTGTCCATTCGACACATTCCCGGGCGTCTCAACGTCCTAGCAGACTCCCTGTCCCGACGCGACAGTGTCCTTCCAACCGAATGGATGCTACATCGGTCGGTGTTTCAGGCGATTTGCGAGCAGTGGGGTCGTCCTCAGGTCGACCTTTTCGCTACTCGCTGGAATCATCAGGTAGAGACTTTTGTCTCCCCTTGTCCAGATCCTCTGGCATTTGCAGTAGACGCTCTGTCTCTGGACTGGACAGGCTGGGTCGGCTATGCCTTTCCTCCTGCACCGATTCTTCCTCAAGTTTTAGCGAAGATTCGTGCTTGCAGTTGCAGGATCATTCTGATCACACCCCTGTCTCCACAGAGGGTGTGGATCAATCTGCTGCGGCCTCTATTGGCCGATCGACCGATTCGTCTACCTCTACGTCGCGATCTTCTTTCACAGGGTCGTCCCAGGAAGTATCACAACAACCTGGCGAGCCTGTCCCTTCACGCCTGTCTTTTATCAGGTCCAGTCTCCGACGTAGAGGTTTTTCGAGACGATCAGTGGAGTGCATTTCTGCATCGCGGCGACCTTCCACTGGAATGACTTATGCCGCCAAGTGGAAGGTTTTCTGCCGCTGGTGTTCAGATCACAATGTGAATTACCGTGATCCGTCTATCGCTCAAATTGCGGATTTTCTGGTTTTTCTTTTTGACTCCAAGGGCCTCCAGCCTATTACGATTAAGGGCTATCGGTCTATGCTGTCTGATACTTTCTCTTATGTGGGAAAGCGGTGTATCGGTCGTAATCTTTTCCTCTCCAAACTTATTCGGCACTTTTCTTTGAAGAGGCCTCGAGTTTTGCGTCTTACACCCAAGTGGAACTTGGCATGGGTGTTGCACTGTTTGGAGGGGGCGCCTTTCGAGCCTTTATCTGAGACCGACATGCGTTTTCTCACCTATAAGACGGCTTTTCTTCTAGCGTTTGCTTCTGCTCGTCGAGTCAGTGAGCTTCATGCGCTATCTGTTGATTCTGCCTTCTTCCGAAATGAGGCTAACAGTGTCACATTCACTACTGATTGCTCTTTTCTGGCTAAGAATCAACTCCCCGATTCGGTACCTCCTCCCATCTGCATTCGGGCTCTCCCTGCTGTAGATGGACGGAGGCCTCTTCTTTGTCCTGTTCGTGCGGTCAAGACTTACATTACTCGCACTCAGTTCATTAGGAGGGATCGGAAGAGATTTTTTCTGTCTCTCATTCCTAAGCGGCAGTCTATCTCTTCCCATTCTATTTCCAGGTGGATCTGTCTTGCAATCAAGCTGGCTTATTCTCGCTTGTCTGCATCGGATCTTGTTTCGAACCGGCTTAATGCTCACGAGGTTCGTGCCATTTCTACATCCTGGGCGTTCTCCAATTCTGTTTCGCTCCGTGATGTTATGAATGCGGCTTACTGGAGGAATGCTTCTACCTTCTCCTCCTTTTATCTCCGCCACCTTCAGCAGCAATCTGAGGACCTTTATTCTTTAGGCCCTCTCGTGGCTGCTCAGGCTGTGGTGCACCCTCGTTAAATTGTTTTTGTCGAGGTTGCGCTTCTCTCAGCCTTGTTCTTTTCAGGTGCCTTCTCTCTTTCTTCATTACAGGTTTTAGTTTTTGTTCTCTGCCATCCTTGCTTTCGTTCTGCTACTCTTGTTGGTATTGGTTATGTGATTCACCTCCTCCTATTGTTTATTCAGCCAATTGTAAACAATTGTGAGTAGGTTGAAAAGAAATTAAAATTTTTTAGTAAATTTTGTTTCTTAACATACCTACCACAATTGTTTACCGGAGGCCCACCCTCCTGGGGGATATCTTTGATATCGATGCCTCCCCGCTAAATCACAAACTTCTCGTTGGCGGAAATACGGAATTGACGTCACGGTTGTTGCGCATGCGCTCGGTAAACGCAAGAGGTGTGCAGAGAGAGTACCTGTAATTTCGAGCGCTGGTCTCGCTCGACCCTTTTTTCGATCTTTTTCGTGCTTTTGCACTCTAGTACTTTTCCAACTCGTTTGGAAAAGATTCTAAAAGCTTGAGTTAGTTCCGAAGTAGGGCTTGCACTTATGTTACAGCCAATTGTAAACAATTGTGGTAGGTATGTTAAGAAACAAAATTTACTAAAAAATTTTAATTTTTGTTTACATTTATTTTTGAAACAGGTGCTCACTTCCGTAGTAATATTTAGCGGTTAAATTACATAGTCATATAATAAAAGTCAGGATTAAATTGTACTGTGTAATAAGGTGAATGAACAGTTAGATTATTAACCTTTGAAATATCTAACCATTGTTACTTGTAATATCTCCTGGCCTTTGTTCTCCACATGACTGTGCAACAATGTAATTTTAACCCTTTAACCAATGCAGACGATATCAAAATTTATTATTTTAAATATTATTTTTAAAAAATTTTCAAAAAATTTCAACAAAACCATATCATGTGACCCCTCATTGGAACAATCTCAATGAACTCGTTCCAATGAGGGGTCACATGATATGGTTTTGTTGAAATATTTTGAAAAATTTAATTTTTTCAACTGCTCAATTTGCATATTACGCGGGCGGATGCGGGCATTCGTTAGGTAAAGGGTTAAAAGCTCTGAGCATTGCTTGATCATTTTCTGTTCTTTGTAGTATTCACAGCACTCTGTTAATTAGTACTAAAGAGTATCGTTCAAAGGTGTACCTTTGAATAATTTGTGGTTTGGGAAGTCATTGCAGACTGCAGAGTTAATAGAATCTTTGGTTTTGTACACTTGAACAACCCTGTTAAAACAATCAGAACCACAAAAGTGAGATAGTTATCACAAGACTCACAAATCTGGTTATATATTTAATTTAAACAATATTTTATTTCAAACAAGCATGTTACATGTATACATCGTATGGAACAAACAAGACTAAACATGATCAAAGTAAGTTAACCCTTTACCCAACGAATCGCCCGCATCCGCCCGCGTAATATGCAAATTCAGCAGCTGAAAAAATATTATTTTTCAAAAAATTTCAACAAAACCATATCATGTGACCCCTCTTTGGAACGAGCTCGTCGAGCTCGTTCCAAAGAGGGGTCACATGATATGGTTTTGTTGAAATTTTTTGAAAAAATGATATTTAAAATAATAAATTTTGAAATCGTCTGCGTTGGGTAAAGGGTTAATAGTGTAAAATGTAACAAAGACATAGGGACAAAACCACAAATAGTAAGGATGGGATTCGACAGTAAGCTTGACGCTTTTGTGAGTCATCTCCCAAAAAATATTTATTCTAGTAGCAAGAGAGTTGCTGTTCTCCGAAAGAATATCTGTCAGCAGCATGGAAGGAATTAAGAGAATTTTCATGAAGCAATATTATTTTTATTAGGCCTAAAAAAATAAAAAATCTGTTTCTCAGGCCCTCCTGCATGGTCCTTTTGGCTGCCACATGCTCTCTTTTTATAACCAATTTAAACTTTAAAAAAATAAAAATTAAATGGTTTATGTCTGATATTTTACCCAAGTTAAAAAAATTGATGAATTTGTCCCTTGAGTGCAAGAAGGCTTTGCAATGCTTTAGCATTGCAAAGCCTTCTTGCACTCAAGGGATGAAATACACCACCACCCATGCTATTCTGTAGATTATGAGGCCTTAAACTTGAACCAAGAACATGAACTTTTGATGGCAAAGAAGAAATTACTGAAATAAAAAATAAAATAAAAAACCGCTCGCCCGGATGCAATTTCACAAATAATGGCCTGAGAAACAGAAGATCTACTTTGTGTGGCCTTAGAAAGGTTTATTTCAAACTACAGCAGTGAGATAGTTAAAAAAGGATGCTTGAAATCTCTTTATGAAACAGGGAGGTTCAATCTACTGTTTTGACAATTATTATTTCCTAAACCATCTTCATCCAATCAGGAAAATCTCATTTATTAGTTTCAATAGTGATTGGCTCAGTCAGATTTGTGGCTAACGCTGGAATGACAAATTATTTTTGCGCAGTGAAATTATCAAGGAGCGGGTTTAACTGTTCCTGGCAGGAAATTGCTTCTCTCCATTAAACTTTTAAGTTCCCCATTCCTTTTTATCTCTGAATGATGAACTGTATGTCATCTTTTACATTGTGCTGATGTTTTCAGAAATCAATCACACATGCCATTGTAGTCAATCTAATTTTCTTTGAATGCATTAAGAAGGTAGAGAATTGAGAAGTCACCAAGAAAAGAGCACTTTCATTTTATTTCCATATTCATCAGGATACCATTCAGTCATACAGTGCATGTAACATGTCAATGTACAGATATCTATAACCCTTTACCTGATGAAATCGGCCACATCCGCCCATGTAATTTGAAAATTGAGCAGTTGAAAAATCTTCATATGGTTTTGTTGAAATCTTTTTTAAAAAGTTGGGGAAAAAAATAAGGTAAAGTACAAAATTTGATATTCATTGCATCAGTTAACTGATAGAGTGCTGGAAGCCCGTATTTGGACTTTATTCTGAAGTACAGGTACCCCAAACTAAAGGTTTCATACTTGGTGGGTTTACTTTAGATTATCTTTGAAGCAAACTTATGTAGTCTACAGGGAGCGTGGTGGCTCAGTGGTAGACTGTTGGATTTCTATACTAGAGGTCCTGAGTTTGTTCCCCATCCAGGACAATCCGCGTTGTGTCCTTGGGCAAGGCACTTTATCCTGTTTGCCTACATGGGGGCACGATGATGCCGTGTACTAAGGTGTACTGCATGCCAATGCTGCACATGTCTTCAACCACTGTAACCCTGCTTGAGCGGAGCTTGAACAAAGTTAGAATGTTGAGGAGCTGACAGTTGCTTGTCGATGCTCGGTGGTTCTCTCCGGGTACTCCGGCTTCCTCCACCTGTAAAACTGTCACGGTCACGATTAGCCAGTGTGCATAAGTATGTGACCTTAAACACCAATAAATATTTAGTCTACAGGAATTTGCCTTGTTATAATCTATGGAGTGCCTGATGGCGCTGCGGTAACCGGTTCTCCTCAGATCACCGAAGTTAAGCACCATCGAGCCCAGTTAGTCCTCCGATGGGTTACCATCTGAGCGATTGGTTCAGACTCTTGCATTGTTTCTTGGGCAAGGCACTTAACCCCAGTTATCCACATGGGGGCACGCTGATGCCGTGTACTAAGACGAACTACACATTGATGGTGCACGTGTCTTCAACCAATCTAACCTTGCCTGTGCTGCAGTGCTGAGTTACGATGTTGGGGAGCTGGCAGCTGCTCATCGTTGCTTGGTGGTTCTGTCCGAGTACTCTGGCTTCCTCCACCCGTAAAACTGTCACCGGCACGATATGACCTTGACTGTTAAAGTGTCGTTGAACCTTAATAAATAAAGAAATAAATAGTTTAATTGTAACCAAACAATTTCTTATAAATATTTTTCTTCTGCTGCTGCTCCACAAACAAGCTAATGCCCACATTGTAAATCCACCAAAGTGGCATTCAAGACTTCTCCATATAGTCAATAGTCATGTTAACTGGATGAGTGCTAAATTATTTTTCTATGGTGATTTAAAACATGGGTATTTTTTTTTCAAAGATACCATGCTACCAACAACTGTCATCTTAGTTTAGCAAGATTTTGTTCATAAATAATTGTTTGGTTATAATTTATTGCAGAGTGCCTATTGGCACTCTCCAATAAATTGTAACCAAACAATTTTATATAAGAAATGTTTCTTCATTTTTCTTCTACTGCTGAGCACACACCAAGCTAATTCATACAGAGTAAAGCCACTAAAGTGGCTTCCAGCACTTTTCAATAGGACTGTGATAGTGGCTTCTAGTTAACCAGTTAACAGTGGCTTCTCATTAAATACCTCATGTTTTATGTAACCCTGTACGTAACAAACATGTCCATCCACCTGTCCATCACCAAAACGATTCATGCTCATAATTCTTACTTACACTAGAATGGGCATTGGATTACCGAACTTGGCATGCATAAACATGTTTGGAAGGGAGTAAATAGATCATTTTAGAAATAAGGTCATGTTAGTACATCGCGACTGTTCAGACATCCCTACAACAATAAAAGGTTTTATTTCGGATCACTCATTTTCAAACGACAACCCTGTTCTTGCGGGAGACTCCTATATCTGAAGATGCAAATCTATATATAACAGTGGTAGTGTTCAACCGATGATCGGAATCGGCCACTCCAATCGGCCGATTGTGGGCAATCGGATGACAACAGCAATGGCTACTGGAACATCGGTTCAACCAATTGTTGCCAAGCATTTTTTGTGATGATTCATTAGCCACATCTTATCTTCTTCAATTATTCAATTGTTAATGTAAAATGATGTCAATGATGCAATTCAGTAAAGTTGAAAAACCACCACAATGTGTATTCTTAATTTCTCTGGACGCCCCTTTATGGGATATACAAGTTAAATGACATGTGAAGCTTACAATTGAGCATACTTGCGGAAATCGCCAGTTCACAGCGGAAAAGTGAAGGTTGCGCTCCATTGACTCGGGTCACAGTAAAAATGACCAGTTGTGCGCACTTGGGTGGTAAACATGGCTCTGAGAGCCATATTTACTGCCCAAGTGTGCACGACTGGTAATTTTACTGGACCTGAGTCAACGGAGTTTAACACTATGAAATATGTTCAATTTGATGTAGTTCTTTCGGGCCTAGACTTGCCAGTTGTGCACGGCATTACAATTGTAATCAGCATCGGAAATGGCTGATTGTGAGCTCAAATAACCTGTAATCAATCAGCGGCCATTTTTGGTAATCGGTTGAACACTAAACAGTGGATATACAATTTCATCTTCTTCAGCTCATATATCTGAAGCAGCACAAAGAAACCTTAAGAAGTAGATATTGGAAGTTAACTTTACCACATATATCTGAATCTAATTAACGCTTAACACATAGCTTCTTGCCAACGGCGGCACAATGCCCGCCATAGATCCTAAAACATCACATAAGGCACTTCAGCACATAAATCTGAATCCAATTAAAAGGCACTTTAGCACATATATCTGAAGCTTTGAGGGAATAATGATGTGAACTACCACCAGTAATGGGACACTCATAATAAGGAGCAAAAGTACACAAGAAAGTAGTAAAGAGGGTTATACTATCCCAACAATGAAAGACACCCACAGTATCTGCAAAACCAGCCATAGAAACAAACATGGACAGAGAGAATAGTCAAAACCCCAGTCCAGGTAGGGAAGCAATAAAAACTGTCGATTTGGATGTCGAGAAACAAGATCTTATCTCAGACCAAACGATCTCATAAGAAAAAGAGCAAACCATATGAGAAAAAGATGACCATCGAAACCCACAGATGGGAAAGTGGATACGGAAAAAAACGATGGCCCAGTGGTTAGAGCATTGGACTTTAACCCTTTACCCAACGTAATGGCCAAAACCGGCCTTCGCTATTCTAAAAAATCGCTAAGTAATTTTTATTATTTTTTTCATTTTGTCTCAAAAACATAGGTTATGACTCCTCATTGGAACGAGCTCATCAAGCTCGTTCCAATGAGGGGTCATCACCTATGTTTTTGAGACAAAAAATGAAAAACATTAGTTATTGAAGATTTTTTTTGCAAGTGTCATCTGCTTTTCATGTTAGGTAAAGGGTTAAACTGAAAAAGTCGACAATTCGATCCTGACCAGCGGTAACTCTGTTGTGCCCTTGGGCAAGACACTTAAACCTGATTGCCATGTGAGGGCAGGACGGCGCTGTGTACTAAGGCATATTGCCTGTCAGTGGTGCACATGCTATCAACCGCTGCTAACTGTGCTTGCGCAGAGTTATTAGGTTAGAGAGTCTTGACAGTTGTTTGCTGTGGCTTGGTGGTTCTCTCTGAGTACTCCAGCTCCCCCCCACTTGCAAAACAGTCAGACACTATGTGACACTGGCTATTGAAAGAGTTGTTCAACTCCAATAAATCAACAAACAAACCTCCTGTACCATTATTAACCCTTTACCTAATGAATCCACCACATCCTCCCTATAATTTAAAGCTCGAGCTCATTTCAGTGGGGGGTGGGGTCACATGATTTGGTTTTGTTGAAATTTTTTGAAAAAAATTGAAAAAATTAGCATTTGATATTGTGTTTTTGGTAGGATTAATTTGATGAATTACTTAGCTTTGGTAGTGGCAGGTTTCATAGGCATCATTACAAATCTTGAAAACCTAGTTTCAGTTTTCAGATTAATGTAAATGTAGTATAAAATGTGAAAGGTGTTGTGGCGAAGGGTATGCCCAAAGCTGGTTGGGGAGTGGAAGGATGCTGGGTATCTATGACTTGAACTCTGTAAACTTTCCTGTTAGAATATTACCAGCTGAATTAAATTGATTGTGCAGAAATATGTTACCTTAACACAGGGATATCACAGGTATATTTTCATCCCATTCTGTTCTGGTGATAATACCAATCCATAACATCATTTTTGGGGAAGCGTTTCTTAAGCGTTTCCAAAGAAATTGTGTCTGGGCATGGAATTATTAACCAAGAGAAAATGTAACAGGTTGCTCACAATGGAGGCACACTCTCCCCTACCTATTATTTTTTATACTTCATGGTATGCGAGCTGCATTTCATCTTCATACCCTTATGTAAACCTTCTGGGGCACGGTGGCATCGTGGTAACTGGTTCTCGTCAGATCACCAAAGTTAAGCAACGTCGAGCACGGTTAGTAGTTGGATGGGTGACCATTTCAGCGACTGATTCGCGCTCCCGCGTTGTGTCCTTGGGCAAGGCACTTAACCCCAATTGCCTACATGGGGGCACGATGACGTTGTGTACTAAGGCGTACTGCACGTTGAAGGTGTGCATGTCTTCAACCAATCTAACCCTGCCTGTGCCACGGTGCAAAGTTCAGAGTTACGATGTTGGAGAGCTGATAGCTGCTCATTGTTGCTCGGTGATTCTCTCCGGGTACTCAAGCTACCTCCACCCGTAAAACTGTCATGGTAACGGTTAGCCATCATGCATAAGTATGTGACCTTAAACACCAATAAATAAATGTATGTAAACCTTCACCTGTCAACCATTTTGGGTGTTCCAGCTTCAGTCCCAGTTGAGTTTTGTTACTGTGTTTACAGCAAGCTTAGAAACAAGGCACTAGATGTGCTTGAGCTGTCCTTAAAATTTGTCCCGATTCACAAGAATTGTTTTTGATTCTCACAAGCTCCTGCTTCTAACACTCAAGATATCAAAATTTATTACTTTAATTACTGTTTCTTAAATTTTTTTAGAAGATTTCAACAAAACCATATCATGTGACCTCTTTTTGTAACAAGCTCGTCAAACTTGTTTCACTGAGGGGTCACATGAAATGGTTTTGATGAAATTTTTAGAAAAATATTTTTTTTTTCCGCTGCTTCATTTGAAAATTTTAAGGGCCTAGTTCCTATTTTTGTGAGTTTCTTGTTTCACAAGAACATGTAGAACACATGTTTCAACAGGTTTTGGTTGTCTTGCTGATTATTGTCACAATACCTTGGCAGTAGTTTCTAGTGAAATCTTGACTGACTATAGGTAGTCAAGACTTCACTAGAGTTACCACTGCTAAGTCCAGACCTACTGTTTTCAGAATTCTGGTTAACCCATTTATCGTTCACCTGGTCTGAGCTTTGGTAACCTATCATTCGTTCCCCTGTGCTTGACCTAGGTAACCTGTTAGATAACCTAAATATATATATATCACAACTACGAAGATATATGAACTGTTTTTTAACTCTTAACCTGCTCAATAATTTTAGAATATTTTTCATCACATCTAGTCATAGCTGCTTCATAATTCATGAAAATTTTACTCAAGACTGCATTGGTCAAAAAGTCTAAACAATTTTACTTATTTTAATGGCAAGAGATTTCTGTCCTGAGCAGAAATATCCACCAGCAGCATGCAAGAAGATAATAGCCAAGTTCTTGCTTCTGTGGGCAATATCCTGATGAACACAGATGAATCCTCCGGAACAATAATGATGCCGTGTTTCAGCAATTCAGATACAAAGTAGTTGCAATTATAGCCTAACCTTGGCATGAGCTAGCATGCTGCAGAAGAGTATGGCATCCATAATCACTATTTGTGGCAGAGACGTGAATTATTGCCATTTCATGATTTTATACCTATGCTGCATCTTAATATGATCAACAGTTTAAAATGATGCTAAGCATCAACCAACCATCAGCATAGGTGTTTGTATCTGCTTGACATTTTGCTGCTCTGTTGGCGAATAATTGGTCAACAGAGCACCTACACTTCAGGCAGATGCAAACACCTATGCAGCTGATGATTAGGTGATGCTCAACATCATTTCACCATTCATTCACACTAGATTATTCAACTTGGTGAAAATTTTGCGGGACTCGACAATAATTTGGCGTTTTTTCGTTCGCATGTTTTTCATTTTAGGTATCCTCCTCATGACTCAAACCTCCATTCGTCTCAGATCGACAGGCCTGAAGTCAGAGTGTTACCTTATTATATGACAGAACAAAATAGAATTCTTTAAGCCTTTAACTCCTTGCATGCTGCTGACGGATATTCCTACCCAGCAAGTATTTCTCATGCCATTGAAATAAGTATGATTTGGGTATATTTAATTAAATTTTCTCCCAGTGAATTGAATACATTTTATCACCAATGATTCCTTAAGTCAAACTTATTTATTTATTTATTGGTGTTTAAGGTCACATATTTCAGCACATTGGCTAATCATGACCATGACAGTTTTAAGGGTGTAGGAAGCGGGAGTACCCAGAGAGAACCAGCAAGCAACTGTCAGCTCCTCAACATACGAACTGCACACAAGCAGGGTTAGCATTGGTTGAAGACAGGTTCACCATCAACGTGCAGTATGCCCTAGTACACAACGTCACCACACCCCCACGTGGGCAATAGAGGTGAAGTGTTTTGCCCAAGGACACAATGCAGTTACCACAGATGGGATTCAAACCGAGAACTTCTCGGCTTGCAGCCTGCACCTCTACCAACCAAGCCACTGTGCCATCTTTGAGTTAATGACATTTTAAGAATCTATGAGAAGAATCAAATGAAAATTTTTCAAGATTCTCATTTCTTTCCTTGCAAGAATCATTTGCAAGAATCATTCTGTTTCTCATATGAATTGTAAGCCCTGTTCAGTGTATAATTGTTATTTTTTCTGCTTTGGCAACCATCTTTTGTGCTTGTTGATTTGGGGAAGTAAGTGTCTTCAAAATTTGTGTGGCAGTTTCATTCTTGAGAGTAATGTCATTCACTAATGTGTATTAGTCGAAGGATATGGAAAATCACAACAGGTGACTTGACTTTTTTTATCTCTATGAATCATGGCTTGAAATTGTTACATTGCCCAAGTAAATTCTATGTAATACATGCAAGCAAAAATATGGCCTGTCCCAGTTTGAAGTTATCAATTTAACCCTTTACCTAACGAATCGCCCGCATCCTTCTGTGTAATATGCAAATTGATCAGTTGAAAAAATTAAATTTTTCAAAATATTTCAACAAAACCATATCATGTGACCCCTCATTGGAACGAGCTCATTGATCTCGTTCCAATGAGGGGTCACTTGATATGGTTTTGTTGAAATTTTTTGAAAAATTTAAAAATCTTATATTTGAAATAATAAATTTTGATATCGTCTGCGTTGGGTAAAGGGTTAATAGAGATTTCAGTGAGTTGAATAATGATGTCCAAGACTTATAATAAAGTAACATCCCCGTGGGAACCCCGGGAAGTAAGCAGCACTTGTTTACTGTGGTCAACCAGTTCCGCTTTACTAGTAAAATAGGACCCAGTCACCAATGCTTGGGGTGAAAGTCCTCTAAAATGGGCAACATGTTGACTAAACTTGACTTCATCTCCATGTTGTGTCACGATTAGCCATGGTGCATAAATATGTGACGTTAACCACCAACAAACAAACAAACAATAAAGTAACAAATTGTAATCTATATCTAAAAGACCAAGTTATAAGTACGTATGTTTTCATGTATGTCCGTGGTGTGCTTGAGAAATGATCATCCATTCACACTCAACATTTGCACATGTCACTGGATATGATTTAGTCAGAAACATTGTAAACCTTTGAACCCCAGAGGCCTTTTTTTCCGGCCCAGTAACATGATACTTCTATTTATATTTATTTATTTATTGGTGTTTAAGGTCACATATTTATGCACAATGGCTAATCATGACCGTGACAGTTTTACGGGTGGAGGAAGCCGGAGAGAACCACCGAGCAATGGCGAGCAACTGTCAGCTCCCCAACATACTAACTCCACACAAGCAGGGTTAACATTGGTTGAAGACAAGTGCACCATCGATGTGCAGTATGCCTTAGTACACAATGCCACCGTGCCCTCACGTGGGCAATGGAGATGAAGTGTCTTGCCCAAGGACACAACGTGGTTGCCGCAGGTGGGATTCGAACTGAGGACCTCTCAGCTTGCAGCCTCAGGCTGCACATTAAAAATATTAATTGGTCTACCCCCACATAAAGAATATGGACTCTTCCCATTGTTGCCATTGAACTGATATGGAAGATGCCACTAGGGTTCAAAGGGTTAAATTTTAAAACCTTTCTGCAGGAAATTGATTGGGTTTGAATATTGTGTTTGTATCAGGTCAGTTGGGTGATTCAAGTCACAGATTGTATAGAATTTCACACCGCATGTTTGCTTGCATGACTTGTAAGTAATCTATGTAAAACAGTTCTATTTTAATCTTTGTATTTGGTATTGAATCTTTATTTAAACCATGTGCATTTATAACAGGCTACAAACTAAACCCTACAAGGAAGTAATAAGCTGGTATAAAAATTTATAATATTTAAATGCAGTTTATTTAAAAAGCATGATTAATGTTTTGGTGTGATTTGGAAAATTACGTAAATGAACCATCCTTGAAGCATTCTTAACCCTGTAGCTGTTTCAGAGACTACCAGAATGATATATTCTTGTTCAAGGACTTCATAATCTTTGCTTCTGCTTTTGAAATGCTTCTCATGTGAGAGCCTGTTGGAAATGGCTCTGTTAGTACTTTGAAACAGTGTGTTACAAAACTACCAACTTCCCTTTACATACCACAACTAGAGGATGAAGATTCCCCAAAAAATTCTTGAAGAACTAAAATTTTACTTTTTGGGCCTCAGAAACATATTTTGATGAACACTCATTGGGGAAGCAGTGGTTCAGTGATTAGAGCATTGGTCTTTAAACCAAAAGGTCGATGGTTCAATCCTGACCAGTGATAACTGTATTGTGACCTTGGGGAAGACTCTTAACCTGCTGAGTATTTTCAAAATATTTTTATCAAATCTAGGCATGGCTGCTGCAAAGCAGCCATGACTAGATTTGATGAAAACTTCATCTAAATATAACTCAAGAAATCATTGGTAAAAAAGTCCATTCACTTTATAGGGAGGAAAATTTAAATGTGCCCAAGTTATACATATTTCAGTGGCAAAAGATTTTGCATCCTGGGCAGGAATCTCCGTCAATAGCATGCAAGGAGTTAATCCTGTTTACCCATGTGGAAGCATGGTAGCACTATGTACTAAGGCATACTGCATGTCTTGATGCACTTGGCTTCAACTGCTGCTAACTCTGCACAAACAGAGTTACGTATGTTGTAGAGTCTGATAGATGCTCTGTGGTTCTCTTGGGGTTCTCTGGCTTCCTCCACCTGTAAAACTATCTATCATAATGTGACCCTTGCTGTTGAAAATGTTGTTAAACCCCAATAAACAAACAATTATGACCACTTATTGGAACAAGTTTGTCAAGCTTATTCAATGAGGATCGTGAGATGTCTGTTGGAGGCAAGAATTGAAGAAAAAATAATGAAATTTGAATGGTAGTTTTTGTGGCTCAGTGGTAGACTGTTGGACTTCTATGCTAGAGGTCCCGAGGTCGATCCCCATCTGGGATGACCCGCATTGTGTCCTTGGCCAAGGCGCTTTATCCCGGTTGCCTACATGGGGGCATGATGACGCCGTGCACTAAGGCATACTGCACGTCGATGGTGCACATGTCTTCAACCACTGTAATCCTGCTTGAGCGGAGCTTGAACAGAGAATGTTGAGGAGCTGACAGATGCTCGTTGATGCTCGGTGGTTCTCTCTGGGTACTTCGTGCTTCCTCCACCTGTAAAACTGTCACGGTCACGATTAGCTCAAACACCATGGTTGATTTATGCTACCAATAGTGAGTTACAGTTTAAATACTGTAGTGTCATGGCCCATATTTAACTAAAATGCACTTTTACTTCATGTCTGCAATAAATACACGCGACTGACAGAAAACAAAGCATAAATTCACAGAAGCCTAATTATTTATTGTCTTTGTTTGACTGCTAGTTTTCAATTACAGCTGGCAAATTACATTGGGATGATGACTTATTGGATGATAAAAGTCCTTTTAAAAACTACCTGCATCATGACTCAAAGTTCTCATATGGATAAGCGTCAAATTCGGTAGTATATTTGTCTTGATACAGTTCATTGGAGAGTGCCAAGCATTCTCCTATGAATTGTTAGAAAACGGTTATTGATGAAAAAATTCAGAGAGTCCAAATTCAATCAAATCAAATGTTTTCACGTGCCAAAGACACGCAGGGACAGTGTGGGGCAAGGCCCTTTCGACCCAGTATATTTTTTCTCTATGCCTGAATATCTGAGTACGGTAAAAGAGGAGAGGGTTGAGGTACTTGGCAGCACTTGTGTTTCTTTTTGTTTGTTTTGGATGGAGGAGGCTGAGGTGAATTGGCTGCTTTTTCTTTCTCAACTTTCACTTTGAACTTTTTGTGGAAGTTTGGGTTGCAGATCTTCAAGGCCTTTTTACGACTGTAGGATGATGGTTGATGAATCAAAATGACTTGCTTTGCTGTGGGTGAATTCGATGAAGTCTTCGATTGTGTCCTCAAAGTCCAATTTTAGTTCTCTGTGATGTTGTATGCAATACTTTCTAACCGATCAATGAAGTCCCCTAGTGATTCTTCCTGAGTTGGTGGCGGTGGTGGTGGTGGTTTGGTTTCTGGTTCCTCGTCCTGGCTTTTGGGTACAGAAGAGAGAGGCGAGTAGGGATCACGAAGTTGCGAGATGGCTGCTTTCATTTCCACCTCAGTCTCCATAAGACATTCCACATCCAACATTACTGGCTGGGGAGGCGGCAGTTGGTTGGTTTTGTCTGTGGGAGTGGGAGAGGAAGTGGTAGCTGCTTCTGGCTTTTGCCTTTCCGCACCTTTCTCTCTCTTCTTCTCCAAAAAAGCCTCCAGACATCTGGCATCCCTTTGCTTGGTGGACAGGCTCTTCTTCTGTATCTTTCCAGGGCCTCCTGACTCTCTCGGGTGAGGACCAGTGTGAGAGGGGATCCTCTCAGCAACGGTACTACCTCTCCCCGTCTGAGGTGGTGTGGTCTTCTGTCTTTGTCTCAAACTCCACACTCAGCTGGACATTCTCGCCTTTCATCTGGATAATCCAGTTGATAGGACGAGAGATCTCCAGAGCTGACAGGGCTTTCTTGAGTGGAATTGGGATTGCTTCTTGTGAAGTGAGTTAGTCCAAATTCAGCCTTCTACCAGTTAATTATACTTTTTATTACATCACTCATATTGCAGTTGATGTGTAACAGCCTTCAGTGATCCATCTTGAAAATTCACACCATGAAAATTTAACTGTTTTTCTTTGAAGCAAAATAAAGCAATATGCTGATTTACTGTCAGAAGGTTTATTCTTTGCACCCCATATGCATAGATTAATGTGCAAAGAGAAAATTGGCAGACCATGAACAGAAGACTTGTTAAACATCAAATGGATAAGGGAGTTAGGACTTAGTTAACTCTTTCCTTGCAAGTAGATTTCCTGCCCATAACAAAAATACTTGATTACCCAATAAGGTATGTAACCATGCCTTGTTAACCCTTTACCTAAAATGAAAAGCAGACGAGATCGTTCCAATGAGGGGTCATAACCTATGTTTATGAGACAAAAAATGAAAAAGATAATAAAAATTAATTGGTGATTTTTGTGAATGGCGCTAGCCAGTTTTGGCCTTTACGCTGGGTAAAAGGTTAACCCTTTACCTTATGAATCGGCTGCATCTGCCTGCGTAATTTGCAAATTAAGCAGTTGAAAAAAAAAAAAAATTCAGACAATTTCAACAAAACAATATCATGTGATCCCCCTCATTGGAATGAACTAGTTGAGCCTGTTCCAGTGAGAGGTCACATGATATGGTTTTGTTGAAATTTTTTGAAAAATATGAAAAAAACGATACTTAAAATAATAAATTTTGATATCCTGTGTATTGGGTTATTGAAATAAACTCCTATAAATAATAGCAGTTCTCTTTATTATACTGTCTGATGTTAGACATGGCAGCATTTTTCATCAAATCAAGGCTGGTTGCATTGCAGCAGACATGATTTAATTTGATAAAAAAATTGAAAAAAATAGTTGGCAGGTTCACTGAGATTGATTGCTAAATTATTTTTCAAAAATCATTTGTAACATGAGTATTTTTTCAAAGATACGATGCTACCAACAAGGGGAGCCTTAGTTGAGTGACATTTTGTTCATAAAAAATTAATTTGTTCCAATTTATTGGAGAGTGCCTACAATCAATTGTAACAGTACAATTTTATATAAAAAAAAATTTCTGCAGCTGAGTAAGCAATAACCTAATGTATTCAGAGTAAAAGTCATTAAAGTGACTTTTAACACATTTCAATAGAGCTGTGATAGTAGCTTTTAGCACTCAACCAGGGGTGCGGTGGAATTGCGGTAACCTGTTCTTGTCAGATCACCGAAGTTAAGCAACGTCGAGCCCAGTTAATCATTGGATGGGTGACCATCTGAGCGATCAATTCAGACGCCAGTGTTGTGTCCTTGGGCAAGGCACTTAACCCCAATTGTCCACGATGATGCCGTGTACTAAGATGTACTGCACATTGATGGTACGCATGTCTTAAACCAATTTAACCCTGCCTGTGCTGCAGTGCAGAGTTACGATGTTGGGGAGCTGGCAGCTGCTCGTCGTTGCTCAGTGGTTCTCTCTGGGTACTCCGGCTTCCTCCACCCGTAAAACTGTCACTGTCATGATTAGCCACTCTGCATAAGCATATGACCTTAAACACCAATAAATAAATAAATAAATAAATAAATAATAGCACTCAACCAGTTAAGACTAAATCCTGCAGTTGGGTGAAGGATCAGGCTATTACTAAACATCCCAAGAGAACAAAATAGATTTGCCATTTCCTGTGAACAGTATTCTTGAAATAGGTCCAATCTCCATGGGAATCCCCAAGAGTGAAGGAGTACTTATTTACTGAGGTAGAAAGATTCTAGTTTACTGATGTACTGGGGTTTGGTAGTCAGTGCCTTGAATGAGAGTATTCTAAAGTAGCGTCATCATTATAAACAATTTGTTAATTTGACTTTATATTTATTTTGCAGTTAGTATATAATCTTAGGGACAGAAAGTGATCTTAAACCTTGATAGCCTTATTCCAATTCTGATGTCTTTTTTACTGCAACAGAACATTTGCCCCAATTGGCAGTCTTCAGATAAACTTGCAAGTTACATTTTAAGAACCTGGGTAGTTGTTTATAGGCAAGTTTTGGCTGCCTATATAGAAAGTTAAGACTTGCATAGGAACAACTGCAAAGCCACAAAATGAAGATTGTCAAAGTACAACAGAAATGTTTATAATTCTCCAGGCTTAACTGGTACAGTGCTAAATTATTTTTGATTGTCAGAATTGGTTCACATATGTTTGCCTTGTTAAAATGTATGAAAGAGTGCCACAGTAAGGCAAATCCATACAGATAAATATTTTCAGTTTATTGCAGCACATCCACAGAATATGAAGCCTTTAATTTGTGGTACCTGCTGTTCAGAATGGAGCCCAAATATGGGCATCCATCACTCATCCAGTTAAGGGTTAACTTAACTGGTAGATTGCTAAATTATTTCTGGCTGTTAAAATTTGTTAACCCTTTAACCAACGCAGACGATATCAAAATTTATTATTTTAAATATCATTTTTTAAATTTTTTCAACAAATTTCAACAAAACCATATCATGTGACCCCTCGTTGGAACGAGCTCGACAAGCTCATTCCAACGAGGGATCACATGATATGGTTTTGTTGAAATTTTTTGAAAAATAGTATTTTTTCAACTGCTGAATTTCCATATTACGTGGGTGGATCCGGGCGATTTGTTGGGTAAAGGGTTAAAAAGTTTTTGCATTGTTACAATTTATGGGAGAGTGCCTAGGCAAATTTATTATTAAAGAATTTTACTTCAAACATAGTATGAAGTACATCCGCAGAATATGAAGTCTTTAAGTTGGGGTACCTGCACTTCAGAATAAAGATCAAAATTGGGCGTCCAGAACTCTACCAGTTAAGTAAATAATATAATTATTCAGATATTATTAGTTACCCCATGTCTGATCACGTGGTACGGGTTTTTACCTACCCAAGGCCAGCCGTATCCCATGAGGACGAAGGCCTCATGGGATACGGCTGGCTTCGGGTAGGTAAAAACCTGTACCACGTGATCAGACACGGAGTAACAAATTTATCTATTGACTTTCCATTTTAGAAGTACAATCTATTTCTTGTGTGAACACACACAGCATGAGATCTTTTATCTTCCATTGTTGAGACATACAGGTTTCTGTGGAATTTTTGTGCAAAAGAGTTTTTGTGAAAATATGCCGATATGACTAGTATAAAAAAATTATTGAATTTCTTTTTTTCTTTTTTGTCTCAAAAGCATAGCTTATGAACCCCACATTGGAGGGTACTCGACAAGCTCATTCCAATAAGGGGTCATGAGCTATATTTTGGAGATAAAAAATTAAAATATAATACATGTACACTGTAAAACTGGAATGACGCGTCTTCTACGGGGTATGGACAATTTGTAGATTTCGGAATGAGGCTTCCACTGGGTATGGGAAATTTGTCAGTGGCTGGGCGGGCGTATCGTGGGTTTCAATGAATATGGTCTCATACCACGTATCTATCAACCAATCAAATCAAAAAAGTCACTTTAGTCAATAGATAAATAGGGTTGAAATAGTCAAAAATCATATCTGTATAATATTAGAAGAAATAACTATGTAACTTTATTCTTCACCATGTGTCATCATCGTGAAACAAAGTCATACAATTTGTTACCTCATATAAATCTGCTCTATTTGTTTTCAATCCATATACATAGGAAAAGTAATCTGTGGCAATTAAGACACTGCTGCTGATCCCACACAATGTCTCTAATTCATCCCTTACAGCTTATAGAGATTTACAACATCAAAGGGAAATGAAGAGGGTCTTTTCCCTACCTTTGGACTGAGTGTTGTTGAGAAGTACCATGGGATGAAAGGAAAACATCCTGGGCATTTGAACGTGGGTTACCACAGGTCACAGTCTTAAGTGTAAATATTGTGGCAGGGATTTATGTGTTGACTGAGCCTCAGTGAAGCATTCCTTTATGCTGTTTTATGGTGTCCTTTTGAATCTTTCTTTAACCCTTGTGGAAAATGAATCATTCCACTCTGTTGGACGCTGTTATAGTAGAAGCTTGTTTATTTCCAGGCAGACGATTGTCTGTCCATCCATCCAATTATCTGTCTGTCCATCAGTTCCTCTGGCTATATGCAAGCCTGAAAATAATTTTCATTGTGCTTCCAGACAAAATGTCAAACACCAAATGAATCATGTCTGTCATTTAAGAATGATATCTGACATATTACAAAATGGAGTTTGAGTATTCGAAATAGTGTGTTTTGGGTGCACATGTACCTTCATCTTGAATCTGCTCAGAATTCCTCCAACCATACCTTGTTTGGCAGGGCTCAATGAGCCCTGCCAAACAAGGTATGATTGGTTTCATTCTGAATGGGGAATGGAATTACCTTCAGACATAATTTAGATACATGTATGGCTATATCAAAGCATATTCCTTCCTTCACATGCTGTTAATACTGATGAGCTGTACAGTCACTTTCTTCACACTTCTCAACTTGCCAGGATCAGAAATCACAATAATCATTAATTTTAGGCTTGCTAAATAGGTACATGATTTCCAGCATGCATAAAGTTCTGATTACTGAACTTCACTGATAGAATTTTGGCATCAGACATTTTGTCTGATGATTTTAAAGCTCAGTCAGACATTCGCCTTTTTGTACCTGACATTGTCCTTGTCAGACCACTTATTTTCTGGTATGGCCATATGTCCATCCATGAAGCAGTCTTACATCCAACTGTCTGTTTGTGCTCTAGAAAAACAAAATAGCCCCATCTTTGATTACCATACTTGGAACATGAATGGTACTTGGTAAGATCTGAATACATACAGTTTTTGATGGTCAAGAGTCAAGGTTACAGGGTTATTAAATTTAGGATGTGCTCTTGAAAGTGCGGGGATACATCTATGTTTAGTGTCCTTTAGTTTAATACTTATTTATTTATTGGAGTTTAACGACAATTTTGACAGCCAGGGTCACCTCGTGTCAGACCGTTTTATGGGTGGATGAAGCTGGAGGACCTGGAGAGAGCCACCAATGGCGACCGACTGCCAGACTCCCCAACATACTACCCATCCTCTACACAAGCAGGGTTAGCATTGGTTGAAGACAAGTGCACCATCAGCGTGCAGTATGTCTTAGTACACAGCGCCACCATGCTTCCATGTGGGAAATCAGGATGAAGTGCCTTTCCCAAGGACCCAACACAGTTACCCCTGGCGGGGATCAAACTGTGGACATTTTGGTTTGAAGTCCAATTCTGTAACCACTGAGGCACCACACTCCTTTGCTTTAATACTAACTTTGGTAGTAAAAGGAAAATACCCAATTAACAGGAGTAGAAGGTGACTGGAATTCAGTTTCCTGTACTGTTGTGATTCATGTAGTATTTAGTCTATTGCTTCTTTTTTGATGAGCTCATAGAGCCCTTTAAAACACAATGTAATGGATTAATAATTGAATGTTTCGAGGGCAAAAATAATAGTAATGTGGAGGAATTTAGTGGATAATTGTCACTACAGATTTCCAATAGCTGTTGGTTATTTATATTTATTTATTTATTGGTGTTTTAAGGTCATATATTTATGCACACTGGCTAATCATGACCGTGGCAGTTTTACGGGTGGAGGAAGCCGGAGTACCTGGAGAGAACCACCGAACAACGACGAGCAGCTGCCAGCTCCCCAACTTCGTAACTCCACACTGCAGCACAGGCAGGGTTAGATTGGTTGAAGACATGCGTACCATTGATGTGCAGTATGCCTCAGTACACTGCATCGTCATGCCCACATGTGGACAATCAGGGTTAAGTGCCTTGCCCAAGAACACAATGCGGGAGTCCGAATTGACCGCTCAGACGGTCATCCATCCAATGATTAACCGGGCTCGATGTTGCTTAACTTCGGTGATCTGACGAGTGTTGGTTATCAGTTAACAGGGAGTTACTCTGTAACCAGTTTGCAAATAATAGGCCAAATTTGTTCCAAAGGTCTGGTAAATGGTTTAGTGTTTAGCAATGATATGCAGTGATGAGGGTTATTCGATTGACCAATATTCATTTAGTGAGAGTATCAGGGTTTAACTGTCCCAAGTTCGATCCCCATCCGGGACAACCCACGTTGTGTCCTTGGGCAAGGCACTTTATCCCGGTTGTCTACTTTATGCCGTGTACTAAGGTGTACTGCACGTTGATGGTGCACATGTCTTCAACCGCTGTAACCCTCTGCTTGAGCGGAGCATAACCAGAGTTAGAATGTTGAGGAGCTGACAGTTGCTTGTCGATGCTCGGTTCTCTCTGGGTACTTCAGCTTTCTCCACCTGTAAAACTGTCATGGTCATGATTAGCCATTGAGCTTAAACACCAATAAATAAATAAATCAGGGTTTAACTTTGAAGTACCAGTGTCCAGTAGAGCTTTCATTTGCAACCATTGTTAAAACACAGGTGATAAGGCTAAAAAAAGAAAAGAAAGTGTTTTGATTCTCAGGCAATCCCTCATTGAATTTGAATCCCCTCATTGGACATTTTTATTGCCTTTCAGTGTCTTCCAATATTAGTACAAACCCTAGGAGACCCGAAATTTTTTTACATTTTTTGATTGATGCATATTTATTTATATGCATCTCTAATATGTTTGCCTATAGGAACTCTCTCATAAATTGCAACGAGGCAAATCCCCATAGATCAAATACTTTTACTTCAAAAGATAATATGGAGAGCATTGAAAGAATATGAAGCCTTTGAAATACAGTTCCTACAGTTTGTTTTTTAGAGGAATGTTTTAGTTTTCAAATTAAAAATGAATTTATTTGTATAAATATCCACTTTCTATATTTCTGTGTGTAAAAAAGACATCCAAAATCCTCTCCATGTTTGCTCACTTTTTTGCAAAAGAAAAATTAAAAATATAACCCTCCCTCCCTCACTTATTTGAAAAATAATTGCCTGAGAATCAATTAATTTATTTTATGTGGCCTAATATTAGTTATATTTATCAATGCCAATTCAAATCTGCAGAAAAAGTATTTGCATATTGAAAGAGAATAGCCTTACTGGTTTGGGAGTTTGTAGCCTTATGGTGAAAGGGTCTCTAACTATAAATTTGTCAAAATATGATTTCTGGGAAATAATGTTAATTCTATTCAACACATGTCTGTCAACACATATGGAGTTGGTACCCCTATGGAAGGAAAAGAATTCTATTGATTTTCAAGCTTATTGTCAACAAGTCTAGGTCATTTCTTTGGATTGAGGAAAACCATATTAATTTTCAGGTTTGCAAAAAGGATTCCTTTGTCTTAAAAATAGCCCTCTAGTTTCTCGGAGACAACATAAAACTTTTATTTTTCACTTCTGAACTAAACTTGCAAAAAGTATTTGCATATAGAAAGAGAACAAGAACTCTTCAGAATTTGGAGTCTAGCAAGCCATAAGTTCAAAGGACACAGGACTATTGCAATAGATAGAACTTGAAAATTGGTTTCTACAATAACTTTAGTTCCATTTGATACATGTTTATTAAATTTATGAGTTAAGTACCCCACAGAAGGGGAAGAGAACCCTTGATTTTGTAGTCTGCAGGCATAAGTTCACAGGTTTTTTACTACAAAGAGAACTTTGTCAAAACTGGTTTCCAGGCAATAACTAGAGTTTTCCATCAAACCCAGAGTGTAGATACTCTGATGGAAGAAGAAGATGCCTTTCGATTTTTAAGCACCTCATCAAAATGCCAGAGTCACTGTTACTGGAATAGTAATTTCTGGTTTCTGGGTTATAACATTGGTTCTACATTTATAGAGGTGAACCAAGTTTGAAAAAAGTATTTGCATATGGAAAGAGAGGAACCCTATCAATTTTTGAGTTTGTAGTCAAAGACTGGTACTCTCATTGAAAGTTATCAAAAGTGTGGTTGCCACTCAGTATGCTTCCTTCTATTTGAGACAGCTCCACCAAACATACAGATTAGTAACCGCCTTGAGAGAGGAACAATTAAACCTTTTTGGGGTCTGCAGTTTTACTGGGAAGTCAAGCAAATTAACTGGTAGTGTGCTAATTGAGTGTTTTCAAGTGATTTGAAACATGGGTATTTTTTTTCCAAAATATGTTACCAGTAAGGGGGCCTAAGTATAGCAAGATTTTGTTACTTGCCAGATACTTTGTAACAAAATAATTTTCAAATCAATATTATTTTCCAACTGGTATGCAAATAATAAGCTGTTGCATGCAGTGTAAAATCTTTAACTGATTGAGTGCTGGAAGCCCAAATTTGGGTTTTACTCTGAAGTGTGGGTACCACAAGTTAAAGGGTTCATATTCTGTGCATGTTCTTCATATCATCTTTGAAGTAAAATAATTTTGTCCATAAGGATTTGTATTGTTGCAATTTATGGCACAGTGCCTATAGGCATTCTCTCATAAATTGTAACAAGGCAAAGACATGTGAACAAATTTTGCTGACCAAAAATAATTTAGCACTCTACCAGTTAAAGTAGCTTTCAACATTTTTCAGTAGAGCCATGATTGTGACTGTTATAAAATTTAACCCTTTTACCTAACATGAAAAGCAGACGACACTTGCAAACAAAATTCTTGAATAACTAATTTTTTTCATTTTTTTGTCTCAAAAAACATAGGTTATGACCCCTCTTTGAAACTAGCTCAACGTTCTTGTTCCAAAGAGGGGTCATAACCTATGTTTTTGAGACAAAAAATGAAAACAATAATGAAAACTATTTGGCGATTTTTGTGAATAGCTCTGGCTGGTTTTGGCCATTATGTTGGGTAAAGTGTTAAATATTTTACAGGGTTTGGTAATTAAGTTATACAAATTATATTGATGCCTCTCCTTGGCCCAGTAACATAGTATGTGGAATGATGACCATAGCGGCAAATTCGTGACCTTGCTCTTCTCGAATACTATGAAGGAATATTTATCTTGCATGGAGTGTGTCTCTCTCCTCGTAGGGGAGAGTCAGTTTACATCCTCAGCCAATATGGTGGTATTATATAACAACATCAACCCCACAATTGATGCTGCTAGTGTTAGACCTGTCCTGGTTGAGGAAAGCAGTACACTTATACACTTGGACACCATGCCCTCATGATAGTGGCTTATAGCATGCAAGCAGTTAAATGCTATAACTCAACTCATGAAACTGTCATCAACTCGTTGAATTTTTTTTTTACAATTTATTAGAGAGTACCTATTAGCAGACTCCAGATAAGACGTGACCAGACATTAAAATAGATTGATTTTCAGAGAAAATTCATTGGATGTCATTTTTAGGGCTTACAAACATGCTTGCAAATTTAAAAAAAAACAGACTGATAACCTATTAATGCATGAAAATGCAATGAGTAAGTAAGCCTTTTATAATTTTAAAATTCTCTTTTTCAACAGTCAAAGGATAAAATATCCTTATACCCAAATTTTATCCTTAGCTCTGCTTATAACTTAAATCAAATCATGATGGCAAACTTAAATCCTAATCCAGTCAAAATACTTTTTTTTTCTTGTTAAATGTACTAAAGTGCACTGGTCTCACTGAATTGGATATTGCCTAATGGAATAACCCTGCATATATTTTTCAAACACCAAGCCATTTACCATTCCTTTTTTACACATTTGTCCTGTTAATTGCATATGGGTTATAGAGTAAAGTCCTCTTAATTACTGTATTGAACTTCAAACTGAAAGGTCCATGGTTCGATTCTTGCCTAGGGTAACTGCATTGTGTCCTTGGGCAAGGCACTTCATCACGATTACCCACATGGGGGCACGGTGGCACTGTGTATTAAGGCATACAGCACACTGATGGTGCACTTGTCTTCAACCAATGCTGACCCTTCTTGTGCAGAGTTAGTACATTGGGTAGTCTGACAGTTGCCTGCCATTGCTTGCCGGTTTTCTCTGAGTACTCCAGCTTCCTCCACCCGTAAAACTGTCCAACACGAGGTGACCCTGGTTGTCAAAAGAGTCGTTAAAACCCCAATAAATAAATAAATGAGAAACTCCAAATTCAGAAGCTTGTTTCATTTTTTTCAAGTTGAAATACACTGTTGGAAATGGCTAAGAGATTCCTTTCCAACAATGTATTAGACCACATCGTTTCAGTATTTAACCCAAGTTTACCCAATGCAGACGATATCAAAATTTATTATTTTAAATATTTTTTAAAATTTAAAAAAAAATTCCATCCAAAGCATATCGTGTGACCCCCTCATTGGAACGAGCTCAATGAGCTCGTTCCAAAGAAGGGTCACATGATATGGTTTTGTTGAAATTTTTTGAAAACTAATATTTTTTCAGCTGCTGAATTTGCATATTACGCCTGCGGATGTGGCCGATTCATTGAGTAAAGGGTTAACATAATTATAAAAAATATTATGGTTATGGAAGAGTTAACAAATAAATACCAAGACAATTGAAGTAATCTTTGTCAAGTCTATTAGTAATCTGGGCCAATGAAAAATTGGTAGCCCAAGTTTTCTTGTTCGCCTAGTTTGTGTAGGCCTGAGCCTCATGGTCTGATTGCATACCTCATGTCACACTAGATATATTGTTGTTGATATAGGTGGCATATGCATTTTGGATTTGTAATTATTTCAAAATGGGTATTGGCCCTGAAACGGTTGAGAGGAGTGCAGATGAAGATCCACAAATGTTTTTCATGATCGATGGAATTGCAATGTTACATAGTTTATTATATATTCACATTCAGATTTTTTCACCCTGCATTTGCACTTGAGCTGTTTCACAAACTAGTGCTAAGATACCACATAAATGCTGAATTTGTCGCAGCGCTGCACAAATTGTCATCAACCACTATTTGAATCAATATTGTTAGAATTCATTGAATGACAGTTTCACAATTTTACAAGACATTTAACTCTTAACCTGCTGAGTATTTTTCATCAAATATAGTCCTAATTGCTATAAAAAAATGAAAGTGTCAGTGACACTGTAGCTCAACTTGTTTAAGACATGTACATGTACATGTATAGTATGTGACACAGCAATGACAAACATCTAGGTAATGACCTGATAACAAAGGTACATGTAATGTATTGTAACGGTCTGTACATAAATGCTGACCATAGCCTGTAACAAATGCGTAGGTAAAGTATTGTAAAGGTGGGCGACAGTTAGATGCTAAACTAGAAAAGAAATCTTTGAGTCCCAGAGTGGGTCTGACTGAACCCAAAAATATGTGTTCTCATAGCACAGTGATAACAAAGGCACCCAAAAACACTCGTTCCTGTCACAAGGTGATAACAAAGGTACCCCAAGAAGTTTCGTGAAGATCAGTTCATAAATACAGACTCTAGCCCGAGCCGTATTGACATGTGTACTTACTGTGTATAAGTAGCACTGAACAAATCAGAGTTCATCTAATTTGCATAATTTTTGCACGAGAAAAAAACCTGTATTATATGTGATGTATTCCATGTTACTAAACATTCATACAGAAATTTATTCAAATTAGAACTTTCATACAAAAGTTCTGTACAAAAAACTGATTGCACCAATTTTGGTACAAAATGGCGCCGGCAGCCATCTTGAATTTCAGACTGCACCTGAAAACACTCGTTCTCGTCCCAAGGTGATAACAAAGGTGCCCAAGAAGTTTCGTAAAGATCGGTTCATAAATACAGCCTCTAGCCCGATCCGTATTGGCATTTGCAGTTACAGTGCTGAAAGTAACATTAAATAGATCAAAGTTAGTCTAATTGGCATAATTTATGCACGAGAAAAAAACCTGTATTATATGTGATGTATCCCATGGTACTAAACATTCACACAGAAAATTATTCAAATCGGCGCTTTCATATGGAAGTTCTGCACAAAAATCTGATTGCACCTAATTTTGAACAAAATGGCTGCCAGTGGCCATCTTGAATTTCAGACCAGACCCCCCAAAACACTCGTTCTCGTCCCACAGTGATAACAAAGGTACCCAAGAAGTTTCGTAAAGATCAGTTCATAAATACGGCCTCTAGCCCAAGCCGTATTGGCATTTGCACTTACAGTGCTGAAAGTAACACTAAATAAATCAAAGTTAGTCTAATTTGCATAATTTACGCACAAGAAAAAACCCTGTATTATATGTGATGCATCCTATGGTACTAAACATTCATACAAAAAAATTATTCAACTCGGAGCTTTCATATGGAAGTTCTGCGCAAAAATCTGATTGCACCTAATTTTGGTACAAAATGGCTGCCAGCGGCTGTCTTAAATTTCAGACTGGACCCAAAATCACTAGTTCTCGTCTCACGATGATAACAAACGTACCCAAGAAGTTTCGTAAAGATCGGTTCATAAATCTGGGCTCTTGCCCGAGCCGTGTGTACGGCGTGATGGACAGACAGACGGATGACGGGCCATGGCAATACCTCAAATTTGGCTTCGCCAAAGTTGAGCTAATCATCTAAATTCAATTCAAGAATTCTATCTATTTAGAGAAAATTGGACTAAATGTCCCCAAATTATACTTATTTCAGTGGCAAGATGTGCTGGGCTGGAATATCCAACATAAGCCCAGTATGAGGTGTCTTTATACATGCCTTCTGTCTTTTTAAGCTTTTCCCTCTGGAAAAGACTCTTGTTATTCTACAGATTATTAAGCTTTTCCCTCTGGAAAAGACTCTTGTTATTCTACGGATTATTATTATTATTTTTTTTTTTTTTTTTAGGCTTTTCCCTCTGGAAAAGACTATTGATTTTCTATGGATTATTATTATGTTTTTTTTTTTTTTTTCCCCCCACACATTTTGTCCATACGATTCAGAAGCCATTTCCAAACCGATTTTCACCAAATTTTGCACTATCATAGAGAGGCACAAAAATGTACTGAGGCAGAATTTTCGATTTAACCCTTAATCGTCAGAATTGGCAAAAAACTGCCAAAATTGGGGTTTATCGATACTTTCTCGAAACACGTCTTGTAGATTTTTTTTTAAGCATTCATCATTGCTAGAACTGCCTGTGACACGATCATTGATACACATGACATATTAGGCAATGCATATGGTAACCCTCCACAGACTGCCAAACATCAAAATTTTGATGAAATGGGCTGTTTTCAGGCCCCTCAGCACCCAAACGATACACGAGAGATTCACATAACTTCCTTTATTGGAAGTGGAATTCACCGAGGATCATTTTTGTAAGTAATAAGGGTGTTCAGAAAACCAAGCGTTAACCCGTTTTGGGCTGGTTAAACAGCAATACCCCCAAAAAGCTCAAAACTTCATGTTTTCCGTGAATTTCTCTAAACGAGCCTTGTAGATTTTCAAGAAAAATTTGTCACTCCCAGGTCTTGGTGTGACATTACAAGTTGCATGGACAAAATACTCCGGTGAGCATTTGTTAACCCTCCACGGGCTACTAAAAGTCAGAATTGTGATAAAATGGGCTGTTTTTGGACAGCAACAGCACCCAATGGGTACGCGTCAAAGAAAAGTACCTCCTTTTATCGAGCGCAAAACTTATACGGAAACATTTTTGTAAGTAGTAAGGGTATTCAAAAGTTGAAGTCTTAACCCATTTTTGGTAGGATAAAAAGACATACCCCTTAAAAGTTTAAAATTCCCATTTTCTGTAGATTTCTCTAAAAACATCTTGTAGGTTTTCAACAAAAATTGTCTATTCACAGGTCTTAGTGTGACATTACAAGTTGCATGGACAAAATATTCTGATGAGCGTTTATTAACCCTCTAGAGGCTTCCAAGCATCATAATTTTGTTGAAATGGGCTGTTTTCGGATACGCACAGCACGCATTGTATACCCGAGAGATACACATAATCTCCTTTGTTGGAAGTGGAATTCACTGAGGACCGTTTTTAGATTCAACTTGACAAAGTCAAGCTGAGCTATTGCCATCACTTCTTGTCCGTTGTTATTTGTATTAGTATGTACGTCCACAATTTCCTTTGGCACACCTCACAGGTCGCATTTATGATCAGATTACTTTGAAACTTGGTATGCTTGTTTGGGGTGACCTCTAGATGGGAGCTATCGATTTTCTTCAATTTCCGTCAAAAAATGTTGCCGCGGCCAATGTTCTTAGAACTTAGTTTAGTCAAACCACAATATTTCCCTTTGACACACCCTATAGGGCACATTTATGATTTGATTGCTTTGAAACCTGGTATGCTTATTTAGGGTGACCTCTAGATGGGAGCTATCGATTTTCTTCAATTTCCGGCCAAAAATGTTGCCACGGCCAACGTTCGTAGAACTTACTTTAGTCAGACCTCAATATTTCCCTTTGGCACACCCTACACGGCACATTTATGATCAGATTGCTCTGAAACCTGGTATGCTTGTTTGGGGAGACCTCTAGATGGGAGCTTTTGATTTTCTTCAATTTCTGTCAAAAAATGTTGCCGCGGCCAACGTTCTTAGAACTTAGTTTTGTCAGAAGACTCAATATTTCCCTTTGGCACACCCTACAGGGTACATTTATGATCGGATTGCTTTTCTTCAATTTCCGTCAAAAAATGTTGCCGTGGCCAATGTTCTTAGAACTTAGTTTAGTCAAACCACAATATTTCTCTTTGGCACACCCTATAGGGCACATTTATGATTTGATTGCTTTGAAACCTGGTATGCTTATTTAGGGTGACCTCTAGATGGGAGCTATCGATTTTCTTCAATTTCCGGCAAAAAGTGTTGCCACGGCTAACGTTCATAGAACTAAGTTTAGTCAGACCTCAATAGTTCCCTTTGGCACACCCTACAGGGCCCATTTATGATCAGATTGCTTTGAAACCTGGGGTGCTTGTTTGGGGAGCTATCAATTTTCTTCAATTTCTGTCAAAAAATATTGCCACAGCCAACGTTCTTAGAACTTAGTTTAGTCAGAAGACTCAATATTTCCCTTTGGCATACTCTACAGGGTACATTTATGATCGGATTGCTTTGAAACCTGGCATGCTTGTTTGGGGTGACCTCTAGATGGGAGCTATCGATTTTTTTCAATTTCCGTCAAAAAATGTTGCCGCGGCCAATGTTTTTAGAACTCAGTTTAGTCAGACCACAATATTTCCATTTGGCACACCCTACAGGGCACATTTATGATTTGATTGCTGTGAAACCTGGTATGCTTATTTACGGTGACCTCTAGATGGGAGCTATCGATTTTCTTCTATTTCCGTCAAAAAATGTTGCCACGGCCAACGTTCTTAGAATTTAGTCTAGTCAGACCACAATATTTCCCTTTTGGACACCCTACAGGGCACATTTATGATTGGATTGCTTTGAAACCTGGCATGCTTGTTTGGGGAGGCCTCTAGATGGGACCTATCGATTTTCTTCGGTTTCTGTCAAAAAATGTTGCCACTGGCAAAAAAAATGACATTGGTACCAATGATCTTCAATTTTGCCATTTCATTTATGACTTACCAGGTTCAAGTTTGTCAAGTTGAGCTACAGTGTCATTGACACTTTCATTGTAAATAATAAGGGTATTCAAAAACCCAAGCCTTAACCCCTTTTGGGGTGGTTAATAGCAACACCCATCAAAAGCTTATTTTTTCCCTGGATTTCTTTACAAACATCTTGTAAGTTTTCAACAGAAAATGGCCATTGATAGGTCTTGGTGTCGCATTACCGGTTGCATGGATAAAATATTCCAGTAAGCATTTGTTAACCCTCCATGGGCCGCTAAATGTCAACATTTTGAAAAAATAGTCTGTTTTTGGACACCAGCAACAACAAATGGAAATGCCACTGAGAAACATAACTTCTTTTACCGGACGCAAAACTGATAGGGCAAAATTTTAGTAAGTAGTAAGGGTATTCACAAATCGAAGTCTTAACCCATTTTCGCCTGGTTAAGGAGATGTACCCCTTAAAAGCTTAAAAGTTCCCATTTTCTGTGGATTTCTCCAAAAAATCTAGTAAGTATTCAAGAAAAATTGACCATTTGCAGGTCTTGGAGTGACATTACAAGTTGCATGGACAAAATATTCCGGTAAGCGTTTGTTAACCCTCCAGAGGCTGCAAAGCATAGAAAGTTTTAGAAAATGGGCTGTCTTTAGGCACCCATTGCACCCAATGTGTACCTGCAAGATAAACATAACCTCCTTCATTGGAAGTGGAATTTGCCGAGGATCATTTTTGTAAGTAACGAAGGTATTCATAAAACCAAGCATTAACCTGTTAGAGCTGGTTACAGAGAGATACCCCTCAAAAGGTTAAAAATTCATGTTATCCGAGGATTTCTCTAAAAACTTTGTGTAGATTTTCAAGAAAAATTTACCATTCTCAGATGTTAATGTGACACTACAAACTGCATGTACAAAATATTCCAGTAAGCATTTGTTAACCCTATGCAGGTTCTCAAACATCAAAATTTTGATAAAATGGGTTGTGTTTGCGTACCCGCAGCACCCAAAGTTAAGAGGAGAAATCAACATAAGTGGAAGTAGAATTCACTAAGAATTATTTTTGTAAGTAATAAGCGTATTAAAAAAAAACAAACCTTAACCCATTTTGGGCTGGATAAACAATGATACCCATTAAAAGCATAAAATTCATGTTCTCCCTGGATTTCTATGAAAACATCTCGTAGATTTTAAGTAAAAATGGCCATTCGCAGTTTTTGGTGTGAAATTACAAAATGCATGAATAAATATTCCTGTTAGCACTTGTTAATCCTCTACAAGCTGCCAGACATCAATATTTTGGATATATTTGAGATAAAATGGACCATTTTCAAATAGACACAGCACTCAGTGGGTATGTGTCAAACAAACATAACTCCTTTTGTCGGTCATTAACTTGTCGGACGACGATATTGATATTGACCCACTCCACCGTTAATGATGGTTTTTACCTAAACAATTTTTTTTATCAAATTGAGTCATTTGAGACTACTATACTCACCTTTCTCATAACATCAATGAAGGAACTTCAGTGAGACAATTAAAAACAATTCATCAGACACTGTGGGGTCATGAAAAAGCATGGAATCTCATCGGGAAAAGACATGATTCTCTGGAATCATAAAGTCTAGTGAGAGTAGAAATTGTTTGCTATTATTCTGAGAAGGCATCCATCCAGTATTTCCATGGGAACTAAGGGAAGTAAAGCAGTGCTTGATTACTGTGGTAAACAAGTTCTGTTTCACTGTTACCTTAACCCTTTATCCAAGCACACAATATCAAAATTTGTTATTAGTCCACCACGGTTTCATCGTGAATGGGACTTATGGATTGCACTGTCCCGAGTTTGATCCCCAGCCGGGACGACCCACGTTGTGTCCTTGGGCAAGGCACTTTATCTTGGTTGCCTACATTGGGTCACGATGACGCTGTGTACTAAGGCGTACTGCACGTCGATGGTGCACATGTCTTCAACCACTGTAACTTTGCCTGAGTGGAGCTTGAACAGAGTTAGAATGTTGAGGAGCTGACAGTTGCTCATCGATGCTTGGTGGTTCTCTCTGGGTACTCCGGCTTCCTCCAACCGCAAAACTGTAACAGTCACGATTAAGTATGTGACCTTAAACAACAATAAATAAATAAATAATAATATGGATTGCACTCCTTCCATCTGTCAGGCTGTCATTCTTACCTGTGTACCACCTGTATCTCCAAGGTGGCTGAATGTTCGCATTTCAAATTTTCAACATTAATCAGACATTATGGAAAGATGACGCACGGCAATTTTTTTTAAAACAAATTTAAGATGGCCGACTGGTGGCCATTTTTGTTGAAAATTATGTGTAATTAGTTTTCTGCCTAGAACTTCTAAACGACATTCCCGATTTCAATAATTTTTGGTATGGAGGTGTAGCAGCATAAAATAAATAACATGCATAAATTATGCAAATTAGACGAACTTATTACTTAGCTTTTTGTTCAGCCATTTTTAGCTCAACTTTGGCGAAGCCAAATTTGAGGTATTGTCATGGCCTGTCGTCCGCAGTCTGTCTGTCACGCCGTACACACGGCTTGGGCTAGAGGACGTATTTATGAACTGATCTTTATGAAACTTCTTGGGTACCTTTGTTATCACCGTGAGACGAGAACGAGTGTTTTGGGGTCTGGTCCGAAATTCAAGACGGCCGCTGGCAGCCATTTTGTACAAAATTAGGTGCAATCAGATTTTTTGCGCAGAACTTACATACAAAAGCTTTGATTTGAATAATTTTTTGTATGAATGTTTAGTACCATGGGATACATCACATATAATACAGGTTTTTTTCTCGTGCTTAAATTATGCAAATTAGACTAACTTTGATTTATTTAGTGTTACTTTCAGCACTGTAAGTGCAAATGCCAATATGGCTCAAGCTAGAGGCCGTATTTATGAACCGATCTTTACGAAACTTCTTGGGTACCTTTGTTATCACCGTGGGACGAGAACAAGTGGCTTTGGGTGCGGTCCGAAATTCAAGATGGCTGCCAGCGGCCATTTTGTACCAAAATTAGTGCAATCAGTTTTTTGTACAGAACTTCTATATGAAAGTTCTGATTTGAATAAACTTTGGAGTGAATGTTTAGTAACATGGAATACATCACATATAATACAGGTTTTTTTCTTGTGCAGAAATTATGCAAATCAGATGAACTTTGATTTATTCAGTGCTACTTATACACAGAAGTACACATGTCAATACGGCTCGGGCTAGAGGCTGTATTTATGAACCGATCTTCACGAAACTTCTTGGGGTACCTTTGTTATCACCTTGGGATGAGAACGAGTGTTTTTAGGGTGCGGTCCAAAATTCAAGATGGCTGCTGGTCGCCATTTTATACCGAAATTTGATGCAATCAGTTTTTTGTACAGAACTTCTATATGAAGGTCATTACCTTGATGTGTGTCATTGCTGTGTCACATACTATACATGTACATGTCTTACACAAGTTGAGCTACAGTGTCATTGACACTTTCACATGGAAAGCTCTGATAGTGGCTTCTAGCACTCAACCAGTCAAACACCAGTAAAAAATAAACAAACAACAGTCTTTAATAACCCGGTTTCAGAAAGATTAATGCAGTGGATATTGCTCAACTTACTAGATTAAACCTGTGAACTGTACATCACTCCCGGGTGCAAAACCATTTAGACCATACTTTTAATACAAATTTGATCTGTTAAAATGATAAGCATATAAGTTATGGGGTAAATTCCTCTTGCTGAAATTAAAAATTCTGTGAAAAATCAAAAATGATATGGGACACCTGAAGTTCCCCAGCTGCACAAACGTTTTTAACCTCTTGATCTCCAATATCACCATTCAGTATATTTCCTCATGGGAACCCTGGAAAGTGGAGCTGTGCATTTTCTGCTGTAAACAAGTTGTGCTTTATTGGTACAATAGAACCCAGGACCAATGCCTGGGTGGAAGTTATCTGATATAAATGATTGGCTAAACTTGATTTCATACCAATAAAGAAATAGAGGATATCTGCAAGTGCTCATGAAAAATAAAACTTTCAGGTCCGCACTCATGAGATAATACCCGATATTCACTAAAACAGCGTAGATTTTTAGCTCACCGAAGGGAGCTTAACTTATCACTTGCCGTCCGTCGTCGTCCGTCGTCGTCGTCGTCCATCGTGAACTTTACATTATCGACTACTCCTCCCAAACTACTGGATCAAATTGAACCAAATTTGGTGTGCATGTTCCCCATCATATGTCAATTCAAACTTGTACAAATAAACTTGCCGCCCCAACAGGGGGCACCACAAGGGGCATAACTCTGAAAGCACCCATGAATTTCTTTCCAAAATTCAAAAAAAATCTTCTTCTTCAGATCCACCAGGCAGAATTCTTTCCTATTTGGTATACATCATCTCTAGGGGGGGGGAAGATTCAAGTTTGTTGAAATCGGCTCCCTGGATTCATATTTGGGCTCACTATAGAAGTCCGAATTTGAACTTAGTGCATTTCAGGCAAATTTCTTAAAAAATCTTCTTCTCCAGATCCAGCAGGCAGAATCTTTTAATATTTGGTATGCAACATTGTGGAGTGGATCTAATTCAAGTTTGTACAAATTGGCCCCCTGGGTTCATATTTGGGCTCAGTATAGAAGCCCGAATCTGAACTTAGTGCATTTCAGGCAAATTTCTTAAAAAATCTTCTCCAGATTCAGCAAGCAGAATCTTTTGATATTTGGTATGCAACATTGTGGGGTGGATCTGATTCAAGTTTGTACAAATCAGCCCCCTGGGTTCATATTTAGGCTCAGTATAGGAGCCTGAATTCAAACTTAGTGCATTTCAGGCAAATTTCTTTAAAAATCATCTTCTCAAGATCCAGCAGGAAGAATCTTTTGATATTTGGTATGCAACATTGTGGGGTGGATCTGATTCAAGTTTGTTCAAATCGGCTTCCTGGATTCACATTTGGGCTCAGTATAGAAGCCCGAATTTGAACTTAGTGCATTTCAGGCAAATTTCTTTAAAAAATCCTCTTCTCCAGATCCAGCAAGCAGAATCTTTTGATATTTGGTATGCAACATTGTGGGGTGGATCTGATTCAAGTTTGTTCAAATCGGCCCCCTGGATTCATATTTGGGCTCACTATAGAAGCTTGAATTCAAACTTAGTGCATTTCAGGCAAATTTCTTAAAAAATCTTCTCAAGATCCAGCAGGCAGAATCTTTTGATATTTGGTATGCAACATTGTGGGTGGATCTGATTCAAGTTTGTTCAAATTGGCCCCCTGGATTCATATTTGGGCTCACTATAGAAGCTCGAATTTGAACTTAGTGCATTTCAGGCAAATTTCTTAAAAAATCTTCTTCTCCAGATCCAGCAGGCAGAATCTTTTGATATTTGGTATGCAACATTGTGCGGTATATCGGATTCAAGTTTGTTCAAATCGGCCCCCTGGGTTTATATTTGGGCTCAGTATAGGAGCCCAAATTTGAACTTAGTGCATTTCAGGCAATTTTCTTTAAAAATCTTCTTCTCAAGATCCAGCAGGCAGAATCTGTTGATATTGGGTATGCAGCATGCTTGGGGGGTGAGATTCAAATTTGTTCAAGCCAAGTCCCTGGGTTCATATTTGGGCTCACTATGAGAGCCCGAATGATAACTTAGTTCAAAATTAGGAATTTAATTTAAAAATCTTCTTCTTCAGATCCAGCAGTTGGAATATTTTGATATTTGGTACGCACCATCCTTAGGGGGGTGAGATTTAAGTTTGTTCAAGTCATGTTCCTAGGTCCATATTTGGGCTCACTATGGGAGCCCGAATGATAACTTAGTTCAAAATGAGGAATTTTCTGTAAAAATCTTCTTCTTCAGATCTAGCAGTCAGAATGTTTTGATATTTGGCATGCAGCATCCTTAGGGGGGAGATTCATGTTTGTTCAAGCCAAGTCCCTGGGTTCATATTTGGGCTCACCGTGGGAGCCCGAATGATAACTTTGTTCAAAATGAGGAATTTTCTTTAAAAATCTTCTTCTTCAGATCCAGCAGATGAATGCTTTTGATATTTGGTATGCAGCATCCTTGGGGGGGGGGGGGGGGGGGGGGGTAAAATTTGTTCAAGCCATGTCCCTAGTTCCATAAAATTTGTCGCTCATGACTTCATTCCTTTGTAGTGTTGATGAACCATGTCTAACTGAATGTTACCCCAAATACTTCTTTGAACCACTTTGGCCGGTGAGCGATTAAGGCTCCGTGGGGCCTCTTGTCTTTTTATTATATGCTCTGTGATATTTTACTGCGCAATATTCAGCCCAATTCGACTGCAAACAGTTTCAAGACAATAACAAATATCTGCTGATTGTTCCTTCAAGGCGACATTCAAGGTGACCTCATGTGCAGAAGCGTGGCGTCATTTAGGAAGCTACTGAGGGATATTTCTTGATGGATATCGAGAAATAACTTTCAGATCATTTGCGATAATTCACAGGCTAGCATATAAGAAAAACTAAATTTCCTTTATTATATGTTGTTTGACAGAGCTCCAAAGATAAAAGGATCTGTATTTTGAAGAATACACACTTCTGGAAAGAGAAGTTATGTTCAGACCTCTCCAACTGAGGGACACCATTTCATGAATCCATGGGACTAATCGGAAGGTTGAGTTTGATCCTGACATGTAGTTGTTTCATTGAGCTCTGTCAAACAAGATATAATGAACCAAATTTTTAACCTTACAAATTATAGTGGAGCCCACATATTTGCTTATCTCCTGATTGAATAACCCTGTTAATTTCAGATGACTTTCAAACACCAATCCATTTACCATACCTTCAATGATAGTTTGACCTGTGTATTACAAACAGGTCAATACAATAAAAACTTTTACAATTGGATTTTATTGAATTGTATTTTCTAGTTATGACTTTAAATGGGTTAAAATGAACCATTAGCATTTTCAAAATCTGGCTGTTTACCAGCTGGCTAATTGCTGATGATTCATTTTAGTCCGTTATATTAATAGGCAGAAAATAGAATTCTAGAAAATACAATTGTAGAAGTTTTATAGTATTGGCTCTTGGTCATAAAGTAAACTGCTGTTAATTGATTCAAAAATCTTGTTATCTGTTGAAGGATTACTCTAACTGAATTCCCTCCCAACATTCACAGACATAATTTTTTCATTTCCAAGGGGGAGATAATTTTTGTATCCACTCCAAAAATCATAGATTTTCTCCTATGTTGTGTTTTCCAAAACCTTAACCTTTCACCCAGCATTTGCTATTTTCAAAAAATTGAATTCACATTTTATTTTAAAAGATTTTTTCCCTAAAACCTGCTAAAACAGAGCTTTTGACCCCTCATTGCAATGAGCTTGATAAATGTTTGTAAGGCAAAAAAATGGAATTTTTTGGATCAAGAAGTTTTTAGCAAAGGATTGTCTCTTATTAATGTTAGGTAAAGGGTTAAACCAAATTCAGAGAGACAAAACAAGAAAAAATAGTTGTGTAACATGATGTAAGCTACAGGGAAATATAATTCGATATCCGTCAAGTCAATGAATATCAAAAATACATATACTGATAAATAATTTTCAGCATTTATGCGTTATATACTCCCGTGAGGAATCATACAATGAAAGAGAATATCCATATTATTTAAATACTTTTGCTGACTGTTTGGACACTCAAGAGGATTCCTTTATAATATACAAATCTGGTGACAAAAATCAATAGCATAAACAATATGTTTCTTTGAGAATCAAATGGTTTGAAAATAGACCACATGGGCCTGATTTTACACAAAAGTCTGGTGAAGTAATGGAATTTTCTGTCTATACAGTACTATTATTATTGGGCTATACTAACAGAGTATGCTTTGGATTAGAAAAAATGTTCTTAACTCTTTCAACACCAGAGGCTGTCCAGGAACACAATATGTCATAATTTCATTAAGTAGGATGGCTACTAAGTGAACGTGTGTAGTAGAACAATAAATATTTTCCACGTGCAGTCTTCAGACTGCACGTTGAAAATATTAATTTCTACCCCCAAATAATGGATATGGACTCTTCCAATTTCTGCCATTTATTTATTTATTAAGGTTTAACGACACTTTAACAGCCAAGGTCATATCGCATTGGTGACAGTTTAACAGGTGGAGGAAGCCGGTGTGCCTGGAGAGAACCACCGAGCAATGATGAGCAGATGCCAGCTCCCCAACATCGTAACTCCACACTGCAGCACAGGCAGGGTTATATAAAACTTATATTGGCTGAAGACATGCACACCATCAAGGTGCAGTACGCCTTAGTACACAGTGTCACTGTGCCCCCAGGTGGACAATCGGGGTTAAGTGCCTTCCCCAAGGACACAGCACTGGAGTCCGAATCAATCGCTTGGATGGTCATCCATCCAAGGACTAACCAGGCTTGATGTTGCTTAACTTTGATGATCTGATGAGAATCGGTTACCACAACACCACTGCACCCCATTTCTGCCATTTAACTGACATGGAAGAAACCATCAGTATTCAAAGGGTTAAAATGTCATAATTCTGTATTTACTCTTCAGTATAGAAACACAAATACTTCTAGAAATGTATATTTTCTTACTTAACCCTTATTGAAAATCTGAAACTTAAGAAAAATTTCTTCAGAAGTTTGATAACTAATCCATTGATTATTATTATGCCCCCAATCTCTGATTAGGTCCTGAGTGAAATTGAGAGCTCCATCCATATGTCCATTTAAATATTTTGAATCGTAACTCAAGCATAATTATTCCAATTTGAATGTTCTTTGGTATGGTGATAGACTTGTTGAGGAGAAAGAGAAAGGGAAAGAGCATTATAGCCTTTATTGAACTTTGAAATATAGTGATTCTTGAAAATACAAACATTTTATGCCATTACTCAAACATCAATGGTCCAATTTGAATATACTTTGAGAATGTGGTAGACCAGCATGGGGAAAGGCTATAAACATAGGGTGAGTCTGATATGATAATTTTTGCCAGAGTTATAGCCTTTGTTGGACTTTGAAATGTGGTAAGATTTCTTGTAAGCACAAACATTTCCTATTAGAACTCCAGCATCAAAGACCCAATTTGAATGATCTTCTGTGTGATGATAGACCATCATGGAGGAAAGGCTATCAATATGGTGTGAATCTCATTTGCTAATCAGAGTTATAGCCCCTTGATGGACATTGGACTATGGTGAGATTTCCTATAAGTACAAACATTTTGTGTAATAACTTAAGCATCATTCGTCCACTTTGAATATCCTGTGGTATGCTTACAGACCAGCACAAGGGAATATCTACTGACATAGGTAGGTTTTGTCTACTCATCCTTACAACCATTACAGTCCTTTTTGAACTTAAAATACAATATAATTTTCGACTTTGTGTTGCACTTGTTGTACAAGACATATTACCTTAAACAAGGCTTGGGAATAAATGAATTTATGAGACTGAAATTATCAAGTCTTATAGCCTGGCAGTTGTGTCTAGTCATGTGTCATATACCTGTACAGGCAGTTGACACTTAACTAGAAACATTGACTCAGGTAATAGAACTTTTATTACACACCTGTTCTATGAAATCCCCAACTACAGCAACACTAAACAATGCAGAAAATGAAAATCTGTTCCACACACATGTGCAGAATGGACTATTTTTTATCAACCTACCTTACAATTGTTTAGTACAGGCTTGCACTACAGTGGAAGTCCCTAACTTGGAAAATATACTCTCTATTTTGATCTTTCCCAAGGAATTTGGGAAAGAAAAGTGGTGCAAAAGCACCAAGAAAAAACTAGAGAAACAGAATTTACTGCACCTAGTAAATTCAAGTCTGTGTGAAAAGGGTTAAAGTATCAGGAATAAACTATACAGAAGGAGAATTTATGGAGGCTTATTTTCAGGAGTAAATTATTTTCAAACAAATCAGAAATGGATTTTCGTTAATAGTATTTACAGATATTCATACAGCAATCAGAACATTTTTTTATAAGAAACCAGAAAAGGCATATATGTGACCAGCATTCAAAGGGTTCGATACATGAATCAGAAGTGGACATTTTTGGCTCTGCCCATCAAGCTGAGTGATGAAATACGTTCATGAACTTTTGAAATGCATTAAGGTGTATTGAAATGCATTCCCCGGTCTTTCTGAATAATATGCACTGGATGACTTTGGTGACCTCTTTCAGGCGGACCATATATTGAACCTCCAGCAGTTTTTAAATCAGTCGGTATAGTCCCATGTATACACCTACTTTAAATAAATGGCTCCACCAACTACAGATCTGTCATTTTTGGGCGATGATAGCAAATATTTATTATGATTTAGAAGCCTCTAAGGCAGTCAGCCTACTGTATCACACACAAGGCCTCAAACTAGCTGAAAAAACAAAGATGAGTGCAAACTGGTTGTTGGTAACCAGCATGCCAAAACGAATAGAGATAGGACGATTTGTGTTTGAGTTATCGAGCCGACAAAGGGTGCATAGACTCTATATTGGGATAGTGCCATAAAAAACTTAAAAGCCCCAAGAGCTCGTTTAAAGGCCTAACCTTAAGAGCATCTAGTGCCCTAAACAAGGCATACATAAAATAAGATTGTGGAATCTTGAATCATGGCATTTGCGTAAAGAGTGGCAATATGGCAGGAAGCGTGCAAAAGGTTCTACCGTCATAAGTTAAATGATGTTGTTTGATCTTCGCAGTGAAGTATGAAGAGGGCGGTGAAGTATGAAGAGGGTTAAAGACAGACCATTTAAATATTTCATTTCATTAATTCATAATTGTGATAAGTGTTTCGAGAGAGCTGCTTACCACTCGGCCCGAAACCTGTTGATCTTGAGTTATGATTGAGAATGAAAAAAAAATTTAAAAAATGCAATGAAAGGTGAAGGGTTATGTATTCAACTACAATTAATCAAGTGTTGTAAGATAGCTCTGTATAATAAACAAATTTTCTTGCCACCTAACGGTTTTTTTTCAACTTGGTTTGGGGATGGAATTTAATTCTGATCTGACAGCTGATAAGAGTAAATATGTGTCAGGCTGTCATCTATAGCAACTTCTCTCTAATTTGATTGTTTACATTATTCTCTTGTGTATATAAATATAAACAGCTATTTCTTTATGATGCTTTTCTTTTACAAAGAAATTAGGGGGTATAAAAAACTCTGTGGCCCAATGGACCACTCCCAAAGGTTCCCTGATAACATAGCTGGGCCAGTACTTGTGACAGGCTACCAGTATGCCAAACAGCCCCAGGACAGATTATTTATTTATTTATTGGTGTGTAAGGTCACATATTTCTGCATAATGGCTAATCATGACCACGACAGTTTTACGGGTGGAGGAAGCCGTAATACCCGGAGAGAACCACCATGCAACGGCGAGCAACTTTCAGCTCCCCAACATACTAATTCCACACAAGCAGGGTTAGCATTGGTTGAAGACAGGTGCACCATCGGCGTGCAGTACGCCTTAATACACAGCGTCACCGTGCCCCCACGTGGGCAATGGGGAAGAATTGTCTTGCCCAAGGACACAACGTGGTTGCCGCAGGTGGGATTCGAACTGAGGACCTCTCGGCTTGCAGCCTGCACCTCTACCAATTCAGCCACCGTGCCCCCCAGGACAGATAATTTGTTTTTGAGTTATCGTCAAGACAAAAGGAAGGGGATAGAAAATATTCATACAGGAATCAGAACATTTTTATAAGAAACCAGAAATGGCATATATGTGACCAGCATTCAAAGGGTTTGATACACGAATCAGAAATGGACATTTTTGGCTCTGCCCACTAATTTGAGTGATGAAATACATTCATAAACTTTAGAAATGCATTAAGGTGTAATAAAATGCATTTCCCAGTCTTTCTGAATAATGCCCCCATATTAAGATCTTTAGAGGGTTAAAATATTCCCTTTAAATACTCCATTTTAATCCTTTAAATGGGGGCACAGTGGCTCAGTTGGCAGAGGTGCAGGCTGCAAGACGTGAGGTCCTCACTCTGTCCTTGGGCAAGCCGCTTCACCCCATTGCCCATGTGGGTGCATGGTGGCGATGTGTTCTAAAGCGTACTGCACATCGATTGTGCACCCATCTTCAACCAATGCTAACCCTGCTTGTGTGGAGTTAGTATGTGGGGGATCTGACAGTTGCTCGTTGTTGCCCGGTGGTTCTTCCCGGGTACTCCGACTTCCTCCACCTAAAAAATTGTCGTGGTCATGATTAGCCACTGTGCAGAAATATGTGACATTAAACGCCAATAAATAAATAATCCTTTAAAAAATGAGCTCAATCCAATAACGGGTCATAAGCTATGTTTTTTCAAGCAAAAATGAAAAGGTAATTAAAACTGAATAGACGTTTCTGTGAATAATGTTGACCAGTTTTCGCTGTTATGTTCGCAAAAGGGTTAAGAATCCCTTACTTTGGAAGGCACACTGAAAAGGTGTCCCATTCCACATAGAATTAAATGTTATGAAAATAAAGCGAAAAACATTAAGTTTCTCAGCTGACAGTACCTGCTTTTGCACTCCGGAGGGATGGAACGGCACAAATCAGAGACATTCTCTTAATGGCACTTTGACACCAAAGGTTTCTGCACTCTCGGTGAGGCCGAGATGAGCGCAGTGAAAGACTATAGAACTCCTCTAACAAATTAGTTTTAAACAGTCATAGCACTAACACAGTTAACAGTACAGTCGACCATGCCAGTATTGCATTGTTACCGGCACCCTGACAGTTTTGTGATAGGTTTCAACAATTATGTAGTGCTGTTTTATGGAAAGGGTTAACTTTATTCTGCCTGGAATAAAATATGTGCAATCCACATTGAAGTCTTGAGAGGGGTTAAAAGCATTGAACTGAATAAGATAGGTTTCAACAATTATTCAGTGTAGTTTTATGGAAAGGGTTAACTTTATTCTGCCTGAAATAAAATATGTGCAATCCACATAGAAGTCTGGAGAGGGTTAAAAAAAGTGAACTGAATAATTTACAATTTATTTCCTTGCAAGGCAAAGGGTTTCTCTCAACTTAGTTTCAGGAACTAACATCCCATTATGATGACAAGGTCAGATTTCATTTTGACAGATTACTCCACTGGTGTTTACATAGTCTCCAGTGTGAACATAACATCGTATTGCTTGGGGAGAATTTACTGTATCAGGAAATTGGAGGCTGTGAAAACCCTGTGGCCTACTGGGCCATACTCAAAAAAATGTGATTTCCAGCAATTCTGAAAAATGCACTTAATGACCCCTAGTTGACCTCCGTGACCTTGACCCATATTTTGAACCTCCATCGAGTATCGACTCATTTGGTGTTGGTCCCAGGTCTGTAGATCATACCATGCCTGAGATATGGGAGTGACCCACGTCCAAAATTTTGGCCACGCCCACTTTTTTACGTAAAAATGCATGTGTGTATGTCAGGAATACTTTAACGGTAAAAAAATGTGATTTCCAGCAATTCTGAAAAATGCACTCAATGACCCCTAGGTGACCTTTGTGACCTTGACCCATATTTTGAATCTCCATCGAGAGTCGACTCATTTGGTGTTGGTCCCAGATCCATATGTCATACCATGCTTGAGATATGAGCGTGACCCACTTTCAAAAATTTTGGCCACGCTCACTATTTTTACGTCAAAATGCATGTGTGTACATCAGGAATGCTTTAAGGGGTCAAGAAATGTGATTTCCAGCAATTATGAAAAATGCACTCAATGACCCCTAGGTGACCTCCGTGACCCTGACCCATATTTTGAATCTCCATCGAGTGTCGACTCATTTGGTGTTGGTCCCATGTCCGTATGTCATACCATGCTTGAGATATGAGCGTGACCCACTTTTAAAAATTTTGGGGCCACGCCCACTTTTTTTTACGTCAAAATGCATGTGTGTACATCAGGAATGCTTTAGGGGGTCAAAAAATTTGATTTCCAGCAATTATGAAAAATGCACCCAATGACCCCTAGGTGACCTCCATGACCTTGACCCATATTTTGAACCTCCATCGAGTGTCGACTCATTTGGTGTCGGTCCCAGGTCTGTAGGACATACCACATCTGAGATATGGGCTTGACCCACTTTCAAAACACCCCTACAGACACCCCCGATACCCCAGGAATCTGAAAAACATAGATGGCCGAGAGCTTGTGGCTGTCTATCAGCATGCCAAAAATCAACGAGATAGGGCAATTCCTTTTCGAGTTATCTTGCGGACAAAATAGTGATGAGAAGACAGAAGTCAGGAGAAGAAGAAGAAGAAGAAAAAAAAGGAGAAAAAAAAAGAAAAGAAAAAGAAACCGTGCAAAAACAATAGTCTGTGTGTTTCACACAGACTAACAAAGAAATGTCAGTTTCCTTGATATGGCATTCATCTGCTTTCCAAGGACACACAAACTTATTTGATCCTGCACTTTTCATGAAGTTAACATGGACATCACAATGTCTGTACTATTGAAAAGAATAACTCAAAGTGAAAATGATAGAATACTAGAGAAACAGAATTTACTGCACCCAGTAAATTCAAGTCTGTGTGAAAAGGGTTAAAGTATCAGGAATAAACTATACAGAAGGAGAATTTATGGAGGCTTATTTTCAGGAGTAAATTATTTTCAAACAAATCAGAAATGGATTTTCGTTAATAGTATTTACAGATATTCATACAGCAATCAGAACATTTTTTTATAAGAAACCAGAAAGGGCATATATGTGACCAGCATTCAAAGGGTTCGATACACGAATCAGAAGTGGACATTTTTGCCTCTGCCCACCAAGCTGAGTGATGAAATACGTTCATGAACTTTTGAAATGCAATAAGGTGTAATGAAATGCATTCCCCAGTCTTTCTGAATAATATGCACTGGATGACCTTGGTGACCTATTTCAGGCGGACCATATATTGAACCTCCAGCAGTTTTTAAATCAGTCGGTAGAGTCCCATGTATACGCCTACTTTAAAGAAATGGCTCCACCAACTACAGATCTGTCATTTTTGGGCGATGATAGCAAATATTTATTATGATTTAGAAGCCTCTAAGGCAGTCAGCCTACTGTATCACACACAAGGCCTCAAACTAGCTGAAAAAACAAAGATGAGTGCAAACTGGTTGTTGGTAACCAGCATGCCAAAACGAATAGAGATAGGACGATTTGTATTTGAGTTATCGAGCCGACAAAGGGTGCATAGACTCTATATTGGGGATAGTGCCATAAAAAAACTTAAAAGCCCCAAGAGCTCATTTAAAGGCCTACCCTTAAGAGCATCTAGTGCCCTAAACAAGGCATACATAAAATAAGATGGTGGAATCTTGAATCACGTCATTTGCGTAAAGAGTGGCATTATGGCAGGAAGCATGCAAAAGGTTCTACCATCATAAGTTAAATGATGTTGTTTGATCTTCACGGTGAAGTATGAAGAGGGCGGTGAAGTATGAAGAGGGTTAAAGACAGACCATTTAAATATTCCATTTCATTAATTCATAATTGTGATAAGTGTTTCGAGAGAGCCGCTTACCACTCGGCCCGAAACCTGTTGATCTTGAGTTATGATTGAGAATGAAAAAAAAAATTAAAAAATGCAATGAAAGGTGAAGGGTTATTTATTCAACTACAACTAATCAAGTGTTGTAAGATAGATCTGTATAATAAACAAATTTTCTTGCCACCTAAAGGTTTTTTTTCAACTTGGTTTGGGGATGGAATTTAATTCTGATCTGACAGCTGATAAGAGTAAATATGTGTCAGGCTGTCATCTATAGCAACTTCTCTCTAATTTGATTGTTTACATTATTCTCTTGTATATATAAATATAAACAGCTATTTCTTTATGATGCTTTTCTTTTACAAAGAAATTAGGGAGTATAAAAAACTCTGTGGCCCAATGGACCACTCCCAAAGGTTCCCTGATAACATAGCTGGGCCAGTACTTGTGACAGGCTACCAGTATGCCAAACAGCCCCAGGACAGATTATTTATTTATTTATTGGTGTGTAAGGTCACATATTTCTGCATAATGGCTAATCATGACCACGACAGTTTTACGGGTGGAGGAAGCCGTAATACCCGGAGAGAACCACCAAGCATCGGCGAGCAACTGTCAGCTCCCCAACATACTAATTCCACACAAGCAGGGTTAGCATTGGTTGAAGACAGGTGCACCATCGACGTGCAGTATGCCTTAATACACAGCGTCACCGTGCCCCCACGTGGGCAATGGGGGTGAATTTCTTGCCCAAGGACACAACGCGGTTGCCGCAGGTGGGATTCGAACCGAGGACCTCTCGGCTTGCAGCCTGCACCTCTACCAATTCAGCAACCGCGCCCCCCAGGACAGTTGATTTGTTTTTGAGTTATCGTCAAGACAAAAGGAAGGGGATAGAAAATATTCATACAGGAATCAGAACATTTTTATAAGAAACCAGAAATGGCATATATGTGACCAGCATTCAAAGGGTTTGATACACGAATCAGAAATGGACATTTTTGGCTCTGCCCACTAATTTGAGTGATGAAATACATTCATAAACTTTAGAAATGCATTAAGGTGTAATAAAATGCATTTCCCAGTCTTTCTGAATAATGCCCCCATATTAAGATCTTCAGAGGGTTAAAATATTCCCTTTAAATACTCCATTTTAATCCTTTAAATGGGGGCGCAGTGGTTCAGTTGGCAGAGGTGCAGGCTGCAAGGCGTGAGGTCTTCACTCTGTCCTTCTGCAAGCCTCTTCACCCCATTGCCCACATGGTTGAATGGTGGCGATGTGTTCTAAAGCGTACTGCACATCGATTGTGCACCCGTCTTCAACCAATGCTAACCCTGCTTGTGTGGAGTTAGTATGTCGGGGATCTGACAGTTGCTCGTTGTTGCCCAGTGGTTCTTCCCGGGTACTCCGACTTCCTCCACCTAAAAACCTGTCGTGGTCATGATTAGCCACTGTGCAGAAATATGTGACATTAAACGCCAATAAATAAATAATCCTTTAAAAAATGAGCTCAATCCAATAACGGGTCATAAGCTATGTTTTTTCAAGCAAAAATGAAAAGGTAATTAAAACTGAATAGACGTTTCTGTGAATAATGTTGACCGGTTTTCGCTGTTATGTTCGCTAAAGGGTTAAGAATCCCTTACTTTGGAAGGCACACTGAAAAGGTGTCCCATTCCACATAGAATTAAATGTTATGAAAATAAAGCGAAAAACATTAAGTTTCTCAGCTGACAGTACCTGCTTTTGCACTCCGAAGGGATGGAACGGCACAAATCAGAGACATTCTCTTAATGGCACTTTGACACCAAAGGTTTCTGCAATCTCGGTGAGGCCGAGATGAGCGCAGTGAAAGACTATAGAACTCCTCTAACAAATTAGTTTTAAACAGTCATAGCACTAACACAGTTAACAGTACAGTCGACCATGCCAGTATTGCATTGTTACCGCCACACTGACAGTTTTGTGGTAGGTTTCAACAATTATTCAGTGCTGTTTTATGGAAAGGGTTAACTTTATTCTGCCTGAAATAAAATATGTGCAATCCACATTGAAGTCTTGAGAGGGGTTAAAAGCATTGAACTGAATAAGATAGGTTTCAACAATTATTCAGTGCAGTTTTATGGAAAGGGTTAACTTTATTCTGCCTGAAATAAAATATGTGCAATCCACATTGAAGTCTTGAGAGGGGTTAAAAGCATTGAATTGAATAAGATAGGTTTCAACAATTATTCAGTGCAGTTTTATGGAAAGGGTTAACTTTATTCTGCCTGAAATAAAATATGTGCAATCCACATACAAGTCTGGAGAGGGTTAAAAGCAGTGAACTGAATAATTTACAATTTATTTCCTTGCAAGGCAAAGGGTTTCTCTCAACTTAGTTTCTGGAACTAACATCCCATTATGATGACAAGGTCAGATTTCATTTTGACAGCTTACACCACTGGTGTTTACATAGTCTCCCGTGTGAACATAACATCGTATTGCTTGGGGAGAATTTACTGTATCAGGAAATTGAAGGCTGTGAAAACCCTGTGGCCTACTGGGCCATACTCAAAAAAATGTGATTTCCAGCAATTCTGAAAAATGCACTCAATGACCCCTAGTTGACCTCCGTGACCTTGACCCATATTTTGAACCTCCATCGAGTATCGACTCATTTGGTGTTGGTCCCAGGTCTGTAGGTCATACCATGCCTGAGATATGGGAGTGACCCACGTTCAAAATTTTGGCCACGCCCACTTTTTTACGTAAAAATGCATGTGTGTATGTCAGGAATACTTTAAGGGTCAAAAATTGTGATTTCCAGCAATTTTGAAAAATGCACTCAATGACCCCTAGGTGACCTCTGTGACCTTGACCCATATTTTGAATCTCCATTGAGAGTCAACTCATTTGGTGTTGGTCCCAGGTTCATATGTCATACCATGCTTGAGATATGAGCGTGACCCACTTTCAAAAATTGTGGCCATGCTCACTATTTTTATGTCAAAAGGCATGTGTGTACATCAGGAATGCTTTAGGGGGTCAAAAAATGTGATTTCCAGCAATTATGAAAAATGCACTCAATGACCCCTAGGTGACCTCCATGACCTTGACCCATATTTTGAATCTCCATCGAGTGTCGACTCATTTGGTGTTGGTCCCATGTCCGTACGTCATACCATGCTTGAGATATGAGCGTGACCCACTTTTAAAAATTTTGGCCACGCCCACTTTTTTTTACGTCAAAATGCATGTGTGTACATCAGGAATGCTTTAGGGGGTCAAAAAATGTGATTTCCAGCAATTATGAAAAATGCACTCAATGACCCCTAGGTGACCTCCGTGACCTTGACACATATTTTGAACCTTCATCGAGTGTCGACTCATTTGGTGTCGGTTCCAGGTCTGTAGGTCATACCACACCTGAGATATGGGCGTGACCCACTTTCAAAACACCCCTACAGACACCCCCGATACCCCAGGAATCTGAAAAACATAGATGGCCGAGAACTTGTGGCTGTCTATCAGCATAACAAAAATCAACGAGATAGGGCAATTCGTTTTCGAGTTATCTTGCGGACAAAATAGTGATGAGAAGACAGGAGAAGAAGAAGAAGAAGAAGAAGAAGAAGAAGAAGAAGAAGAAGAAGAAGAAAAAAAGAAGAAAAAAAAAAAAGAAAAAGAAACCATGCAAAAACAATAGTCTGTGTGTTTCACACAGACTAATAAACAAATTTTCTTGCCACCTAAAGGTTTTTTTCAACTTGGTTTGGGGATGGAATTTAATTCTGATCTGACAGCTGATAAGAGTAAATATGTGTCAGGCTGTCATCTAAAGCAACTTCTCTCTAATTTGATTGTTTACATTATTCTCTTGTGTATATAAATATAAACAGCTATTTCTTTATGATGCTTTTCTTTTACAAAGAAATTAGGGGGTATAAAAAACTCTGTGTCCCAATGGACCACTCCCAAAGGTTCCCTGATAACATAGCTGGGCCAGTACTTGTGACAGGCTACCAGTATGCCAAACAGCCCCAGGACAGATTATTTATTTATTTATTGGTGTGTAAGGTCACATATTTCTGCATAATGGTTAATCATGACCACGACAGTTTTACGGGTGGAGGAAGCCGTAATACCCGGAGAGAACCACCATGCAACGGCGAGCAACTGTCAGCTCCCCAACATACTAATTCCACACAAGCAGGGTTAGCATTGGTTGAAGACAGGTGCACCATCGACGTGCAGTATGCCTTAATACACAGCGTCACCGTGCCCCCACGTGGGCAATGGGGAAGAATTGTCTTGCCCAAGGACACAACGCGGTTGCCGCAGGTGGGATTCGAACTGAGGACCTCTCGGCTTGCAGCCTGCACCTCTACCAATTCAGCCACCGCGCCCCCAGGACAGATGATTTGTTTTTGAGTTATCGTCAAGACAAAAGGAAGGGGATAGAAAATATTCATACAGGAATCAGAACATTTTTATAAGAAACCAGAAATGGCATATATGTGACCAGCATTCAAAGGGTTTGATACACGAATCAGAAATGGATATTTTTGTCTCTGCCCACTAATTTGAGTGATGAAATACATTCATAAACTTTAGAAATGCATTAAGGTGTAATAAAATACATTTCCCAGTCTTTCTGAATAATGCCCCCATATTAAGATCTTCAGAGGGTTAAAATATTCCCTTTAAATACTCCATTTTAATCCTTTAAATGGGGGCGCAGTGGCTCAGTTGGCAGAGGTGCAGGCTGCAAGGCGTGAGGTCCTCACTCTGTCCTTGGGCAAGCCACTTCACCCCATTGCCCACGTGGGTGCATGGTGGGCATGTGTTCTAAAGCGTACTGCACATCGATTGTGCACCCGTCTTCAACCAATGCTAACCCTGCTTGTGTGGAGTTAATATGTGGGGGATCTGACAGTTGCTCATTGTTGCCTGGTGGTTCTTCCCGGGTACTCCGACTTCCTCCACCTAAAAAACTGTCATGGTCATGATTAGCCACTGTGCAGAAATATGACATTAAACGCCAATAAATAAATAATCCTTTAAAAAATGAGCTCAATCCAATAAAGGGTCATAAGCTATGTTTTTTCAAGCAAAAATGAAAAGGTAATTAAAACTGAATAGACGTTTCTGTGAATAATGTTGACCAGTTTTCGCTGTTATGTTCGCTAAAGGGTTAAGAATCCCTTACTTTGGAAGGCACACTGAAAAGGTTCCCATTCCACATAGAATTAAATGTTATGAAAATAAAGCGAAAAACATTAAGTTTCTCAGCTGACAGTACCTGCTTTTGCACTCCGGAGGGATGGAACGGCACAAATCAGAGACATTCTCTTAACCCTTTACCTAACGAATCGCCCGCATCCACCCACGTAATATGCAAATTCAGCAGTTGAAAAAATATTATTTTTCAAAAAATTTCAACAAAACCATATCATGTGACCCCTCGTTGGAACGAGCTCGATGAGCTCGTTTCAACGAGGGGTCACATGATATGGTTTTGTTGAAATTTTTTGAAAAATTTGAAAAAATGATATTTAAAATAATAAATTTTGATATCGTCTGCGTTGGATAAAGGGTTAATGGCACTTTGACACCAAAGGTTTCTGCACTCTCGATGAGGCCGAGATGAGCGCAGTGAAAGACTATAGAACTCTAACAAATTAGTTTTAAACAGTCATAGCACTATCACAGTTAACAGTACAGTCGACCATGCCAGTATTGCATTGTTACCGGCACCCTGACAGTTTTGTGATAGATTTCAACAATTATTCAGTGCTGTTTTATGGAAAGGGTTAACTTTATTCTGCCTGAAATAAAATATGTGCAATCCACATTGAAGTCTTGAGAGGGGTTAAACGCATTGAACTGAATAAGATAGGTTTCAACAATTATTCAGTGCAGTTTTATGGAAAGGGTTAACATTATTCTGCCTGAAATAAAATATGTGCAATCCACATAGAAGTCTGGAGAGGGTTAAAAGCAGTGAACTGAATAATTTACAATTTATTTCCTTGCAAGGCAAAGGGTTTCTCTCAACTTAGTTTCAGGAACTAACATCCCATTATGATGACAAGGTCAGATTTCATTTTGACAGATTACTCCACTGGTGTTTACATAGTCTCCCGTGTGAACATAACATCGTATTGCTTGGGGAGAATTTACTTTATCAGGAAATTGGAGGCTGTGAAAACCCTGTGGCCTACTGGGCCATACTCAAAAAAATGTGATTTCCAGCAATTCTGAAAAATGCACTCAATGACCCCCTAGTTGACCTCCAAGACCTTGACCCATATTTTGAACCTCCATCGAGTATCGACTCATTTGGTGTTGGTCCCAAGTCTGTAGGTCATACCATGCCTGAGATATGGGAGTGACCCACGTTCAAAATTTTGGCCACGCCTACTTTTTTACGTAAAAATGCATGTGTGTATGTCAGGAATACTTTAAGGGTCAAAAAATGTGATTTCCAGCAATTCTGAAAAATGCACTCAATGACCCCCAGGTGACCTCTGTATCCTGGACCCATATTTTGAATCTCCATCGAGAGTCGACTCATTTGGTGTTGGTCCCAGGTCCATATGTCATACCATGCTTGAGATATGAGCGTTACCCACTTTCAAAAATTTTGGCCACGCTCACTATTTTTACGTCAAAATGCATGTGTGTACATCAGGAATGCTTTAAGGGGTCAAGAAATGTGATTTCCAGCAATTATGAAAAATGCACTCAATGACCCCTAGGTGACCTCCGTGACCTTGACCCATATTTTGAACCTCCATCGAGTGTCGACTCATTTGGTGTCGGTCCCAGGTCTGTAGGTCATACCACACCTGAGATATGGGCGTAACCCACTTTCAAAACACCCCTACAGACACCCCCGATACCCCAGGAATCTGAAAAACATAGATGGCCGAGAACTTGTGGCTGTCTATCAGCATGCCAAAAATCAACGAGATAGGGCAATTCCTTTTCGAGTTACCTTGCAGACAAAATAGTGATGAGAAGACAGGAGAAGAAGAAGAAGAAAAAAAAAAAAAAAAAAAAAGAAAAAGAAACCGTGCAAAAACAATAGTCTGTGTGAAAAACAATAGTCTGTGTGTTTCACACAGACTAATAAGCCAAAACTGGGTTGAGTGCTACCGGCGCACCCCCAGTAGGGGATGCTCTTCTAGTACAGATCCACGGCTTTCGGTACCAGTGCGCAGTCAGTAACTAACAAATCATTATTTTTTCTTCTGCCATCCTGGGATGACATGCGGCCATTTGTATTACGAAGCAGTGATAATTCAACTCGTTGATAGTGGTTACCTGTGACTAGAATTATGGATCTGAGGATCGTGTAATATGAGGACTGTGTTTTATATATTCTCGTTATTAATTTCAACCACATTTTCATTGTATTTTGTATCTTCTCCATGTTCGCGTGCGATATGCTGTTCGGACATATAATTTTTTGGTTGATAAATTTATGTTATCCTTTTGGATATTATTAGCTCAACTTTGGCGAAGCCAAATTTGAGCTTATGCCATGGCCAGTTGTCCGTTGTCTGTCTGTCCGTCTGTCCATCAACAATTCAATATGGCTCGGGCTAGAGGCCGTATTTATGAACCGATGTTTACGAAACTTCTTGGGTACCTTTGTTATGACTGTGGGACAAGAACGAGTGTTTTGGGGTCCGATCCGAAATTCAAGTTGGCCGCCAGCCGCCATTTTGTACCAACGATGCAGAAATCTGTTTTTTGTACAGAACTTCCATATGAAAGCGCTGATTTGAATAATTTTTTGTATGAATGTTTAGTACCATGGGATACATCACATATAATATGGGTTTTTTTCTCGTGCGTAAATTATGCAAATTAGACTAACTTTGATGTATTTAGTGTTACTTTCTGCACTATAAGTGCAAATGCTAATACGGCTCGGGCTAGAGGCCATGTTTATGAACCGATCTTGACGAAACTTCTTGGGTACCTTTGTTATCACCGTGGGATTAGAACGAGTGTTTTGGGGTCCTGTCCGAAATTCAAGATGGCCGATGGCAGCCATTTTGTACAAAATTAGGTGCAATAGAACTTCCATATGAAAGCGCTGATTTGAATAATTTTTTGTGTGAATGTTTAGTACCATGGGATACATCACATATAATACAGGTTTTTTTCTCGTGCAAAAATTATGCAAATTAGATGAACTTTGATTTTTTCAGTGCTACTTACACACAGTAAGTACACATGTCAATACGGCTCGGGCTAGAATCTGTATTTATGAACCGATCTTCACGAAATGTCTTGGGTACCTTTGTTATCACCTTGGGATGAGAACGAGTGTTTCTGGGTGCGGTCTTAAATTCAAGATGGCTGCCAGTGGCCATTTTGTACCGAAATTAGGTCTAATCAGTTTTTTGTACACAACTTCTATATGGCTCAGGCTAGAGGCTGTATTTATGAACCGATCTTTACGAAACTTTTTGGGTACCTTTGTTATCACCGTGGGATGAGAACCAGTGTTTTTGGGTGTGGTCCAAAATTCAAGATGGCCACCAGCAGCCATTTTGTACCAAAATTAGTGCAATCAGTCTTTTGTACAGAACTTCTGTATGAAAGTTCTGATTTGAATAAATTTTTGTATGAATGTTTAGTAACATGGAATACATCACATATAATACAGGGTTTTTTCTCGTGCAGAAATTTTGCAAATTAGATGAACTTTGATTTATTCAGTGCTACTTATACACTGTAAGTGCACATGTCAATACGGCTCGGGCTAGAGGCTGTATTTATGAACCGATCTTCACAAAACTTCTTGGGTACCTTTGTTATCACCTTGGGACGAGAACGAGTGTTTCTGGGTGCGGTCCAAAATTCAAAATGGCTGCCAGTGGCCATTTTGTACCGAAATTAGGTCCAATCAGTTTTTTGTCACAACTTCTATACAGCTCGTATTTATGAACTGATCTTCACAAAACTTCTTGGGTCCCTTTGTTTTCACCTTGGGACAGGAACGAGTGTGTTTTGGGGTGCCTTTGTTATCACTGTGCTATGAGAACAAATATTTTGGGGTTCAGTCAGACGCACTCTGGGACTCAAAGATTTTTTTCTAGTTTAGCATCTGACTGTCACCCACCTTTACAATACTTTACCTATACATTTGTTACAGGCAACGGTCAGTATTTATGTACAGACCGTTACAATACTTTATATGTACCTTTGTTATCAGATCATTACCTAGATGTTTGTCATTGCTGTGTCACATACTATACATGTACATGTCTTTGTCTTGACAAGTTGAGCTACAGTGTCATTGACACTATTATTGGTTTTGGTAACCTACTATAGAACGATGACTTACAGATCAAGTTTGAGTTTCATGCTGATTCCATTATTCTTGTGTGAGTTATGGCCCTTGGAAATATGGAAAAGCGCCAAAAATATCAGTTTTCCAGACTTTTTTGGAAATGCTTCAACGGAATGATTTCATTTTTGGTAACCTGCTATAGAACAATGACTTACAGATCAAGTATCATTTGCACTCTGTCCATCCGTCAGTCTGTCAGTCAGTCTGTCAGTCACACTTTAGTTTTCCAGACTTTTTTGGGAAATGCTTCAACCGAATGATTTCATTTTTGGTAACCTACTATAGAACAATGACATACAGATCAAGTTTGAGTTTCATGCTGATTGCATTATTCTTGTGTGAGTTATGGTTCTTGTTGGTATTACCAAAAGTAAGATTTCATCACCTTTCCCTTCATTTAGGGTTATTATAACGATTGGACTGCTCCAGTCAAAAATACTGCACCACCGAGAGCTGGACTCGACCTTCTTTTCACTGGACCGGACCATTACTGGCGGTCTTTGTACTTCTTAAACTACTAACCTGAAATGAAGAGATGCTTATATACTCAAGTATCTTATGTGACAAAGACACCTTATGTCACAAAAGCGCCGTAGGGGACTAATACCACCTCGGTGGTCAAACACTTGTTGGAGTTAGGTGTCAGTTGGGGGCTGTATGGACAGGATTTCTCCTCTGTTGAGGGCAGAATTTCTGCTGTTTTTGGGGTCCCTGTCAGCTGTCTGGGTTCAGTTGTGTTCCCGCTAGTCCTTTATTTTCTGCCACCTTTCTCTCGTAGTTGGGGGTGTTCTACTATCTACATCTGTTGAGTTCACCTTTTCTTCTACTGCTCTCACCTCTGTTATGCCCAGGACTGCTCCTTGAGGGCAGTGCCTTTTGTCCAAGCATGTGGTGCCTTTCGTGGCCGTTCCTCCCACACACATGGGGGGGGGGGGGGGGGGGGGGGGAGGGGGGCTCGACACTGTCGTCCGGGACCTCCCGACACAACCACATCTGGTGAGAGTTATACCCCCTCCTTGGGGCATGTGCAGTTTTTTCCTGTGGTCGATACTGCGGGAGCTGTTGAGTTGTCTGGTGAAGAGATGCCTGATTCTGGGACTGTGGTCCCTCTCCAGTCGAAACTGAGGCTGTCACTAGGCTTGTGACTCCTCCTTTGGAGCCGAGCTTGGTTGCTCTCTCCACTTTTCCACCAGTTTCAACAGCTCCTGTCATATCTGCTGCTACTGCTGTTCCATCTGTATCGTCATCGGTCACCATTGCAGCCACCCTCGGCTTATCCCTGCAGGGGTCTGCGGAGATGTCTTGTAGTGTAGACGTGGGATATCGGCCTCAGCCTTCCCTGACTTGAACTTGCCAAAGTTGGAAGGGGCTGTCGGCCGAACCCTCTGCTGTGGTCTCTCAGCCGTTGAGCCCAGCAGCCTTCTCTTTGGATTCGGATGTTCCTGGTGGGGTCACCATGATCCCTGTTGTGTTTCCGTCCACGCACTCTGCAGGACTGATGCTTTTTGTGCAGCCTGGACCTTCTGTCCCTCAGAGGTCCATGGTGACTCTCTTGGGTTCCCACACTGTTGACCCTCGGGGTCGGGTATACCCCTATCATCATTTGCCTGCAGATGTTTCGGCTGCTGCCCATTGCCCCACGTCAGGTGTTCTGGAGGATCGTTGACCCTTCGCTGGTTCAGAGGGTCAGGAGTGAAGCCACTTTGGAGGTTCGTTCCCATGTCGAACCAGCTGCCGTGGGCTGTGAGCTTAGGGAGGCCCTCTCCTTGCTCACTCAGGTTCTTTCCAAGGGCCTTCCTGTTGCCTCCAGCGAGGCTACTTAGTGATTTCCAGGGGACCCCTGAGGGGTCAGACATACCTGATGTTGAGGGCCAACAGTCTTCTGACTTGGGGGCAGCTCTTGTCTTTGTATTGAGTTCCTTCTGGATTCAAACCATAAGACTAGCCGACGGTGTCAGCCAGGCCGCGCACCTCCAGCCTGTGGAGCATCCCGCTTCTGGGCACCTTCAACTGTGCCAGTCGGTACAGGTGGTTGAAGCGTCTGCCAGACTTTGACGGTCTTGGATCAGAACTCCACCTCCCTCGGCTTTCAGAGCCCAAGTCGGCCATTATTCCTATGGCGACTCTGGAGTCCCTGTTGGGCTTATCGAGAGAGATATTGGGCATGCTTTCTCTCTCAGACCACGTCGTCTCTGCTTTGGCTGCTTATCTGCCTCCAAACAAGTTTGACGACTTTCAGGCTCCTTTGCATGTGATTTCCAAGGTGCTCATGCATCTTACTCACACGCATGCCTGTAACACGGCTAACTTGGAACTAGTTCGCCGGGATACTGTGTTGGACATAAGCCATTCCCCTCCTGAGGGGCAGCGCGCTGCTCTTCGATCCACTTCTTTGGCTGGTCTGCGACTTTTCCATGGTGACAGTCCGGGATGACGTCCTGCGTCATTCCAAAGATCAGCTGCTGCTTTGCCAGCTTGATCAGCCTTCTGTTGGAGGCAGGGGCCATTCGAAGCCTAACAATCGCCCTTCTGCTTCCTCTGTGAAGCCAAGGGCTGATCCTCCTTCATTCATCTAGTAGAGGAGGTGGTTTCTCCTCTCACAGGCCTCGCCGGGGCTCAAGATGAAGAACCTCACCTCGATTCGTCCCAGGTTGGAGGAAGGATATCAGGGTTCACAGACCATTGGGCCACCGTCACATCTGATCCTTGGGTGTTAGCTGTTGTTCAGTCTGGGCTGAGAATATCCTTCTGGAGGCACCCCACTCTGTCAAGTGTGCCTCTTCCAACACAAGTTCCTTTGAACGTTTCATGTCGGGAGCTTTTGATCACGGAGATAGACAATCTCCTGTCAAAAGGGGCGATCGAGGTCGTCAAGAACATTCATTCAGTGGGATTTTATTCCTGCCTGTTCTTGGTGCCGAAGAAGGATGGCCACTCCGAATGGTTATTGATCTGAGTATCCTGAACCAGTCTATCATTGCTCCCAAGTTCAGCATGGAGACTTTCAGGTCGGTTCGCTGCTCCATTCACCAGGGAGATTTCGCTTTCAGCATCGACCTGCGAGATGCTTACTTTCATGTTCTGATTCATCGGACATTGCGAAAGTATCTCAGGTTTGCTTTTCTGGGGCGAGTTTACCAGTTCAAGGCCATGCCTTTCAGGCTCAACCTGGCTACTTGGGCCTTCACCCGCCTGATGTTGCATGTGATAGCCTTCCATCGCACACAGTCCAGGGGGACTACTTCAGCATATGTGGATGATATCCTCCAGAGGCTCTCCAATGCTGCTCTTCTGGAGGCAAATGTCGATACATTGTTGAGCCTGCTCACACATAGTTAGGGTTCAGAGTCAATGAGGAGAAGTCGGAACTGGTCCCTCCTTGGTCGTTTTGTCATCTGGGTATGTTCTTCCATACTCAGCTGAATACGATAGTGGTTCCCCGGGCAAGGGTTGTGATTTCCTCAGCTTTTGCCCTGGCTCTGTCCCAGTCCACGTCCGCGACACATCGGCGTATTCTCTTGCTGCTCGGTCTCTGCGGTTCGGTGACGGATCTCATTCCTCTCGTTCGGCTGCATGTCAGACCTCTCCAACACTTTCTGCTCAGTCATTGGAGGCCCACTGTCGACCCTCTGGATCTAGTGCTTCAGTTTCCAGACTCTCTTCATCGACACCTTCTTCCCTTGACGGATGTTTAGTGGATTATGCAGGGAGTTCTGTTGGACTTGCCCATATCTGATCGTGTTCGGACGGCAGATGCCAGCGATCTCAGATGGGGTGCGACATTGGATCCTCTAGGTCTATCCATTCACAGTGTATGGGACTAGGATCAAGAAGCTGTTCACATCAACCAGAAAGAGCTTCTTGCTCTTCTGAGTTTCTGGCAGTAGATACCCCACCTATCGAATCGTTAGGTCCTTCTGTTGTCTGACAATTCAACAGTGGTCACTTACATACGGAACCAGGGTGGCACACACCCGGTTCACATGTATGAATTGGCTCGGGATCTTCTGCTAGCTCAGGATGTCAACACCAGAGTGGTTGTTCATCACTTTCCTGGTCGTCTGTACATCCTAGCCGACTCCCTGTCCCGACAGGACAGGGTCATTTCCACCAAGTGGATGCTTCACAGGGCAGTGTTCCAGTCAATTTTCGATCTCTGGGGTCATCCCCACATCGATCTCTTTGCGACACGTTGGAACCATCAGGTGGACACTTACGTGTCCCCATGTCCAGATCCTATGGCTTTCGCCATGGATACTCTGTCACTCAATTGGAACTGTCTAGTTGCCTACGCCTTCCCGCCGGTTCCGATTCTGCCTCAGGTTCTGGCCAAGATCAGAACCTGCAGTTGTCAAATCATTCTGATCGCTCCCTTGTTACCTCAACGGGTGTGGATCAATCAGCTCTGCTCTCTGTTGGCAGTGGTTCTGGCATGTCTCCCTCTATGGCACGACCTTCTTTGCAAAGGTCACCCGAGGAGGTTTCATGTCGACCCGACTTCATTGTGCCTTCACGCATATCTTTAGTCAGGTCCAGTCTCCTCCATAGAGGTTTTTTGAAAGGAGCAGTGAAGTGCATTTCTTCTTCAAGGCGGCACTCAACTGGTTTAGCTTATGCGGCTAAGTGGAAGGTCTTCTGTCGATGGTGTGCTGATCACTCTGTTGATCATGCCAATCCTTTGCTAACACAAATTGCCGAGTTTCTGGAAAATCTGTCTGATTCTCGGGGTTTCCAGCCTGTTACCATCAAAGGGTACAGGTCCATGCTTTCGGAGACTTTTTTGTATGTGGGAAAGCGTTGTAGCAGCACTAATCCATACCTCTCCAAGCTTATGTGGCACTTTTCTTTGAAAAGGCCTAGGATTTTGCAGCTTACCCTTCTTGGGTGCTGCTTTGCTTGGGGGGGGGGGGGGGGGGGAGGCGCCGTTCTAACCTTTATCCCAGGTGGATATGCATTTTCTTACATACAAGATAGCTGTTCTGATGGCTTTTTCCTCAGCCAGACGGGTTAGTGAGCTTCACACCCTCTCTTTTGATCCGGCCTTTTTCAGGAGCTCCGCCAGCAGTGTTACTTTTGCCATTGATTGCTCCTTTCTGGCCAAGAATCAGATACCAGGAACAACTCCACTTCTTCTCTGTATCAGGGCTCTTCCTTTGGCTGAGGGTACTCGCCCGTTGCTCTGTCAGTTCGTGCATTTTGCATTTATCTCAACCGTACGCAGTTTTTTAGGAAAGGCAGGAAATGATTCTTTCTGTCTCTTATTCCTGGTTGACAGAAGGTCTCTCCTCAATCCATTTCTCGATGGATTTGTCTTGCTATTCGAGTGGCTTATGCTCATCTAGCGACTGATGATTGTATTAACAATCATATTTCTGCCTACGAGGTGCATGCCTTGTCTACCTCCTGGGCATATGCTAACTCTGTCAAGTTGTCTGATGTTCTGCAGGCAGCCTACTGGAGAAATGCTTCTACTTTCTCCACCTTCTATCTGCGTCAGTTGCAGGAACAGTCTGGGGTCCTTTTTTCTTTGGGCCCTCTTTCTTCTGCTCAGGCTGCTGTCCACCCTAGTGATTAGGCTTTAAGGTCAGTTCCAGCTCTGTGCTGTTTTACTGTACTTTCTGTCTGTGCGTCATGCAGTGCCATACACCTCATCTCTCATTATCTTTTAGTAATGTTTGTGATGGTATGGTTTGATAGGCCTTGGGAACTCTTCTTCTGTCCACGGTTCCAGTGCAGTGAGGTTATGTGGGGGTTGATTATGTGATTCCCTCCCCCTACTGTCTATTCAGCATGTAGTAAACAATTGTAGTGAAGATTGATAAGAAATCTAAATTTTATAGTAAATTTCCTACAATTGTTTACATGGAGGCCCTCCCATCTTCTTATTTGGGTAAGAATCCTTCCTCCCCACTGATCACATAACTCCAATGTTGGTGGATTCAAAAGAATGATTCATTAGTTCCTGACTGCGCACTGGTACCGGAAGCCGTGGATCTGTACCAGGAGAAGAGTGTCCCCTACCGGTTGTGTGCTGCTAGCACTCGACCCAGTTTTGGCTTATTTTTTCTTGGTGCTTTTGCACCACTTTTCTTTCCCAAATCGCTTGGGAGAGAAGAAAATAGAGAGTATTTTTCCAAGTTTGGGACTTCCACTGTAGTGCAAGCCTGTTGTAAACAATTGTGGTAGGTATAACAAGAAAGGAAATTGTCTATAAAATTTAAATATTCCCCAAGCTTATCCCCGCACCTGCCCCACTCGCAAAATCCTTTTTTCAACCCAAGCAACCCCTTCCTAAGCAAACTAAATACTGAAGATAGCTCTACCCTAGATGGCGTTTTAACATACCAGGAATGTTATCATGTCTTAAAAAAATATGGCAAAAACTGAATTGCCCGGCTCTGATGGTTACACGACAGAATTTTATAAATTTGTGGGGGGAGGACCTTGGTCATTTCCTTGTTAACTCGTTAAATTACAGTTACAATGTTGGTCACTTCTCAATCACACAGAGGCATGGTGTCATAAGCTGTATCCCACAGGAAGGTGAGTCTAAATTATACATTAAAAACTGGAGGCTAATCTCATTATTAAATGTTGATTATAACATTGGTTCAGCTGCTGTTGCAAATTGCTTGAAAACAGTTCTCCCTGAACTCATTTCTGAAACTCAGGATTTATGAAAGGCAGATTCATAGGCGAATCTACAAGACTAATAACCAAACTGATAGACAAATGTGAGGAAAAGGATATCCCAGGATTATTAGTTTTAATTGATTTTGAAAAAGCATTTCATTCCCTTGAGTGGAGTTATGCCAGACTCACTGGAATTCTTCAATTTTGGAGAATCTATAATACATTGGTTCAAGTCTCTCTGTACTGATACTTCTAGTTGCATACTAAATAATGGTCATTGTTTGGATTTCTTTTCCATATAATGCAGGTTTCGACAAGGCAACCCTCTCTCCCCCTGCCTATTTATTCTGTGTTCAGAAACTTGGAGTGGGGAACTAAAATATAATCCACAAATAAAGGGAATAATGATAAATGACTCTGAATACGTCGTGAATCAATACGCAGATGGCAGTACACTGTTTTTGAGTGGCGATGAACAAACACTAAATACCTACCTCAATAAAATTGAAGTTTTTTCAAAAGTGTCAGAACTTTGTGTAAATTTCGACAAAATGCATGTAGTGTGGATCAGATCTTAAGGAGTGTAGTTCCGAGTTGAGAACAAGTAAGCCTATACACTGGAATGACAGTGGTTCATTCAAGGTCTTAGGCAATGAATACAACTTGCAAAAATCCAACCCCCTAGAAAAAAACTTCACAGATAAAATCAATAAAATAAGAAACTTGCTGATTAACTGGTCACTGCCGAATCTAAAAATCGTGGGTGAAACGACAGTAATAAAAACATTAGCCCTCCCCATTTTGATTCATATATTTACTGTACTCCCTCACTTAAGAAACTTGTATCATTCATTGAAACAAACGTGGATAAAAAAGATACTAGGCCCAGAAAATTTTTCACAGCGGAAAACTTTAATCATTGATTAATTGGAACATTTTGGTTCCAGTTACGTTTGGCATTTTCCTAAGATATTCTAGAAATATCGAAGCCTTTCTGGGAAAATATATTGTATGCCTGGGCCCTTTTAAGGGAAGATCTGACTAACAACCCCATTGAAATCCTATCCCAACCTCTCTTTTTTTAACAAACATATCAAAATACAAAACGTCCCCTTTTTAGCTCACCAACTTTAGTTGTGTGAGCTTATGGCATGGCTCGATCGGTCGGCGTCAGCGTACGTGTCCAATAATGTTAAAGCTTCTGTTTAGGTCACTTACTCACCCTATTTCCATATCATGGCTTTTATAATGCTGCTATATGATGATTATTATCATTTTACCATGATTTAACCCCTCATACCCTACATTTTAGACATTTTTCTTGACATTTTTAGTTGCGTTTAGTTTTCTGTTTAGCTCAGAATGTCATGTTTAACTAAGTGTTTAGGTCAGCTGCTGTGCTCCTTCTCTTCCCATGGCACTTATATTCATCATACATGTTCTTCAGTATCATTGTTCCATGATTAACCCCTCATACCCTGCATTTTAAACATTTTTCTTGACATTTTTTGTTGCGTTTAGTTTTCTGTTTAGCTCGGAACTTCATGTTTAACTTAGTGTTTAGGTCAGCTGCTGTGCTCCTTCTCTTCCCATGGCACTTATATTCATCATACATGTTCCTCAGTATCATTGTTCCATGATTAACCCCTCATACTCTGCATTTTAAACATTTTTCTTGACATTTTTATTTGCCTTTAGTTTTCTGTTTAGCTTGGAATTTCATGTTTAACTTGGTGTTTATGTCAGTTTCTGTGTTTTACTTTTAAAAGGTTGTGTTTAGGTAAGCTTTGCCGCATGTTATGAGCCTGTTTGATACAGTTCTTGCGTTTGCCAAAGTTACTATCAAAGAGGAATGTTGGTGAGCTAAAGGGCGTTGGCATCCTTCTTGTTTTACAAAAATTGGTGCGAAGAAGGTGTTTTCTTTATACATAACATTGTTGATGGAAACTGTAATTTCTTCGACTACAGTGCTTTTACAAATAAATATGGCCTAGACGTGCCATTCACCACTTACTTATGGGGTTATCAGGGTGATACCCACTGAATGGAAAAAGTCAAAAATCACACGAAAATGTCAACAGTTCAAAACTGTTCGATATCCACACTAAGTTCATGTACTAAAGTCAACAAACATTTTTATAGTAAGTTTTTGAATAAGGTTGCAAAACGACCCATACCTGCACAAACAAAGTGGAATGCTTCTCTGGCCCAGTCTATAAATGAAGAAGAATGGAAATACATACATCATCACACTTTCACATTCACAGATGACACCTATCTACGATCCTTACAATTTAAAATTAATCACCGTATTCTCTTTACAAATCCAAAAGGCTAGTCTATCCGAGACAGAACTACGCTCTTTTTGTGGCAATTCTAAGGAAACTATAAGGAAAGTCTTAAGTTTTATAAAAGTACCGAACTGTTCTCTGCATATCTCTATCCCATTGGCAGGGCAGACAAAGTTAGACAAAAATGGAACTGCATCTCCGTAACTCTTACCTCATAAATCTCCTATAAACATCTCTATACGTTACAATTTTCAACACACAACTTCAAATTTGCCAAAGGCTTCTGAGAATATAAAATTGCTCCATTGCGTATTAAGACTGCTAACTTTTTTGTTTCCCTTGTTATTTGTAGGTTGTGGAATTTTGTGCGTCTATACAGATCTTATGTTTCAATATCATTTATGTTAGTAGATGTATACTTCGGAATAAAAAAAAGGAAAGAAAAAAAAGAGTTCGATATTTCCGCCAGTGCTCGACGAAATTTGACAAGATCAACCTGAAGTATGAATCACTCAATAGTCATTTCAATAAAAACATCTTAAATCTGGATGATGAATTGAGGAAATCTTGACATTTTTTTTATGTGTGACCATCAGCGAGGGCTGATCCCAAACTTCCAACTACCGATTGTCGGGTGCTTATTAGTCGATGGCTTATTGTATACCCATTAATCACCTCATCACTAGCTGTCGAGATAAAAAGTATTGTGAACAATCAATTGTTCTGGCAAATACCAATCCTGAATTTTCCAGCTTCCCAGACATCTCTTGCCTCAATACTTTTATATGAGTATTTATTTAATCTATTATAGATATAACAGATTGAGAGAAAAGTGTGAGAGCTGAGGCTTGGCCCATCGTTCTGTAGCACACTAAGCAAAAAATTTTTTTAAGAATCTCTCCCCAGCAGCTTCCTGTTCAGAGATGTTGCAAAATGTGCATTGCTTCTCCACAGAATCCACAATGTTACTACCAACTGCTGAGGACTGGACAAGACCTCATGCAGTATAACAGATCGACAGAGAAATGTGAGAGTCGAAGCTTGCACCATTGATTTCCAGCACACAAAATGACCTTTACAACAAGAGTAAGAGATCCGGACCAACCAGGCTGGTTGGTAAATGGCCCTTATACCTAGACCACTTCATATTGTTTGAAAAATCTCCATTCATTGTTTCACCAGAATGTTGGAAAATGATCAAAGTAAAAGATCCGGACCAACCAGGCTGGTTGGTAAATGACCCTTATACCTAGACCACTACATATTGTTTGAAAAATCTCCGTTCATTGTTTCTCCAGAATGTTAGAAAATGATCAAAGTCTTTTTATGCCCCTGAAAATTTTTTCGAGCAAATATAGTGTTTGTCATTTCCGTCTGTCTGTGCATCAGGAAGATTTTTGTGTCCACTCCATAACTCTGAGATGCTTTGTTGGATTTTGTTGAAACTTGGCATACATGTTGCTTTTGGGGAGACGATGTGTTGCACATAAAATATTTTTTTTTCCAGTGGAGGTCAAGTTCACAGATCAAGGTTATAGTTCGGGGGCATCTGTGGCCGGGCAGTCACTGTTAGTCTTGTCAGTTGAATATTTCTGTTAATTGCATGATGTTCATTGACTAAGTGTATATTCACTTACGGTTTCATTGCATTTGACCTTTTTATTGAATCCTGATTATAGTTTCCAGTATTGGTTTCTATAAATGAGGAATAGTAGCTGAAGCAATTCTTAATCTACTGGGTAATTTTCTTGAATTTCTCATTAAATAAAGTCATGGCTGCTGTTAACCAACCATGACTTGATTTGATAAAAAATTCAGTGGAATCTGGCATTGAAAAATCATTAAGAAAATTATGCTGACTAGCAGTTAATTTTTTGCCTATTGAAGACAGAATTTCTGCCCAATACAAACATACTCTTGTTAAAAAGTTAATATATATATATAGGTTTTTCCTACAATGTAGGGTTCTGAGATTGTGTATGCAAGTCGAGACCTCATCTCGAAGCATATATCGACAAGTCTGAGTCAATATATGAGTGTTGCTACCCTCAATATAGATTTTTTATTTTGTCCAGACATTTTTACTTGTATTGGAAATAATATATGCTTGTTCTAAAATAAATAATCTTGACTCTTTTTTTTTGCTGTATATTCTCCAAAATAGAAATGAATGCTCCTTTTTCAAGGATGTCTTTATGCTGGACTGTTGAATTTTGCATCAAGTCAAGTCAATAATGCTTTATGGCAACCATGACTTGTTTTTGTGGGAAATTTTTGGCATCCATGACTTGTTTTTATAAGAAATTCAAGTGAATACTGAGATTTATTGATATGACAGCCATTCTAAGTGTCAAGTTCTTTTAATTGCTGAAATTCAAAATCACTTTCTCTTTTTCATTTCAGTCTTTGGATGGATTTGTATTTGCTTTGACCAATGATGGAAGATTTTTATACATATCAGAAACAGTTTCTATATATTTAGGATTATCTCAGGTAATTTAAAAAGCTAGTAATTGTGTTGCTTTTCCTGCAACGAGCCCGCAAATTAGCAGCCTGTTATGGTCATTGACAGGCGCAACATGCATGTGTGACAAGCAATAATTCACTTGTGTCTTGATACAATGATCAGTACAATTTCTTGGAACTGAATATGAATAGGTCACTTGCAGTGAAAACATCCAATTTTAGTAGGCTTAACCAATACAAAATACTTAACTTCGGTCCCACAAAGTAGATCTTCTGTTTCTCAGGCCATTTTTTGTAAACCTGCATGTGGGCAGGCATTTTTTATTTTATTTTTTATGAGCTTATCTAATCGCTCTCCATTCTGCGTCCGTCAACACTGTGTTTTGGACTTCTCTACCAAAACCACTGAGTCAATTCAAGTGAAAGTTTATGTGAGTCATGGTCCAGAAGGGGCATTGCATTTTTATTCAACTCAACATACCCAACCCCACAGAGAGGGGGGGATGCTCCAAAATATTTTTAAAATCTTCATCTTGTGAACCAGTGGGTACAATGACTTGATATTTGATACCAAGCTTCCTTTTGAGGTGTAGAATCAATTTTGTTCAAACAAAGTTTGTGGAGCATTATTTGCGTTTGTAATGGGAGGGGCAAGATTTTTAGGATCACACAAAATTTCTATTTTCTGAACCAATGGTCCATTTTTGAACCAAATTTGGTAAGTGGTATTATTGGGTCATAAGTACTTGATTCATGCAAAAGAACATTTTTTTGTGTTTCCATCGCAACCCCAGGAACTAAAAATAGAAATAATTTCAAAACAGCCATATTTCCCAAACCGCATGGAACAGTGAACTGTTATTTGGTATGAAGCATTCCTAGGACCAGTAGAATTGAATGGTAAAAAAAAATTGAATCGCTTATGTCAGGGTGTTTTGTAGGGGGAGCATCGAAAAAATGCTGCATATTTGCAAAACATTTCAAAAATGTTTTTTACAGAACCTATGGTCAGAATCTTTTGATATTTGTTGTACTGCAATATGGGGGATGATTTTTTAAATCCGTCTTCAGATCCACTAGTCAGAATCCTTTCATATTTGGTAAACAACATCTCTGGGGAGGGGGGGAGGTTCCAGTTTGTCCAAATCAGGCCCCTAGGTTAATATTTGGGCTCCCTATGGTAGCCCAAATTTTAACTTAGTGCATTATGAGGAAATTTCTTTAAAAATCTTCTTCAGAACTCTCCCCCTCCCACTCCCCCCCCCCCCCCCCCCCCCATCAGAATGTTTTCATATTTGGTGTGCAACATCTTGGAGGGGTGGGGTGGTCAGATTAAACTTTGTTCAAATCGAGTGACTGGGTTAATATTAGGGCTCCCTATGGGAACTGTAATTATATCTTAGTGCAATATGAGGGAATTTCTTTAAAAAATCCTCTTCTTCAGATTTACCAGTCAGAATCTTTTCATATTTGGTTTACAACATCTCTTGTGGAGTCAGATACAAGTTTGTTCAAATCAGGTCCCTGGGTTAATATTTGGGCTCTCTGTGGTAGCCCAAATTTTATCTAAGAGCAATATGAGGAAATGTCTTTTAAAATCTTTTTCTTCAGATCCACCAGTCAGAATGCTTTCATATTAGGTATACAAAATCTCTAGTGAGGTGAGGTTCAAATTTGTTCAAATTTAGTGCCTGGATTAATATTTGGGGTCCCTGTGGCCACCATAATTGACCACGTAGCTGAAGAATTAGAATTTTTTTTATTAAATACCATGCAGAGGTGTGTTACTAAGATTAATCCACACAGGTTGTACCAAGGGACTCCATAGGGGAGCTCCAGTTTTTACATTATGATTAACTGAAGAAAAAGCATGAGGCTTAGACTATATTAGTCATTCATGGGGGGCTCAATGATTGACAATAGATCCTATGGAGATTGATTGCTTAATGTAGATTCATTCTTGAGCGCTTCAGACCCCGTGGGGCCTCTTGTTTTTTGTAATTATTTCTCTTCATGTTCTTGGTTTATTTTATGTTTCAGACATCATAATCTACAGAGTAGCATGCGTGGTGATGTATTTCATCTCTTAAGTGCAACCAAGCATTGCAAAGCCTTATTGCACTCTAGGGACACAGTTATTAACAGTTATTATATTTATGGGTGTTTAAGGTCATATACTTATGCACAATGGCTAATCGTGATTTACCAGTTTAATTAACTTGGATAAAATATCAGACATAAACCATTTAATTTTTATATTTTTTATATTTATATTTTTAATTGCCTTGGTTATAAAAAGAGAGCATGCGGCAGCCAAAATGACCATGTGGGAGGGCCTGAGAAACAGATTCATAACTTTTTTAGACCTTATTTATTGAAAAAATTTCTGTAAGAAAGCTTTCCAATAAATGATATTAAGTCAAGGTTATTGCCAGATTTTCATATATAATTAACACGCATCTCCATGATGTTATAAACTAAACATGCTCTAAAATTGACCCTTGAAAATTAGCAAGGGAATGTGTTAACCCTTTACAAATTCAGACGATAGCAGAATCTATTATTTTCTCAAATTTTTCGATAAATTTCAACAAAACCATATCAGTTGACCCCTCATTGAAACGAACTTGTTCCATTGAGGGATCACATGATATGGTTTGGTTGAAATTGTTTTTAAATACATTTTTTTCTACTATTTGTGTACATTTCAAGGGCAGCTGCAGTCTATTCGTTATGTAAAGGGTTAAACTGAATGTGTTGGGCAGTAAGTATTCTTTGTCTCTCATGGTGACAAATAGCACTTGAAATATTTCTAGGCTTCAATAAATGCATCAAAACCTGCATGTACCTTCTACAATGTCTACTTCCCAATAGGATAATGTAGTTTTATACACCACACATTTGTCAAAGTAATTAATAGTATACGATTCAACTGGGACCCATACCCTGTGATAGGTACCAAGCTTGAGATGACAGCCACATACATGTAGCTGTTGGCACCATTCACAATGAAAGGCACCCCTTACAATATTATTTGCAGACTTGAGCTACTAGTAACAATGTGAGCAAGCAGTTTATTATTTTACTATTGTGTTGGACTTTTTGCATTGTGGGAAAAGTCTGCAACATGAAATTTCACTATTTTGACATCATTGTGCAGAGAGTTAAAAATATTTTCTTGGATGCTGAAAAAAACTCATCATTTCTCTTTACTTTCAAAATATGAGATTTTTAATTTATAGTGAGTAAAATAAGACTGTTCCACTAAAAAGAATTAAACATTTTGAAAAAATGCACATTTAAACAGTTTCTTTTAAATTGCTTATTTTATTTTATGTTGAATGATGGACTAACTCTCATAATTATGGAGAAATAAAACACAATTATCAAGATATATTGTGGTGAGGAGTACCCAAACTTCTCATTTAATTTAAGTAAAGTATCCCTTCTTATTTGTTTGGATCTGTATTGATTATTACTTTTTCCAGTCCAGATACCATGGTATGATGAGACACAGCATGTGTGTTAATTTAGTTACCAACTTAATTATCAGTGTAAAATTGAGTGTTAATAATTGCCAATCATTTTGAATGGAGACTCACTGTGGGGAATGACTTTTCGACTTTATCATGACATTCTTGGTATTGGCAATCTTAACACAGTGATTTGTAGAAGAATGTATTGAAAACTTGTGTATAGTTTGACAGAACTGTCATTACCATATTTTGAATAATCAAAGTTCAAATGTGGACTAACTTTCCAAGGATGCTCTTTCTCTCTGTTAGCACTTCAGTTTTGTAAGAAAACCTGTGGTTTTCTGAGGTGCCAGTGCAAGCCAGAAAATAAGCAGACTGTAATCTGCAAAATGAGGTCCCCAGAGGGTGAATTTAGTGATTCTACCCTGCCCAGTAGGGTAGCATCACTAAATTTACCCTCTGTGAACCTCAATCTGCATCAGGGTCTCAAAACTATACAGAAAGAGGTACCAGAGGATAAATTGGCCCACTGTATGGGATAGCATCGTCAAATTCACCCTCTGGGGACCTCATTCTGCAAATGTTAGACTACTTATTTTCAGGCCTGTGCCATTGGGATATTAAGGGTACAAAACATATACTTTAACAGAGCTATCAAGCATTCTAGGGTGGAACCAAAAAGATCAATCATTAAATCATGTAATAGAAGGGAGATTTAGTCAACTTTGTAAATACTTTTAGCTGTCCAGCACATAGACAAATAAAGTTTATCAACAATCTTTTGGCTGCATCTCATGTGAAAATCAGAATCAGTTGTTCTCGCAAATGATTCTTACAAGGAAAACATTGAGAATCAACTTTCATCCTCGCATAATGTTCGTTTAATTCTTGTCGTAGATTCTGAACGCATCCTTGGAGAATTCTTCTCATATTTTGCTCTCTCACAATAAGGAAACACTTTTTTGACTTTTGGGCTGTGGTGTCTAGTGAATTTTCTTGGCTGCCTATAGAGGCAGCCAAGACTTCAGTGAACACCACTGCCAGTATGCTGTTACTTCCTATCAGCAAGAGCACCAAAAGCCTATTTGTTGGAACATGTCGAGAAACTCAACAAAATTGGAATGAAGACCATAACTGGTAAAGTGCTGGAAGCCCATATATGGACTTTATTTTGAAGAGCCGTTACTGCAGTTTAACCCTTTACCCAAAGTAACAGCCAAAATCGGCCAGCGCTATTCTCAAAAATCGCCCATTAATTCTCATTATTTTTTCATTTTTTGTCTCAAAAACATAGGTTATGACCCATTGTTGGAACGAGTTCATCGAACTCGTTCCAACCAGGGGTCATAACCTATGTTTTTGAGACAAAAAATAAAAAAAATTAGTTATTCAAGAATTTTTTTTTGCAAGTGTTGTCTGCTTTCCTTGTTAGGTAAAGGATTAAAGACTTCATATTCTTTGTGCATGCTTCATATTACCTTTGAAGTAATATTATTTTATCTGTTAGTGTTTGCCTTGTTACAACTTTGGCACTCGCCCATAAATTGCAACAAGACAAAGATGCACAAAGAAATTTTAAGTACCAAAAATAATTTAGCACTCTACTATCAAGGGTTAAATTCTGGTAAATATATGAATATGGGGGTCCATTTTTTTAGCTTCACTTGACAAAGTCAAGATAAGCTATTGCCATCACGCGTGCGGAAGTCTTTGTGTCTGTTAGTCTGTGAATCTGTTCACATTTTCCTTTAGCACAGGCTACACCCCGCAGTTTTTGTCTGATCGTCACGAAATTTCATATGCAGATTTGGGGCCATGTCTAGATGAGAACGTCCCCTTTTGGTCATGATCGGTCAACCTGTATTGCTGCCCGAACCCAAAACCCCAAAACCGTTAGCACAGTCAACAGGTCGTATTTATGAAGGGATTTCATTGTAACTTGGTAGGATGCCTCTGTATAATGCCTAGATGAGAACGGCCCCTTTTGATCATGATCTGTCAACCGTGATGGCTGCCCAAGCCTGAAACCCAAAAACTTTTAGCACAGTCTGCAGGTCATATTTAATATGGAAGGATTTCATTGTAACTTGGTAAGATGACTCCGTATGATGTCTAGATGAGAACTTCCCTATTTGGTCGCAATCTGTCAACCGTGACGACTGCCCGAGCTCAAAACCTGAAAACATTTAGGACAGTCTACAGGTCATATTTATGGAGGGATTTCATTGTAATTTGGTAGGTTGACTTCATATAATGTCTAAGTGAGAACCTCCCCTTTTGGAAGTGATTGGGCAACTGTAACTTCTACATGGGCCCGAAGCCCGAAAACCTTTAGCACAGTCTACAGGTCATATTTATGAAGGGATTTCATTGTAACTTGGTAGGATGACTCCAAAGAATGTCTAGATGTGAACGCCCCCTTTTGATCGCAGTCATTCACCTTGATGGCTGCCCGAGCCCAAAAACCTTTAGCAAAGTCTATAGGTCGTTTTTATGGAAGGATTTCATTGTAACTTGTTTGGTTGACTCCATATAATTCCTAGATGATAACATCCCCTTTTGGTCGTGATTGTTCAAATGTGACGGCAACAGGTGCCCAAAGCCTGAAAACCTTGAGCACAGTGTACAGGTCATATTTATGAAGGGATTTCATTGTAACTTCGTAGGATCACTCCAGATGATGCCCAGATGAGAATTCCACTTTTGGTTGCAATCATTCAACCATGATGGCTGCCCGAGCCCGAAGCCCAAAAACCTTTAGCACAGTCTACAGGTCATATTTTTGAAGGGATTTCATTGTAACTTGGTAGGTTGACTTCATATAATGTTTAGATGAGAACGTCCCATTTTGGACACGATTGGGCAACTGTGATGGCTACAGGGACCGGAAGCCCGAAAACCTTGAGCACAGTCTACAGGTCATATTTATGAAGGGGTTTCATTGTAACTTCGTAGGATCACTCCAGATGATGCTCAGATGAGAATGTCCCCTTTTTGTTGCGATCATTCAACCATGATGGCTGTCCGGGCCCGAAGCCCAGAAACCTTTAGCACAGTCTTCAGGTCATATTTATGTAGGGATTTTATTGTACCTTGGTAGGATGACTCCAAATAATGTCTAGATGAGACCATCCCTTTTTGGTCGCGATCATTCAGCCTTGATGGCTGCCTTAGCCCAAAAACCTTTAGCATAGTCTATAGGTCGTATTTATGGAAGAATTTCGTTGTAACTTGTTAGGTTGACGCCATATAATGCCTAGATGATGACATCCCCTTTTGGTCGTGATTGGTCAACTGTGATAGCTACAGGTGCCCGAAGCCCGAAAACCTTGAGCACAGTTTACAGGTCATATTTATGAAGGGATTTCATTGTAACTTCGTAGGATCACTCCAGATGAGAATGTCCCCTTTTGGTTTCGATCATTCAACCATGATGGCTGCCGGAGCCCAAAGCCCCAAAACCGATAGCACAGTCTACAGGTCATATTTGTGAAGGGATTTCATTGTAACTTGGTAGGTTGACTTCATATAATGTCTAGATGAGAACATCCCCTTTTGGATGCAATAGTGCAACTGTGGCGGCTACAGGGGCCCGAAGCCCAAAAACATTTAGCATGGTCTACAGGTCATATTTATGAAGGGATTTCATTGTAACTTGGTAGGATGACTTCAAATAATGTCTAGATGAGAATGTCCCCTTTTGGTTACGATCATTCAGCCTTGATGGCTGCTAAAAAATGTATAAAAAACTCAGTATAATGTCGAGATGAGGACATCCCCTTTTAGTTGCTATCGGTCTGCCGTCATAGCTACACAGGCCTGAAGCCCAAAAACCTTTTAGCACAGTCTACAGGCCATATTTATGAAGGGATTTCAATGTAACTTGATAGGATGACTCGTTTTGGAATAATTTCACTGTAACTTGGTAACTTTCATTGACATATGTTAACTGTGAGGGCCACATACATTAACTGTGAGGTCATATTAACCCACCCCTCAGCTCTTTAGTACAATGTACATCTCATATTATTTTTATTAAAAACATACCATACAGGGAACAGAAATTAATATATTTCCAATTATCACACTTCTCGTCTTATTTCATAATCCTTCCATAAACATTGAACATTATCCTTTTCATCAAACACAACACACAGACAAGTTAAGCTACAGTGTCATTGACACTTTCATTTCTATTGAATATGCTCCAGTTGCACTCACAAGGGCATAACACTTCTCAAATTCCAGACAAATTTTAAGACCTGATGTCAGTAAAATTTTCCCCTGCACCTAATTCCATGCAGATGCCAGGGAAATGGGTGGATGGGCACAAGTGTGAATACATCAATTAGGTTAGTATTGCACTTCAAAGATACCTTACATTTTAAGTTATTGTGATGAGTTGACGGTAACATGGTCTGAGGTTTGTGGCTCGGAGCTTATATTGAACATACGCTCCGAGCCACAAACCTCAGACCATGTTACTGTCAACTTATCACAATAACGTGTATGTTCCAATAAGACACTACCCATAGCCCAAAACCTACATTGTGAAACACGAGAGATTTATTTAATAAATCTATGATCATTAAAAGTTGCCTTCTGGAAGGCAACTTTTAACGATCACAGGTTTAGTAAATAAACCTCTCATGTATCCCACGATGGCACTGGATAAATAATCAGTAAACCTGATAAACTCATTCCATCTCCATTCAAATCGTAAATCGGTTTGTAATTTAAACAACATCTCATCTGGAACACCATCTGCTGCATGAGTGAAAAATCCAGAAAAATGAAGCGGCTTGCTATTCACTCCTTTGGTGAAGCAATTACGAATCGGACAACATCATTTCAAATACTTCGCATATTGACGTCAGGCGGTAACATTTGCCACTTGAGCCGTAAACATAGAATATACTAAGCGAGCTCTTGACCAATCAGAGGAAGAGAATTTTAGTCTTGTTGGAACATAGCTGTCTGATAACTCTCATCACATCGTCTGGCTCGATATAAGAAATCTCATATTCATCTTTGTTGATAAAATCTTTGAAACTGGATACTGTAAGGCTGGTCATATGGTCCTGACATGTTGACAATAGTCCTATTTTTCTCTCAGTATTTACTAAATGCAACACCATTGGGTTTGATCTGGTGTTTTGAGAAAGGCAGGTGATCAAATGAGCCCACAATGTATTCTTTCTTGATCGCTAACATGAGTGCATTGTAACAGAAGTCTGAATTTGTAAATGCTAATAGAAAATTTCCACACTTTGAAAGAGCCACAAGAGGTAGCAACAATTCCACTGTGGAAACCCTCCCTCAAGCCAGTGATTAGGTATTTATAACCATTTACCAACAGTAATGGCCAAAAAGTCAGCACTATTCACAAAAAGCTTATTATTAATGCTTGAACAACCTTATTAATTGCCTTCAGTTCACCCCTGTATGCTCTCATCCATCTGGTGTAACTGCTACCCATGGTTGCCTTACCTCTGATGGTTATTTATATAAGTTGTGTACGTAAAGTCAAATTATTTTTATTCAACTGCATATCTAGGCCCGAATTAGGCAGCAGTGGTTGTCAAAATGTTGGCTGTTAACAATTTTAATATAAAAGCCGTTTACTGAATCAAGTGAAATATTATGAACACAAGGTCTCTTCAGTAAATTTATAATAAAAACTTTGGAGAGTGCAGTTTCCGAATATGTCAGATTTATTATGTCTTTGGTGATAGAAAACATTAATGTTTTATTCTGTTACATAAATAATTTTTTGAGGTTGTTGTAATGTTAAATTTAAAAAAATGAAAAGTCAAAGACAACAAGGTATGAAAAAATGAACGTGAGAAGGAGGCACTAGTTGCAGAAGAACACACCCCATGAAGGAGTGGGTGAATATGAACACCCCCATCCCCAATAGCTCTATCCACCCAAAAGTGGACAAAATATTTATTATTGAAATTGTTCTGCTGCAATTGATCTCAGAACTGTGATGCCTGCACAAAGCTGTGTTCTCACTATAGATTTTTGTCAAACATTAAAAATCTGAAGGCTGTTCTCACTATAGACCTTTGTCATATGATTTTTCTCATGGGGCTGGTCAGCCGTAATCCCATCGACAAATTGAAGGAGTCTTTTGATAAAAAAAGTGCCAAATATCGTATCAGTCAAAAATCAAAAGAAAGTCATCTGTCTTGCATGTTTTCACTATAGATTTTTGTCGATTGACACCGACTTTGTCGTTTACTGGAATAATTGTACGATAAAAATTTTGTGAGGACACAGCTTTAGGAAGACAGAAACAAGAAAACAAATTTCATTGGGTACTTACACATCCTACTCATACATGTAGACCTTTCAAAGGACGTACCAAACCAAAAACTTATATTACAGACTTTCAGGTCATGTTTGGACTAGAAACCCGCAATCTGAATAAGATTCCAAGATGCTGTCTGTTCCGATTATTGATCAAATCACTTTTGCATCTCAATGATTCAATGTGCTGTTTACTTTCATGCATCAATTCAAAGTTGAAACGAGTGGAATTCTCAGATTCTTATAAAAAGCGTATAATAAAAGAAAATCTAGTGCTTTTGAGTGGATACCGAAAATTATCTCACTTGTGACCGAGACAAATGGTTATTTTCACTCGTGCAAGCACTCAAGAAAAATAAACATTTGTCTCGGTCACTCATGAGTTCATTTTCGGTATCCACTCAAAAACACTAGATATCCTCTATATATCTTATTTGTTAGAGCTCAGTGAATTCTGTGAAACAAGATAGAATAGAATAAATGCTCAAAGTTAGAAAAATGATCCAATTCCTGTTAACCCTCTGCACATTGATGTCAAAATATCCAAATTTCAACCTGTCACTAGGTCCCATAATGCATCTAGAAATTTAATCAGTTCAATCTAGTTCAACGGAGCTCATTGAGCTCTGTCCGAAAAGATTGAATTGGTTAAATTTGTAGTTGCATTATGGGAAAATTTGCTGCTTGAAATTCCCGTATTTTGTCATCAGGGTACAGAGGGTTCTGTGGCAAAATGGCTATTCAGTTACAAGTTTGCACTATACTGGTGGAATCATCTGTGTTTTAGGTAAAATGTTTGAAGGTTCATGAAAAAAGACTCTTAAATATCCAATTAATGCTCTACTGGTCAGGGCATTACTTAATAGCACTAGAATAGTTAAAATACTACAGACATACTTCAAGGATCAGTGTTGGCTACCTTAGTCAGTTAATCTTGTCAGAGTTAAACAGACTAGTTTAATCAATTTAAGGTTCAGTATTGCTCCTCAGGGCCAATAAAATCTTGCCAATTAATCGAAAAAGGTTACACTATAAATTTCACCCAATGCTCTTCACTTAGTGCCTTCAGGACATTTCACACAGAACAATAAATTAAATGCTACCATCTTTATTAATCCCAGAAGACCTGATAATGTAAAGCGAGTTGGTCTATTGGAAGCACAGTGGGGATCACCACTACTGGGCATGACAGACGGTTATTAATAGAAAGAAATAACAACAGGAGCTCCTACTGCCTAATAAAACAGTAATATGGCGGTGACAGGTGAAGCCATTTGTTTTCTTTAAATATGCATAGGGTTGTGATTAACTTAGTCTGGTTAAGATACCCAAGTGATAAATACATCTGGAGAATTGATTTCTTGAGGAACTGTCATTGTCTTTTGATAAAAACATATCTGCATTGTTCCACAGGCTCCAATCAGAAAGCTATTCTATTAAGAAATAACAGTGAAAAAGCTTTTTTCAAACTCGCTCAGATGTGATGGTTGGGAGTGGGGGTAGACCTGCCATTTTGAGGCAAGCAATAACTCTCTCACTCCATGATCCACCTTATTTGAGATTAAGGTTGAGCCATAAATGCCCATTTAGAAAATCATTGATAAACTAACGGATTGTAAAATCTGTATCCACGCACTAAATCTAATGGAAATATGCAATCTTATTTAACCCACAACTCCTTGCATGCTGCTGGCAGATATTCCTGCCCAGGGCAGGATCTATCTTGCCACTGAAATCAGTAACTTGGGTACATTTGATCAAATTCACCCCCCCCCCCCCTCCCATTCTTTTATCACCAAAGATTTCTTGAATTAAATTTAGATGAATTTTTCATCAAATCTAGTCATGGCTGCTTCACAGCAGCCATCACTAGATTTGATAAAAAATATCTTATAAATATTGTTGTCCCAAGGACCTCTTCTTGATTATATGTTAAGCCTTTACCTAACATGAAAAGCAGACGACACTTGCAAAAAAAATTCTAGAATAACTTTTTTTTCCAATTTTTGCCTCGAAAACATAGGTTATGACCCCTCATTGGAACAAGCTCGATGAGTTTTTGAGACAAAAAATGAAAAAATAATGAAAATTAATTGGCGATTTTTGAGAATAGCTCTGGCTGGTTTTGCCCGTTACGTTAGGTAAAGGGTTAAAGAACTTGTTCTAAGAATACATAGTTTGTCAAGTTTGTGACATATGATTGGAATTGGTTTACTGAGCATATTTCACAATCAATTTTTTTTTTTTTTTTTATCAAATTCTTCTGGTACAAGAGCAAATGATAGGGTGAGAAAAAAATGACGTAATAGTGAAAAGTTTGTTAAATGGCTTTACTGGTTTGTCTTTTAATGATGTTGGTGACACCATCAAGTGCAACCTCTAAATCTGCACCTGAAAGTGAAAGGTTGAGTAATGCATGTAATGTACAAAATACGATTAGTTCTGTTTCACATTATTATTATTTTGTTTGTGGGAGAGGGAGGGGCAATTTGACAGTTAATATTGTGACTGAAACCCACCTGCGGCAACCGCGTTGTGTCCTTGGGCAAGACACTACACCCCGATTGCCTACATGGGGGCACAATGACGCTGTGTACTGAGGCGTACTGCACGTCGATGGTCTTCAACCAATCTAACCCTGCCTGTGCTGCGGTGCAGAGTTCAGAGTTACGATGTTGGGGAGCTGACAGCTGCTCGTCGTTGCTCGGTGGTTCTCTCCGGGTACTCCGGCTTCCTCCACCCGTAAAACTGTCATGGTCACGATTAGCCATTGTGCATAAGTATGTGACCTTAAACACCAATAAATAACAATAAATAAATAAATTGTGACTGAAAAGTCTAATGGTTGTAACTGCCTTCTCATTACTAGTACTCCGCAAGAAAATGAGCAGTGCTGGTTTGCCCCTGACCTCCAGTCGAGGCTTTGGTGGCCATATAGCCAAGGGCTCCGTTAGTATGTCCACTTCTATACACACATTTCACATTATAACTCAAGCATCAGTACATAGATTTTAATCAGCATGGGGGAAATGATCTCCACATATTGTGGGTTTAGTCCACACATACATACCAGAGTTATGACCCTTGGTACACTTAGAAAACTTACCATACAAATGGTTTGCATTATAAAAGCATCAGTTGTCAGATTTTGATGTCCTTTGGTTTGGTGACAGATGAATCCATATATTTCAGGTTTCAGGCATGCATACATATCAGAGTTATGACTCTTGTTACTCTTAGAAAACTTTCCATACAAACATTTTGCATTATAACACACATATCATTAGTTGAATTTTGGTGTCCTCGGGTGTAGTGAGAGACCAGCATGTGGAACGGATATCCAAATATTGCATTTTTGTCCATGCTTTACAAACTAGAGTTGTGTCCTTGTTACAATTACAACAATGTCTCTATGAACATTTTGCATTATCTGTCCCTGTGAATGTTCTGCATTCCTTTGGTATGGTGATAGACCAGTATAGGAGAAAGGATATCCACATACTGCAGATTTCATCCATGGATACTTTTCACAGTTATGCCCCCTTGGTAAACTTATAAAAACTGTCCCTATGAATTTTTTGCATTATTGTTTCTTGTCCTTGGGAATTGTTGTTATTGAGTGGCAGCAGAAAATATAATAATTTTATGGTTTAGCTGAGTTAGTCTGCATGTGTTTTAGTTTGTTTGTTCAAAATGGCAGAAAGGTTTACCATCTTGATAAATGCCTCCACTCTAATGAGTAGCATATGCTTTCCACGTTATTACAGGCGGCAGCACAATGCTATGCATTGCTCTTTTTAATTGGATACTGTAGTAAATGTGTTCTGCTTTACTGGTAAATTAGAACCTGGTAACCCATGCCTGGGGTGGATATCTTCTAAAGCATCAGAATAAATTATTGACTTTATACATGCATTGTAGACATGATATAGCTGTAGATGCTGAAAGTGACCTTAAACACCAATTAATAATAATCATTATGACCCTTGAAGGGAGTGGTGGAGATGATGACACTAAGGTCCAAGTTTTGATTGACTCTTTTTCTAACACAACTGATTTATGGCACTTGCCAAATGTTTTCTTAAATTATTACAAACTTTCAATTTTTGCTTCCAGAATATAACGTATGACCTCGCATTGGAATGAGCTTGATGAGAGGTCATAATCTGTGTTTTGGAGGCCAAAATTAATAAAAAAAATTGAACATTAATTACGTCGTGGGAACCCTGGCAAGTGGAGTTGTGCTTGTTTACTGTGGTACACAAGTTCTGCTTTACTTATAAAACAGGACCCAGAACCAATACTTGGAGTGGAAGTCCTCTAAAGTGGGCAACATAGATAGAAACGATTGACTAAACTTTATTTCATGCTTATGTTGTGTCCATGAGATACTCAAAGTGACCTTGAACACAATAAATAAATAAATAAATAAATAAACAGATTTTCATGAAAAGTGCTGACGAGATACATTAGTTGAAGAGTTGAAGGTTGTTGGCTTTCGGCCTGTGATTGTAATGCTGTTCATATTTCTCATATGATTTTAGAGAGGGCTTTTAATGTGTCATTTAGGGAGAATACAACCATAATCTTTTGATGAGGCAGGCCTTTATATTGGGCTACATACAGTTTAGTTAAAGAAATGCATTTGTTCAGATTCTGTGCAATGCAACCTTCATTTTGATGTTTAATATTCTGTGTTTTCAGAGATGAGTCAAATTTCAAGAATCCAGAAGCTTGCCTAAAATATGTTATCATTATTTGGATTTAGTCCTAAATCACGTCCTGAATATTAGGGAGTCATGATGTGACTTCACTGGTTGAGTGCCAGAAGCCACTCTCCGGGGTCTACTGAAAAGTGCTGAAAGCCACTATAGTAGCTTTACAATGTTTGCACTAATTTGTTGTTGGCTCAGCAGTAGAAGAAAAATATTTATATAAAATTGTTTTGTTACAATTTATTGGAGAGTGCCAACTGGCACTCTCAGATAAATTGCAACAAAATAAATATTTATGAGCAGTATCTTGGTAAACTAAGGCTCCTTTTGCAGGTAGTGTGATATATTTGAAAAAAATACGTTCTAAATTACCATTGAAAAGTAATTTAGCACTCTACCAGTTAACAAAGAAATTTTTTACATCATTGTGCTTTCTTGCAGACTCCATGATTGTTTACCTCCCTTGATATGCTGAAATTCCTTCTTGCTCCTTTACCTTTTGAAAAGATTTGAAATGAGACACAAATAATAACTTACAGTCAAGTTTTTATTATAGTTACCTTACCTGTCATGGGACTGCATTTTATGTTTCTCCTGTATGGAAAGTGGTTATTTGCCAGTGTACAGCAAGTGGAAATGATAAAAGTTGAATAATGGAACAGTTGGAACTCCGAAGATTTAAAAGCCACTTTTCCAGTAACTTATAAATTATCAGGATTATTCAGTTAACGAAACTACAGTTATTTTTCCAAATTTAGTGATAATTTTAGATAATTTGAGCATTTACCATATTATATCTTTTTCGGTTGACAGGGCTCTTGTATCTCTGTCAAACAAGATATAAAAGATTAAATACTGATATAACTGGAGATAATAGAATTAATGTGTCAACCTCTGAAAGGCTAATTTTGACTTTGATCATTTTTTATTGCAACAGAACAAGTGCCCTAACATAGTCTATGGGAAAATGCAAAAGTTATATTCCAAGTACCCTGGCAGTTGTTTTTAGGCAAGTCTTAGTTGCCCATATAGGTCTGTGGGTAAATTACAAAGTTTTATTCTAAATACCTTGGCAGTTGTTTCCAGGGAAATCTTATCTGCCTATATAGGTCTCTGGGTAAATTCAAAAGTTATATTCCAAATACCTTAGCAGTTGCTTCTAAGCAAGTCTGGGCTGCCTGTATAGGTCTACAGGTAAATTCAAAAGTTATATTCCAAGTACCTTGGCAATTGTTTCTAGGCAAGTCTGAGCTGTCTTTTTTGGTCTCTGGGTAAATACAAAAGTTGTATTCAAAGTACCATGGCAGTTGTTTCTAGGCAAGTCTTGGCTGCCTTTCTAGGTTTCTGGGTAAATTCAAAACTTATATTCCAGGTACCTTGGCAGTTGTTTCTAGGCAAGCCTGAGCTGCCTATATAGGTCTCTTGGGTAAATTCAAAAGGTATATTCCAAGTACCTTGGCAGTTGTTTCCAGGCAAGTCTTGTCTGCCTAGATAGGTCTCTGAGTAAATTCAAAAGTTATATTTCAAGTACCTTGGCAGTTGCTTCTAGGCAAGTCTGGACTGCCTGTATAGGTCTCTGGGTAAATTCAAAAGTTATATTCCAAGTGCCTTTGCAATTGTTTCTAGGCAAGTCTTGGCTGCCTATATAGGTCTCAGGGTAAATTCAAAAGTTATATTCCAAGTACCTTGGCAGTTGTTTTTAGGCAAGTCTGGGCTGTCTATATAGGTCTCTGGGTAAATTCAAAAGTTATATTCCAAGTATCTTCACGGTTGTTTCTAGGCAAGTTTGGGCTGCCTGTATAGGTCTCTGGGTAAATTCAAAAGTTATATTCCAAGTACCTTGGCAGTTGTTTCTAGACAAGTCTGGGCTGCCTATATAGGTCTCTGAGTAAATTCAAAAGTTATATTCCAAGTACCTTCACAGTTGTTTCTAGGCAAGTCTGGGCTTCCTATATAGGTCTCTGAGTAAATTCAAAAGTTATATTCCAAGTACCTTCACAGTTGTTTCTAGGCAAGTCTGGGCTTCCTATATAGGTCTCTGAGTAAATTCAAAAGTTATATTCCAAGTACCTTGGCAGTTGTTTCTAGACAAGTCTGGGCTACCTACATGGGCAGCCAAGACTTGCACAGCAACAACTGTAAAACCACAGGATGTAGACTGTCAGAGTGTAGCAAAAATGTATGGAAATGTCCAGACCGAAGGGGTTAATGCAGTTATAGCATTAATAAATATTAATTAATGATAGTAGTATTGACCATACAGTTGTCCCATATGTGGAATGATACACAGGTGATGGTCAACTCATACACAAACTGATTCAACTATTGAGGTTCTCGGGTGGATGATACCAATAAAAATCTGGTGGATGACACCAATAACAAAAATCTTAGTGGGGCCCCAATATCGGGCAGGTGAGGATAATAATCCTGGTATTTATTTTTTATTCCCCGCAGGAACCCCGGGAAGTGAAGCAGTGCCTGTTCACTGTGGTAAACAGGCTCTGTTTTACTGGTAAAATAGGACCCAGTCACCAATGCTTGGGAGGCCCAACATGGCTTATTATTAACACTCACCCCTGGTGTTGAGTTGATACTCATGTTGTGGTCATGATTAGCCATTGTGCAAAAATATGTGACCTTAAACACCAATAAATAAATATATATATTTACTTTTTATGACCTTAATGAAAAATAATACATTATCAGGGTATTCAGTTATCCAGAACTGGATAATTTTTGTACTTTGTTGTAATATACCGAGTATTAATTCTGTATATCTTGTCAGGCAGAACTTTATTGGAAGTTCTGACACCAAAGAGGTCTTTTATGCTTGGAAATTCAGTTATTGTCAGAATAACTTTTTGATGGACCAATAATATTTTATCCAATTAATCCTTTGCCCAATGCCTTAGATATCAAAGTTTGTTATTTTTACCTGCATCGCCAGCGGCAGAGCAGGTCTAGTAACCGCTCGACTCCGTCTGTCAGTCTGTCTGAAACACTTTTTCTGTCAAGCTTTTCTTGGCTTCTATGAAAGGGAATGATTTTATATTTGGTCTGCTGCTTCATAATGATGAGTTGTATCATGTAAGCAATTTTCAGATCTGTCGTGCAGCCACTTCCTGTTTGCCGATACTTTGAAATTTTACTGTACCCACTGAACAATGAAATTTTTTGTCAAACTTTTCTCGGCTTCTATGCAAGGGATTGATTTTATATTTCATCTGGAGCCTGATAATGATCAGTTGTATCGTGTATGTAATTTTCGGATCTGCCGTGCAGCCACTTCCTGTTTGCCGATTCAATTGCATGCAGCGACGCAGGTCTTGGCTTGTTATTAATTAATTTTTTTCCACATTTTAAAAAAAATTCAACAAAAACATGTGACCCCTCATTGGATCAAGCTCAACATGATTGTTCCAATGAGGGTTCACATGATATGATCTTGATGAAATGTTTTTTAAAAATGATTTTTCAGTTGCACAATATTATGCGAGTGGATGCAACCATTAGGTAAAGGGCTGACAGGAATTTACTTAATAACTTATGTGCTATTAACAGGTCAAATTTCATCTAACGATATGATAAATAATATGGTATTTTGTGTTTTATGAAATTAATACGGTTATTCTAATAAGTATATCCAATTAAGTCTGATCAACTGTATCACCTGAGAAACAGCTCATGAAGCTGAATTCCATTAGTGGAGGTTCAAACTCCTGCTATGCCATTGGCAATATAATCAACACCTTTCTTGATTCTGCAGCACTCAGGAAATTTGAAAAAGAGACGTTCACACTGATTTTCTACAAAGTGCAGTATGTAGAATTAAGTTTTATGAATTCTGTAATTAAAATCGTATATATAGTTTGGTGAGTAATTTTGAAGAATGTTTGAGTTAATAGTCTGACAGCCTAACCTTGCAGTGTCAGGAATTAAAAAATTTTTTGGTTAAGGCCACACAAAGTAGATCTGTTTCTCAGGCCATTATTTGACAAATTGCATGCGGGAGTGCGGTTTTTTATTTTATTTTTTATTGCAGTAATTTCTTTTTGCCACCAAAAGTTCATGTTCTTGGTTCAAGTTTTAGGCCTCATAATCTACAGAATAGCATGGGTGGTGGTGTATTTCATCTCTTGAGTGCAAGAAGGCTTTGCAATGCTAAAGCATTGCAAAGCCTTCTTGCACTCAAGGGACAAATTCATCAATATTTTTAACTTGGGTAAAATATCAGACATAAACTATTTAATTTTTATTTTTTTAAAGTTTAAATTGGTTATAAAAAGAGAGCATGCGGCAGCCAAAAGGACCATGCGGGAGGGCCTGAGAAACAGATTTTTTTATTTTTTTAGGCCTAACCTTTTGCATTGAATTTGGATCTGAATGATGCCACTCTGTGAACCTTGGGCAACTTGAGATATTCAAGATGGCCACCAGAAACTCACAATATTTCGCTCTGTGCCCCAAGGTCGTATATTTGCACAGAACATTTTGAAAGGGTGGACACTAAAAAGTTGTTGTGCATGTTGATTCTATCTGTTGACCTCTCTGTGTGACCTTGACCATGGCAGGTCAGTTGTGAGGTTTATGAGACACACTGTCTAGTAGTGGCCCATGTGGTGTGTAAATTTCACTGTGATGTCTCTTTCCATAAAAAGTTATGGCCCAGACACTAAAAAGTTGATGTGCATATTGATTCCATGTATTGACCCCTTTCAGTGACCTTGACCTTGATGGACAAATCATGAATTCTCTATGCAACACACCTTTTAATGGTGGTACTGATGTTGTGTATGATCCATTGTGGTTATCAACTTCATCTAAAATGTCATAGTCATGGCACAGACATCAAATAGTTGATGTGCATGCTCATTCCATGTGTTGACCCTTACTGTGACCTTGACATTGGCAGGTCAATCTTGAATTTTATATGCAACACATCGCCTAGTTGTGGTCTGTATGTTTTGTACGTTTCATTGTGATATCTGCTTCCACCAAGAAGTTTTGGGCTGGAATTGAAAAAATTGTAAATGCTCATTCCATGTGTTGACCTTTGTCTGTGACCTTGGCCTTGGTGGGTCATTTGTGAATTTTCTATGCAACACACCATCTAGTAGTGGTATGTATGTTGTGTAAGTTTCATTATGATATCTTTTTCTATTAAAATGTCATGGTCCAACCACAAAAAAGTTGATGTGCATATTCATTTCATGTGTTGACCTCTATCTGCGACCTTTACTTAGTAGGTCGGTCATGAATTTTCCACATGATACACTGTCTAGTGGTTGTACATACATTGTGTAAGTTTCATTGTGATAAAAAACAGATTTATGAAAATAATGTTTTTTTGGTGGCCATTTTGAATGCCATCTTGAATATCTCAAGTTGCCCAAGGTTTACAGAATGGCATCATTCCGATTCAGATGTAGCACAGAAAATGAACAACCCAAAAACTTTTTACTTTCTGACATTGTAAGGTTACCACCTCTGGCTGGCGGAGGGCATTTTATGAAGTATTAATATTATTGTCACATCACCAACAATGCTATGGGTATATTCATTGTGAAGATGGAGGCACTACACTCAGGGTTCAAGTGAAAATGAAATGATTCAAGTTGAGAGAAGAAAAGTACTGATATAGTTTATCATTTGTTTTTCTAGGTTGAGATGACTGGAAGTAGTATATTTGATTATATTCATCCACAAGATATGCTGGAGTTAGCAGATCAGATTGGCTTATGTCTTCCACAGAGTGAGTTCATATATGGTATCTTAGAGCAATATTAAATCCTGGTAGTGTTCAAACAATAATTGGCCTGAACTGTTTGAGGCAGTGATGCGTGTTATGAATGTAGCTTTAGTTGATAATGAAAATTCAGTATTTCTCCATCCTGAAAATATTTGTGAGTCTTATGGAATGAACTTGATACATTTTTGTGAGACTTATGGAGTGAACTTGATACATTTTTGTGAGACTTATGGAATGAATTTGATACATTTTTGTGAGACTTGTGGAGTGAACTTGATACATTTTTGTGAGTCTTATGGAGTGAACTTGATACATTTTTGTGAGTTTTATGGAGTGAACTTGATACATTTTTTTGAGTTGTGTGGAGTGAACTTGATATATTTTTGTGAGTCGTGTGGAGTGAACTTGATACATGTTTGTGAGTCTTATGGAGTGAACTTGATCCAGTCTTATGGAGTGAACTTGATACATGTTTGTGAGTCTTATGGAGTGAACATGATACATTTTTGTGAGTCTTATGGAGTGAACTTAATACATTTTTGTGAGTGTTATGGAGTGAACTTGATACATTTTTTTTCATAGGAGATATCATGGTAGGTTTTTTGAGTAAAATCAAATGGAAAATTTGTATTGAGCTTAGGAATCAAGTGACAGGCTCTCTGTTTAGAAGCTTTTGAATGTGATTTACATAGAGGCTCTAAAACGTAGGTCTGAGTGCAAGTGAAAGTACTTAAACGCTAAAAAAAGTAATGTTTTTTCAAGATTTCCATAGATCCAGATATCTTGTCACGGTCAGGCCTGAAAATAAGCCATCTGACATTTGCAGAATGGGGTCCCCAGAGGGTGAATTTGATGATGCTACCCCATACAGTTGGCCAATTTATCCTCTGGGTACCTCTTTCTGTTCTGTTTTGAGACCCTGATTCAGATTGAGGTTCACAGAGGGTAAATTTAGTGATGCTACGTAGCATCACTAAATTCACCCTCTGCAGACCTTATTTTGCAGATGACAGTCTGCTTATTTTCTGACTTGATCACACTGACACGTATTCTTTTTTTGAGTAGGATATGATAGCAGGAACATTCCCACAGACAAGAGGACCAAGACAAAATGATCCCAAATTTGTTTTAAAAACTGTAGGAAGAAAAAAGAGATGCATAATAAAACATTAGGAAGATAAGTTTGTTAAACAGGTTCACCCATTGAATCCAGCCACATCCGCCCACATAATTGACCAGTTGAAAAAATTTTATTTTAAACACAATTTCAAGAAAACTATATCATGTGACCCCTCATTGGAATGAGCTTGACATGATATTGTTTTGTTGAAAAAATTTTTTTTTAAGTTCAAATAACAAATTTTGATATCCTGTGTGTTGAGAAAAGGTTTATTGTCCACACAGAACGTAATCTTTTGCATATCAAGGTAGCTTCTCTACCATTTTTTTCGAGTTTGGGAATTAAAGTGGCACAAACTCATTCTTACAAGGGCACCCAAGTATTAACTATTTACCTAATATAAATAAAGTCCTTGGGCAAGGCACTTAACCCCGATTGTCCACATGAGTGCACGATGATGCCATGTACTAAAGCGTACTACGCGTCTTCAACCAGTCTAACCCTTCCTGTGCTGCATTACGGATTTATGATGGGGAGCGGGCAGCTGCTTGTCGATGCTCGGTGGTTCTCTCTGGGTACTCCGGCTTCCTTCACCCGTAAAACTGTCACCAACACAATATGACCTTGGCTGTTAATGTGTGGTTAAACCCTAATAAATAAATAAATAAATAAATAAATAAATAAATAAATAAAAGGATGACCCTTGCAGAAACATTTCTTGAATAACTTAACAATCTTCATTTTTTGCCTTAGAAAAACTTGTTGAGGTCATAAGCTAGATTTTGGAATCAAAAAATTGTAAGAATAATAAAATTTTGAAGGCGATTTTTCTGGTTATGGCTGTTACTCAAGATAAAGGGGTGAATTTCAAATTTTATACACAGTACCAACTGGATCTGATCCTTTGATTACCAGGGCCAGATTTACGACTGGATAAGCTTGGCAGTTGCCCAGGGGCCTCCACATATTTCATTCAAAAAAAAAATTTGTAAGGAAAAATGTGGGTTAACCTGAACGATACACATGTATCAATCAGAACCATATTACTCACATTTTACGTCATACATATGCAAGCCATATTGTATTTGTTTGTGAGTGGTAGAAACGGCTAACTGGTTGTTTTCCTCTCATTGCTCAGCACACATCGACAGACAGACTTGTAATGTAACCCATCTCAATGTAGATTTTCTTTAGCACTAGTTGTTGGTGTAGAAATGTTACACCCTGACACTACCTGTCATAACTTTCCACTAGGTTTTAGACAGGAAGTGAGTATTGTTAATTGATTCTTTTTATGAGCAATCTGCATGAGTTTTATTATCTATCGTTGATTGTTTTCTAGCGTTGTATACGTATTCAAGATATATTGTGAATATTTATCATCTATTGAATAGACCTCCACTACTGAAGGCTGCCCAGGGACCTCCACATGTCTAAATCTGGCCTTGTTGATCACATAGAGTTGAAGAGTTAACCAGAGACTAATTGTAATGATTATTGTACATCAGATATTACCAGTTTACTGCCCTTGTTTTGAAAGTGGTTGATGGACAGTCTTTATCAGTGGCAGATCCAGGAGTTTGGTTTTGGGAGGTGACACATTTTCAACAATGAGGCGTCATTGACTGTCAAAATATTTCTGCAGTTATAAGCTCATTTAAATTTTGAAAAAGGGAAGTCAGTTTGTAACTGACCATACAACATGATTTGTAGCTGTATTCAAGGGGTACGGTATTATATGTGATGATAAGAATAAAAACAATGAAGGCAGAGTATGGGGTACAGGAGTCAATGACCTGATTTTGAGTTTTTCAAATGCTGCTCACCCCCATGGGAAGTTAGGCAGTGCTTGTTTACTGTGGTAAACAAGCACCGTTTTACTGGTAAAATAGGACCCAGTCACTAATGCTTGGGGTGCAAGTCCTCTAATATAGGCAACATGGGGCATAAACGATTGACTGACCTTGACTTTATCTCCATGCTGTGGTCATGATTTGCCATTGTGCAAAAGTATGTGACCTTAAACACCAATAAATAAATAAGTAAATAATAAGCGTTGCTCAAATGCCATAGATACAAGTGAAATATAGGAAAAACTCCAACAGGGTTAATTGATTCCTTTACACCATACTCTACTTGAGTTGTGTTCTGTGTTTATACCATAATTTAACATGAATTAACCCTTTACCTAACATGAAAAGCAGACAACAATTGCAAATAAAATTCTTGAATAGCTAATTTTTTTCATTTTTTGTCTCAAAAACATAGGCTATGACCCTTCATGGGAATGAGACAAAAAATGAAAAAAATACATGTAGTGAAAATTAATTGGCGATTTTTGTGAATAGCGCTGGCCGGTTTTGGCCGTTAAATTTGCTAAAGGGTTAAGTGAAAGAAGGTAATATTTTTAAAGACAAATATCACCTTCGAAAGTCTGTTTACTTTCTTGCTTCATACTGTTTTGTGTCAAGGCATTTCAAAAACATCAGAACATTAATCAGATGTGGAATGACCCATCAGATGCATTCTTACATGATGTTCTTACATGTTAGCTGGATTCCATGCATGGTGTATCTAGTACATTTCTCATTGCATTGAATTGAGTAGTACAGAATGCACACAGCAACCTTTGGTAGTGGATGTCCAAATGTTATATGCTGCTAATACCATGTTCCCTGGCTCTGTGCTTTTAACCAATTTAAGTTCCATAAAATAGGGGACTCATTCAGGGTGTGCCCACCTTGGATCCACACACTCATCCGCTCGTTTACTGAATTCATTCAAACACTGTATGAGAATGTGATGTCAGGCAAAAAATTTAGCCCTTTACCCAACTTAATGGTCAAAACCAGCCAGCGCTATTCTAAATAATCGTCAATTAATTTTCATTATTTTTTCATTTTTTGTCTCAAAAACAAAGGTTATGACCCCTCGTTGGAACAAGCTCGTTCCAACAAGGGGTCATAACCTATGTTAGGTAAAGGGATAATCATAATTTCTAATCATATTTATTCAGAATGCATTTGTAAAAGAAATACGGCATATCATTTCAGGCACAAACACAGGCAGCATTCCATCACCAGGCTCCAGTTCTGATGATGGATCATCATCACGCTCAGTTTCATCACCCATTCCTGAAAGAGGTAAATATTATATTTATCATAATTTGCCATCCAAAATACCCTGTGTATTATTAAGTTAACTTTTAACCCATTGAGTATTTATTTTTAAAATATTTTTCATCAAATCTAGTCATGGCTGTTCTGCAACAATGACTAGACTTGATGAAAAATTCATGACAATTTTAGTCAAGAAATCACTGGTCGAAAAGTTAATACAATTTTCAGGCGAAAAGTTGGTTAAATATGCCTAAATTTCATTTATTTTATTGAAAAGAGATTTCCCCTTCCTACCTGCAGCATGCAAGCAGTTAAAGTCACATGTAGTGATGTGATTTATACATAGAAGCAATTTCTTGTTTTCCAGAACTTTTTGACAGAAATCATGATATATTTTCAATACTATATTTCTGTGTTCAACATTTGATCTTAACTATACAGTAGTTCTAAATCATTTCATTGACAACATATTTCATTGCAATTTTTCCAAAGTAAATTTTTTGACAAGTAGTTTAAATTTTCACAATTCTTTCAGCAACTTGTGTTTAGACCAGTTGTCATTTGGACCAAGTCTTCTTTGGTTCAGTAGTGTTTTTGACCAGTTTTATTTTTTACATTCGTTTTTACGTACCTATGCATTTATGTGATAAAAAAGAATCTCATATTCTACTTGATTCTGTTCAAAATTTATGCATCTCATCCACTAAATTCAATTCGAGCTAAGTGACCTTAACCCTTTACCTAATGAATTGACTGCATCCATACTCGTAATATATGAATTAGGCTCTTGCAAAAAAAGAAGTTGTCGATAAAACCATATCATGATCCCTGATTGGAAGTCGCTCATTCCAGTGGGGTGGGGGGGGGGGGGGGGGGAGTGGGGGTTGTCACATGTCACATGATATTGTTTTTAGCTCACCTGAAAGTCAGGGTGAGCTATAGTGATCACTCACCATCTGTCTTCCGTGATCATGGTGTTTGCGTCTTCTCCTCCAAAACCGCTGAACTGGTTTAAGTGAAATTTGAGATGATTGTTTGTTATGACATCGCATTTTGATTTTGTTCAAATCCAGTTGCCCTGCTCCTGGGTAGGGCCATGCCCAAAAATTGGGCCTAAATCGTAAAAAATCACCTTCCATTTGAGGTGTAGACTCAGATTTGTCAAGAGAAGTTTGTGGGGCTATATTTGCCATCATTATGGGAGGGGCAAGAATTTTTGCGACGCCCAAATTTTCTATTTTCCAAACCAAGCGGCCGATTTGAATCAAATTTGACATGAGGGCTTATTGGGTCATAAGTACTTAATTTATGCCCCCAAAATTTTTCTATCATTGGGTACTTTTTCAGGACTTTTGATAAAATGCTGAGTCAGCATTTTTTAACACTGTGGGTAAAGGGGAAAACATTTAAGACTACTCGTCTCCCAAACCACTGCCCCAAAAGCTTTCAAATTTCACATATAACATCTTTGGAAGATTGTTTCACATGTTTATTGAAATCAAATTCCTGGGTCCATGTTTGGGCTCTCTATGGGAGCCCAAATCTTTAAATTAGTGCAGTATGAGGAATATTATTTAAAAATCTTCTTCAGATCCACCAATCAGAATCTTTTGATATTTGGTATGCAGCATCCTTAGGAGGGTGAGATTCAAGTTTGTTTGAGCCAAGTCCCTGGGTTCATATTTGGGCTCACTTTGGGAGCCCAAATTATAACTTAGTTCAATATGAGGAGTATTCTTTAAAAATCCGGTCAGAATCTTTTGATATTTGGTATAAGCTTTTCTTAGGAGGGGCAGATGCATCTTGTTCAAATCAATTCCTTGAGTGAATATTTAGGCTACCATGTCAAGTTGCCAGTTGGCAAATTGCCATATCTTTTAAAATGCTAATGATTTGTTTTACTCAGTTATATTAATAGATATAAAATACAATTCTAGAAAATACAGTGGTAAAAGTTTTATGGTATGGGCTCCACATCATGCATATTTGTTCTTTTCCATTGGTTGGTTTTGGAATTTTTTCATTGAGCAGATCATTTTCATGGTGTGTTTTATGGTGTTTATAAGTAGTGCTGGGATGAGTAAATACTCCAGCATACACAGAAATTATTCTGTGGTATACCATTATACTGATTATATTTGACTGTGATGCAACAAACAACTTATAGGGACGATGTGTCCTGCACCCAAAACATCGACTTGTATTTTCACCCAAAATGTTTCCCAGGAAGACCAAAATGTCCACTAACAATTTCATCTGAAAACAATAGCTAATCAGCTGACATTTTAGGCAAGGTTGCTGGGGACATTTTGGCTGGAGGCTTTGGGTGTGATTAACTACTGTAGTTAATATATTTATACAAGAGACATATCTGTTCATACCCCTCCAGGAATAATTCATTGTACTCATGCACATTTGTGCCAGTTTTTTGCTGTGTCAGTCTATAAATTCAATTGGGAATTTCCAGGAACTGGATGTGTTATGTTTCAACAGGCAGTTCGAAAGTTTACCAGTGACCTAAAATTATTTCCTATAAATCATAATAATTGTATTGTATACTACGATAAAACTGTGTTTTCAGTATAATGATTATGATTTAAACCTTTATTACACATCCGTTAAACTTTAAACCCTTGTATTCAATTGAATCACCGCTATGACATAAATGATTTTGTATTCATCTGGTGATTTACAAGCTGGAACTTTTTTCCCAGCATTGTTTAATTATACTGATTCTTTTCCCGTCGAGTCATAAGTTACGCTTTGAAAAGTTTCCAAATTTTGTTACACAATTATCGATCGTCTGTTGCGTTCAGTGAAAATGAAAATGTCCAAGGCAAAATAAAGTCGGTTCACAAAAAAAAAATAAGTTAACCTAAAATGAGATAATGGTAAAAAAATAATCATTTCCAACCACAACATTAACCCCATCCCATGGCCATCTCATCTGAGGCTCCCATTATATCTAAATTGGTCAACTTTATTTCGGTAACTCTGCAAACATCCTGACATGCTTCGAATTCTTTTAAAAATGTTTCTTCCAGCTGTTTTGCAAATCAGCACAAATTTATATACTCTCCCAAAAAAGAAAGTGTGCATGCTAAAAAATAACACTAAAAAAAGATATATATCATTTTCATTCATGGAAATTTTATTCAATCACAGATAAATCAATTTGTGATCAACACGAGAAATTTCATTACGCTACGACGAATACTCTTTGGTGCCATGGAGAGTCAAAGACACTAAGGGTCAAACACAAAAGTCACACACACAATATCTGGTATGACCTCCGTCTGCATCAACTACTGCTGTGCATCTATGCCTCATAGAAGCGAACAAGTTAGCATGGAAGTGTTGTGGGATGTTGTTCCATATTCTGATAAGCTGTCTTTGGAGTTCCACAAGCGTTGACAGTGCATGGGGAAGCCGGCATAGCTGACGTTTCATTTCGTCCCATACGTGCTCAATGGGTGAGATATCGGGCGAATTTGCGGGCCAGGGAGGAACATCCACTTGTTGTTGCTGCAGATACTGTTGAACAACACGAGCTGCATGGGGTCGGGCGTTGTCCTGTTGTAGAATGACGCCGGGCCGTGACGTAACATCAAAATCGGATGAATTGCAGGTCTTCGAGGACGTAAGACGTATTCTCTCAGCCGGTTGATTACTGTTTGAGGATGTATCCGTCTCAGGTTAGGGATGTTCCTGGCTGTCATCGTTGCCGTTTGTTGCCGGTTCCGGAGATGGACGACACGGATATACTGATCTTGTGCAGGGATGGTAACTCGGGGTCTCCCGGAGCAGGGTCGGTCTCGAACGTCATCATGTTGTGCATGTCGATGGACTAGCCTGTCTACAGTGTTACGGTGGCAGTTCAAATGCTGGGCAACCTCTCTGTGTGTTCTACCAGCTCTAATCATACCCAGGGAAGGAGACGTTGATTCATTGTCAATCTTGGCATGCTACTGTGGAGTCGTTTTAACAGCAGCGCAAGTTTGAATGTGAATGATAGGAAGGCCTTACTTTAGTGTTTAAATACCCAAGGATTCACACTGCTGCATGAATTTTCAGACTCTCCACGTGCAAAACATGCCTTTTTACAAACGTGCAGCACGTCATTTAACGTCAATGCAATTTTAACGGGGAAAGCTGTTTTTGTGTTCAATATAACTTATTCATGAACAAGCTAACACTCTTTACACCTACAAAATTATTTTTTTGGAGTTTGATCAATTTCTGCAATGCACACTTTCTTTTTTGGGCGAGTATACTTTTATTTTTACAATCAGCAATAGCCACCAAATGGTTAGGCGTCAATGGAACCAGCCGAAGAGAAACTGTGATACGAATTACAATAAACACTCCCATTAGAAAAGATAACGAATGTAATTTAGACTGGTTCCCTAAAGGTTGTTTTGATTTGTTATCAATCCACTTGATCAGCACTGCTTCAAACAAAAATAGCTGACTCTTCACCTTTGAGTTTAATCATAAGATTTAAAATTTGTTTATTTAACCCTTTACCCAACATAACGGCCCAAACCGGCCAGTGCAATTCACAAAAGCCACCAATTAATTTTCATTATTTTTTCATTTTTTATTCAAGAATTTTCTTTGCAAGTGTCCTCTGCTTTTCATGTTAGGTAAAGGGTTAAATGAATTTTAATGCTTGGGGAATTGTAATAAACCTAGAATGCGATGTGTGATTGAATTGGTGGATGTTTTACATAACTCATTGGAATGGCGTGGTCATATTTCACTCGAGCCTACGCCTCTCGCGAAATATGACTATGCCATTCCAACTCATTATGAAAAACACCCACCGATTCAAACACACATCACATTCTGTCTATTTAACTAATGAATCAGTTGCATCTGTCCATGTAATACACTTAATTGAGCAGTTGGAAAAAAAGAATTTAAAAAAAATTTCAACAAAACCATATCATATGACCCCCATTGGAACGAGAACCCGTGAGTCATTCCAGTGAGGGGTCCCATGATATGATTTCATTGAATTTGCAAAAATAATATATAAAATAATAAATTTTGATATTGTGTGTATTGGGTAAGAGGTTAATTTGACAGTATCTGAGACCTTATTATTCTGATTATAATTGGTATACCCAAAAAACATGCAGCACTATATTTCTAAACAATATGACACATTAACTGGTAAAGCTCTTAATTATTTTTTGGTCATGAAAATTTGTTCCTATGTCATTGTCTTACAACAAAGCAAATCCATACAGGCTACATAATTGCACTTAAAATATAATATGAAGTATATCTAAGGAATATCTAAGGAATACGAAACCTTTAAGTTGTGGTACTTCAGAATAAACATAGAAAATGAACTTGGAGCACTCAGTCTGCTGTATATATTCAAGAAAAGCTTCTTCATCTGTCACCATGCCTGAAAATAAGCAAACTGTCATCTGATGAATGAGGGGGCACGGTGTCTCAGTCGGTAGAGGTGCAGTCTGCAATCCGAGAGGTCCTCGGTTCGAATCCCACCTGCGCTAACCGTATTGTGTCCTTGGACAAGACACTTCTCCCCCATTGTCCACGTGGGGGCACGGTGGCGTTGTGTACTAAGGCATACTGCACGTTGATATATATACATCCACAGAGGGTGAATTTGGTGATGCTAAACTGCACAGAGGGTAGCATCACTAAATTTACCCTCTATGAACCTCAATCTGAATCAAGCTCTCAAGCCTAAACATCAAAAGGTACCCAGAGGATAAATTGGCACACTGTATTTGATAGCATCAGCAAATTCACCCTCTTGGGACCTCCTTCTGCTAATGACAGATTGCTTTTTTTCAGGCTTGTCTGTCACTTCTGATATGTTTGCTTTGATCTGTTTATTGTAAGAAAAATTCTTTGGTCTTTATTATTCTGAAGAAAGACCCTGATCTTGAATTAAAGTTATCCTAATTTTAATCTAATTTCTTAAGGAACTTCATCTGAAATTTTTTAAAATTTTCTTTACAGCTTCCTTAATGACAGTTAATCTAGAAAAAGGCTATCATAGATCATTTTGTATTCGAATGAAGTCAACCTTGACAAAAAGAGGTGTTCATGTGAAGTCTTCAGGATACAGGGTAGGTTTATGCAATAATGCCCCATGCAGATAGCAAAATTTATAATCCATTTTGAACTCTACTTTATTATTCCTTGTTCTCACACAGTCATTGTGGGGATAGTGTCTTTGCAGGAAAAGGTTCTTTGTTCAAATTTATAAAAAAAAAAACAACAATTTTAAAACAATTTCTTTTTTCCTCCAATACATGAACCAGATCCTTCTTTAGTGATAGCTCATTTCATTACAACTTTGAAGACCAAGCCTTCAAATAAGGTTGTTGATAAACTTACTAATAGCTCATTTCTTTATGTCATTGAAGACCAAGCCTGCAAATAAGGTTGTTGACAGATGCAACTTGCATGTTTGACAGGCACAAATTCACTTTCTATTTTGATCTTTCCCAAGCGATTTGGGAAAGAAAAGTGGTGCAAAAATAAGCCAAAACTGGGTCGAGTGCTATCCACACCCAGTAGGAGATGCTCTTCTCTTAGTGCAAATCCACAGCTTCTGGTAACCAGTGCACAAGCAGTAACTAATGAATCATTCTTATTTCGTCTGCCCACGTGGCGAGATGTCCATTTGCATTAAGAAAAAGTGATACCGGTAATTCAACTTGTTGATAATGGTCACCTGTGACTGGAATTATGGATCTGAGGATCGTATAATAGCAGGACTGTGTTTTATGTATTCTCGTTATTATTTTCAACCACATTTTCATTGTATTTTATATATTCTCCGTGTTCACGCACGAATTTCGCTTACTGTGCGGATCGGACCTAAAATTTTTTGGTTGATAAATTTCTGTAATCCTTTTGGATATTATTAGCTCACCTGACTAAAAGTCAGTGTGAGCTATTGCCATCATTTGTTGTCCGTCGTCCATCGTACGTTAGCTTTTACAAAACAATCTTCTCCTCACAAACCGATTGCCCAAATTGAAACATATATGGGCCAGATCATCTTGGGGGTATTCTGTTTTAGTTTTGTTCAAATGGGAACTCCTCCCTTTTTGGGCGTGGTCTTATGCCCAAATATGATGAAATTCTTTAAAAATCTTCTCATGAACCACAAGTGGGAATGCTTTGATATTTTGTATGAAACTTCCTCTGGTGTTCAAGATTAAAAGTTGTTCAAAGAAATTTATTAGGTCCATATTTGGGCGCTCCAGGAGATGGGCTCCCTTTTGAGCTCCCCTGAAAATTTCTATTTCAAGAACCTATGGAGCGATTTGAACCAAATTTTAATTGTGGCATTAGTTGACCCTAAGTACTTCATTCATACCCCCAAAATTTTTTGCAGTTCCCTGTGGGAACACCTGGTGCTAAAAATAGAAAAAAAAATGAAATGTCCAATATTTCCCAAACTGCACTGACTAGAGATTTTTTTGTATTTGGTATGAAGCTTTCTTCTGAGCAGTTGAAACAATTGGACAAAACAATTGCTGGTGAATCTGTCATATGGTTCATTCAGATTACATTTTCTCTATACAGTTTAGGACAACTTGGTCCAGGTGAGCGTTTTAGGCTCTCTTGAGCCTCTAGTTATTATTGGTGTTAGGTGTAAATGAGGGGCTGTATGGACAGGATTTCTCCTCTCTGTTGAGGGCAGAATTTCTGTTTTTTTGGCCCCTGTCGGCCGTCTGGGTTCAGTTGTGTTCCAGCCGGTCCTTTATTTTCTGCCACCTTTCTCTTATAGTTGGGGGTGTCCTTCTACTTTCTACATCTGTTGAGTTCACCTTTTTCTTCTACTGCTCTCACCTTTGTTATGCCCAGGACTGTTCCTTGAGGGTAATGCCTTTTGCCCTAGCTTATGGTGTGTTCTCGTAGCCATTCCTCTCGCACCCGAGGGGGGGGGGGGGGGGAGTTTGAACGCTGTCGTTCGGGGCCTCCCGACACAACCAAGTCTGGTGAGAGTTATACCCCCTCCATTGGGGATGTGCAGTCTTTTCTGTGGTGGATACTGCTGGAGCTGTTGAGTTGTCTGGTGAAGAGATGCTTGGTTCCGGGACTATGGTCCCTCTCCAGTCTCTCATGTACACGCATGCCTGTAACACGGCTAACTTGGAATTAGTTCGCAGGGATGCTGTGTTGGACACAAGCCGTTCCTTTCCTGAGGGGCAGCGCACTGCTCTTTGATCTGCTTCTTTGGCAGGTCTGCAACTATTCCATGGTTCCGGTCCTGGTTGACGTCGTATGTCATTCCATAGATCAGCTGCTGCTTCGTCAGCTTGATCAGCCTTCTGTTGGAGGCAGGGACCGTCCAAAGCCTAACAAGTGCTCTTCTGCTTCCTCTGCGAAGCCAAGGGCTGATCCTCCTGCCACCACTTCTACTGACTCACGGGGTAAGGATAAGTGTCAGCTGGCTAGAGGGAGAACTCAGAATTCTTCATATAGGAGGTGGTTTCTCCTCTCGTCGAGGCTCGAAATGAAGGTCCTTGCCTCAATTCTTCTCAGGTTGGAGGAAGAATATCAGAATTCGCAGACCATTGGGCCACAATTACTTCCGATCCTTGGGTGTTAGACGTTGTTCGGTCCGGGCTGCGGATATCCTTCCGGAGGCACCCCTCTCTATCGAGAGTGCCTCTTCCAACACAAGTTCCGTTCGACATTACACGTCAGGAACTTTTGATCACAGGATAGACTATCTCCTGACAAAGGGGGCGATCGAGGTCATCAAGAACATTCATTCAGTGGGATTTTATTCCCACCTGTTCTTGGTGCCAAAGAAGGATGGCCGACTCCGACCGGTTATCGATCTGAGTATCCTGAACCAGTCTATCATTTCTCCAAAGTTCAGCATGGAGGCTTTCAGGTCAGTTTGCCGCTCCATTCACCAGGGAGATTTCGCTTCCAGCATCGACCTGCAAGACGCTTACTTTCATGTTCCAATTCATCGGACATCACGAAAATATCTCAGGTTTGCTTTTCTGGGGCGAGTTTATCAGTTCAAGGACATGCTCTTCGGCCTCAACGTGGCTCCTTGGGCCTTCACCCGACTGATGTCGCATGTGATGGCCTTCCATCACACACAGTCCAGGGTGACTACTTCAGCATATCTAGACGATATCCTCCAGAGGCATTCCAATGCTGCCTTTCTGGAGTCAGATATCAACACACTGTTGAGCCTGCTCACGTCGCTAGGGTTCAGAGTCAACGAGAAGTCGGACCTGGTTCCTTCTCAGTCGTTTTGTCATCTGGGTATGGACTTCTGTACTCCGTGATTCTCTCAGCTTTTGCCCTGACTCTGTCCCAGTCCATGTCCGCGACAGCTCGGAGTCTTCTCTGGCTGCTCGATCTCTGCGATTCGATGACGGATCTCATTCCTCTAGGTCGGCTGCAAGCCAGACCTCTCCAACACTGTCTGCTCAGTCGGTGGAGGCCGATTGTCGGTCCTCTGGATCTGGTGCTTAAGTTACCGGAGTCTCTTCATTGTCTCCTTCTCCCCTGGATGGATGTTCAATGGATTATGCAGGGTGTTCTGTTGGACTTACCCACATCCGATTGTGTTCTGACGGCAGACGCCAGCGATCTCGGATGGTGTGCAACATTGGATCCTATAGGTCTTTCCCTTCATGGGGCATGGGACCAGGATCAAGCAGCTCTTCACATCAACCAGAAGGAGCTTCTTGCTTCCAGCAGTGGATTCCCCACCTTTCAAATCGCCAGGTCCTTCTGTTGTCTGACAATTCGACAGTGGTTGCTTACATTCGGAACCAGGCCGGCACGCACTCGGTTCCCATGTACTAATTGGCTCGGGATCTTCTACTACTCGGTCATGATGTCAACACCGGAGTGGTGGTTCGTCACATTCCCACCGTCTGAATGTTCTAGCCGACTCCCTGTCCCGAGAGGGCAGGGTCATTTCCACTGAGTGGATGCTCCACAGAGTGGTGTTCCAGCCGCTTTGCGATCTTTGGGGGTCATCCCCACATCGATCTCTTGGCGACTCGTTGGAATCATCAGATGTCCCCGTGTCCAGATCCTCTGGCTTTCGCCGTGGATGCTCTGTCACTTGATTGGAATGGTCTTGTCGGCTACTCCTTCCCGCCGGTTCTCAGTCTCTCTCAGGTTCTAGCCAAGATACGAACCTGCAGTTGTCGAATCATTCTGATCGCTCCCCTGTCGCCTCAGCGGGTGTGGATCAATCAGCTCCGCTCTCTGTTGGCGGCGGTTCCGGCACATCTCCCTCTAAGTTGCGATCTTCTTTGCCAAGGTCACCCGAGGAGGTTTCACGTCGACCCAACATCATTGTGCCTTCACACATATCTTTTGTCAGGTCCTGTCTCCTCTAGAGGTTTTTCAAGACGAGCAGGGAGTGCATTTCTTCTTCTTCAAGGAGGCACTCCAATGGTTTAGCCTATGCGGCTAAGTGGAAGGTCTGTTGATTATGCCAATCCTTCGATTTCACAGATTGTGGAGTTTCTGGTATATCTGTTTGATTCTCGGGGTCTCCAGCTTGTTACCATCAAAGGGTACTGCTTTCAGAGACCTTTTTTGTATGTGGGACAGCATCGTATCGGTACTAATCCATTCCTCTCCAAGCTTGTTCGGCACTTTTCCTTGAAAAGGCCTAGAACTTTGCAGCTTACTCCAAGATGGAATCTTTCTTGGGTGCTGCTTTGCTTGGGGAGGAGGGGGCACCGTTCGCACCTTTATTCCAGATGGATATGCATTTTCTCACATTCAAGATGGCTTTTCTGATGTCTTTTGCCTCAGCCAGATGGGTTAGTGAGCTTAATGCCCTCTCGGTCGATCCAGCCTTTTTCAGGAGCTCTCCCAACAGTGTTACTTTTACCACTGATTGCTCCTTTTTGTCCAAGAATCAAATACCAGAAACGACTCCACCTGCTATCTGTATCAGGGCTCTTCCTTCTGCTGAGGGTAATCACCCTTTGCTCTGTCTGGTTCGTGCAATTCGCATTTATCTCAATCTAACGCAATTCATTAGGAAAGGCAGGAAACAGTTTTTTTCTGTTTCTTATTCCTGGTTGACAGAAGATCTCTCCTCAATCCATTTTTCAATGGATTTGTCTTGCAAGGTGCGTGCATAGTCTACCTCTTGGGCTTATTCTAACTCCGTCAAGTTGATGGATGTTATGCAGGCAGCCTTCTGGAGAAATCCTTCTACTTTCTCCACCTTCTATCTGCATCAGTTGTAGGGAAGTCAGAGGACCTTTTTGCTTTGGGCCCTCTTTTCTTCTACTCAGGCTGTTGTCTACCCTAGCCATTAGGCTTCTTACAAGGTCAGTTCCAGCTCTGTGCTGTTATTGCCCTTTCTGTCGGTGCATTGCACAGAACCATAGCCTCATCTCGCATTGTCTTTTACTAATGTTTGTGATGCTATGGATTGATAGGCCTTGGGACCTCTTCCTCTGTCCATAGTTTCAGTGCAATTGGGTTATGTGGGGGTTGGTTATGTGATTCCCTCCATCCTATTGTCTATTCAGCCTGTAGTAAACAGTTGTAAGGTAGGTTGATAACAAATTTAAATTTTATAGTAAATTTCCTTTCTTATTTTACCTACCACAATTGTATACATGGAAGCCCTCCCTTCCTCCCCGCTGATCACATAACTCCAATGTTGGTGGATTCAAAAGAATGATTCATTAGTTACTGCTTGTGCACTGGTTACCAGAAGCCGTAGATTTGTACTAAGAGAAGAGCATCCCCCTGTACTATAAAATTTTAATTTTTCGTGCAAAAGATGAAAAGAATTTTGTAGGCTGTCATCTGCCTGTTATAAGAGGTAAGACTTAACAACACAAGATTTTTCCCAGTTCTACATATGCCATTAAAAAATAGTTAATAATAAAATAAGTAGTTTATGTATATTATAAACTTTACATGATGCAGAATTCATCCTTGGAATTTAGGAAAAGAATGCCATAAGCTGACTTTGACAGATGTAAACTATTTTTTACTTCCTATTTTAACAGGTAGTCCTCAGAAAATGGATGGCTAGGCTTGATTGAATGAATCAAAATTTACCTTCTATAGGGAATGCTGCCCAGTAGGGGTAATTATGCCTTATACACCTTTGGATATATAGCATCTGTAATTGTAAAGGTACACCACAGCAATGATTCCGTAATTCCTGTGACATACACTAAGTTTGGGTTGACGAGTACATTACTGTTGGTTCCGATCACAATGATAGGTGCCTAAAAATACATATGCACAAAATTTATTTGCAAGCTTTCTTATACCTTTCCATGTTCTGGCAGTATAACAAACATTCTCTTTAACCCCACGTCCCCATACAAGCACAACCAGCCCCTTTTATATTAGTCTGAAAATGTTGACCCCGATGTATTCTTCCTTGATAACTCTACTGATAGGATGTATTTATCTTCACCGTGTTTTTACATCATTGTTGGCTGCCTGTCCACATCATTGTTGGCTACCTGAACTTAAAATTTAACCAATTAGTTCCCATTTGACAATGCTTTCTGAGCTCTGTAAAACTTGATTTGATTGGTCAAATTTCTTATGCAAAATGAGAAAATTTTACTTCTTTTACTTACTGCAATCATTGCATAGGTTTATCACAACAATAGAATTAAGTTGATTTAATTCATTCATTGCAGGTTGTACATGTTGTGGGAAAGATGAGACCACAGATTTCCTTTACTGTTAACAGAAAACACTCTGCACCAATACTGGGCATGATTTGTGTAGGTTTAGCTATGCCACCACCAACGATCTCAGAACTCAGAATAGAAAATGATGTATTTATTATGCGGCTCAATCCAGATTTCAAGATCATTCATTGTGAACAAATGTAAGATCTGTGTACTGTTGAGTGACCTTCGGGTCACCCTATATTTCCTATATAATTCTAGTCTATTTGAAAGTATACTGCTGTAATTCTTAAATTTGGATAGAAAAATTAACATTTTTACTATATTCTCTGTTTTAAAAAAAAAATGTCACCATATCATGGGTTATTATAGTTATTTCGTATTCACTTGTCTAAGAATTCCGATTAAAAGCAAAGTACCAAAACAGTGGTTGTAGAACCAACTTAACATTTTTTAGGCTGATTCATTCAGTATGGCTTGGTGTGTTGCTATTGTTGATTGAATTGTTCACTCTCAAGTTGTTAATAATACCATATACGTGTATTAATAGGTAAAATTTTAAGACCTTTCTGGACATCAGATAAGCCTTTTTATTTATTTAAAATATAATTATTACAAAGCTGGAAAAGTGCCATATTTGCCCTATTATTGTATTTTCACATATTTTGCCCTGCTTTCACTAAATCAACATAAAAGCTTTCTTATTTTAAGAAAAATAAACATTTGAAGACCTGTAATAACTTTATTGCACTCTCAATCTGTAATAACCTTTATTTAATTTAATTTAATAATAAAAAGTGCTGCCTGTCTGTCGGTTTGTTTGATCTTTACTCTAATTTACATACTTGTCTGGACATGATCCAGGGTTTCCTCTCCAATGAAAAGTCCTTAAATTTTGGTACCTTCTTTAAGAAGTGCTTGAAATAGTTTCTATCCTTGAAAAGTACTTGATATTCCCCTACCTTGCTAGAAGAATACTTGAATTCAGTTAATCTGTGACTTCCAAGACAAAAAGTTTCATGATGACCTGCCTCATGCTGGTGTGTAGATTCTAGACCACTGCAGTTCATTTGATGAGTTTCAGTAATTTTATAATACTGTGGAGCCCACTTTATTGGATATCTCTTAACTGAATAACCTTGTTAATTGAATATAATTTCCTAACACAAAACAATTTGCCACACCACCAGTACAAATTTGACCTGTTAATTGAATATGGGTTACAGAGTAAATTCCAGTTAATTAATAAAACATCTTGTAACCTGTCGAGAAATTACCCTGACTCTCCCCAGTTTTTCTTTGTTTATAGACCTATTTGGACTCTGTACATCCAATACAGGCATTTAATCCCCCAGCCCCCCTCTCCCCTGCACATAAAGGTTGTGACAAGTATATACTGTAATATACCCCCAGACAACCTTAGTGCCTGTGGTATATTCCCTGCATTAATTGCCATACACTTTTCATTTTGAATATAATTTCCCAACACCAAACCATTTACCAAACCTCCAGTTCAAATTTGACCTATTAATTGAATATAGGTTAAAGAGTAAACTCCTGTTAATTGAATAAAAGTCTTGTAACCTGTCGAGAAATTACCCTGACTCTCCCCAGTTTTTCTTTGTTTATAGACCTATTTGGCCTCTGTACATCCAATACAGGCATTTAATCTATTATATCTTGTTTGACAGAGCTCATGGAGCACTGTCAAGCGGGATATACCAGAATAAATTCTAAGTTTATCTCTAGAATACAGGAAAGTGACACAATCCCTGTTAATTGAATACTCCTGTTAATTGAATAATTTTCATTGGCAAAGTGGCTATTCTATTAACTGGGTCCCACTGTATGCTGTGATGTGATACACTTTTGGAAAAGACTCAGCCCTTTTCAACAGTGTGTTATATCACAGCATTTCCTTGTCATGCCATCATAGCAGTATGTTTTATCACCATTACATAGTAGATAGTGGTTCAATAACTGAAGAAAACGGCAGTTTGAGTAAATATATTTGTCAAAGATCTAGGAGTGTAGGTGAACAAAAAATCTCACCTTATTTCTTTTCATGAGAAAGACAGGTGAACAAAATTATTATTCACCCAATTTGTATTGTCCTTGATAGTCATTGAAAATCGTGGTCAAACTCCTTGAAAAGTACTTAAATAGTGCTTGAATTTGATTCTCTGATATCAGTAGGTACCATGTGATAGTCAGAATATTACTTCAGAAATGCTGATTTGATCTGTGACGCGAAGCCGATAGGCCCGTAACGATACACCGATGCATCGGTGCATCGCGATACACTCTCCCTGAGATACGCGTATCGGTTGGGAAGTGCCGTATCGTGGAATCGCGATGCGGTTGGATTGGTAATGGTCGCTTCATTAAATGCTTACATACACAACAGTCTATCACTTCTTCTTATACCATACTGACTCGTGTCGAAGCCTGGGGGTGCTTGCAGTGGATAAATTGCAAAGTGTGAGGGGGGGGGGCACTTCGGGACAAGTAATAGTGCTTGCAAGTCGCGTTTGGATGCGACAGAAATTGGCGATATTAGACAAGTCAGTATTCACTGGCACTGGGTATGTTACGTTTCTCTGGAAACTGCCTACCAATTTTGTAGAATTTGCTTTAAAAATTCTCATAATTATCTTGTACATACGTTACATTATCAAATTTCGGGTTTTTATCCTCAATTTAATGAATAAAACAAACAGAAAACCATGCGGTGTTGTTTTCATATTTTTTTGTACAGGTTACTCTCGAAGCCAGAAATGGACGTAAGTATGTCAATCAACACTGCAAACCACCCCCTTGAAACAGACAAACATAGTCTGTTTAAAAATAGCTGGGTTTTTTTAAAAATATGTACATTTATTATGAATAAAACAAAAATATACGTTCACACAAAATCAATAAAAAAAATCATAATATGAACTTGAAGACCAGATAAAATTTGGCACAGCGGAATATGAATAACAAAATAGTTGCCTCCCTTGGCAAAATTCGAAAAATTGATTTTACACTGAAAGTCATAACTTCACATGCTGCAGAGCATGATGAAATGATAAAGCAACATGTTTTATTGAACCAATAAGTCATAAATCATATCCCTGGTTATATTGTTATATAATTCTCAAATACCAGAGTTGTAATTATTTTTTATTTTTAATTACCACTTTTTCATTAATTTCTGAATACCCGTTTTTCACAATGAGTTGTGCACGCTCGAAAGTGGCAATGTTCTTTCACAATGAGCTGTGCACCGCTCGAAAGTGGCAGTATTCAATCAGTATCTTTTTGATGATATTCAACCACTGTGAAAACTGTGAAAACTATATGTTGTGGGCGTGTTTCAGACAACTATTGACAGCAGCCTGCACACTCATTTGAAACAAGTGACAGCTTCCAAAACGAGGTCAACAAAAAAAATAAACAAGTCAGTTTTGCTTGGGATATATAATTTTTTAATAAAGACTTATTATACTGAAGATAGACATAATGTATTACACAAAAGACGAATTTAACAACACAAAAATCTCAACTCCAAAAAATATACATAATACAGTATTACAGTTCTGTTTGCCAGTGTTTGGTAAGTACAGTGTTGCAACAAGTCACCTGTTTTTCTATTTGATGCCTGTAAATTAGACGTCTTGTCTCAAACAACTTTCGTCCAATTTGAAACTTGGGGGGTGGGGCCCGGTGGGCTTTGACTCAAGTAGGGCACCCTGGTTCACAAATCTGAAGAAACGGGGAAGGGGGGGGGGGGGGGGGGGGGGGCTTCGGCACGAGCATGGGCTTCGAGACGAGTCAGACTCAGTCAGTACAGTAATAAAATTCAATGAAGTTGAACAAGCTTTGCCTGGAAAAAAATTAATTAAATCACCAAATCCCTGATTCCCTGTGTGTATTTAAGCATTGATTGTATTCTTATATTCTGACAGGGTTACACACTGTGTAACCCTGTCAGAATATAAGAATGCAATCAATATTTAAATTTTTAAGCAATGAAAAATGTTCAGAACCCCACTCCCTCAGTCTCCCTGAATCCCACTGGCTGAGAATGAGTGACCCTATAGAAGTTCAAGTCATACAAGATCACCCATTCACAATCATTGCAGTTTGGGGGGTTATACTGAAGTGACAGGTGCACTGGTGCAGTGTATATGTACAAACTGAATCAAGATAGTTTGAAGATACGTATCTAGATGTGTATCGTATCGCGGGTAAAATATCGAGATACGAATCGTATCGTGGCCAAAGCGTAACGTTACGCGTCTAGAAGCCGAGTTCTTTTCAGATAGACTGGCCAAATTTGTGTTGCTTCAACAAATGGTATTGTTTAAATTCCCCCAAATAGTGACAGTAAGACCAAAGAAAGTTACAAATTTGTTTCTCAGGCCCCCCACATGTTCATTTTGGTTGCCGCACGCTCTCTTTTTATAACCAATACAAACTTATAAAAATAAAAATTAAATGGTTTATGTCTGATATTTTGCCCATGTTAATAAAATTTGTCCGTTAAGTGCAAAAAGACTATGCAATCCTTTAGCATTGCAAATCTTTCTTGCACTCAAGGGGCGAAATACATCACCACCCATGCTATTCTGTAGATCATGAGGCCTAAAACAAACCAAGAATATGAATATTTTTATACTGTACCAATGACCCAGACTATATATAGCTGGTGTTAACTCTTAAAAATATAGGGCCATACACAAATTTTGCCCCCCAATCCCCAAAATTTGCATCTAAAACCAAAGAAAACATGTCCTGAATGGCCTCCATACTTCACCTCTACTGCGCATGCGCAGTGTCAAGGACGTCCCGAAATTGGCGCCATTAATCATTCTTTGTTTTGTTTCATCAGTTAACATCTGACTGATCTTTGTGCTTGTAAATCTCAGTTTTAATGATGCCAGACACATAAATATTAGAGAAATGGTGATTTTAAGGAGGATATAGAAGGAGGAGAGGAAAAATGAGTGACAGAAAATATTCAGGGCTGTAACTTAAAATTTTTTTAATGAAATTATGTTAAGTTACCTATTTTCGAGGCAACAGCCTGTTGTGGTCATTCTTGTTATCAAGTTACACTGCTTGTTCAGTGTTTTTCTCTCTCCCTTTCCTTTAAGTCCCCTCTTGCTATTCTCCCATGCTTTTGGCATATTTTCTGTAATATTATTACTAAAATTTCTTGGGAGTTTTAGCTGGATAACAGAATGAATTCTGTTCTTTTCCCCATGTTTACGTCTTCACCTATGGGTGGTTAGGTGTAGTGTTCTGCATCTACCATCTGATGTTCTGCAGTTTCTTCCCTGGAAGTCTCTGTTTTGCATCAGATAGTGTATTATTGGTAACTGATTTCGGGCCAGGGTGCCTGGAGTCTTGTTCTGGTGTTTTTACACTTATTGTTTACATTTACAACAGCCCTCTGTGTGAGGGGGGATTTCTTGAAAATAATATCTTGATGTTAATTTAATCATAACTAGATACATTATTATTGTTCGTAAGTGTTGCATAAATTTTTTAAAATATTTTTAGAATTTTTGCCCACACTTAGGCTTGGGATCCATTGGGGCTCAACGTTACTTTTCAGAAACTTGGGCTGTTCTGAAAAAATATTTTTTCAAAATTTTTTGATTTCAATTATTTTTTCTATGTTAATGGATCATGTTATTATGTATTTTGATTGTCAGGGGTTGGTGCGAGTACTAGGACTTTGTTTTCTTTTCACAATGAAAGGATATTGTTCAATTGTAATAAGAGGAAATCTTCCTCTAACTTTCATAATCATTGTATAATGTAGTCAGTGTGCTCGCACTAACTCCTGTTCTGTATGTGTTAATTTCGATGACAACATGGGAAGCGTGTGTCACGGTATGTTAGTGGGGAAATGGCCATTCTGGTCCTTTCCCCGCAGGGTCACTCTACTTTTTCAATCTCTATTTCAGACGATCAAGAACAGGGTGATGTATCCGTGATGTCTTCCAAAAGTGTGCCTCCGTCGTCACAATTAATGAAGAGCTAGCGGAAAAGTGCTCATGTAAATACGTCAGTTGCCTAAGAGGACCCTAGTAGGTTCGACGGCCTTTGACGTCCGCTAGCTCGCCCAGTGTAGCGTCCATTCATTGAATGGTTCGGCAGCCGGGTTCGTCCGTTGCGGTCTAGAAGGAGTTTTGGGTGATGCGAGCACTATAAATCAACAAAATGCACACCCAGTGACGGCGGATTAGAGGAGAGAACGGAGGAAGCCTTTTGGTCCGGTTCCTACCTCGTCCAGGTCCATCCGGACTGCGAGCGAGAGAGGCCCCTCTCTCGTACAACAACATCTGGCCTCAGATGTTGTGGTACAAATGTTTCGCATTCGGAGCATACGTCCGCCGCTCGGGACGCTCCGATATATAGTCAGTCCGGAGAGACTGTCAATAAGGCTTCCTCATCCTCATGGTAGCGCACACGACCGCTCTTGGCTACGTGACCTCGGATATCCAGTCAGCTTCGCCAATCAGAGAATCATCGGCGACCAGGTCACACCATCCGGTAGCCAGGAACACGAGGCCTGCAGACTCCGGACGTTCGCATAAGTAAGTATGCGGGAGTCAACGTACACGGAGCTTCCAGCGGCAAAGCATCGTAAGACCGCAAGTGCACAGGCCTCGGTGACGGACGTGCTATCCCAAATAGCACAGCTTATCGCAGCATCCCAGCATCGACAGAATCTCTGTCGCATCATGTATTATCCGACGACGCTGAGTCGGGACGCTCCGCGAAAGCGGGTACGGACGTCCGAAAATTTCATCCGGTCCGACGGGATGCCGAAAGGGATTCGGAGGATTTCGAGCTTTCCCTTTCGGAACAACATCAGCTGCTGTGTATGTCATCTGACTTATCTTCTAGAGGTTCTTTCGTCGGACCAGAATGCTGCGATGCCGGATAAGAAACTGATAGCGTCGGTGGACACAGAAATTTTTGGTTCGGTTCAGGGACATTGTCCCTCAGTTCCGACACAGTCCAATAATGTCACACAACTTTCGAATTATTGAACGACGCTATATATGTATTATTATATGCTTGCTATTAACAAGCATGTCTGGTTTCTTGTTCGCAAAGTTACTGAGATGTCTTTCAAAGGTGTGCCTCTGTCGTCATAGATAATGATGAGCTAGCGGCAATAAGTGCTCATGGAATATGTCAATCGCCTAAGAGGTCCCTAGTAGGATCGACGGAGTTGACATTCGCTAGCTCACCCGGTGTAGTGTCCATTCATCGAATGGTTCAGCAGTCGGGTTCGTCCGTTGCGGTCTAGGAAGGAGATTTGGGTGATGCGAGCACTATAATAGACTTTAGTACACACCCAGTGACGACGGATTAGAGGGCAGATCGGAGGAAGCCTGTTAGTCTGGTTCCTAGCTCGTCCAGGTCCGTCCGGGCTGCGAGCGAGAGGGGTCCCTCTCTCATACAACAACATATGGGACCGGATGTTGTGGTACAGTCATTTCGCATTCGGAGCATATGTCCGCCGCTCTGGACGCTCCGTTATATTGACAGTCCGAGAGACTGTCGATAATGCTTCCTCATCCTCACAGCAGCGCACATGACCGCACATTGGCTACGTGACCTCGAGTATCCGGCCAGCTTCGTCATTCAGTGATTCCACGGCGAACAGGTCACTCCATCCGGTAGCCAAGGGACACAAGGCCTATACACTCCGTTCGCTCGCATAATAGAAGTATGCACGGGGTATCGAACACGGAGCTTCCAGCGGCAAAGCATCGTAAGACCGCTTCTCCACAGGCCTCAGTGACGGACGTGCTATCCAAAATAGCACAGCTTATCGCAGCATCCCAGCAAACGACAGATTCTCGGTCGGATCACGAATAATCCGACGGCACTGGGTCGGTGCGCTCCGCTGTTGCATCAGGTACGGACGACCGAACACTTATAGGGTCCGACAGGATGGCGAAAGGGATTCGGACGATTTCGAGCTTTCCCTTTTGGAACAACAGAAGCTGCCATACATTTCTTCCGGCATTATCTTCCAGAGGTTGTTCCGTCGGCCTACATTGCTGCGATGCTGGATAAGAGACTAATAGCGTCATTGGACACAGAGTTTTGGATCGGTTCAGGGATATTGTCCCTGACTTGCCGACACAGTCCAATAATGTCATTAGAACATTCAAATTATTTAACGACGCTATATATAAGCTTGCTACCAAGCATGATATCTAGTTTCTTGTCCGCAATGCTCTATTCTGCCTTTCATCAATTCTAGGGATTAATTTATATTGGCAGAACAGGTCATACCGAGAGTTCCTATGCGTCTTGACGGCAGGACTGAAGACTGGGAATTATCTTTTTCGCCGTCTATGTCAATTCCAACCACGATGTTGGAAACGACAATGATGTCTATTAGACTTAACTTAGACGCTTTATCATACGTAGACCACCTTACTGAGGCATTATCATTACATCTTCAAGAGAAAGAATTCCAGGATATGATCCTCAATGTGATTTCTTTCAAGGGCAGTAGTTTTTTCACGTATAACTCCGCCCTTCAGTGGCAACCTGGAGTTGGTTAGACGTGACGCAGCCCTAGCTACATCCACGCGCGTGGATAGTAAGGTGAAGAACTCTCTCAGAGTCGCTTCAGTCTCGGAGAAGCTTCTCTTCGACGGCAACCTTTCAGCAATCTATCAATTGCTCGATATACACGTTCTCTTGTCTATCAAGTGTAACAAGAGATTCAGACTGGGGCAAACATTCGGTGGTTGACTCAGAGAGTGCCACTGCAGTTGCCGGATCTGAGTTTTATGATTATGACGGATGACAGTCAAACAGGTTGGGGTACAATATTGATCCCAACGGATTCGAAGTGCCAGGGTCTTTGGGTTCTGCAGTTTCTAGGCAAGCACTTAACTTCCAGGAAATGATGTTATTTTGGCTTGCACTATGTCATTGGATGAACATTATTCAGAAACGCATGTCCAAATCCTGTCCGATAATACGACAGTAGTTGCGTATCTCTGGAACCAGGGAGGCACTCATTCGATTCCGTTATTCAATTTAACGGAAAGAATCCTTCTCTTTGTTATAGTACACCAAGTTGTGCTTCGGTCCGTCATATTCCGGGTCGTCTGATTGTATTAGCAGACTCCCTTTCACGTAAGGGTCGCTTGTTGCCGTCAGAATGGACTCTCAACAAACAAGTATTCAATCAGATTTGCTATCAGTGGGAGCGCCCAATGATAAATTATTTGCGACACAACTCACTATTCAATTGCAGACATATGTGTTTGTATGTCCGGATCCCTGAGCTTATGTTGTTAACGCTCTATTGATCTAATAGGACGGAATGATAGGATATGCGTATCCTCCAGCGCTGTTGATTCAGCAAGTATTGCTAAGATAAACATCCACAATACAATTCTGTTGATAGCATCTCTGTCTTCACAGAGACCGTGGGTAAATTTACTCAGGTGTCTACTGTGGGACTTACCGCGAAAACTTCCTCCATGAGAGGATCTTCTTTCGCTGGGGAAATCGTGTCAACTTCATCACAACCCGCAAGGTCTCAACCTTCACGTATTCCGTTGTGTGGTCCTTCTTGCACGGCAAGCATTGTACAGGACGAGCTATGGACGCGATTTCTTACTGTAGGAGAACCTCTTCTTCGCTATACTATGCGGCTAAAGTGGAGGCTCTTCCGTCGTTGGTGTAGGGATCATTATGTTGATATTTTTGATCCCTCCATACTAGACATTGCAACTTTCTAGTATACTTGTTTGACAAGATCAACTGCAGCCTGTTACTATTAAGGTTATAGGTCTATGTTATCTCATACCTATGCACTCTATGATAGTTTACAATTGAGTCTTATGTCTCTTTATCTAAGTCAGTTAGATCTTTTCGATAAATTGACCTAGAATCCTTAGATTAAATTCCTATATGGAATTTAGCTTCGGTTCTTATTTAGCTAAGTAATCATTTGAGCCTCTGGAAACAGTAGTTTTCAAATTCTGACCTTTTTAGACAGTAATTCTGTTAGTCTTCTCTTACTGAGGAGTCAGTGAGCTTCATGCACTATCGGTGGACGATTCTCACTTTTGTAGTATCGGAAACTCTACTTCCTTTACTACTTAGGTTGGATTTTTGGTTAAGAGTCAGGCTCCTAATAGTATCCGGAACCTATTGTTAGCAAGGTCCTTCCGTCTTCGTACAGGCATAGGCCTTTACTCTGTCCGGTTAGAGTTTACGTATTTATAAACAGATATCAGTTTATTAGTACGGACGTAAGCTTCTTCTGTCTTTGATGCCTAATAGAAGGACATTACGCTCCATTCTGTTGCTAATGGATTCAATTAACTATCGGTACTGCTTATGGTATATCATTGACTCAGCAGTTTGTGCTTGAGATTTTGGCTCATGAAGTAAGAGCTCTTTATATATCTTGGGCTTACATTAATAGTGTCGCTATTATAGATTTTATGAAGGCTGCTCATTGGGCTCAGCCATCCACATTCATGAATTTTTATCTCAGAAATATTGAATCTATTTCTGGAGGCCTCCATTGTTAGGTCTATTATCTACTGCTCAGAATGTCATTCACTTAACAGTTGCTACTATAGCTAGGTAGGCTTTCTGTTCCGGCAGTGACTCTGTCCTGCTGCCCTCTTCGCTCTGGGCTATTTGACCCAGGGCAAGAAAAAGGGGGGGGGGGGGGGGGGGGAGGTGTTCCCTTGGGTCACCTGTTTTATTATGAAAACTAGGGGATACCTCCTCCGGAGTTAGTAATTCTGAGCTGTTACTGGGATGGTTTTTAAGTGATAAGTTTATGTTTTTAAAATTCATTCAGGTCATAGTTTTTAAAGTATAGCTTTTGAATATATCACGTGTCAAACGGGCGTTATTATACAATCCTCAGACACTTTTAAGGAGTATAAAGAGTCTCTATTCTCTAGACTAACTTTATTTATTGGCTTACTTTAAAAATTATTAGTATTAGGATTATACTGGATATTGATAGAGTACATGGATGTTATGATGCTCAATTTTGGAAGGTGTTGTGTCTTTCTAATTTATCATAAATAAGAAAGATACATGTAAGGTCTAATACTCCTTTTCCCCTCGAGGGGATGACTCTATTTTATATAATTGAGCTTATTTGAACTTGCTCTATGTCCTACGCCCTCCAGCCTTTTTACTATTCAGCTATGTCTGGGTCATTGGTACAGTATAAAAATGTTAAAAAATTTATAGTAATTTATATATTTTTTATACTTACCAATGACCCAGACGGGGATGGCCCTCCCAGGAGTTGGGAACTCATACCTCCCCGCTGAGTACATAGTGCTTACCAGGCACTGGTTATAAGAATGATTAATGGCGCCAATTTTAGGACGTCCTTGACACTGTGCATGCGCAGTAGAGTTGAAGTATGGAGGGCCATTCAGGACATGTTTTCTTTGGTTTTAGATGCAAATTTTGGGGAATGGGGGGCAAAATTTGTGTTTGGCCCTATATTTTTGAGAGTTAGCACCAGCTATGTCTGGGTCATTGGTAAGTATAAAAAATATATAAATTACTATAAATTTTTTAACTTTTGATGGCAAATAAGTAATTACAAAAATAAAAAATAAAAAAACTGCCCACCTGCATGCAATTTTACAAAAAATGGCCTGAGAAACAGTAGATCAACTTTGTGAGGCCTAAATGCTGTGCCTAAATAATGTAATTATGCCCAAATTATGTGGTACTTTAAAAACATTTTTCTAATTTTTGCAGTGCAGGGTCAAGTTTCCTTGATGCACATAATGTAGTTTAGGGCCTTCTTGTTGAATCAAACAATGTAACAGATATTTAAATTTAAAAAAAAACAGAGTTTGCCAGTGGAAAGTAATCCACGTCAATAGTGGAAAGAAAACCTCTAAAAAGCTAATGAAACAGACACTGCACAGGTGAATATACTGGCAGTTTTCTTGCCTACCAGGCCAAAATGTAGTAGATTCATATTTGCCAATGAGCCTAAATTAGACTTAAAACACCTGGGCATGGCTCTTTGTTGAGCGAAACTTCTTTGTTTTTTCACTTGCTATATGAGCCAAATACCCAGTTGAACTATCCCTCTAGCAAACTATATTTTAATCCCTTTTTTTATAGGATATCGAAATTGATGGATTTAACTGCTGAATATCTTATGGATAAGCCATTGTATGAATTCTGTCATCCTGCAGATTTACCTATACTGAGGAGGGCTCATGTTGACTGTAAGTAAATCTGTATTTTTCTTTCATTCTGCACTAACCGCCCTCTTCATCTCCAGCAGTTTGCTTGAATTGCTGACTTTATTGAATCCATTTTTCGCTGAGCTTCTGCAATGCATTTGAAAATTATTACTTTTTGGAAATAATTTTCAGTGTTATTTGAATGCGATTGCTTCATTCACAAGCAACTAATAAATAGTTTGTCACAGTACCAATTATAGATTCCATTGTTAAAACGTAGCTTCAGAAACAGGAACTCAAAACTGTGCATGGTGACATACCATATTCTGCATGTTTAATGACATTTTTAGCTCACCTGAGCGAAGCTCAAGGGGAGCTTTACTAATCACTTTCTGTCCGGCGTCCGTCGTCTGTCATCCGTCGTCGTCCGTCCGGCGTTAACTTTACATTATCGACTTCTCCTCCTAAACCACTAGCCCAATTTTATTCAAATGTTGGCTAAATACTTATTACCTAATGCCAATTCAGATTTGTTCAAATGAAGTTGCCCCTCCTCCTGGGTGGTGCCACGCCCCCAAGGGGCACCAAAATCTTTGTAAATCTTCTTCTCATGAACCAGCAGTAGCAGAGACTTGATATTTGGTATGCAGCTTCCTTTTGAGGTGTAGACTCAGATTTGTTCAAGAGAAGTTTGTGGGGCTATACTTGGCGTCGTTATGGGAGGGGCAAAATTTTTTGCCCCGCCTAAAATTTCTGTTTTCCAAACCGAGAGGCTGATTTGAACCAAATTTTATGTGAGGGCTTATTGGGTCATGAGTACTTGATTTATGCAAAAAAAAAAATTTCCCGCAGCCCCGTGGGAACCGCAGGAGCTAAAAATAGAAAAAAATTAAAACGCCCATATCTCCAAAACTGCACGGCACTGAGAATTTTTATTTGGTGTGCAGCTTCCTTAGGACCAACAGAAAGGATTGGTAAAAAAAAATTGCCATCGGTTTTATCATAGGGTACAGTTTCGGGACTTTGAAAAAGTGCTGAGTCAGCACTTTTTAACACTGTAGGCAATGGGAAAAACATTAAAAAATCTTCTTCTCCAGATCCAGCAGGCAGAATCTTTTGATATTTGGTATGCAACATTGTAGGGTGGATCTGATTCAAGTTTGTTCAAATCGGCCCCCTGGGTTCATATTTGGGCTCAGTATAGGAGCCCGATTTCGAACTTGGTGCATTTCAGGCAAATTTCTTAAAAAATCTTCTTGTCCAGATCCAGCAGGCAGAATCTTTTGATATTTGGTATGCAACATTGTGGGGTGGATCTGATTCAAGTTTGTTCAAATCGGCCCTCTGGGTTTATATTTGGGCTCAGTATAGGAGCCCAAATTTGAACTTACTGCATTTCAGGCAAATTTCTTTGAAAATCTTCTTCTCCAGATCCAGCAGGCAGAATCTTTTGATATTTGGCATGCAACATTGTAGGGTGGATCTGATTCAAGTTTGTTCAAATCGGCTCCCTAGATTCATATTTGGGCTCACTATAGGAGCTTGAATTCAAACTTAGTGCATTTCAGGCACATTTCTTCAAAAATCTTCTTCTCCAGATCCAGCAGGCAGAATCTTTTGATATTTGGTATGCAACGTTGCGGGGTAGATCTGATTCAAGTTTGTTCAAATCGGCCCCCCTGGATTCATATTTGGGCTTACTATAGAAGCCCGAATTCGAACTTAGTGCATTTCAGGCAAATTTCTTAAAAAATCTTCTTCTCCAGATCCAGCAGGCAGAATCTTTTCATATTTGGTAAGCAACATTGTGGGGTGGATCTGATTCAAGTTTGTTCAAACCGGATCCCTGGGTTAATATTTGGGCTCAGTATAGGAGCCCAATTTCGAACTTAGTGCATTTCCGGCAAATTTCTTAAAAAATCTTCTTCTCCAGATCCAGCAGGCAGAATCTTTTGATATTTGGTATGCAACATTGTAGGGTGGATCTGATTCAAGTTTGTTCAAATCGGCGCCCTGGATTCATATTTGGGCTCAGTATAGAAGCCTGATTTTGAACTTAGTGCATTTAGGCAAATTTCTTAAAAAATCTTCTTGTCCAGATCCAGCAGGCAGAATCTTTTGATATTTGGTATGCAACATTGTGGGGTGGATCTGATTCAAGTTTGTTCAAATCGGCTTCCTAGATTCATATTTGGGCTCACTATAGAAGCTCGAATTTGAACTTAGTGCATTTCATGCAAATTTCTTAAAAAATCTTCTTCTCCAGATCCAGCAGGCAGAATCTTTTCATATTTGGTAAGCAACATTGCGGGGTGGATCTGATTCAAGTTTGTTCAAATCGGCCCCCTGGGTTTATATTTGGGCTCAGTATAGGAGCCCAAATTTGAACTTAGTGCATTTCAAGCAAATTTATTAAAAAATCTTCTTCTCCAGATCCAGCAGGCAGAATCTTTTGATATTTGGTATGCAACATTGTGGGATGGATCTGATTCAAGTTTGCTCAAATCGGCTTCCTAGATTCATATTTGGGCTCACTATAGAAGCTCGAATTCGAACTTAGTGCATTTCAGGCAAATTTCTTAAAAAATTTTCTTCTCCAGATCCAGCAGGCAGAATCTTTTGATATTTGGTATGCAACATTGTGGGATGGATCTGATGCAAATTTGTTCAAATCGGCTCCTTAGATTCATATTTGGGCTTACTATAGAAGCTCGAATTCGAACTTAGTGCATTTCAGGCAAATTTCTTAAAAAATCTTCTTCTCCAGATCCAGCAGGCAGAATCTTTTGATATTTGGTATGCAACATTGCGGGGCGGATCTGATTCAAGTTTGTTCAAATCGGCCCCCTGGATTCATATTTGGGCTCACTATAGAAGCTCGAATTCAAACTTAGTGCATTTCGGGCAAATTTCTTCAAAAATCTTCTTCTCCAGATCCAGCGGGCAGAATCTTTTGATATTTGGTATGCAACATTGCGGGGTGGATCTGATTCAAGTTTGTTCAAATCGGCCCCCTGGATTCATATTTGGGCTTAATATAGAAGCCTGAATTCGCACTTAGTGCATTTCGGGCAAATTTATTAAAAAATCTTCTTCTCCAGATCCAGCAGGCAGAATCTTTTGATATTTGGTATGCAACATTGTGGGGGTGGATCTGATTCAAGTTTGTTCAAATCGGCTTCCTAGTTTCATATTTGGGCTCACTATAGAAGCTCGAATTCGAACTTAGTGCATTTCAGGCAAATTTCTTAAAAAATCTTCTTCTCCAGATCCAGCTTCAGAATCTTTTCATATTTGGTAAGCAACATTGTGGGGTGGATCTGATTCAAGTTTGTTCAAATCGGCCCCCTGGGTTTATATTTGGGCTCCGTATAGGAGCCCACATTTTAACTTAGTGCATTTCAGGCATATTTCTTAAAAAATCTTCTTCTCCAGATCCAGCAGGCAGAATCTTTTGATATTTGGTATGCAACATTGTGGGGTGGATCTGATTGTGATTCATGAACGTATTTATTTGTAAAGTTGATAGAATCTTAGACAAAATTTGCAGAAAAGATCTACTATAGAAGGGGTGGTATCCAGGGTGAACCGTTTACCCAAATCTAGCAGTACTAATGCATTATTCACACAAATCTCCATTCAAATTTTATGACCCCTCATTGGAACACACGCATTCAGCTCATTCCAACAAAGGTCATATGCCATGTTTTCGAGACAAAAGAATAAAAATTTTAGTTATTCATGAAATTTTTAGGCAACTGTTGTCTGTTATTCACATTGCTTCATGAAATTTCAGTACTTTTAGAAGTTACCTCAGTAATCAAGGGTTAATTCCCCTTAATTAAATGTCGCCTCTAAAAAACAACCACTTTGCATATCTTACCTTTTTACCAGCATAACTGCCAAAACTTGTCAGCATTCTTCGCAAAAATCGCTATTCAAATTTTAATTTTTGTCTCTTAAACATACATGTACTTATCGCTTGTAAATACCCCATTGGAATGAGCTTTTTGAGCTCATTCCAATGAGAGGTCGCACACCATGCTTTTTGAGTCAAAAAAGCAATTTTTTAGTTATTCCAGAATTTCGTACGTAAAACACAGCTTTATGACTTCACATTAGAATGAGCTCTCTAAGCTTGTTCCAATCAACATTCACGCACTATGTCTTTCACACAAAAAATAAAATTTTCCATTTATTCAGGAATTTTGTTTGCAAGAACACTCTTACCCCCCCCCCCACACACACACACACACACACACACACACACACAAACACAGACACACACATCTAAAAGTTCGGCAGCAAAAAAACAATTACTTCAATTTTTAAATGCATTATAGGAACAACTTGCCTAATCAAATTTAAATACTTTTGCATCATTCTGTATCTAGAACAAACCATTTACCATATCTTTACGCAAAATTCTCCAGCATCATTCACAAAAAAACACCATTATTTATATATTCACATTTCTGTCTCAAAAATATACCTGATCTTCCCATACCCCTATTGGAATAAGCTGTTTGAGCTTGTTCCAATGATGATAAAAAAAACTAATATTTTGGAAAATTTGTGAAAATTTTTGTTTTCTTGCATGCAAATATGTACATGTAGCACATGGAAGATATCCACAGTTGGGGAGAGATGTCCAAGGCTATCTCTTCACATTCCTTGTTTGTGCTTCATGCTAAACCAGTTTGTCTGCAGAGATAAATTTGCTTTATTAAAAATCATTGGAGATTGGCCACACACCAATGATTTTAAATAAAACTAATTTTAGGTAACAAATGTTGAACTTCAAACAAAATCTATCACTCAACCAGTTAATGTTGATGAGGCATGACATGGTGAAGGTGACCTAAAATACTTCTTAGAGTCACTTTGTCAGGTGAGCGATTAAGGCCACGTGGGGCCTCTTGTTCATGAAAGTTACCCATCAGTGATATCAAAATTTCAATCAACAAATTTTGCCGATACAGTGGAACCCTATTAATTGAATAACCACTTTGCCAATGAAAATTATTCAGTTAACAGGAGTATTCAATTAACAGGGATTGTGTCACTTTCCTGTATTCTAGAGATAAACTTAACATTTTTTCTATTGTATTTTGTTTGACAGAGCTCCATGAGTTCTGTCAGACAAGATATAATAGATTAAATGCCTAGATTGGATGTCCTAAGGGGAAATAGGTCTTTAAAGAAAGGAGAACTGGGGAGAGTCAGGGTAATTTCTCGACAGGTTATAAGACTTTTATTCAATTAACAGGAGTTTACTCTTTAACCTATATTCAATTAATAGGTCAAATTTGAACTGGAGGTATGGTAAATGGTTTGGTGTTGGGAAATTATATTCGAAATGAAAAGTGTATGGCAATTAATGCAGGGAATATACCACAGGCACTAAGGTTGTCTGGGGGTATATTACAGTATATACTTGTCACAACCTTTATGAGCAGGGGAGAGGGGGGCAGGGGGAGGCTGTAACTTCTTGAGTGTATCTATACTTTACCTGTCTACTAACCGATGGCTCTTGGAACACAGTTCTCACCAAACTATACATGCCATTCAACTTATAAACTGAGTGTCATGGACAGGAGCATGAATTGAGGGGGGAGGGGGAATTCCCCCCCCCCCCCCCCCCCCAAAAAAAAAGTCTTTGCTTCATCAGGTAGTAATCAAGTTGAGTTTTGTTGTTCAATAGTACTCAATCCAGGTGGCAACCTTTTCTAACAGCTGAACACAGACCACAAGTATCCAGCATTATTAAAAGTGGCTTATTCAAAGACACCGAAGACATAAACCGTCACAAATGTTGCTGTTTTGGAAATATGTGTGTCAAATCAACCCTACTATTAGTTGTTATGGCTAATTTTTATGATTGTAGACTCCTTGTATGAATAGTTTTCATAGAAATATAGAGATGGGTGGTATTGCAATTTTGAGTTCGGTACCAGTTTCGTTATTTTTAAAGGGGTATACCTCGGTATCGGTTCAGTATTTTGTATCCTAACTTCACTGAGATTTACTGATAGTACCAAAGAGGAATTTACATCAAGGAAAACAGAAGAATAAGTTGTTGCAGTATCATTCTACCACAATGCTATTAAGGACACTGCCATTGAGCTCAACAGTGGTATTCTTTTACGACCACAAATCATATCTACAGTAATTTTGTGACTTGTTCTAAATGTACCTAAATGTTTAAAGACTCATTTCAGGCTTTTGTGATCTCAGAGCATGTGCCCTGACCACACAATCTTCAGGAGGTCCTGCTGACAAAAGACAAAAAAACCTGGACGTTGATTTCTAGTCAAGTCTTGGCTGCCTGTTAAGGCAGCCAAGACTTGACTAAAAATCATTGCTAAGCATTTGGACGTGTTCAAGTTGTAGTCTAGTGGTAATTATACTCCCACTTTCAAAGAAAATGGAGGTATACTGGATTACATGCGTCTGTGTGTGCGTCCATCCATCCGTGTGTGAGTCCGTCCGAGAATATTCATAACTTAAGTAAATTATTATTTTCTATAATATTTGTTGGTCATAGGTATGCTCACACTAGTTTTTTTTTTTTTTTATTACTTGTTCACTTAGAAATTGTGTCCGTCCGAGCCAAATTTTGTCTGTTTAGCCTGTATCTCGGGTATCGAATGTTCTATTGCAATGAAATTTGCCATGAACACTACTTATAGTATAGGCTTTAAAAAAAGGATTCAACGATATTTCTCACATTCTCCTTTTTAGAGTTATCCCCCTTTTTTGACTTAGAAATTGCAGGAAATAGACATTATTTGTCTGTTCAGCCTGTATCTCAGGTATGGGTTATCAGATTTCAGTGAATATGGCATGCAGTTTGCCTATGACAAAGGCTTCTGCCTCATTGCATAAAACTTCCAAACACCAAACAATTTACTTTACTTTTTGACTTAGAAATTGTTGGAAATTGTTATACCCCCACTTTTGAAGAAAATGGTGGTGGCGGGGAGGGTATACTGGATTACATGCATCCGTCCATCTGTCTGTGCATCCATCCATGTGTGAGTCCATCCGAGAATATTAATAACTTTCATTATTTTCTATAATATTTGTCGTCATAGGTATGCCCACACTAGGCGGTACACCATGTGGGGATATGCACCGGACGACAGTCCAGCTCTTGTTCAGGACAGTTGCCCAGTCGAATGAGGGTCAACAAAACTGAAATGAAAATCAGTCTCTTTTTTCATGAAAATGAACCTTTCAACTATTATGAAGCCTCAACAAGGTCTAATAAATAGGGAATGTAAGAAAATTTGAAAATTCAGATGCTTTCGGTTTTTGACGATTGGTTCGGTTTGGTTTTTCGGTATCCCCATGATATCAGTATCAGTTTGGTTTTTAGGTATACTGCCCATCTCTAAAACATATGGTGTGCGGTCAACAACCAAAATTGTGACTTGACCCCCCCCCCCCCCCCACCCCACCCCCCCCCCCCCCACCCCCACCCCCAGGGTAGAACAAGTTGGGACTGATTTTTTCGTGGAAAAATGTTATTGGCGCATAAGAAAAGTAATGTTGGAGTTCTTGAATCCATGCACAACTATGAAAAAATTTAAATATATTAAAATAAAAATAAAGAAAATTAACAAGTTTTAATATTTTTGCTGTGCAAAATGAATAAAGAGCAGAATACCGTGCTGACTCATGTCAAAGCCCAGGGGGTGCTTGCAGTGGATTGCAAAGTGGGGGGGGGGGCTTCGGGACCAGTAATAGTGCTTGCAAGTCGCATTGGGATGCGTCGGAAATTGGCGATATAAGACAAGTAAGTATCCACTGGGTATGTTTCTTTAGAAACCGCCTACCAATTTTACAGAATTTGCTTTAAACATTCTCATAATTATCTTGTACATACGTTTCAGATTTCGGGTTTTAATCCTCAATTTAATGAATAAAACAAACAGAAAACGAGGTGGTGTTGTTTTCATTTTTTTTTTGTACAGTTACTCTCGAAGTCAGAAATGGACGTAAGTTTGTCAATCAACACTGCAAACCACCCCCTTGAAAACAGACAAACATAGTCTGTTTAAAAATAGCTGTTTTTTTAAATGTGCACATTTATTACAAATAAAACAAAATATAGCTGCACACAAAATCAATCAAAAAAATTTTAATATGAAGACCAGATAAAATTTACACAGCGGAATATGAATAACAAAATAGTTGCCTCCCTTGGTAACATTTGAAAAATTGATTTTACACTGAAAGTCATAACTTCACATGTTGCAGAGCATGATGAAATTATAAATGAGCATGTTTTATTGAACCAATAAGTCATAAATCATATCCCTGGTTATATTGTTATATAATTCTCAAATACCAGAGTTGTAATTATTTTTTATTTTAATTACCACTTTCTCATTAATTTCTGAACACCCGTTTTTTACAATGAGTTGTGCACGCTTGAAAGTGGCAGTGTTCTTTCACAATGAGTTGTGCACTGCTCGAAAGTGGCAGTGTTCAATCAGTATCTTTCTGATGATATTCAACCACTGTGAAAACTATATGTTGTGGGCGTGTTTCAGACAACTATTGATAACAGCCTGCACACTCATTTGAAACAAGTGACAGCTTCCAAAAACGAGATCGACCAAAAAATAAACAAGGCAATTTTGCTTGGGATAATTTTTTAATAAAGACTTATTACACTGAACACAGACATAATGTATTACACAAAAGACGAATTTAACAACACAAAAATCTCAACTCCAAAAAATATACATAATACAGTATTACAGTTGTACAATGTTGCAACAAGTCACCTAATTTTCCATTTGATGCCTGTAACTTTGGCATCTTGTCTCAAACAACTTGCGTCCAATTTGAAACTTAGGGGGTGGGCTTTGACTCGAGTAGGGCACCCTTGTTCACAAATCTGAAAAAAGCACGTGGTGGGCTTCGGCACGAGTATGGGCTTCGACACGAGTCAGTACGGTAGAGTCAGCGAGTGATTCTAAATATCCATATTTAATTCCTAAGTCAAAAAATAATCCATAGGCTGCCGTCGGTATCATGTTCAGAATTTTCTTGTTGTACAGTATAATTAAACAAGAAAATAAAGCAACTTGTGGCTCCATATTGCCTTATATAATCCATTGATCAGCAAATAATTCATAGGCATTCGTTCATCTCAAAACTCGGAATTTTATGGAGCACAACTTCGCATTTTTAAAAAAAAAATCTATATAATTTTGAACAGTTCACCACAGTTAACCTGCCATAGTTTCAACAGTTTTTACCAGTTGGGCCTCAATTTGGTCTTACAAATTTGCTATATTATTTGTGCTCATGATGTTGATAAACACGTTAACCTTTCTTCAAAATTTAATTAATTTTTTGCATTTTATTAACCCTACCCCTTAAAATCGAGAATTTACAGGTTTCATCAAAATACGAGTTATTAGGGCCAAACAATATCCCCAAATCACCAAAAACTGCTTATTTTGGTTTGGATTGGCCTCAAATCCTTGGTTTCTACCTATGTACCTACAAGCTATGTTTTGACTATCCCCCATCTTCTTATAAAGTATTCTGACTTCCCTAGATGTGTTTATGTGCTAGTGCGCAAAGTGTACAAATTACAGGTAGCACATAGGCACACGCGGGTAATTGAGGATACCTGCATTATGGCTCCTATACAGTTCCTATGCACTATTCAGCCCCCTGGGTTCTAGACCACCCCCACACACTTTATAGCTTCAAGATCACTACTTGTCCATAGTCACCACCATCTGTCATGTTCTCCAATACTACTGTATTCACCCACTACTATAGTCTTCTATCAACCTTGCAGTCTTATGCCATTACTACCTTGTGCTATTACTATTGGCTACCACTATTCTGACCTGTGTCTTAGTAGCTACCCCTGATTCTGTATCGACATCTGCCTTTGGCTTAATCTAGGCTTAATCAGATCACCCCATTCATCTAAGCCTGCATCATTGTATACAATGCCTAGGCCTATGCAAGCTAGGGTACCTTACATGTAAGAAACGGTATGTTGATCATATGGATATGTGCTAATGTGTTGGTACATATTGTGTCACAATGTGAACACGTTACAGGTGGCACTAGGCACATCTTGGATGTGCCGATATGTGTTTGTGTGCTAATGCACAATGTGACACATTGTACACTAGCACAGTCACATATGGGTATTTGAGGATACCTGTGATTTGGCAATGTATCATTTGAGGATACCTTTCTGGGGATATTTATCTTAGGATATCTATTTGAAAGTAGTTATGACTCCTAGTATGACCTTCTAGGCTATCCCCACACCCTTCATAGCTCCAAGACCACCACTTGTCAATGGTCACCACGATCTGTCATATGGTCCAATACTATTGTATTCACCCAATACTATTGTCATCTTCCACCATTGCAGTCGTGTACCATTACTGTCATGTACTATTACTATTGGCTACCACTATTCTGTCTTGTGTCTCAACTATTACTGAGTTGTAGCACCGCTACAAGCTTAGTAGCTACCCCTGAGTCTGACTCGCCATCTGTCTTTGGCCAAATCTAGGCTTAATCAGATCACCCCATTGATTTAAGCCTGCATCAGTCTATACAATGCCTAGGCCTAGTGCAAGCCAGGGTACCTTACTTATAAGAAACTGTATGTTCATCGCACTGAGATGTGCTTATATGTCAGTCCATATTGTGTCACATTGTGCACACATTACAGGTATGTGCTTGCATGCTAATGAACAGCATTGTGTACTAGCGCATACAGACATTTGAGGATACCTATGACATGGCATAGTTTGGCTAGTGCATGTCTGCTCCGGCTTGCCTCATACTTTTTTTTTTCTCTGTAGCAAATATTGAAATAATGGCAAAATTTGAGTTCAGTTGACATAATCGTACCAATAATTCGTTTGGAATGTAACTATTGGGAACTGTTCAAATAATATTTTCATTAGAAACAATCATTGCTGACTGATTTCTACCGAAATTTTGTTATTTTATTACATTTTATAATTACGGAATTTTTTTCATATTTTGATGTTTTTATTACTTTTTTCCATAAAATGCTATTTTTCGTATATTGCTGCACGGACCTGACAACTCCAACATCGCTTTTATGGTCCACTAAGTTATATTCAAATGATGTGCGAAGTTTCAGCTTGTTCTACACTAGGGAGGGGATATCTCTAAAACAAGAGCACTTTCCTGGGATTGGCCGCTACACTGATAGGTATGTGTCAATAAGATGACTGTCAGGCAAAAGCATGTCCTGGGTCCTGGTTCCTGGGTCCTGGTTAGGCAAAGAAGGATCAGCCCTCAACCCCATTATATGAAAATTGCAAATTACAGGGTTCAAAGAATGAATTTTCATTCAAATATGTATCAGAAAATAGAATCTGAAAATCATTATTTATCCTGAATGATATTTTAATCTACCGTTATGTCTAATTTTTCATTTTACCTCGCCAGAAGTACAGCAAAATTTATTTTTTTATTTATTTGGGTTTAACTACACTTTCAACAGGTTTTTTTAAATAAAAATTGATCATGGTTGCCTTAAAGTAACCTTGATTGGTTGTATGACAATTTCACAGTATACTTAAAGGATGAATAATCAAAGGAAAGATATACAAGAATACTCTTTAGTATTTTGGGGCACTTAAACTGGACTCAGAACTTGAAGAGTTAACATATCAGAAGAGCTTGAGCAATGTCCATTATTTGAATAATGACTCTAAATAATTTGTGTTGCAATCACTTATCTTTTATAATATTTCATAATATTTAATTAACATGCAGATCTTCTTTTTTGGTTTCTCTGAGTGCCAAAAGAGTTCAGTCGTGACTTTGATATGATATCTGATATAAGGGAGATAACTTGTTATAAACAAGAAAATTCCAAAGGGTGAATATTTATTAGAATGAAAATATAAGGCCCTCACAAAGTAAATCTTCTGTTTCTCAGGTCATTTTTGTAAAATTGCATGGGGGGGGGGGGGGGGGGGGAGTTTTTTATGTTCTTTTTTGTTTTTTTGTAATTATTTCTTAGCCATTAAAAGTTCATGTTCTTAGTTTGTTTCATGATTTAGGCTTGGCCTCATATCTACAGAATAGCATGGGTGGTGGTGTATTTCGTCCCTTGAGCGTAAAAAGGCTTTGAAATGCTAAAGCATTACAAAGCCTTGTTGCACTCAAGAGACAAATTTATTAATTTTATTAACTCGGGTAAAATATCGGACACATACCATTTAATTTTTATTTTTTTAAGTTTGCATTGCTTATAAAAAGATAGCAACCAAAAGGACCATGCGGGAGGGCCTGAGAAACAGATTTTTAACCTTTTTAGGCCTAAAGGGATTCGGACAAAATGAATGTTGAGTATCCAACTGATCACTCGTGTGATCAATGAATTATATATTTTTATTTTATCTTGGGGACAGGAGTAAAATATAAATTATTTCATTTTTTCTGTTGAAAATCATGTTTTCTAACATAAATTTGTTTAAACAAAACTAGTATATTTTATTTAGGAATGATGAAGATTGAAAGCACCAACAACATTTTGGGAAAACAATTGGTATCAGTTTTCTAGTATATTTTAATAGAGGTGACTCTTTACACTACAGAATAGTTAATATCAAGGCCCCACAAAGTAGATCTTCTGTTTCTCAGGCCATTATTTATAAAATTGCATGTGGGCGGACGTTTTTTTTATTTTTTATTTTTGAAATTATTTCTTTGCCATCAACAGTTCATGTTCTTGGTTTGTTTTATGTTTTAGGCCTCATAACCTACAGAAGATCATGGCTTGTGATATATTTCGTCCCTTGAGTTCAAGAAGGCTTTGCATTTATAAAGCATTGCAAAGCCTTGTTGCACTCAAGGGACAAATTTATCAATTTTATTAACTTGGGTAAAATATCAGACATAAACCATTTAATTTTTTTTTTTTTTAAGTTTGCATTGGTTATAAAAATAGAGCATGCTGCAGCCAAACAACCATGTGGCAGGGCCTGAGAAACAGATTTCACATTTTTTTTCTGATGTGGCACCCAATAACCTTATGATTACTCATATAGTACAGTGACATAACACTCTTACCACACACACAGCACATGCACAGAAATGTGTTTTAGCACCATCAATATTATTTTCACCCCAATGCTCTGCATCCTTTCCTCTTCTCTATCTGTATGCACCCTCACTTGACTGCAATGTTTTATTACTATGAGAAGTGTTGATCTTAAAATAATTACATTGTTAATGTAGTCATATGTTTTGGGTCCAAATATTCAATTCCCATTGGTCATCTGGATGAAAACGTCATGACCAAGTGTAATTCATTTTCCAATGAATACATTTGGTCGAATTTTGAGCCGCATTTACGGTAGAGTGCAGTTGACAGAATGTAATTCAGGCAGTGTTTGGGCGGGTTTATAACTTTTAGCGCCTCTCGCAGTGATCAGTGATTATAGTTTACTGATATGTTAAATAAATTGTTTTGAACATTCCAAGTTTCGTTGCAAAAGATGCCAATTTGACAAATTTGGGTCAATGCCAAAAACTGGCGCGCAACTCAAGAGTTGTGCGCTTTGCCTTTTGTGTGAGGGTGGTTTTTCGCCTTGTTCGTGCATGTTTTATTGCTTTGTTGTTTGGTAAAAAGTAGTTTAAACAGTTACGGAATGTAATTATAAGAATTGAATGCAATTTTTATAATCTTTATTGGAGTATGAACGTGTAAAGGGATTCATACAATTTGTACCCATTCCCACACGTTCATACTCCAATAAAGATTATAAAAATTGCATTCAATTCTTAAATGAAGTTTTTTTCTACCTGATCCTGTCAATTTGAAGAAGATCAAGGTTTCATAGCCATAGTCTTCAAGTAGTTCAAATAGATCAGTTTTGTCAAGTATACTTCAACTGAGCAGATGACCATCATAAAAAAAAAATATGTACCTGTAACATTGTAGTTTCACTTTACCCTTTACCTAGTACGAAAGCAGACGAAACTTGCAAATAATATACTTGAATAACTAATTTTTTTCATTTTTATTACAAAAACATAGCTTGTGACCCCTCATTGGAACGAGCTCAGCAAGCTCGTTCCAATGAGGGGTCATAAGCTATGTTTTTGTGATGAAAATAAAAAAAATAATTCAAATTGGATAGTATTTTTTGTGAATAGCACTGGCCGGTTTGGGCCGTCACGTTAGGTGAAGGGTTAATAGCAACCTATACTTTTCTATACTTAAAATAACTAATTCACATGTTAGAAATCACAGTATGTTTCATGATTCTGCAATGTATGCACATAATCCAGTGGACTTTCACAGATTGTTTTCCAGAATAAAAAGTTGTTATACACTGGACATGAAGTGAGTGATGCAGTCAAGTACCAATAACATATTTTTCTCCTTGGTTTGCAAATTTGATTTGTGTGATAATGTAAAGTGAGCCTTATTGCAGCAGTGAAGTCATGGAAGTGATTGGGGTGGAGTGGTGTGTGTGGGGAGGGTACTCATTCCCCCCTGCTTTTCATGAAAAGTATAAACCTTATAATACATTCATACCTGAGATCTCTAAAACTGGCTCAGGTACTCTCAAACTGATATTTTTGGGGGTCATTTTGCTATGGTTATTCCTCCACTTTCTGAGTACTTAACTGGTACTTTTCTTGGTTGTCAAAATTTGTTCATATGGGTTTGACTATATAGGCACTCTCCAATAAATTGTTATAAGGCACATCAATATGGATCACTTCACTTCAAAGATAATGTGAACCACATCCACAGAATATGAAATCTTTAATTTACTTCCCTGCATTTAAGGATGGAGCCCAAATTTGGGCTTTCCAAATCATCTAGTTAAGCCTTAAAAAAGTACTCGGGGTACTCCAATTGGCATGAGGAGTGAATTGTTTTTCCCTGGGGAAAACCCTGAACCCTTCACCTTTATTGAGTTCATAGCTTTAAACCAGTGCAAGGTGGAAGGAAGTGTGTATGTGTGGTGTGTGTGTGTGTGTGGGAGGGGGGGGGGGGGGGGGTAAAATCAAAATATTGTTTTTGCCCCCCCCCCCCCCCCCCCCCCCTCCACTCCTCATTTCACTTAATTTTCAACTAAAGTCAGGTGTTCAAGGTGATGAAAGCACTGAGTCAGCATTTTTTAAAAACTGTGGGTAATTGAAAAAACATTTAAGACTCTTATCCCAAACCACTGCTCCAAAAGCTTTCAAATTTCACATATAACATCTTTGGAAGATTTTTTCACACGTTTATTGAAATCAAATCCCTGGGTTCATATTTGGGCTCTCTATGAGAGCCCAAATCTTTAAATTAGTGCAGTATGAGGAATATTCTTAAAAAAATTTCTTCTTCAGATCCACCAATTAGAATTTTTTTTATATTTGGGATGCAGCATGCATAGGGGGTGAGATTCAAGTTTGTTCAAGCCAAGACCCTGGATTCATATTTGGGCTCACCGTGGGAGCCTGAATTATAATTTAGTTCAAAATGAGGAATTTTCTTTAAAAATCTTCTTCTTCAGATACAACAGTCAGAATGTTTAGATATTTGGTATGCAGCATCCTTACGGGGGTGAGATTCACAGTTGTTCAAGCCAAGTCCCTGGGTTCATATTTGAGCTCCCAGTGAGAGCCCAAATTATAACTTAGTTCAATATGAGGAATATTCTTCAAAAATCTTCTTCAGATACAACAGTCAGTATGTTTTGATATTTGGTATGCAGCATCCTTAATGGGGTGAGATTCAAGTTTGTTCAAGCCAAGTCCCTGGGTTCATATTTAGGCTTCCTGTGGGAGCCCAAATTGTACCAAAATTTCTATTTTCCAACCTGAAAGGCCAATTTGAACCAAATTTGATATGAGGGCTTATTGGGGCATAAGTACCTAATTTATGCCAAAAAATATTTCCTGTCGCTCCATGGGGACCGCAGGACCTAAAAATAGAAAAAATGCAGGACCTAAAAATAGAAAAAATGTAAAACGCTCATATCTTCAAAACTACACGGCACTGAGAATTTTTTATTTTGTATGAAGATTCCTGAGGAACAGCAGAAAGGAATGGTCCAAAAAAAATTGCCATCAGTTTTATCATAGGGTACTTTTCTAGGACTTTGAAAAAGGGCTGAGTCAGCATTTGTTAATGCTGTGGGTAACATTACTGTGGGTAATGGGAAAAACATTTAAGACTCTTCTTCTCCCAAACCACTGCCCCAAAAGCTTTCAAATTTCACATATAGCATCTTTGGAAGATTGTTTCACATGTTTATTGAAATCAAATCCCTGGGTCCATATTTGGGGTCTCTATGGGAGCCCAAATCTTCAAATTAGTGCAGTGTGAGGAATATTCTTTAAAAAATTTCTTCTTCAGATCCACCAATCAGAATCTTTTGATATTTGATAGGCAGCATGCTGGGGGAAGGGAGAGTGGGGGGAGAGATTCAAGCTTGTGCAAGTCAAGTCCCTGGGTTCATATTTGGGCTCCATGTGGGAGCCCGAATTATAACTTAGTTCAATATGAGGAATATTCTTAAAAAATCTTCTTCTTCACATCCACCAATCAGAATCTTTTGATATTTGATATAAGCTTTTCTTAGGAGCGGCAGATGCAACTTGTTCAAATCAATTCCCTGGGTTGATATTTAGGCTACCATGTCAGGTGAGTGGCCTCCGGCCCCCTGGGGCCTCTTGTTAAAATTTTAGTAACACTAACCTCTATTATCAAATGGGAGACATAAAGACAAGTAACTGAGTGGTGATGATGATTGCACTAATAAAATCAAAAGGCGAAAGAAAATCAAGCGATTCCCAGTTAATATATTTAACTGTGCCAGTGATAGAACATTAACTCATTTTGTACCAATAGGCAATATCATAACATCTTGTTTGTTTTGGGGTTTTATTAATGTAACCTTTATCTCAATATCTTTTCAATTTAATGTACAAATACACCATCCTCTGAGGGATCACCTAAGTTCTCTTGTCAAATTGCCCCCACACTATTCAAAACAAACAGTCCCTTGATATTTTCAGGAAATTTATTCATTATTTTTTGGTTCTTTTGAACATTTTTTGTCATGTTACTTTATTGGAAATCAAAAACTCCTTAACCAGTCATCTGTTTGAATCACTTGCTAATACTGTATCTGGGATAGCTACTCCTTGCTTGTCATGAAAGTTTTTGAGAAGAACTCCCCTTTGCTCACCTTCATTTTACTCATAAAAGAGTTGTAATCAATATTTTGGTTCATTTTAATCTTTTACCTAACATAACAGCCATAACTGACAGCACTATTCATTATTTTCACAATGTTTGAACCTATTTCCAAAATCTGACTTGCGAATGCTTTGACCTTGGATCATTTGTAGGGCCCCAGTAATGGTCTCCACCACAAAAGTATCTCTCGTTTTCACAATTTCTGTCTCAAATTTATAGCCTCTGACCCCTACATTGCAACAAACTTGTTGAGCTTGTTCCAATGATTGGTTATAAGTTATGTTTTTGAGACAAAAAATTAAGATTTTTAGTTGAGTTTTGACGAAGTCAAACTCGACTTATAGTTTGATGAAGTGGGCGGTGGGTGGTTGGCGGCATGCGTAAACAATTGGTTTCCGGGCAATAACTTTAGTTCTATTTGATGCACCTTTACCAAAATTATACCAGAGGTTACCCTATAGGAAGGGAAGACACCTATTGATTTCAGAGTCTGGGACTCCAAGGTCAAGGTCACTGTTACTATAAATAGAATATTTTATGACAAATTGGTTTCCGGTCAATAACTTTAGTTCTATATGACACACCTTTACCAAACTTATACCAGAGGTTACCCTATAGGAAGGGAAGACACCTATTGATTTTGGAGTCTGGGACTCCAAGGTCAAGGTCACTTTCTATAAATAGAATATTTTGTGACAAATTGATTTCCGGACAATAACTTTAGTTCTATTCCGTGGATCTTCACCAAACTTATACCACAGGTTACCCTATAGGAAGGGAAGACACCTATCGATTTCGGAGTCTGGGGCCCCAAGGTCAAGGTCACTGTTACTATCAATAGAATATTTTTTTTGTTTCTGGTCGCGTGTTGTATTTTTCTGACCGTTTTGGAAAGCAATTTTCTTGTGAAGTCTTTCAGTTTGATATTAAAATACTGGGAAAGTGTGTATTTCAAGAAAAATGGACCGATAAGAAGGAAGATAAAGAATGGTTTATGAGTGATTCGAAAGACAAACGTAGGGCAAAATGTCGAGCATGTGTAAAGTCGTTCGACGTTGAAATATGCTCGAGTCGGCACTGATTAGCCTCATGTGTGGTAAATATATCGCCGCATATTTTTTATTTTTACAGATACAAATGTTGGTCATGGAAATTCCTTGAAAGTCCTGGAAATGTCCTTGAATTTAAATTTTGATTTGGGGTACAAACCCTGTCTGTGTGTCGTACCTTCACCAAATTTACATCAGAGGTTACTCCATAGGAAAGGAAGACACCTATTTATTTTGGGGTCTGATGCCCCAAGGTCAAGGTCACTGTTACTATAAATAGAATTTTTTTCAACAAATTGGTTTCCGGTCAATAACTTTAGTTCTATTTGTTGCACCTTCACCAAATTTACACCAGAGGTTACTCCATAGGAAAGAAAGACGTCTATTGACTTTGGGGTCTGATGCTCCAAAGCCAAGGTCACTGTTACTATAAATAGAATTTTTATAAACAAATTGGTTTCTGTGGGCAATAACTTTAGTTCTATTTGTCGCACCTTCACCAACTTTACACCAGAGGTATAACTTGCTTTTCTGACTTTTCACGAAATTTAATGTCAAAACTCGACTTGTGGATGTGATCCTCTTGCCCGATTTTTTAGTTTTAGCTATAATAAAATTATTGTTTCTCTGGCATGTTTCTCCAGAATTTTTTATTTTGAGTTTGTATTTGGTATTTTTAGACGATATACGACGGCATCGGTTCGGTATTTTACATCTGACTTAACTGAGCTTTGCCAATAAAACCAATGAGGAATTCATACCATGAAAATATATAATAACTTGTTGTTCATGTATCATTTTACTGCAGCGCCACAAATGCCACTGCCAATGAGCTCAACATTACCATTCATTTTGCTAACACAAATCATATCTACAGTAATTTTGTGACATCTTAACCTTTAAAGGCATATTCAGGCTTTTGCAATCTCAGCACATGTACCCCTAACATGGTATTAGGAGGCCCTGCTGACAAAAGACAAATCACCTGGTCAGTGATTTTTAGTCAAGTCTTGGCTGCCGTAACAGGAATCCAAGATATGATAATAAATCATTGCTAAGCAACCGGACATATACAGGTTGTAGTCTAATGTGAATTCAGGACAATTGTCCAGGCCCTTAATGGTTAACAAAACTGAACAGAAAATCACTTTGTTCTTTAATGAAAATGAACACTTCACCTGTTGTCAAGCCTCAACAAGGCTTTATAAGAAGTAAATGTAGGAAAATTTGAAAATACAGATGGTTTCGGTATTCCCCATCACTTCTCATCCGTCTGCGTAAGTACATTAGTTAGTACGTTAGTACGTATGTACACAATTTCCTTTGGCACGCCTCACACGTCGCATTTATGATCAGATCTCTTTGAAACTTGGTATGCTTGTTTGGGGTGACCTCTAGATGGGAGCTATCGATTTTCTTCAATTCCCGTCAAAAAATGTTGCCGCAGCCAATGCTCTTAGAACTTAGTTTAGTCAGACCTCAATATTTCCCTTTGGCACACGCTACAGGGCACATTTATGATCGGATTGCTTTGAAACCTGGCATGCTTGTTTGGGATGACCTCTAGATGGGAGCCGTCGATTTTCTTCCATTTCCGTAAAAAAATGTTGCCACAGCCAACGTTCTTAGAACTTAGTTTAGTCAGACCTCAATATTTCCCTTTGGCACACCCTACAGGGCACATTTATGATCGGATTGCTTTTAAACCTGTCATACTTGTTTGGAGAGACCTCTAGATGGGAGCTATCGATTTTCTTCCATTTCTGTGAAAAAATGTTGCCGCGGCCAACATTCTTAGAACTTAGTTTAGTCAGACCTCAATATTTCCATTTGGCACACCCTACAGGGCACATTTATGATTGGATTGCTTTGAAACCTGGCATGCTTGTTTGGGGAGACCTCTAGATGGGAGCTATCAATTTTCTTCCATTTCTGTCAAAAAATGTTGCCGCAGCCAATGTTCTTAGAACTTAGTTTAGTCAAACCTTGCTTTTTTTCATTTCCATAAAAAATTATTGTCGTTATCATCAGCCTTCTACTTAATACATTTGTGCATTAACATCTTCCTTTGGCATGCCTCAGAGGGCACATTCATTATCAGGTTGTTTTGAAAAACTTTGTATGCTTATGCAGGGTGACAAAGATAGGAGCTATTGATTTTCTTTTCATATCCATCAAAAACTGTTGCTGTAATCTTTGAATTTATTGCATTTGAGCATCAACATTCTTTGACATGGCCTACAGGCTACATTATTCAAAGGATTGTTTTTGAACTTGGTGTGCTCATTAGGCAAGACCTTTTGATTAGCATTCATTTCTGTGAAAAAAGTTGCCATTTACAATAACCTCTGAACATACTGCATTTGTGTATCAAAATTCAGCCTTTAGCCAGTCTTACAGTTTACATTTAAAAATGCATGGATTACTCCAACGTTGTGCACACACAATGCTGTTATGTTGAAATTTCCTAAAATAACATTGGTACCAATGATCTTCAATTTTGCCATTTCATTTATAACTTACCAAGTTCAAGTTTTTCAAGTTGAGCTACAGTGTCATTGACACTTTCATTTGATATTATACCCATCTCTGATCAATAGTCATTCAACAGCTGTTTTTGCAGTTGGGAGTCTCCAACATATCCGAGCTCAAAACCTGAAAACCTTTAGCACAGTCTACAGGTCGTATTCATGGAAGGATTTTATTGTAACTTGGTAGGATGACTCCATATAATGTCTAGATGAGAACGTCCCCTTTTGGTCGCCATTAGTCAACTGTGACAGCTACAGTGGCCTGAAGCCCGAAAACCTTTAGCACAGTCTACAGGCTGTATTTATGAAGGGATTTCATAGTAACTTGGTAGGATGATTCCGGATAAAGTCTAGATGAGAACGTCCCCTTTCAGTAGCGATCATTCAGCCGTGGTGGCTGCTCGAGCCCAAAACACAAAAACCTTTAGCATGGACTACAGGTTGTATTTATGAAGGGATTTCATTGTATCTTGAAAGGATGACTCAGTATTATGTCTAGATGAGGAAGTCCCCTTTTGGTTACGATCGATCAACTGTGGTGGCTACACAGGCCCAAAGCCCGAAAACCTTTAGCACAGTCTACAGGCCGTATTTATGAAGGGATTTCATTGTAACTTGATAGGATGACTCATTTTGGAATAATTTCACTGTAATTTGTTAACTTTGGTTGACATACATTAACTGTGAGGGCCACATTATCCTAGCCCTCAGTTCTTTACTACAGTCTACACCTCAAATTATTAGTCCCCTACTGGCATCGCCGGAGGAGACTATAGGTTTGCACTCCGTCCATCTGTCAGTCTGTCAGTCTGGCTGTCTGTCAGTCTGTCAGTCACACTTTAGTTTTCCGGAGTTGTTTTGGAAACGCTTCAACAGAATGATTTCATTTTTGGTAAACTACTATAGAACGATGACTTACAGATCAAGCTTGAGTTTCATGCTGATTGTATTATTCTTGTGTGAGTTACGGACGGCCCTTGGAAATATGGAAAAAAGCACCAAAATATCAGTTTTCCAGAGTTTTTTTGGTAACGCTTCAACGGAATGATTTCATTTTTGGTAAACTACTATAGAATGATGACTTACAGATCAAGTTTGAGTTTCATGCTGATTGTATTATTCTTGTGTGAGTTACGGACGGCCCTTGGAAATATGGAAAAAAGCACCAAAATATCAGTTTTCCAGAGTTTTTTTGGAAACGCTTCAATGGAATGATTTCATTTTTGGTAAACTACTATAGAACGATGACTTACAGATCAAGTTTGAGTTTCATGCTGATTGCTTAATTCTTGTGTGAGTTACGGCCCTTGGAAATATGGAAAAGCACCAAAATATCAGTTTTCCGGAATTTTTGTGGAAACGCTTCAATGGAATGATTTCATTTTTGGTAAGCTGCTATAGAATGATGACTTACAGATCAAGTTTGAGTTTCATGCTGATTGCATTATTCTTGTGTGAGTTATGGTCCTTGGAAAAGCACCAAAATATCAGTTTTCTGGTCTTTTTTGGGAAATGCTTCAACGGAATTCATGCTGATCACATCTAGGTTATAACATTTGTATAATTATTAATGCTCATTAGTCCGGTAGGGGACATTGTATTGCTTCAGCGATACGAGCGCTCTTGTTTTTATTGAAAACATCGCGTACAGGGAACAGAACTTAACATATTCTCAATTATCACAATTCTTTTAGTATTTCATGATGGTTTCATAAACATTGAACATTGTCCTTTTCATCAAACACAGAGCACGTCAAGTTAAGTTACAGTGTCATTGACACTTTCATTATGTTTGACTTTTGCATATTTCACTCATTTCCCAAAGTATAACTCAACTATTTCAACTTCTAAATCACTGGTATTGACAAATGAATGTTAGACTCTCGTAATGGTAGTTCATAGCTTTGATTTGAAAAGCAGTGAAAATGCACAACTTGATTCAGGCTATACATGATGACATTTCAATATGTTCTTTATCTACAGCTTTGTATTCAACTTAGATTTACAATATTATCAATATTACAATTGATACTTACTATTAAAGTTAATTTTAACACAAATGGTCAAGCACGTAATATACCAATATCAATTTATTAAACTTTGATTCAAATTCCCATCAGCCATTTGTCTGACAGGGACTATGCACCTCTAATCTTCCATGTGTGATTAGTTTGGAAACAACGAAATTGTGGTGTGTGGAGGGTTTGGGGGAAGTTTCACACATCATCAGAATGGAAAATAGTGATCCCTCTATTGAACTGATCACTACTTCTTCCTAACCTCCAAAGGTAGACACTATATTGTATATAATTGTTCTTACATGTAGATGTTATAAGTTATCTCTGCCATGTATGGTATATGGAGATTTAATCCCTGGATGTCGGTTTTTAAACACCGAGCCACAGGCGAGGTGTTTAACCCTTTACCCAACATAATGGCCAAAACCGCCAGCGCTATTCTAAAAAATCGCCAATTAATTTTCATTTTTTGTCTCAAAAACATAGGTTATGACCCCTCATTGGAACGAGCTCATCGAGCTCGTTCCAACGAGGGGTCATAACCTATGTTTTTGAGACAAAAAATGAAAAAAATTAGTTATTCAGGAATTTTGTTTGCAAGTGTCGTCTACTTTACATGTTAGATAAAGGGTTAAATGAGACATTCAGGTATTAAATCTCTGTATACCATACATGTTGGTGGAGATAACGTTTTTGTCCCATTTGAGACACAATAGTAACATAGTGGAAACAAATTTGTAGATGTGTTTCTCACGCTCTGCAATCAGATGGACCAAACACGTGAATACTGGAGCAACTGTAAATTTAATTTAAAAATGACACGTGAAAAAATCAGTAATGCAGATCGGGGGTTATTTTGTTTACAGATTTGCTCTTATTTTATTTTTCTCAAGTTGTTTGATATAATTATTTAACTATTTAATTTATGACAGCAAAATATGATCGAATTGTCAGAAATCTGATGATATTTGTGACAATTTTCAGGTTTTTGGTTCGATTTTTATGTTGAGGCGAGCAAGAGTGAAGTGAAAAGGTTCATTTAAACCATATACCCACAATGTTTTGCATGCCCTTATACCCTGGATGTTGCATGCTCTCATATACCTTGGATGTTGGGTGTGCCCTTTGCCATGGCTATTTGTCTTAGGCATTCTGACCAATCAGAAGATAGAATTTATCATGATATAGGGACAACTGACAATAATCCTGTCTTATTATCATTTATTGGACAGCATTCTATAAGAGAGCTTTAAAATAAATGATACCAACTGAAGAATTTGTTATTAGTAAAGCCAACTCATGTTTATTGCAGCAATCAAGTTCTGCTTTACTGTTAAAATAGGGCCCGGAACAAATGCCTGGTGTGGAAGTCATCTAAAGTAGGCAGCATAGATATAAACGATTGGTTATTCTTGACTTCATACCCATATTGCAGTCCTGAGATAGTCAAAGATGGTGAAAGTGACCTTAACTCTTAACCCGCTGAATATTTCTAAATACTTTTCACCAAATCTAGTCATGGCTGCTCTGAAGCAACCATGACTAGATTTGATGGAAAATTCATCTACATTTAACTCAAGTAATCATTGGTCAAAACGTCCATTCTAGTGCTGCTGCGGTTAAGACTTTTTTCTGACCGGTTAACCAGCGTGTTTGACCATGGTTAACCGTGGTTAACCGCATTTAAGGTACCTACATTTGTAGTGTGTTCTTGCTTCAACTATAACTATTATATCGGGCCGGCCAATGTTATTTACATTGACCATAAATAATAATAAAGAAGTATTCTATTTAGTCGTTGTTGTTCAGTCGCCCATGTGTTTACATCAGTGCGTGTACCGGAAATCAACAGGTTTGTGGGGCCAATATGTATGAAACCATAAAAAATACAAAATCATCAAAATAACGAAAAAATAAGTAAGAACACATTAAATGTTTGCCAGCAATACCTGGAGAGACGTATTTATTTATTCCATGAACTCCAATTCACTGATGTGTAATGTCCGGTTTATGCACACGTGCACCAGGTAAAGTTAGTTTCAATAGCACCAACAATGCTTAAGTGGGACAACAATTTGAAAACAATTGGCGCTGTAACCTGCGCATTTGTTGTATTTTTATTGGTTTTTCCGGAACATTCTCGCATTCCGGAAAAAACAACTTAATCACAACAACTGCGCAGGTTACGGCGCAAATGGTGCTCTGATTCTGAAACTATGAGCTTTCGGACACAAACGAGCGTTGGATTTTCTTGACAGGGATGAAGAAAGACATTGGGGTGATAAACAAACAACGAAAAACAAAGAAATGCGAGTATTTTTTAAATCTTTAGTAATAATTTTCCTTTATTCTTTTATCTTATTCACCACGTGGTAACTTGTCAAAACTTACCTATTTCCGTTTCATCCCAAACTGCCCCAAATTGGCAAAACGTAACTTGCAACTAATTCTTTTTGACTGCATACATTTAAAAATGGGGGGTGCAACTTATACATGAGCTTTAGGCAAAAGGGAGGAATTCCAGGTGTGAGTTTGGGGTGCGACTTATACACGGGGGTGACTTATACACGGGCATATACGGTGAGTATAGTGAATGTAAGGTTAACCGGTTAAAACATTTTCTTGACCGGTCAAAGTTTTAACCACAGGTTAACCGGTTAACCGGTTATCCGGATATCCGCGGCAGCACTAGTCCATTCAGTTTACGGAGGGATATTTGGTTAAATGTGCCCAAATTATACTTATTTTAGTGTCAAAAGATTTTATGGCCTGGACAAGATTATCTGCAAGTTGCGTGCAACGAGATAAACACACCAATAAATAAATGAATGGATAAAACCAACTAAGATTGAACATGTTTTAATTTTCAGACTCATATTTTAAATCCAAGAATATGCACTGGTCATTATGACAGACACAAGGGAAATGGTGCCTGTCAAACATACAATTTGTGCTTGTCAGTGACCATGACCGGCTTCTTATTTGCAGGCTTGGACTTAAAGCTGTTAATATTTTTTTCAGTACTTGCTAAAGGTCAGGAAATGTCAGAATACTACAGGATAATGAACCGGCATGGTGGATATGTTTGGATACAGACTTGTGCTACAACTCTCTATAACTGTAAATCTGCAGAAGAAAACGGGGTACTTGCTATAAATTATGTTTTGAGGTAAGATAACAGAAACACTTTTTGTGTGTTTTGGAAACTAATAGATTCCAAATAATTGTTATCCCCCCCCCCCCCCCCCCACCCCCCCCCCCACTCAAAAAACAAAATTTTGGGGATAGAGCCATGGTGTTGCCCATCTGTCCATCCAGGCAGCCATCTGCCTCTAGACAGAGTTGGTTTCTGCTCTCTAAAGCTTGGCCAATCAAAGCCAAACATGACATGTTTTTGGGTATGGTGAGCGGACAAACCCTATTTATTTTAGGGTCTTTGTAACAAAGGTCAAGGTCACAGTGTTTAGAACCAAACTTTTGACACAAGGGTTAGGTAGCATTTTGGGGGCATTGCATCAAAGTTAAAGCACACAGTGACCTTTAACTTACAAATTTTCCTGGTTTCTGCTCTCTAATTAAAGTTTTGCTGTGCTGGTGGAAAATCAACTTGACATGGGTCAGGTATGATTAGAGGAAGAACCCTATTTTTTTTTTTTTTGGGGGGGGGGGGGTGGGGGTTATTGTGCCAAAGGTCATGTTCACAATAATTAAAGTTCTGCTGAGCCAATTGAAACTAATTTTGATAAATGGATTGGGTATGAGGAGAGGAAGAACTGTATTTTTGGGGTAATTGTTCCAAAGGTGAAAGTCACTGTAATCTTTAACTTACAAATTTTCCTGCTTTCCTTTCTCTGAAGTTCTGCTGGGCTGATGTATCAGGGCATTTTTGGGGTGGATTAGCCACCCCTGGTGGCCAGCTGTAGTTTAAAATGGAGAAGGTTCCATTATGTGTGTTCAAAACTGTGCTAATACATTTTTTTTGTTTTCCTATCTCTTGGAAGATCACTTGATCCAAAATGCTCTCAGACTTCCCACCAGGCCATGAATATATTAGATTCCATGACTTTTTCAAGACCTTGGATACCCTTGAATTGATAAAGGAGCTTTGAAATCAATCTTTCAAGTTGTAGGATAACAGCAGGCTGATGTTATTTTTTAGCTGTGGTATTTGTGAAAAAATGGCTCCTTTAACTCCCCCCCCCCCCCCCTCCTCCTACCCCTCTCCTCCCCCAGGTCCATTTAAGTCCAAAATGCATTTTGAAGGATTTAGAGTGACTACTTGCAGAAAAAAATTGACTCTTATAACTCCCCCCACCTCCTACTCCCACCTCCTCCCCCAGGGTCATTTAAGCAATATTTTTTCTTTGGTCCAAAATGCATTTTGAAGGATTTAGAGTGGCTACTTGCAGAAAAAATGTTTACTCCTATAATGCCCCCCCCCCCCCCCCCCCCCCCATCCCTCACCCCCTCCCCACCCCACCCCCCACGGTCGTTTAGGCAATTTTTCCAGAAATGCATTTTGAAGGATTGGGAGTTATTAAATGCAAACAAACAAAAATTGACTACTATAACACACCACCACAACCCACTTTTTTGCCAATGATTTCTTGAGAAGAACTTATATGAATTATTTTTATTTAATCCAGTTATGGCTGCTTCTCAGCAGCCATGACTAGATTTGATGAAAAATATCTTGAAAATACTCAACTTGTTAAGAGTTGAGGCTTGCGTATCTACAATATGATGGCATATATAACTACAATAAAATGACCCAAGAAATATCAGGATGATTATATCAGGGATTTCAAAGCAAATCCATACAGACTAAATAGTTTCATATCAAAAGATAATGTTGAACACATCCACAGAATATGAAGCCTTTAAGTTGTGGTACTTGTACTTCAGAGTAAATTCCAAATATGAGCTGCAAGCACTAAACCAGTTAACAGTATGTGCATGAAGTAACTGTGTCTTGGTCCATATTTGTTCCTTGACTCTTGAAACATTTTCATCACTTCTCCTACAGTTCTAAATGGATTTTTACCAATATTGAAACTTATGAATTATGACCAAAATTTAAACTTATGGCTATGACACTCGGTCTAAAACCGTCACATCAGCTCGAATGGTTCTAAATGGATTTTGACCAAACTTAAAACTTATTCCCATGACACTCAGTCTAAAACCTTTGCATTTGCTCCAACAGTGCTCAATGGATTTAAACCAAACTTAGAAAACATTTACAGTATATTGGATAGATGTGAAGAAAGTAACCAGGTAGCAGTCTATCAACTTCTTAAGAGATATAGTCATTGGCACTAAGTCTGAAACATTTTTAGCTTAGCGTGCGGAAGTCTTTTAGTCTGTTCACATTTTCTTTTAGCACAGGCTACACCCGCATGTCTTATCCGATCGTCACGAAATGTCATCTGCAGGTTTGGGGTCATGTCTAGATGAGAACATCCCCTTTTGGTCGCAATCAGTCAACCGTGATGGCTGCCCAAGCCCAAAACCCGAAAACCATTAGCATAGTCTATAGGTCCTATTTATGGAGGGATTTCATTGTAACTTGGTAGGATGCCTCTGTATAATATCTAGATGAGAACGTCCCCTTTTGGTCATGATCTGTCAACCGTGATGGCTGCCCAAGCCCGAAACCCAAAAACTTTTAGCACAGTCTGCAGGTCATATTTGATATGGAGGGATTTCATTGTAACTTGGTAGGATGACTCCGTATGATGTCTAGATGAGAACTTCCCCATTTGATCGCGATCTGTGAACCGTGACGACTGCCCAAGCCCAAAACCTGAAAACCTTTAGCACAGTCTATAAGTCGTATTTATGGAGGGATTTCATTGTAACGTTGTAGGATGACTCCAAATAATGTCTAGATGAGAACGCCCCCTTTTGGTCACGATCATTCAGCCGTGATGGCTGCCCAAGTCCGAAAACTTTTAGCATAGTCTATAGGTCGTATTTATGGAGGTATTTCATTGTAACTTGGTAGGATGACTCCATATAATGTCTAGATATAACGTCCCCTTTTGGTCAGGATTGGTCAACTGTGATGGCTGCAAGAGCCCAAAGCCTGAAAACCTTTAGCACAGTCTACAGGTCATATTTATGAAGGGATTTCATTGTAACTTGGTAGGATGACTTCAGATAATGCTCAGATGAGAATGTCCCCTTTTGGTTAGCCATGATGGCTGCCCAAGCCCAAAACCCCCAATAACTTTAGCACAGACTACAGGTCGTATTTATGAAGGGATTTCATTGTAACTTGGTAGGATGACTCAGTATAATGTCTAGATGAGGACGTCCCCTTTTAGTTGCGATCTGTCAACCGTGATTGCTACACAGGCCCTAAGCCCAAAACCTTTAGCACAGTCTACAGGCCGTATTTATGAAGGGATATCATTATAACTTGATAGGATGACTCGTATTGGAATAATTTCCCTGTAACATGGTAATTTTTGATGACATACATTAACTGTGAGGGCCACATACATTAACTGTGAGGGCCACATTAACCCACCCCTCAGTTCTTTAGTACAGCCTACAACTCCTATTATTTTTATTGAAAACATAGCATACAGGGAACAGAAATTACCATATTGTCAGTTATCACAATTCTTCTCGTATTTCATAATCCTTTCATAAACATTGAACATTATCCTTTTCATCAAACACAACACACAGACAAGTTAAGCTATAGTGTCATTGCCACTTTCATTATTTTTTTCTGTCTTGTCCTATTAAATGAGAAGGCATTTTCCCTGTTGTTTTCATTCTAATTTTGTTTGCTCACGATTTGTCTTGTCTTTCTGTCCGCTCTAGATCAGAAATGATTGACTTAATTAACATGGTGAATAGTGGAACACTTTTTTGAAATAGCAAACTGAGAAGAAAAATTGTTAATTGTTGATTACTTCATTGCACTGAATGCAACTGGACATTGCAAAGATTACCACTTGTGGAGAGGGGTGTTGTGTAAACTTCATTTGTACTGACTGTGATGGCTGAAGTAGTGACTGATAAAATATTCCAACTACATCATCAAGGTATGCGTTGATGATGTGGTTGGAATATTTGTTAGTCTGTATTGTAAACTCATAGAGTTTTTGGACATTTATTTGTGGATAAAGAAATACATATAGTAGTTGTGTCATTGGCCATGCCTGTCCCCCTACAGCACCAGCTGGGTATGGCAGGCTGCCATCGGTATGACCAACCTGTGACTTAAGTCAAAGTGGAAAATCTAGTCTTGTAATAAAATACATGAACACTAGCAAGAGCAAATCAATATCTAAGATTCCAAATCAGAAGAAAATGTCCTGACTGAAAAATATTGGGGGGTGGGGGTGTCATGTCCCTACCCTTCCCATTAGTTACAACCCTACATGTAATATTCACATTGCATTCAGTATAACATTTATTGAAAATGTGTCAGTGTTGACTTATGGTGGTTGTTGAACTCCTTTATTTACTATTTACCTTATCTAATGGCCAAAAACAAGATTGGCATTCAAATTTTATTATTTTTTATCCCCGCATTTTCAAAAATGCGGGGATATTGTCGTGATCTCCGTCCGTCCGTCTGTCCGTCCATCCGTCCGTCCATCCGTCCGTCCATCCATCCGTCCGTCCGTCCGTCCGTCACACCCTGAAAGGCTCCTAGGGTATTCAATTCGAAATGTTTAAACTATGCTAATGTGTTCTGGTAACATCTCTAGATGTGCATGAAGGTTTCGGAATTTTAATTTTGCCCCCGGTGGTTCCAGTGGAACCACTTTTATCGTTAGAAAATCAGTTTTCATCAAAAGGCTCCTAGGGTATTCAATTCGAAACTTTTAAACTATGCTAATGTGTTCAGGTAACATCTCTAGATGTGCATGAAGGTTTCGGAATTTTGATTTTCCCTCCCGGTGGTTCCAGTGGAACCACTTTTATCATTAGAAAATCAGTTTTCATCGAAAAGCTCCTAGGGTATTTAATTTGAAATGCTTAAACTATGCTAATGTGTTCAGGTGGCAACTCTAGATGTGCATGAAGGGTTCGGAATTTTGATTCGGCCCTCGGTGCACCAGTGGAACCACTTGTATCGTTAGAAAATCAGTTTTCATCAAAAGGCTCCTAGGGTATTCAATTCGAAACTTTTAAACTATGCTAATGTGTTCAGGTAACATCTCTAGATGTGCATGAAGGTTTCAGAATTTTGATTTTGCCCCCGGTGGTTCCAGCGGCACCACTTTTATCGTTAGAAAATCAGTTTTCATCGAAAGGCTCCTAGGGTATTTAATTCGAAATGTTAAAACTATGCTAAGGTGTTCAGGTAACATCTCTAGATGTGCATGAAGGTTTTGGAATTTTGATTTGGCCCCAGGTGGTTCCAGTGGAACCACTTTTATCGTTAGAAAATCGGTTTTCATCGAAAGGCTCCTAGGGTATTTAATTCGAAACGTTTAAACTATGCTAATGTGTTCAGGTAACATCTCTAGATGTGCATGAAGGTTTTGGAATTTTGATTTGGCCCCAGGTGGTTCCAGTGGAACCACGTTTATCGTTAGAAAATCAGTTCTCATCGAAAGGCTCCTAGGGTATTTAATTCGAAACGTTTAAACTATGCTAATGTGTTCAGGTAACATCTCTAGATGTGCATGAAGGTTTCGGAATTTTGATTTTACCCCCGGTGGTTCCAGTGGAACCACTTTTATCGTTAGAAAATCAGTTTTCATCGAAAGCCTCCTAGGGTATTCAATTCGAAAAGTTTGAACTATGCTAATGTGTTCAAGTAACATCTCTAGATGTGCATGAAGGTTTCGGAATTTTTATTTTGCCCCCTGTGGTTCCAGTGGAACCACGTTTATCGTTAGAAAATCAGTTTTCATCGAAAGGCTCCTAGGGTATTTAATTCGAAACGTTTAAACTATGCTAATGTGTTCAGGTAACATCTCTAGATGTGCATGAAGGTTTCGGAATTTTGATTTTGCCCCTGGTGGTTCCAGTGGAACCACTTTTATCGTTAGAAAATCAGTTTTCATCAAAAGGCTCCTAGGGTATTTAATTCGAAATGCTTAAACTATGCTAATGTGTTCAGGTAACATCTCTAGATGTGCATGAAGGTTTCGGAATTTTGATTTTCCCCCCGGTGATTCCAGTGGAACCACTTTTATCGTTAGAAAATCAGTTTTCACGAAAGGCTCCTAGGGTATCTAATTGGAAATGCTTAAACTATGCTAATGTGTTCAGGTAGCAACTCTAGATGTGCATGAAGGTTTCGGAATTTTGATTCGGCCCCCAGTGTACCAGTGGAACCACTTTTATCGTTAGAAAATCAGTTTTCATCGAAAGGCTCCTAGGGTATTTAATTCGAAATGTTAAAACTATGCTAAGGTGTTCAGGTAACATCTCTAGATGTGCATGAAGGTTTCGGAATTTTGATTTGGCGCCAGGTGTTTCCAGTGGAACCACTTTTATCATTGGAAAATCAGTTTTCATCGAAAGTCTTCTAAGATGTTTAATTTGAATCGTATAAACTATGCTAATGTGTTCATGTAGCATCACTAGATGTGTATGAAGGTTTCGGAATTTTGATTTTGCCCCAGGTGGTTCCAGTGGAACCACTTTTATTGTTAGAAAATCAGTTTTCATCAAAAGGCTCTTAGGGTATTTAATTCGAAACTTTTAAACTATGCTAATGTGTTCAGGTAACATTTCTAGATCTGCATGAAGGTTTTGGAATTTTGATTTTGCCCCAGGTGGTTCCAGTGGAACCACTTTCATCGTTAGAAAATCAGTTTTCATCGAAAGGCTCCCTTGGTATTAATTCGAAATGTTAAGACTATGCTAAGGTGTTGCTGAGGAGATGCGGGGATACACCATTGTGTGCTTTGCACACAAATAACTCGATCTAGTTTAATTTTTGCCTCCGAAAAGGCAAAATGTAAAAAATTTCAGTTATTTAAGAAATGTTTCTGCATGTGTCATCTGCTATTCATATTCGGTAAAGGGTTAAGCTTTTACTGAGATTTGACATTATTATTACTTGAGTCTCAGCTTACCGCTTGCATTCAATAACAGTGGGTGGGTGTGTCTTGACAACAGTAGAGATGTAGAATTAATTTTGACCAGATATTCTGTTACATTTCTGCTCACTTTAGAAGCCTTGTGTATATCTCAAGTCCTGAGTCCTACACTGAAGTCTACAAGTAGAGCATCACCAGTTTACAAGTAGAGCATCACCAGTTTACTACATCAGATGAACACTTTTCTGAAAAATGTCAACCTAGTTTCTTTCCAGTTGTATTTATTTTTAATAATTTCATTGAGAATATTCATATTCAAAGCCATTGAATTGCAATTGAAAAGCAAGCAATTCATGTCTTGAAATTTGTGTGAGCCATTGTTAAAGACAAAATGAATGAAAATAAAATACACTCCCCATGTACACTAAGTATTACAAACCAATTACTCAAATAATGTGCTGATTAACTTTTCAATCTTATGAACAATAAAGTTTGACATTATTATTTGATCATTTTTGTAAGTACAGAACTGATAAATGTACATATGAGTGTTTGATGGGTAGTAAGTTATATTTCACACAGTTTGTGTATGTAAATAGTGAATGGGCTTTCTTTAAAAGGCATATAATTCTTGACAATTATCTTCTTAACCCACCCAGTATCTTTAACCCTCTGCACACTGATGTCGAAATTTCAGAGTTTAAATCTGCAAATGTTCCCATAATGCAGCTAGAAAGTTAACCAATTCAATCTTTTTTTGACAGAGCTCATTGAGCTCTGTCAAGCAAGATTGAATTAGTTGAAGTTTTTGTTGCATTATGGGAAATCTTACTGCTTGAAATTTTATTATTTGACATCATTCTGCATAGAGGAGGGGGGGGGGGGGGGGGGTGTCATAAAAAGATATTTTCTCGTTATAAAGATGCTAAGTCATTATAATGAGATGTTTTCTCATTATAATAAGATGTTAAGTTGTTGTAATGAAATGTTAAGTTGTTATAACAAGATGTTTTCTCATTTATTTATTGTTATAATGAGATGTTTACTTATTATAATGAAAAAGCATCTCATTATAATGAAAAAAATAAATTACTGTATGTCCTAAATGAACCACTCTACAAACAAAATATTTTTGCTTCAGTTTTCCATTCTACAAGTGTAAAGAAGTATCATTGAAGAGATTTCCAGGTGAAAAAATAGAGTGATGAAGCAGCTGGATGAGACAGTTTTTAATGACAAGGGAGATGCCCGAGGAACAAGAATTTTTTTTAATAGCCATAATTTAAAACATTTGTTAGGCCTAATAGTCATTGTGAAATTTGAGGACATTTGTTTTTCCTTTGATGAACACATGCATGATATATTTTCCAGATACTATTTAAACTTCTCTGGTAAATTCCACATTTTACTACAAGGCATCTTCTTGAGTGTTTGATTGTGATTTCTTTTTCAATTTTCAGTGGTATAGAATGTGCAGACTGTGTGATGGACAAAAAACAATTAGACAATATGACAGTGATCAAGGAACATGATACATCCGATCACACTGACCACTCTGAGCATGGGTCTGACTTTGGTAGGTAGAATAGTGGAACATTTTTACTGAATAGAAAACTGTCTTTTTTATGATGCTTTGGTGTAAATACATGTTACAACAACAGTTAGTTGATCTGCAAAAAAAGATAATATGGAGGTAACCTTTTCTCAAGATGCCCAAATTTCTACTTTGTAAGGCCTGGTTCATTTCCCGGATACCTTGGGTTTTCTTTTGCCAACAGCCATTTTTTCTTGTGCAAAATTGTTTGCTTGCAGAGCCAGAGTGTAAATAAATAAAATGAAGGTGTTTTAACTTCGTACATGCTGCTGGCGGATATTCCCATCCAGGGCAGGATTTCTCTTGCCGGTGAAATATGTATAATTTGGGCATATATTAACCAAAAGTTCCCCCTGTAAATTGCATGGATGTTTTCACCATTGATTCCTTGAGTTAAATTTAAATGAATTTTTCATCAAATCTAGATTTGGTGAAAAATATCTTGTAAATACTCAGAAGGTTAAGAGTTAATGAAGGTTGTGTTTTTAGCTCACCTAACTGCAAGTCTGTGTGAGCTATTGCCATCACTTGGCATCCGGCATCTGTGAACTTTTAGAAACTTGTCTTCTTCTTCTTCACAACCACAAAGCTAAATTCAAACATATATTGCACAGACCATCTATGGAGTATACCCTTTCTATTTTGTTCAAATGAATCGGCTGCCATCTTTGGGCTCTTGTTAATGCGCCAAGCCTAAAAATCTTTAAAAATCTTCTTCTCATGAACCACCCAAGAGAATGCCTTGATATTTGGTATGGAACATCCTTTGGTGTTGATATTAAAGTTTGTTCAAGGGAAGTTGGTAGGTCAATATTTGGGCTCTCTGTGAGAGCATATCCATTTGGGGTTTTAACAGAATAGCCCAATGAACTGGATACTTGTATTTCAGCACCAAACTGTTTTTCTTATCAACCTACCTTACAGTTGTTTACTACAGGCTTGCACTACAGTGGAAGACCCTTAATCGGAAAATATTCTCTCTATTTTGATCTTTCCCAAGAGATTTGGAAAAGAAAAGTGGTGCAAAAGCACCAAGAAAAAATAAGCCAAAACTGGGTCAAGTGCCATCGGCGCATACCCAGTGGGGGACGCTCTTCTCTTAGTACAAATCCATGACTTCCGGAACCAGTGCGCAAGGCAGTAACCAATGAATCATTCTTTTTTCGTCCGTCCATGTGGTAGGACGCCATTTTTTGTATACAGAAACAGTGATACTCGTTGATAATGGTTTCCTGTAAGTGGAATTATGGATCTGAGGATTGTATAATAACAGGACTGTTTTTTAGCTCAACTTTGACGAAGTCAAATTTGAGCTATTGTCATGGCCCGTCGTCCGTCGTCCATCTGTCCGTCCGTCCGTCTGTCCGTCTGTCTGTCTGGCCGTCTGTCCGTCTGTCCGTACGTCAACAATTGGCTATGGCTCGGGCTAGAGGTCGTATTTATGAACCGATCTTTACGAAACTTCTTGTGTACCTTTGTTATGACCCTGGGACGGGAACGAGTGTTTTTAGGTGTGGTCCGAAATTCAAGATGGCTGCCAGTGGCCATTTTGTACCGATGATGCAAAAATCAGTTTTTTGTACAGAACTTCTGTATGAAAGTTCTGATTTGAATAAAGTTTTGTATAAATGTTTAGTACCATGGGATACATCACATATAATACGGGTTTTTTTCTCGTGCGTAAATTATGCAAATTAGACTGACTTTGATTTATTTAGTGTTACTTTCAGAGCTGTAAGTGCCAAGCTGCTATGGCTCGGGCTAGAGGCCGTATTTATGAACCGATCTTTACGAAACTTCTTGGGTACCTTTGTTATGACCGTGGGACGAGAACGAGTGTTTTTGGGTGCGGTCCGAAATTCAAGATGGCTGCCAGCTGCCATTTTGTACCGACGATGCAGAAATCTGTTTTTTGTACAGAACTTCCATATGAAAGCTCTGATTTGAATAATTTTTTGTATGAATGTTTAGTACCATGGGATACATCACATATAATACGGGTTTTTTTCTCGTACGTAAATTGTGCAAATTAGACTAATTTTGATGTTTTTGGGGGTTACTTTCAACACTGTAAGTGCAAATGCCAATACGGCTCGGGCTAGAGGCCGTATTTATGAACCGATCTTTACGAAACTTCTTGGGTACCTTTGGTATCACCGTGGGATGAGAACGAGTGTTTTTGGGTCCGGTCCGAAATTCAAGATGGCCGATGGCAGCCATTTTGTACAAAATTAGGTGCAATCAGATTTTTGCACAGAACTTCCATATGAAAGCCCTGATTTGAATAATTTTTTTGTGTGAATGTTTAGTACCATGGGATGCATCACATATAATACAGGTTTTTTTCTCGTGCAGAAATTATGCAAATTAGATGAACTTTGATTTTTTCAGTGCGACTTACACACAGTAAGTACACATGTCAATACGGCTCAGACTAGAGTCTGTATTTATGAACTGATCTTCACGAAATGTCTTGGGTACCTTTGTTATCACCTTGGGACGAGAACGAGTGTTTCTGGGTGCGGTCTAAAATTCAAGATGGCTGCCAGTGGCCATTTTGTACCGAAATTAGGTCTAATCAGTTTTTTGTACACAACTTCTATACAGCTCAGACTAGAGGCCATATTTATGAACCAATCTTTACGAAACTTCTTGGGTACCTTTGTTATCACCGTGGGATGAGAGCGAGTGTTTTTGGGTGTGGTCCAAAATTCAAGATGGCCACCAGCAGCCATTTTGTACCGAAATTAGTGCAATCAGTCTTTTGTATAGAACTTCTGTATGAAAGTTCTGATTTGAATAAATTTTTTATGAATGTTTAGTAACATGGAATACATCACATATTGTAAGGGTTTTTTTTTTCGTGCAGAAATTATGCAAATTAGATGAACTTTGATTTATTCAGTGCAACTTACACAATGTATGCACACATGTCAATACGGCTCAGGGTAGAGGCTGTATTTATGAACCGATCTTCACAAAACTTCTTGGGTACCTTTGTTATCTCCTTGGGATGAGAATGAGTGTTTCTGGGTACGGTCCAAAATTCAAGATGGCTGCCAGTGGCCATTTTGTACCGAAATTAGGTCCAATCAGTTTTTTGTCACAAGTTCTATACAGCTCGTATTTATGAACTGATCTTCACAAAACTTCTTGAGTACTTTTGTTTTCACCTTGGGACAGGAACGAGTGTGTTTTGGGGTGCCTTTGTTATCACTGTGCTATGAGAACAAATATTTTGGGGTTCAGTCAGACCCACTCTGGGACTCAAAGATTTTTTCTAGTTCAGCATCTGACTGTCACCCACCTTTACAATACTTTACCTATACATTTGTTACAGGCAACGGTCAGTATTTATGTACAGACCGTTACAATACTTTATATGTACCTTTGTTATCAGGTCATTACCTAGATGTTTGTCATTGCTGTGTCACATACTATACATGTACATGTCTTTGTCTTGACAAGTTGAGCTACAGTGTCATTGACACTTTCATTTATTAGCTCAACTTTGACGAAGTCAAATTTGAGCTATTGTCATGGCCCGTCGTCCGTCTGTCCGTCCGTCCGTCCGTCTGGCCGTCTGTCCGTCTGTCCGTACGTCAACAATTGGCTATGGCTCGGGCTAGAGGTCGTATTTATGAACCGATCTTTACGAAACTTCTTGTGTACCTTTGTTATGACCCTGGGACGGGAACGAGTGTTTTTAGGTGTGGTCCGAAATTCAAGATGGCTGCCAGTGGCCATTTTGTACCGATGATGCAAAAATCAGTTTTTTGTACAGAACTTCTGTATGAAAGTTCTGATTTGAATAAAGTTTTGTATAAATGTTTAGTACCATGGGATACATCACATATAATATGGGTTTTTTTCTCGTGCGTAAATTATGCAAATTAGACTGACTTTGATTTATTTAGTGTTACTTTCAGAGCTGTAAGTGCCAAGCTGCTATGGCTCGGGCTAGAGGCCGTATTTATGAACCGATCTTTACGAAACTTCTTGGGTACCTTTGTTATGACCGTGGGACGAGAACGAGTGTTTTTGGGTGCGGTCCGAAATTCAAGATGGCTGCCAGCTGCCATTTTGTACCGACGATGCAGAAATCTGTTTTTTGTACAGAACTTCCATATGAAAGCTCTGATTTGAATAATTTTTTGTATGAATGTTTAGTACCATGGGATACATCACATATAATACGGGTTTTTTTCTCGTACGTAAATTGTGCAAATTAGACTAATTTTGATGTTTTTGGGGGTTACTTTCAACACTGTAAGTGCAAATGCCAATACGGCTCGGGCTAGAGGCCGTATTTATGAATCGATCTTTACGAAACTTCTTGGGTACCTTTGGTATCACCGTGGGACGAGAATGAGTGTTTTTGGGTCCGGTCCGAAATTCAAGATGGCCGATGGCAGCCATTTTGTACAAAATTAGGTGCAATCAGATTTTTGCACAGAACTTCCATATGAAAGCCCTGATTTGAATAATTTTTTTGTGTGAATGTTTAGTACCATGGGATGCATCACATATAATACAGGTTTTTTTCTCGTGCAGAAATTATGCAAATTAGATGAACTTTGATTTTTTCAGTGCGACTTACACACAGTAAGTACACATGTCAATACGGCTCAGACTAGAGTCTGTATTTATGAACTGATCTTCACGAAATGTCTTGGGTACCTTTGTTATCACCTTGGGACGAGAACGAGTGTTTCTGGGTGCGGTCTAAAATTCAAGATGGCTGCCAGTGGCCATTTTGTACCGAAATTAGGTCTAATCAGTTTTTTGTACACAACTTCTATACAGCTCAGACTAGAGGCCATATTTATGAACCAATCTTTACGAAACTTCTTGGGTACCTTTGTTATCACCGTGGGATGAGAGCGAGTGTTTTTGGGTGTGGTCCAAAATTCAAGATGGCCACCAGCAGCCATTTTGTACCAAAATTAGTGCAATCAGTCTTTTGTATAGAACTTCTGTATGAAAGTTCTGATTTTAATAAATTTTTTATGAATGTTTAGTAACATGGAATACATCACATATTGTAAGGGGTTTTTTTTTTCGTGCAGAAATTATGCAAATTAGATGAACTTTGATTTATTCAGTGCAACTTACACAATGTATGCACACATGTCAATACGGCTCAGGGTAGAGGCTGTATTTATGAACCGATCTTCACAAAACTTCTTGGGTACCTTTGTTATCTCCTTGGGATGAGAATGAGTGTTTCTGGGTACGGTCCAAAATTCAAGATGGCTGCCAGTGGCCATTTTGTACCTCCTGACATGACCACGTCTGGTGAGAGTTATACCCCCTCCGTGGGAGATGTGCAGTTTTCAACCATGGTGGATATTGCGGGAGCTGTTGAGTTGTCTGGTGAAGAGATGCCTGGTCCCTCTCCAGTCGACATCTGAGGCTGTCACTAGGGTTGTGACTCCTCCTTTGGAGGCCGAGCTCGGTTGCTCTCCCCTTTTCCACCAGTTTCAACAGATCCCGTCGTATCTGCTGCTACTGCTGTTCCATCTGCAACGTCATCGGTCACTGTTTCAGATGGCCTCTGCTTATCCCTGCAGGGGTATGCAGCGGTGCCTGGTAGTGTGGATGTTGGGTATTGGCCTCAGCCTTCCCTGACTTCAACTCAGCAAAGTCGGAAGTGGCTGCCAACCGAACCCCCTGCTGTGGCCTCTCCCCCATTGAGCACAGCAGTTTTATCCCTCCAGAGGTGTCTGGTAGTGTAGACGTGGGGTATCAGCCTCAGCCTTCCCAGACTTCAACTCGGCAAAGTCGGAAGTGGCTGCCGACCGAAGTCCCTGCTGTGGCCTCTCAGCCATTGAGCACAGCAGTTTTATCCTGCAGGGATCTGCAGAGATGTCTGGTAGTGTAGACATGGGGTATCGGCCTCAGCCTTCCCTGACTTCAACCTAGCGAAGTCGGAAGGGGCTGCCGGCCGAACCCTCTACTGTGGTCTCTCAGCCTTCGAGCACCGCAGTTTTCTCATTGGATTCAGATGAACTCCGTAGCATTTCCATCCACGCACTCTGGTCCCATGGCAAGTTTTGCAGGACCAACGCCTTTTGTGCAGTCTGGACCTTCTGTCCCTCAGAGGTCCGTGGCAACTCTCCTGAGTTTCCGCTCTGTAGATCGTCGGGGTATGTCATACCCCTATTCACATCTGCCTTCAGATGTTTTGGCTGCAGCCTGTCGCTCTGCGTTGAGTGTATTTGAAGATCATGACGCTTCGCTGGTTAAAAGGGTCAGGAGTCAAGCCACTTTGCGGGTTCGTTCCCACATTGAACCGGCCGACACGGTCAGTGAGCTTAGGGAGGCCCTCTCCTTGCTCACTCAGGTTCTATCATAGAGCCTCTTCCATTGCTTCTAGCGAGGCTACGAGTGGTTTCTGGGCGCCCCCTGTGGTGCCGCCTCCCGGGATTGGAAACAGGCCGCTTTCTGATCCCCCTGGTGTGCTGGTTTGCCCATGATGGGCTATGTGTCTTCCGACTCAGGGGATGAGTCCGATATACCTGATGTCGAGAACCAACAGTCTTCTGACTTGGGGGCAGCTCTTGACTTTGTGTTTGGGTTTCTTCCTGATCTCAAATCTCAAACCATCAAACCAGTCAACAGTGTCAGCCTGGCCGCGATCATCGGTCATGCACCTTCAGCCTGTGGAGCAACCTGCTTCTGGGGGCCTTCGACTGTGCCTGTCGGTACAGGTGTTTGAAGCGTTTACAGCTTTGGACTCTCAGCTGAGTTCCAAGGCTATGAAGACATCGTTCTTCACCAGGGTTGACACTTTTTGCCTCCGGCACGTTATTGTTCCTATGATTCCGCCAATCCGTCAATCTGCCAGACTTTGATGGTCTTGGTTCAGGACTCCCAACTCCCAAGTCGGCCGTTATTCATATGGAGACTTTGGAGTCCGTGTTGGGCTTATTGAGAGAGATGCTGGAATGCTTTCGCTCTCAGATCACGTCGTCTCTGCTTTGCTGCTTATCTGCCCCCAGATAAGATTGACGATGTACAGGCTCTTTTGTGTGTGCTGTCCAAGGCGCTCATGCATCTTACTCACACACATGCCTGTAACACGGCTAACTTGAAATTAGTTTGCAGGGACGCTGTGCTGGACACATTGTCAAGCCATTCTGCTTCAGTTACCGGAGTCTCTTCCTAGTCACCTTCTCCCATGACGGATGTTCAGTGGATTATGCAGGGAGTTCCCTTGGACTTCCCCACGTCTAATCGTGCTCTGACGGCAGTCGCCAGCGATCTCGGATCGGGTGTGACGTTGGATCCTTTAGGTCTTTCCCTTCACGGGCATGGGACCAGGATCAAGCAGCTCTTCACGTCAACCAGAAGCAGCTTCTTGCTCTTCTTCTGAGTTTCCGGCAGTGGATTCCCCACCTTTCGAATCACCAGATCCTTCTGTTGACCGACAATTCGACAGTAGTTGCTTACATTCGGAACCAGGGAGGCATGCACTCTGTTCCCATGTACGAATTGGTTCGGGATCTTCCTCTGCTTGCTCAGGATGTCAATGCTGTAGTGGTGGTTCGTCACATTCCCAGTCATCTGAACGTCCTAGCCGATTCCCTGTCCCGACGGGGCAGGTTCATGTCCACCGAGTGGATGCTCCACATGGCGTTGTTCCAGTCGCTTTACGATCTATGGGGTCATCCCCACATCGATCTCTTTGCGACTTGTTGGAACCATCAGGTGGACACTTTTGTGTCACCGTGTCCAGATGCTCTGGCTTTCACCATGGATGCTCTGTCACTCTATTGGAACAGTCTTGTCAGCTACGCCTTCCTGCCGGTTCCGATTCGGCCTCAGGTTTTAACCAAGGTATGAACCTGCAGTTGTTGAATTATTTTGATCGCACCCCTGTCGCCTCAGTGGTGTGGATCAATCTGCTACGCTCTCTGTTGGCAGCGGTTCCAGCACATCTCCCTCTACATCGCGACCTTCTTTGCCAAGGTCACCCGAGGAGGTTTCACGTCGACCCGACTTCGTTGTGCCTTCGCACATATCTTTTGTCAGGTCCTGTCTCCTCCATAGAGGTTTTCGAGACGAGCAGTGGAGTTGCTTTTCTTCTTCAAGGAGGCACTCCACTGGCTTAGCCTATGCGGCTAAGTGAAAGGTCTTCTATCGATGGTGTGTGGATCACTCTGTTGATTATGCCAATCCTTTGATCACATAGATTGCAGAGTTTCTGGTATATCTGGTATATCTGTTTGATTCTCAGGGTCTCCAGCCTGTTACCATCAAAGGGGACAGGCCCATGCTTCGGAGACCTTTTTCGTATGTGGGAGAGCGTCGTATCGGCCATATTCCATACCTCTCCAGGCTTGTTTGGCACTTTTCCTTGAAAAGGCCTAGGACTTTGCAGCTTACCCCAAGAGATGGAATCTTTCTTGGGTGCTGCTCTGCTTGGGGGGGGGGGGGGGGTGGATATGTGTTTTCTCACATACAAGATGGCTTTTCTGATGGCTTTTGCCTCAGCCAGACGGGTTAGTGAGCTTCACGCCCTCTCGGTTGACACGGCCTTTTTCAGGTGCTCTCCCAAACTGTTATGTTGACCACTGATTGCTCCTTTCTAGCCAAGAATCAGATACCAGAAACTACTCCGCCTCCTATTTGTATTGGGGCTCTTCCTTCTGTTGAGGGTAAACACCATTTGCTCTGTCCGGTTCGTGCAATTCACTTTTATCTCAATCGGACGCTGTTCATTAGGAAGGGACAGGAATGATTTTTCTGTCTCTTATTCCTGGTCAACAGAAGATCTCTCCTCAGTCTATTTTCCAATGGATTTGTCTTGCTATTCGTGCTGCTTACGCACGTCTTGCGACTGGCGATTGTATTACCAATCGTATTTCTGCCCATGATGTGCATGCATTGTCTACCTCTTGGGGCTTATACTAACTCTGTCATGTTGTCGGATGTTATGCTGGCAGCCAACTGGAGAAATGCTACTTTCTCCACTTATCTGCAACAGTTGCAGGAGCAGGCAGAGGACCTTTGTACTACTGGCCCTCTTTCTTCTGCTCAGGCTGTTGTCTACCACAGCCATTGGGCTTCTTACAAGGTCAGTCCAGCTCTGTGCTGTTACTGCCCTTTCTGTCTGTGCGTCATGCAGAACCATACGCCTCATCTCTCATTGATTTTACTAATGTTTGTGATGCTATGGTTTGATAGGCCTAGGGACCTCTTCCTCTGTCCACGGTTCCAGTGCAATTGGGTTATGTGTGGATTGGTTATGTGATTCCCTCCATCCTATTGTCTATTCAGCCTGTAGTAAACAATTGTAAGGTAGGTTGATAAAAAATTTAAATTTTATAGTAAATTTCCTTTCTTATTATACCTATCACAATTGTTTACATGGAGGCCCTCCCGTCTTCTTATTCGGGTAAGAATCCTTCCTCCCCGCTGATCACATAACTCCTATGTTGGCAGACTCAAAAGAATGATTCATTGGTTACTGCCTTGTGCACTGGTTCCAGAAGTTGTGGATTTGTACTTAGAGAAGAGCGTCCCCTACTGGGTGTGTGCCGATGGCGCCCAACCCAGTTTTAGCTTATTTTTTCTTGGTGCTTTTGCACCATTTTCTTTCCCAAATCTTTTGGGAAAGATCAAAGTAGAAAGTATATTTTCCGAGTTAGGGTCTTCCACTGTAGTACAAGCCTGTAGTAAACAATTGCGGAAGGTATATAATAAGAAAGGAAATTTACTATAAAATTTAAATATCATACTATCAATATAAATTTGATCACGTCACCATTGTTGAAAATAGTATCAGTTTTAAGCCTAGTGGAGCTCACTTAATTGGATATTTCTGTATTGGGACAACCATGTTTCCTTGCATATAATTTCCAAACCATTTGTGATACCTTCAATACAAATTTGACGTGTTTATTGTATAGGTCAAAGAGTAAATTTTTGTTAATCGAATAAAATGTTTTATATATTATTGAAGATCTCTGATGAGCATTGAATTTTGCCTCTGGACATCCATATAACCATGAGCTCTTTCAAACCGGATTTAATGGAGCTCAGTTTATCACTACAATGTAAGAAAATGACAACATTCCTACTAATTGAATACTCCTGTTAATTGAATATTGTTCATTGGCAACATGACTATTCAAATATCAGGGTTTTACTGTATTTAACTTATTATATATCTTGTTTGGCAGGGCTTCAAGAGCTCTTTCAAATGAGATAAAATACAGTTCTTAAACAATTTTCAAAAAGTACATTGACAAAGGGGTTATGGGTAATAGAGTTTTTTAGCTCACCTGAGCGAAGCTCAAGGGGAGCTTAACTAATCACTTTCTGTCCGTCGTCCGTCCGGCGTTAACTTTACATTATCGACTTCTCCTCCTAAACCACTAGCCCAATTTTATTCAAATGTTGGCTAAATGTTTATTACCTAATGCCAATTCAGATTTGTTCAAATGAAGTTGCCCCTCCTCCTGGGTGGTGCCACACCCCCAAGGGGCACCAAAATCTTTGTAAATCTTCTTCTCATGAACCAGCAGTAGCAGAGACTTGATATTTGGTGTGCAGCTTCCTTTTGAGGTGTAGACTCAGATTTGTTCAAGAGAAGTTTGTGGGGCTATACTTGACGTTGTTATGAGAGGGGCAAAATTTTTTGCCCCGCCCAAAATTTCTATTTTCCAAACCAAGAGGCTGATTTGAACCAAATTTTATGTGAGGGCTTATTGGGTCATGAGTACTTGATTTATGCAAAAAAAAATTTTCCCGCAGCCCCGTGGGAACCGCAGGAGCTAAAAATAGAAAAAATTTAAAACACCCATATCTCCAAAACTGCACGGCACTGAGAATTTTTATTTGGTGTGCAGCTTCCTTAGGACCAACAGAAAGGATTGGTAAAAAAAAATTGCCATCAGTTTTATCATAGGGTACAGTTTCGGGACTTTGAAAAAGTGCTGAGTCAGCACTTTTTAACACTGTAGGCAATGGGAAAAACATTAAAAAATCTTCTTCTCCAGATCCAGCAGGCAGAATCTTTTGATATTTGGTATGCAACATTGTAGGGTGGATCTGATTCAAGTTTGTTCAAATCGGCCCCCTGGGTTCATATTTGGGCTCAGTATAGGAGCCCGATTTCGAACTTAGTGCATTTCAGGCAAATTTCTTAAAAAATCTTCTTCTCCAGATCCAGCAGGCAGAATCTTTTGATATTTGGTATGCAACATTGTGGGGTGGATCTGATTCAAGTTTGTCCAAATCGGCCCCCTGGGTTTATATTTGGGTTCAGTATAGGAGCCCAAATTTGAACTTACTGCATTTCAGGCAAATTTCTTTGAAAATCTTCTTCTCCAGATCCAGCAGGCAGAATCTTTTGATATTTGGTATGCAACATTGTAGGGTAGATCTGATTCAAGTTTGTTCAAATCGGCTCCCTAGATTCATATTTGGGCTCACTATAGGAGTTCGAATTCGAATTTAGTGCATTTCAGGCAAATTTCTTCAAAAATCTTCTTCTCCAGATCCAGCAGGCAGAATCTTTTGATATTTGGTATGCAATGTTGCGGGGTAGATCTGATTCAAGTTTGTTCAAATCGGCCCCCTGGATACATATTTGGGCTTACTATAGAAGCCCGAATTCGAACTTAGTGCATTTCAGGCAAATTTCTTAAAAAATCTTCTTCTCCAGATCCAGCAGGCAGAATCTTTTCATATTTGGTAAGCAACATTGTGGGGTGGATCTGATTCAAGATTGTTCAAATCGTCCCCTGGGTTAATATTTGGGCTCAGTATAGGAGCCCGATTTCGAACTTAGTGCATTTCAGGCAAATTTCTTAAAAAATCTTCTTCTCCAGATCCAGCAGGCAGAATCTTTTGATATTTGGTATGCAACATTGTAGGGTGGATCTGATTCAAGTTTGTTCAAATCGGCCCCCTGGGTTCATATTTGGGCTCAGTATAGGAGCCCGATTTCGAACTTAGTGCATTTAGGCAAATTTCTTAAAAAATCTTCTTCTCCAGATCCAGAAGGCAGAATCTTTTGATATTTGGTATGCAACATTGTGGGGTGGATCTGATTCAAGTTTGTTCAAATCGGCTTCCTAGATTCATATTTGGGCTCACTATAGAAGCTCGAATTTGAACTTAGTGCATTTCAGGCAAATTTCTTAAAAAATCTTCTTCTCCAGATCCAGCTTCAGAATCTTTTCATATTTGGTAAGCAACATTGTGGGGTGGATCTGATTCAAGTTTGTTCAAATCGGCCCCCTGGGTTTATATTTGGGCTCCGTATAGGAGCCCAAATTTTAACTTAGTGCGTTTCAGGCATATTTCTTAAAAAATCTTCTTCTCCAGATCCAGCAGGCAGAATCTTTTGATATTTGGTATGCAACATTGTAGGGTGGATCTGATTGTGATTCATGAACGTATTTATTTGTAAAGTTGATAGAATCTTAGACAAAATTTGCAGAAAAGATCTACTATAGAAGGGGTGGTATCCAGGGTGAACCGTTTACCCAAATCTAGCAGTACTAATGCATTATTCACACAAATCTTCGTTCAAATTTTATGACCCCTCATTGGAACACACGCATTCAGCTCATTCCAACAAAGGTCATATGCCATGTTTTCGAGACAAAGGAATAAAAATTTTAGTTATTCATGAAATTTTTAGGCAACTGTTGTCTGTTATTCACATTGCTTCATGAAATTTCAGTACTTTTAGAAGTTACTTCAGTAATCAAGGGTTAATTCCCCTTAATTAAATGTCGCCTCTAAAAAACAACCACTTTGCATATCTTACCTTTTTACCAGCATAACTGCCAAAACTTGTCAGCATTCTTCGCAAAAATCGCTATTCAAATTTTAATTTTTGTCTCTTAAACATACATGTACTTATCGCTTGTAAATACCCCATTGGAATGAGCTTTTTGAGCTCATTCCAATGAGAGGTCGCACACCATGCTTTTTGAGTCAAAAAAGCAATTTTTTTAGTTATTCCAGAATTTCGTACGTAAAACACAGCTTTATGACTTCACATTAAAATGAGCTCTCTAAGCTTGTTCCAATCAACATTCACGCACTATGTCTTTCACACAAAAAATAAAATTTTCCATTTATTCAGGAATTTTGTTTGCAAGAACACTCTTACCCCCCCCCCCCCCCCCCACAAACACACACACACAAACACACACACACACACACAAACACAGACACACACATCTAAAAGTTGGTCAGCAAAAAAACAGTTACTTCAATTTTTAAATGCATTATAGGAACAACTTGCCTAATCAAATTTAAATACTTTTGCATCATTCTGTATCTAGAACAAACCATTTACCATATCTTTATGCAAAATTCTCCAGCATCATTCACAAAAAAACACCATTATTTATATATTCACATTTCTGTCTCAAAAATATACCTGATCTTCCCATACCCCTATTGGAATAAGCTGTTTGAGCTTGTTCCAATGATGATAAAAAAAAATAAAATTTGTGAAAATTTTTGTTTTCTTGCATGCAAATATATACATGTAGCACATGGAAGATATCCACAGTTGGGGAGAGATGTCCAAGGCTATCTCTTCACATTCCTTGTTTGTGCTTCATGCTAAACCAGTTTGTCTGCAGAGATAAATTTGCTTTATTAAAAATCATTGGAGATTGGCCACACACCAATGATTTTAAATAAAACTAATTTTAGGTAACAAATGTTGAACTTCAAACAAAATCTATCACTCAACCAGTTAATGTTGATGAGGCATGACATGGTGAAGGTGACCTAAAATACTTCTTAGAGTCACTTTGTCAGGTGAGCGATTAAGGCCACGTGGGGCCTCTTGTCTGTTAAGTTGTGTATTTTTTTCTCAATGATTATTTGTTTATTCAACTAACAGGTTTCTGTTGGAATAGATGGTTCTGAATTCATTCCAGGGATGAGTCACATGATATGGGTTTGTCGATATTTTTTTAACACTACTTTCTTTTTAACTGCTCAATTTGTAAATTATGTAGGCAAATGTTGCCGATTCATTAGGTAAAGGTTTAATCAGGGGTCTTACTAAAAGCTGTATTCATGTAGCTTGGAATAGTCTAAAACAAATGTCTAAAAGATTCTCGAAAATGGCTTGATAGGTTCCTTGAAAAACCTTGAATTAAACTCATCCTTGACAGGTCTTATATTTCGATGAGAATCGATTGATGCAATGATTCACGCAGCAAAACCAATGAGAATCCGTATAGATTCTCGCTGCACCTCTGCTAGGATTTGCATGAAAAGAGTCAATTTAACCCTTTACCTTACATAATGGCAGCAAATTAACCAATACAAAGCTAATATGACCTGAAATATACTGACACTTTGTTAATAACATAGTACAAATATGGCTGTCATTGGAACCGGCTCAATGAGCCGGTTCCAATGACATCCTTATTTGTAAGGTTTTACTGGTAAAATATTGTTCATTTTTTTTTAAATTAACAAAATCAGTTTGTTTTAAAAAATTAAAAAGCTGTGTTGGGTAAAGGGGTAACATTTTTTATTAGTATACTTCAGGGATTCAACTATGATGGCCTCATAGGATCCTGATACACTCCTAGCAGGTATGGATTCTCACGCCCATTTTTGCAAGAATTCAAATGGTTTCTCCCGAATTTAGATGAAATACAAGCCCTGCTTGAGACGATGAACCTCAAATATTTAATTCCACTCATATGGTAAAAAATATATTAATGCTCTATATTTGTTCTCTATTTATACAAGATTGTTCTTATGTTGCAGGTCATGGTAATGATAAGGATCGTGACGATGAATCCCCAAGGCAAAGCACACCTGAAAACAGTGATCATAATACTGATCATACTGATATTTTGAACTATTCCTCAACAAATAATAAGTCTTCTGTCAGAGATGATACAGACCTAGAAAATTCATTCAGTGTACATTCCGAGTCTTTGGAGGATTGTGATGTCTTCCATAACTGTGTAGAAAACTCTCAAAATATTTGTTCAAGAAATGATGCCAAAAACTCCAGAAGAAAAACAGATAAACCAAGAAAACGTAAAAGAGATCAGGATCTTGAATGTAGTGTTTCTGAGTTGTCATCTTTAAAATCAAATGCCAAACAATCTCGACTGAAAAATCACTGTTTGGATTATGATGGGTTAAATTCATCTGACTTGCATAATAACCGATCTCAGAACAATACGATAGACAAGTCTTGTGCTCTGACAAGTTCCAGTGATAGTTTAAGACAGTCAAGTGGACCAGAGGACCTTTCTCTGAAACTTGTCTCCTCCTCAACAACATCTTTGTCTCAGTCACCTGACTCACCATCTACAAGCAAGGCAGAGATGATGAGAATCATTGGCCAAGATCAGCAGGTATATTCAGACATTGTGGGAATAAGTTCAGTGAAGGAACTAGAGGAGGCCATGAATAAACACCTTCCAGTAGGTGCAGGGGAATGCTTAACAAAGTCCATTGATGCCATTGGAAAAGACTTTACAGGTATTTTTCAAAGACAGAAGTCTGCCATTCAATGGGTGGGATCTCAACAAACCAGTGAAACGACTGCTGAAACCTTGCCAGCATCAAATTTTCTCAGAAATTTGCATGCGTATCGTGAGTCTGTTATTCGGACCAATACCCGTCCACAATATTATAATGACATGTCTGTAAATATGCTGACCCCTCCTGAAAACCATGATACTTGTAAAGAACCAGTGTGGCAGAGTACTCAAGCTGTTAGCATGACACCCAGTAACATTCGGTCTGTACCTACCATTTCACCTTATACAGTGACTCCAGTATCTGTCTCAACTGGGATGAATTGCGTTGACTCATTCAGGATGACACCACCTTCATCTGTATCACCTCATGACAAAATTCATTCTCCATTTGAAGATGGTGCATGTGGTAATCGTACTTCACCAATGTGTGACATAAACGAAAGAAGTAGCAAAAGCAGTCTGTACTCAGCTATCACTCAAGAGAGTCATCCTATGAAACACTATCAGACAGTGTATCCACCTGTGGGTTTGGAAATTCCTCAGTACCCATATAGGGCAGCAAATCTTTCTTCATTTGATTCAAGCACGCCTGCTAGCTTATGGGCTTACACTTCACCATATAGTACCTAATAGTCATAATCTTTATTTTTAGTCAAAATTATGCTGAAACTTGCCTGCGGAAATTGTGCATGTAGTGACAAGGAGTTTTTATCAAATTTCTTTCTCTCTTAACCCTTTATTACATGCCTGTTCTATGTAATCCCCATCTACAGCAACACTAAACCAAGCGAAAAATGAAAATCTATTCCGCATGACGGAAATTGTTGATGCACTATTTTTAAATAGAAGGGAAATTTCACTTTTTTTTTTTACAAATCGTGCAACTCACTTATAATTTGAATTGCTAACGATAGCTGAAAATCATCCCCTGAGTTCCAATGCATAATGCATTCTGTGTGCCATAGAACACATTGGAACTCGGGGGACGAAATAGTAACACAGGCGCCCCTCACAAATTTGGTTGGCGATAAAATGTGTTCTTTTTGTTGATAATGTTGTCAAATGAATTGCTGAGTATCCTTCTAATAACTGTTTTTATAGACGTGAAAGCATGTAATAAACACAGAATGACACACATTGTGAATGGGTTAATCGATATGTCACTTGTGCCATCGTGGAAGGATAAAACTTGTGGCCTTCGGCCTCTCGTTCTATCCTTTCACACTGGCACACGAGTGTGTCGTTCTGTGTATTTACCTAACAAATTGGTTCCATTTACATGCATAATATGCAAATTCAGCAGTAGTTGAAAAGAATATTCTTTTTCAAAAAAATTTCAACAGAACCATTTCATGTGACCTCTCATTGGAATGAGCTCATCTAGCTCTTTCCAATGAAAGGTCACATGATGCGGTTTTGTTAAAATTTGTTGAAAAAAATCCCCCCAAAAATATTTAAAATAATAAATTTTAATATCTTTTGCATTGGGTAAAGGGGTAATGTTCCAAAAGAGAAAGAAATTAAATAAGAGAAATCCTCAGGTGTGCCATTGTTGGAAGTCCTGATGTCAGCATACTCTGCTGGAAGTAACTTTCTGGGCTATTTTGATTTTATCTTTTTCACTTTTTTATATTTTGCTGTAGAATCTGATGAGTTCCTGATAATAATGTAACATTTCAGCTGTCTCATTGTTGCTTTAATTTTGAATGATCATTAAAAAATTGAGGATTTCTGTCAAATGATTAGCATTAATAGTAGCCTATTGGTTTCCATAGGTTGAAATGTAGTAATTATGGGAAAGAGTCCACTGGTATTTTCCAAGAAGATGTAACCACACATTTTTGTGCCAAAATCTTGTTTTATTGAGTAATCAGCTGGTAAGAGGAGTGTTACCACTGAGCACTTCCCAGAAGAGCCTTTGTGCAAGTTTCTTTAATATTACTGTGTTTTCTACTCCATTGCATGTTGGTTAATAGAATAACCTTGTTAATTACATATAATTGTCAGACACCAAACCATTTACTTAACGTAAAAATTTGCTCACTTGTCTGAGTTGTTACAGTTTATGGGAGAGAGCCAGCAGGCACTCTCCAATAAATTGTAACAAAACAGACCTATAGAGACGTAATGTCACTTCAAAGATAATTTGAAGCACATCCACAGAATATGGAGCCTTTAAGTTGAAGCATCTGCACTTCAGAATAAAGCCCAAATATAGGCTTCCAGCACTCAACCAGTTAATTGCATATGAGTAATAGAATTAATACTTGAAAGCTGAACGAAAAATGTTAAAACTGTTGTGATGTATTGGAAATTTACACAAGTTATCCACACAATTCTGCATTGTGCATCTTTTTGGCCTTAGTACTCCATAGTGAGTATTTCATTTATTATGTTTTGTTTGACAGGGCTCTTTGAGTTCAATCGAATAAGATGCAATGGCTTAAATATTGAATTTTTTACCAGAGTCGAGGGAATTGTCTAGATATTGGTTAAGTGAACATATCTGGTAACTAGTACTAACTACACTGGAGTTCAGTGCACTTAATTAGATATCTCTTAACTGAATAACCCTGTTAATTGAATATAATTTCCCAACACAAAACCTTTTACCATACTTCCAGTACAAATTTGAACTGTTAATTGAACAAAGGTAATAGAGTAAACTCCTGTTAATTGAATAAAAAATCTTGTAACCTGTCAAGAAATTACCCTGACACTTCCTGGGCAGTTTTCCTTTTGTTTATAGGCCTATTTGGCCTCAGTACATCCAATACAGGCATTTAATCTATTATATCTTGTTTGTTTCTGGAGTTCTGTCAAACAAGATATAATAGAATAAATGCTAAGTTTATCTCTAAAATACAGGAAAGTGATGCAATTCCTGTTAATTGAATACTTCTGTTAATTGAATTATTTTCATTAGCAAAGTGGCTATTCAATTAACAGGTTGCACTGTACCTATTAGTCACTTGCAAATCAAAGTACTTTACCTAACACAAATAGAAGGCAACACTTTGCCATAAATAATTCTTGAACAACTAATATTTTTTGCCTCAAGAGATGTAGCTTATGATCCCTCATTGGAATGAGCTCAATCAGCTTGGTCCAATGAGGTATTATGAGCTATGTTTTTAAGGAAAAATTTGTAACAATAATACAGTTTGAATGGAGAATTTTGAGGAAAGAGCTGGCCAGTTATTTCCATTATGCTAGTTGATAGATTAATTAACAGGGAGGGAACCCAGCAAAATGAAACAATGCTTGCTTACTATGGTAAACAAGCTCTATTTTACTGGTAAAATGGGACCTGGTCGCCAATGCCTGGGGTGAAAGTCCTCTAATATGGGCAACATGGGTATAAATGATTGGTTGGACTTGACTTCATATCCATGATGCAGTCACGATTAGCCATTGTGCAAAATATGAGACTAAGCTTAAACACCAATAAATAGATAAATAATATAACAGGGTTAGGCCCCACAAAGTAGATCTTCTGTTTCTCAGGCCATTATTTGTAAAATTGCATGCGGGCGAGCATTTTTTTATTTTATTTTTTATTTCTGTAATTATTTCTTTGCCATCAAAAGTTTATATCTTGGCTTATGTTTTAGGCCTCATAATCTACAGAATAGCATGGGAGGTGGTGTATTTTGCTCCTTGAGAGCAAGAAGGCTTTGCAATGCTTTAGCATTGCAAAGCCATCTTGCACTCAAGGGACTAATTTATCAATTTTTTTAACTTTGGTAAAATATCAGACATAAACCATTTAATTTTGATTTTTTTTAAAGTTTCCATTGGTTATAAAAAGAGAGCATGCGGCAGCCAAAAGGACCATGCGGGAGGGCCTGAGAAACAGATTTTTATTTTTTTAGGCCTTATACAGATTGACAAATTATATAGGAAACATGAGTATCTTATCTATCAATAATTTGGTTTATCTTAAAACAAGGTTATATTCTCTCCAAAAGTAAAAACATCTAGTTTGAATACAAATCTGTATTGGGGGAAGCAACAGTCCATACACCTGCAAACTTTGGAAGGGAGATTTTCAAAACTCTACTTGCACACAATTAATCAAAATGCTTAAATTTGTACACATGTTGTGGTCATACTAAGTAAGTCAAAAAAGCTAACTGATTTAATTTATTCAAGCACACTCACAGACCAGTTGTTTTACTTCAACTGAAACGGAAATGCCATTGACAGTGACATTGTGTTTAAACCATGTGAATATATTTCCTTGGATTGGCAAATCACTTATTATCATGGTTTGCAAACAATAAAATAGTTCCTTGTTTACATGAAAAGAGGGAAACTTTTTAGGATCGATATTATAAGATAAACTTGCATTGATTGTTATTACCTGTAGAGGGGATTTCCAAGATGGTATACTGCAGTGTCGACCTCATCAATGGGACATATATTGACATGTCACTGTATGCCTAGAGACAAAATCATCACTTCAAAACATAATTTCGGAACACACATGGCGGTAATAATCTGTATTATCACATAATTACCACTCATACTACTTTGTCTTCTTTATTTTAAAAAATCAATGTCTGTTATCTGTAGGGTCCTGCGAAGCTTCGAGATTCAATTTGAATTCAAATCTTTGATACGATGATTCGATTCTGTTTGAATCCATTATGGATTCGACTTTTTTAATCCTCCCAATGAGTTTTAACTTACTCATCGAGAGGAAATTGTAACATCATTGTTCCTGTGTATTTCCCCTGCGAAGTCGGCAAATTGCCATTGCAATGTGTATCACCTGGTTTAAGGCTAGATTAGTTTTGTTGGTATGAATTTGTTATTTAAAATCAGTTTTATTAGAAATAATTGGAGAGTGCCTACAGGCACGCTTCAATAATTTGTGAAAAAAACAGCTTTATATAAATAAAATATTATTTGCCTTTGACTGAATATAGCCTGTTTCAAGTCAAGTGCCATAAAAGTCAATAGAGTTACTCCTCATTAACAGGCGAAGGAAGGGGTGTTTATTGTCACTCTTCAATTGTGCTGATGTCGAATGAAATCACAATGGACAATGCTGAATACCTCTTAATTAGCTCTGCCTTTGAACCCGAGGTTATGTCAAAGTACTGACTTTCCCCTCACAGTTAAGAATTTTATATATCCATTTTGTCTTTCATTCTTCCCCTTCCCCTATGATAGAGCAAAAAGCTGAAATACTTCGATCACTCTGATGTCTGTTTGTTTCTTCATCGAGTGATGCAATTTGGATATACAGCGCAGAGAAATTCCTGCAGAAACGGATTCGATTCGCATTTGATTCGGATTCAGATCTTTTGCAAGATTTGATTCGGTATTCGATTCAAGCCAAAAATGAGAATTCACAGGGCTCTAGAACTTATCTGGTAATGCACTGTGATATCGTCGCCTCAGTGCGAGAATGTCCCCTATGGGACATAGGACAATCTAGCACTCAGGTGACGATATGACAAAAATTGACAATTTTTAATATTCTTCAGTTTTTACCTTTGAAACATAGCTTATGTGCTCTCATTGGAACAAGCTTGTGAGATTCATTCCTATCAGGGGTCATAAACCTTGTATTTTAGACAAAAATTAAAATATTCAGTTGTAAAAAAAAAATTTTGTGCAAGTGTCATCTGCTAGTCATGTTAGGGGAATGGTAAAATGGAAATTAAAGGTGGTTTGTTTTTTGCACACCATCTTTTACAGTTTAGGCTGATTTGTTAATGGTCATTTGATTTTTTTTCTTTGCTTAATCAAAATCCTCAGAGAGTGCAAGTAATAAATAACAAAATATCTGTGAGCTAAGCAGTTATCAGAAAGACTTGCACTGTCTCGGGTCCATGACTTTATGACATTGATGATGGGGACATGATTTCATTGATCAGTGGGCCAGCTTCTGATTTAAAGGTTGTGATCTTGAATTTAGCTAGAGGTACTTTGTATTGTGTCTTTCGGCAAGAAACTTAACTCTAGAGTAAGCACAGTGGTGCATTGTACAAAAGCATAATTATGGCATGTTGATGGTACATTATCTCACGCCTTTAGATTTGTTTAACTGGTTGAGTACTGGAAGCCACCATGAGGGCTCTACTGAAAAGTGCTGAAAGCCACTATAGTCACTTTACACTGTTTGCACTATGTTATTGGCTCAGTAGTGGAAGAAAAATATTATTATAAAAAAAATGTTGTTACAATTTATTGGAGAGTGCCAGCTGGCACTCTCCAATAAATTGCAACAAAACATTTATGAGCAACATCTTGCTAAATTAAGGTTCCTTTTGCTAGTTGTTTGATATCGTTGAAAGAAAATACCTGCATTACAAATGACCATTGAAAAGTAATTTAGCACTCTACCAGTTAATTTGGGCACACCTAACACCATGGGTTGGTACACAAGAGACTTTTCAATGAAGAAAGACCAAAGTTTTGCAACTGAAAATGATTTACACATGGTAAATACATGGAAGAGTTGGTTCCTTGGTGTTTTATTGCTCTTGTTTCTGTGTTTCGATTGTCATTTGTTCAGTAAGGTATTGTGGATGGAGGCTGCTTCACAACTTTCTTGAATGAAAAGTTTTCTTTGCTCAAATGCTAATTTGGGCACATTTTGGTAAATTGTGGTCAGTGTTTAATGGTGTAACTTTGGGAGAACCTTGGGAGAATTTAAAGGCTTGATTATCTTTGTCCGATGCAAACCTAGTCCAGGTGCCATCCATGGTATTTTAGTGAACAAGAAAGTCTAACAGCTACTTGTCCTTCTTTGTTGTCTGAATATTTGGGCTTTCTACAGCTATCAAGATGTCTAACGTGATACTCTCCTGATTGTTGACAGTATTATTAAACCCTAATAAACAAAAAAAAACAACCAAAAAAAACAAACAGGGATGATACAAAACTTAGTGATCCTTTCTGGAATAAAATGCTGTCCTGATTTCTTGTTCATGGATGATAAAAATGTGGTGTTCAACAATTATAAGCAATTGACACGGTAAATTCATGAAACGGTGTGCAATAGGACCTGCTGTGACAAATGAAAAATTATTACTAAGGGTCTCTGTTGGCACTAGGGACTATCCCTTCCTGAAGGTGGTGATGTCTTCAAAAATTCCAGTCAGGAGAATGCTTTCATCCTTTATTTGGAAAGTCATAAGACAATGAGAGGCATTCATAGCCAACAGGCTTCTCTTGATGTTCATCAATCCGAAAATCCATATTAGCATTCAGAGTATGGTTGATTAACCATGTTTAAACCTTCGAGTCCAAAGTGTGAATATAATTCTTTTTGTATGCTTTATCTGTCATGACGCAAAATAAGATATAACATGCATATGAGCAGTACAATAGTGTTTTCAAAAAGCTTAACAATAATGAGGAATTGTTAACTGAATGGAAATCTAATGACCATGTTATCTTATTTGCAATCAGCTATGTGCAGTGCATGGGATAATCACCCGTGTGCTAACATAAATAATTACAGAATGCAGGGGAGTCAAGTTTTAACTTTGTAGGAATTTTTTTTTAGTTTTGGGGGATGGGGTGGTTGTGGCACAGTATTTTCCACTTATTGTCTTTGATAATATATGACTATGGTGATTATCTTAGTCATTTTGCAGGGAAAATACTTTGTATGAAATTGTAAACCACCCCATATCTGTCACAACAGCAAATCTGCTCTAAACCCAGTCAGTCAGATTTTTTCTCATTACTGTTCTGATATACTTTATTTGACGACTGCAGATAACTAGTGGCCAGTGTCGGATCAAAAATGATAAATTAGATGGCTGCTTCAATATAAATAGGTTTTGATATTTTGATGGTATAAGGTTAACAATGAATTGAAAATGAGAGGGTTCATTAAAAATGCAATGCTACCAAGAAAATCAGTATTTTGTATACAGAACTCCTAAATCAAAATATTTAGTATGATATTTGTGATATCATACTTTTCAAGAAATCAAATGTTTTGATACTGTTTGTCGAGTATATTCAAGTCTTAGTTTAATTTTTTTAATTATCCTCCCTGATAAAAATTCAGCAGGAGGGATACAGCTGTGGTGTTGCCTTTTTTATGTTTGCCCATCAGTCTGTAGGCTGAGTTAGTTTGTGTTCTCTAATTAAAATTCTACCTGGCAAATCAAAACCAAACTTGAAATGTGGGTTGGGTATGATGAGAGGAAAAACTCTTTATATTTTAGAGTCATTATACCAAAGGTCAAAGTGACCTTGAATTTACTTTTTTCTGGTAGTTGGTTTCCACTACCTAAACTTTTGCTGGGCTACTTAACACCCTTCACTTTGATGTCAAAATACCAAAATGTCAGGAAGCTGTTTTTTCCCATAATGCATCTAGAAATTTACCCAATTCAATCTCGTTTGACAGAGCTCATTGAGCTCTGTCAAACGAGATTGAATTGGGTAAATTTCTAGTTGCATTATGGGAATTTATTTCTGTCTAAAATTTAAATATTTTGACATCAGTGTGCAGAGGGTTAAACCAAACATAAAATCTTAATTGAGTATGATGAGAGGAAGAACCCTATTCTTTTTGAGATCATTGCATAAATGGTCAAGGTCACAATGGCCTCTTACTTACAAACTTTAGTGGTTTCCTCTCTTTGAAGTTCCACTGAGCTGATTTATCGGGGTTTTTTTTCAGGGAGATTATCAACTGAATGCCAAGAATGCACAGGTAGTGGTTTCGGGACTTCTCCCAGTACTAGGTGGTGGGGGGTGAGCGTAATTCACGGATCATTGGAGCCAATGAGGCATTGGGGGAGTATTGTAAGGAATTTGGGATACCCTTTATAGACAATTGGGGATCATTTTGGGGGGCAGAAAGGACCTATATGGAAGGGATGGTCTCCATCTTAGCCCAAGGGGTACAGAGGTTTTAGGAAGAAATATGTTGCAGGTGGTGGAGCCTTTTTTGGTATAAGGAGGGGAGGGGGGAACAGAGAAGGGAAGAATGAACAAAGGAAATGTGTTACGAACCATAATTGTAAAAAATGGGATAAGGGGGATAAGGAAAAGGGACCAAAAATCCACTTGAATAGGCATAGCGTCCCAAGGAAAGCACAGGTACACAAAATAGGATATACAAACATACAGGGACTAGCTAATAATGGGACCAGTAGGCGGAAGCCAATGAATCTTGATACCCTGAAAGTGGGGTATAGCAACATCCAGGGTCTTCATCGGAAAGTAAGTGAAATTGCTACATTGATCGAGGCAGAGGAGTTTGATGTCACGGGCCTAAGTGAAACGTGGATAAGACACGAGGAACAAGTAGACCAAGTAAGGGGGTGCGTGTGGATAGGCGTAGGGCAAATGGAAGGCCTGAAAAAAGGGGGAGGGGTAGGCATGTACATTAAAGAGGTTTTAAAACTGTCACTGATCACAGACCTGGAAGAGGTTAGCACCTCGGCTGATGTATTGAAAGAAATTGGATGGGTAAGGATCAATCTGAGAAACAAAAGTATTGCCATTGGGGTTGTGTACTGTGCGGTGGAGGGAAGCAAACCTGAGTGGAATGACTCGATATACTCAACACTAAGGGCCAATATCACAGAGCTACAAAACAAGGGGCTCGGCATAATTCTGATGGGTGACTTTAATGGCCACATAGGTGACAAGGAAGAAGGCATAGAGGGTGGGGACAAGAAAGTCAACAGGAATGGAAGGAAGCTGTTGAACTTCACAAACGAGCTCGGTCTGAAGATTCTGAACAGGGACGCGAGGTGTAAGGGGAAATGGACATGGGAGAGGAACGACAGAAAATCAATAATCGACTACATTCTCACAGATATTAATTTATGGAGGGAGGTGATAGGGGTAGAAGTGGATGATGATGGTAAAATGGAGGTGGATAGTGATCACAACTTGATTACAGTGACGATCAGGGTCAAAAATCTAATAAAAAGCAAAGGAAGCTTTAAGGAGATTTGGGGACTCAAAAAGGATGCTGACTGGGCGAAGTTCAATGAAAAACTGAAACCAAAGCTTGCAACCATACCCAAGGGGGGCAGTGTCCAGAAGATGGCGGATGCCATAGTTTCGAGCCTAGTGGAGGCAGGGAAGGAAAGCGTAGGAATGATCAGGGTGCCAACACGGGCACTTGGGTACAGAGTGAATGAAGAACTGAAAAGGGCCATAAAGGGAAGAAAAGCTAAATGTGCTGCATACAGGAGAAGTAGAAAACTTAAGGGGGCGGAAAGCAATGAGGCCACAGTAGCAAAGGAAGAATACCAACAAGCACGAAATAAAGTTAACAAGATTAAAGACGATAATCGGAGAGTGCGAAATAGCAGTCTTATTAGGACGATAAGAACGACAGGGGGGTCGAGTTTGAACGTATTTTGGAAATGGGTGAATAAACGTAACAAAGGAAGTAACCCACAGAGTATTAAAGAAGATGGCAGAGTTACAGACGAGCAAGATCAAGTTGCATCAGAACTAGTCAAGCACTGGGAAAAGGTAAACGATAAGCGATGGGGCATGAGGAGCCCACCTGAGTGTCCAAATCAGGTCGAGGAAAACCTATCGAACTTCGTGTGCATCGAAATTAAAATGGTGGAGGTGCGAAATGTGATCTCAAAATTAAGGGATGGAAAAGCGGGAGGAGTGGATGCAATTCCTAACGAGTTTATCAAAAAAGGGGGAGAGGAACTCGTGGAAAGTCTAACTGCCCTATTCAATCTAGCCATAGAAAATCAAGAGGTCCCGAAGGAGTGGAGAGAAAGCAAAGTGACATTTATTCACAAAAAGGGGGAAAAAGACATTTTGGATAACTATCGAGGGATCTCTGTCAGTAGCAACATTGGAAAAGTTTTCTGTAAAGTCCTGTATGGGAGACAAGAGGAGGTGATTGAAGAGAAGGGTTTTTTGGGAGAAATCCAGAATGGCTTCAGGAAGAGAAGGCGAGTTACTGACCATCTTTTCACGCTATCTCAAATGATAGAATCCGCGAAAGCAAAAAAGAAAAAGCTGTTTATGGCCTTTTTGGATGTCAAAAAGACATACGATAGAGTATGGAGGGAGGGTATGTGGTGCAAGCTGGACGCTCTGGGCTTAGAAGGCGAGTTTGTTGGAATTATGAAAGCACTATATAAATACGTACAGAGTGAACTTAGCCTGGGAAACATTACAACAAAACGTGTGCCTATGGAGATAGGCCTAAAACAGGGGTGTATCCTTTCGCCAATCCTATTTGCATTGTATATCAAAGATTTAGGAGATGAACTCCTGCATAGTGAGGAGGGGGTAGCAGTTGGGGACTTGACGATCCCAGGACTATTTTTTGCAGACAATATGGTGCTAGTGTCAGAAAGCGAAGAGGGGCTAACTAAAATGCTGGGAATTGTTGGGAAATATGGGAGCAAATGGAGACTCGAACTTAATGAAAGCAAGAGCAAAGTTATACCTGTGGGCCGCAAAGTGGACCCCACTCGCAGGTGGAGAGTGGGTGAGTTCTGCATTCCGAAAGGTAACAGCAAACTTGTCAGTGTAGGGGAGACCGGTGATTACGAGTATTTGGAGGTAAATATAAACATTACAGGAAGAGGCATCTACCGAAACCACACAAATAAATTGATTCTGATGGGGAAGCGAATCCTTAACCAAATGAAACTTATAGGGAGAAACAGTTTCAATAAGGTTTTCGTGTGGAAAACCATTTGGGAAATGGTGGGTCTGCCAAGTATCACATACGGTACGGAAGTGGTACCCCTAAACCAGATGGCCGTAAAGAGCTTGGAAATCCTGCAGAACGATGCAGGCTGATGGATAACGGGGTCGAGTAATGCCGCAGCGCTAGAAGCAATCAGGGGTGAGCTTGGGTGGATGAGGATCAAGGACAGGATAGACCTGTTGAAACTTGGTTATCTTAATTATTTGGTAAATCTCCCAGATAGCCGATGGTGTAAAGTAATGTTCCTGAGAATTTTCAACTCAAATATAAAGACGGGGTGGATGGTCCAAGTGAGGGAGCTAGTAGAGAACTACTCATTGGAGATCTCGGACCTGGACCTTGGGGCTAACCAGGGTAAAAAAAATCGTCAGAGAAAGGTTCATGGAGGATTGTAACCGTAACTGGCGAGAGGGGGTCAAATCAAAGAGGTCTTTGGGTGGCCTGCATGATAAAGAGAAGCCAGGCTTTGAAGAATACCTTGATGGCACCTTTGGGGGGTCACCGCTGTTCAAGATGAGGTCGCGATCCCTGGAGCTGAGGGGAAAAATTGGGAAGGACAGTGAAAGGAAGTGCCAGATGTGTAATTTGGGCATGGTGGAGACCCTGGGACACTTTCTTCTAGAATGCCCAAAGTACCAGTCTAAAAGAATGAGATTCACTGGGAGTATAAGGGGGAAGTGGGATGGGAGAATGAAGGACGTGGTTAGGGGGAGACTCAAAGGAGAGGGTTAATATGCTAATTGGAGAGATTGGGAAGAATGGGGCAAGGGATGTCATCAAGCAGTTCGTCTACGAGTGTTGGGAGGAGAGGAGAAGCATGGGAATAGGGAGGCAGTTGGGAGTACAGGGGTAACCAAGGCCTTCTCGTCCGAGAACCGCGACAAATCAGCGGCTGGCCAAAGTGTTATTATTATCCACCTCTGGTGGCCATCTATAGTTTTATTAGAGTTTCCATGCAAGTTCTGAATCTCATATTAAAGGCTTACCTAAACTGATGGGCATTTATGATGTGGTATGAACTGTGCAGTGGCACCTTTATGCTCCCGTTTTTCAAAATGCACAAAAAGATCTTGAGTCTGAATAGTGCATGACTCCTCTATGTTGGGACAGCCGCTTTAGGTCCTCACTCAAAATAATGGTTTGATGTGCAATTACCGGTACCATTTTCAAAGTTGCTGCCCTCAGGGTGTGTTTGGTCACTTTGGAATTTATGATTATTTCAGAACATTAGACATGGACTATTCCAGTGAAATGATGTATTCCTGAATGAGGACAAAAGCTTTGTGTATCTTTTCTTTTGCTGATGATATACTGTTCAATTTCATATTTTGAGTGAATCCTTTTAGTTATACAAAATTTAATCAAAATGGATTAACCAATGAGGCCCAAACACTCCTCAGGCTACTTTCATTTCCAAGTTGCCATCATCAGTAAACTGCCAACTGATAGTCTTTTTACATCTTCATTCATTTCTTTTGGCATCCTATATAGGTAGCCCAGTTTTGCACTGAAATTACCGAGTAGCCAAAAGTATTGGTAGGTTTTTATAATGTATGAGTTGTTTAAAAAGTATTACAACAAGGGGTTAATGGTTGTTCCCTAATAAACATAATTTGAATGCAATTCACACCTGAACTAGTTCAGTGCTGAATGACCATATCTCAACTAAATTAAATAGGGCAGTAATGGTTGGTACTTCTGCATCTATCGTGTACTTGTTAATTACTGGACAAAAAATAACCTTTTCAGTTCATAAAAATGATTTTCTCACAGTTCTTCAAAAGTGCCAAACTTCCTGTGCTCTCATTGAGAGGAATTATTTCTAGAGAGGTTTCCAAAGAGTGCCAACAAGAACTAGGGGGTAAATTATGAGAAAATTATTATGAGCAAAACACAATTTAAGAATGAGGAAATAATTATATATTTTTCATATGTTTGGATTGATTAGGTCTACAAGACCAGTTATGTATGAAAAACCGTAGTCAGTTGTGCCAATGGAAAATTAGAGCAGCAAAACACCAGCTGGCTGTTTACTGGAGACCAAAAGATTCAATAAGTTCAGGGCTAAGCCATAAAAAAGTCTGTTGAGCTAGAAAAAATAAGGGTTTGCTTCACGGGTAGTTGCTCACTGATGTGGAACTCCCACATTGAACATTTTTATTGGCCTGCAGTGTCTTTCAAAATTACTATGAAATCTTCAGACATTTACGTTTGTTGATTGACATATATTTATTTGCATGTGATTGCTACAAAAACATGCTTAACCCTTTGCACACTGATGTCAAAGTACCGAAATTTCAAGTAGCAAATTTTTACCACAAGGCAACTAGGAAATTAACCAATTTAATCTTGTTTGACAAAGCTTGGTTAACATATTTTCTCCAACAGAACAGTTGCCGCTACATGCAGGTTTGGGGTTAACTCATAAATTACATTCTAAGCACCTTGGTAGTTGTTTTTAGTAAAGTCACAGGATGTAGACTGTCAAAGTGTATCAAAAATAATGTAAAAATCTCAACGCTCTTAAAGATTAAAATACACAGTCTGTTAATTATACCCCCGCTTCGAAGAAGTGGGGGCTATATAGGAATCGCCCTGTACGTCCGTCCATCCGTACGTCCGTCCGTACGTCTTTCCGGACATGAAATTCTTGTGTGCACAACTCCTCCTACATTTATCAATCAATTTGGACAAAACTTTTCAGACATCATCACTACTAAGTGAACATGCGCATATTCCAAGATTTTTGATCTGCGACAATTTTAACCAGGTTATCTCCCTTTGACTTAGATTTATTGTGTCTTTCCATCCGAACAAATTCTTGTGTGCGCAACTCCTCCTACATTAATGAACCGATTTTGATGAAACCTTTCAAACATCATCTCTACTAAGTGAACATGTGCATATTCCAATCGTTTTAATCTGCGACAATTTTAACCAGGTTATCTCTCTTGAACTTTGATTTAATATGGGTTTCTACATAAATTCTTGTGTGCGCAACTCCTCCCACATTTATCAATCAATTTGGACAAAACTTTTCAGACATCATCACTACTAAGTGAACATGCTCATATTCCAAAATTTTTTAGCTGTGGCAATTCTAACTAGGTTATCTCCCTTTAACTTAGATTTATTATGGATTTCTACATGAAATTCTTGTGCGTGCAACTCCTCCTACATTTATCAATCAATTTGGACAAAACTTTTCAGACATCATCACTACTAAGTGAACATGCGCATATTCCAAGATTTTTGATCTGCGACAATTTTAACCAGGTTATCTCCCTTTGACTTAGATTTATTATGTCTTTCCGTTCGAACAAATTCTTGTGTGCGCAACTCCTCGTACATTAATGAACCGATTTTGATGAAACCTTTCAAACATCATCTCTACTAAGTGAACATGTGCATATTCCAAACTTTTTGATATGCGACAATTTTAACCAGGTTATCTCTCTTGAACTTTGATTTAATATGGGTTTCTGCATGAAATTCTTGTGTGCGCTACTCCTCCTACATTTATCAATCAATTTGGACGAAAGTTTACAGACATCATCACTACTAAGTGAACTTGCGCATATTCCAAAATTTTTTAGCTGTGGCAATTTTAACTAGGTTATCTCCCTTTAACTTAGATTTATTATGGGTTTCTACATGAAATTCTTGTGCGTGCAACTCCTCCTACATTTATCAATCAATTTTGATGAAACCTTTCAAACATTATCACAAGTAAGTGAACATACGCATATTCCCAAATTTTTGATCTGCGACAATTTTAACCAGGTTATCTCCCTTTAACTTGGATTTATTATGGGTTTTCAAATGGGATTCTTGTGTGTGCAACTCCTCCTACATTAATGAACCGATTTTGAATACATGTTGCACATTGTAAATGTGTTTTTCCAAATGTAAACCATATATGTGTGGGCTCTTTAAGTATTCAGTGCTGTTCTGTGGAAGGCCACATGCAAATACAAATTTCAACAACAAAAAATGATCTTTATGTATACATTTCCTTATGGCCTTCGCCTACATGATCAGAAGTGCATTCCTCTAAAAACCCAAAGCGGGGGTATTAATCACCTTCAGTGATAGTTCTAGTTATATTTGTTTTGTAAACATCCAGTTTGCTCTGTTCTGCAGAAAATAACTGAAATATTATGTGGAAGATATTAAATTTTGGAAAAAGGTACATAAATATAACAAACAAAAATTAAAATTAAAAACCTCCCTCCCTCATTGATTTGAAAAATAATTGCCGTGAACCAAATATATTCTTTTGTTTGGCCTTAACTGTGTTTCCTTACAAATGATTTGAATGGAAATTATGCATCATCATTGACTGCATTATGTCTCCATAGGGATCATGGAGGAAATTTTTGTTGGGGATAGGATATTTCATCCTCCAGGAAATGAAAACATCTTACTCCAGACCAAATAGCCTCCAGATTAAATGACCTAAAACCATCTTTGTACTTTTATTAAATTTGCAGCCTCAATGCTTACTTCGTTAGTTATCAGTTAGTGCAAATATCATCACACCATTCAATTTTAGAAATTGTGATGACAGTTTGTGTGAAAGTCGTCGACCCATTAATTTGACAAGATGACCTCCAGAAGCTGGAGTTATTCAGGTGCAAGGTGCAAATTTGGACTGATCCAGTTTTATGTTTCACATGCACAAGTGGTGAAACAAGGGTGCATTGACTATTTGGGCACCCTATTAAACAAGCCCCATTAGACACATTTTGCAAATAAGCTTGATCGACACAGCTTACATTTTGCAAACATATTTGACCTGCGTACACTATTTTCTTTGCATGTAGATGGTTACATTGAAACATTGAAACTATGTCTTTTCTACCTTCGGTATTTCAGCATATTCAGTGATTGTGGATATCCTGCAGACATTACAAGTTTATATTTTGCAGATGCAATTTGCCTGCAGACAATAGTCAACAGTTTTTCACATTACGTTGGGTAAAGGGTTAATGGTAATCAGCCTCAATTTGGATCCAGTCAGTTGAGTAGCATGTAATATAACTCGGCACCGAACCAGTTAAATAAATAAAACTTCATCTGATATTGTTTGAAGTGAGTATGTGTTATGTTTGTTGTTTTGTGAGATTGATGAATATTTTGTTATACTTATTAGATAGTATTGCTTAAAGCAATGTAATATGTGAGGTCTCAAAGAGATTTAATTATATTGTTGATAAATGATTAGATAGGTATTGCTACCAATTAAAATTGGCACTATTTGTGTAAATGTAGCTTTATTGTTACTTATGAATACAGTAACATGAACACAGACCATTCTGCCAAAGTTTCTATTCATACTGAACCCAGAATGCATTATTTTTGCTCCAACAATGTAGCCACAAAGTAGCCAAGATTGTCCAGTTTTGCCAGTTACAGTTCTGTAATCACAAATGTGGACAGAGAATTTTGACCAAATTGTGAATGGGTTGAGATCTGGATGAAACTCTGTCTGCTCATCTGTCCACAGCATTGTGGAATCCCATCTATTCATTTGGCATGTCATATAGGACAAAAGTATGCCCAACTATCTCAGTTTTAACTCTTACCCTGCTAAGTATTTTCTAGATATTTTTCAACAAATCTAGTCCTGGCTGTTTAACAGCAGCTGTGACTACATTTAATGAAAAATTCATCTAAATTTAACTCTCAAGAAGCCATTGGTGAACAACTCCATTCAGTTTACAAGGGAAAAACTGGATTAAATATGGCCAAATAATACTTATTTTAGTGGTAAGAGAAATCCTGTCCAGGGCAGGAATATCTGCATACAAGCAGTTATTAACTATTATGCAGACCTGAAGCCATGATCTGAAAATTGTCAGTAGAGCCCAAATATGGGCTTCTGGCATTTAAGCATAACGCACAAGCAAACAATTAATTAATTTAGTGTAAGGATCACTTCACTGCAAATGTCGGCATGACTCTATTGATATTTTCCACCAGAAGGACATTTTTTTCAGTTTGAAACTATGTCTTGACTCTTGAGTGATTGGCTCAACCCCTTTTACTTCAAAGACAATTAGAAGCCTTGTTTATCCCAGAAGCATTGAAAATTTAGTCCATTACATCTTATTTGACAGACCAATAATGGATTAAATTTTTAATACTTCTGTCAAAAGTTCAGTCAAACAAGGGATATATAACCAGTGGCAAAGTCAAGCGGGGCAGCGGGGGACACATGCCCCCACACAAATTTCAGAAATCCCCCCTCCACCCAAGTGATGTGGCCTAATTATTGATGCCTTTGACAACTTATAAATGTTGGGCACAAATGGACTCCGAGTCCAGGAAATATGTATTTATTTGTCTCAAATTTCAAAATTTTTCCAGGGGAGCCCCCCCCCCCCCCCACCCCCACTCTCAAATGAGAGAGTGTGTCCCCCTCTTGTGCTTGCTCCCATCTCCCCACTATGTGGCTCGGATGATGCTGTCCCCTAGTAGTTCAGCAATCTGAACATAGTGGCTACCCCTTACTTCGTGGGGTAGTCATTATGTTTGGCTCGCTGAACTAGATCCCCTAGATATTACTCTTGCCACCCCAACTTTGTTGATATGCTGACTACGCACCTGTATACAACCATGGATATAAAACCTCAAGCGCACACCGTTTTGCAGTATAATTTGCATGTTGTATCACATGGCTATGAGTGACAGGGTTTGGATGGTAACTTAAGTGGTAACTTGAGTAAGAAATAGCAAAATTAAGAAATGGTTTTTGAATCTGCCTTCAACTTTTTTTATTTAATTTTTTTCACAAGCGTTGAACAGTCGTTGACTCATTTAACATGAAAAGAGCGGTTGTTAATCCTTTACCCAATGCAGATGTTATCCCCGTTGGGGACGACCTGCATTGTGTCCTTGAGCAAGGCCCTTTTTCTCAGTTGCCTACATAGGTGCACGGTGGCGCCATGTACTAAGGTGTACCACACGTCGATGGTGCACATGTCTTCAACTGCTGTTACCCTGCTTGAGCGGAGCTTGAATAGAGTTAGAATGTTGAGGAGTTGACAGTTGCTCATTGCTGCTCAGTTCTATCCGGGTACCCTGGCTTCCTCCACCCATAAAAATGTCACGGTCACGATTAGCCATTGTGCGTAAGTATGTGACCTTAAACACCAATAAATAAATACATAATGCAGACACTATCAAAATTTATTATTTTAAATATTATTTTTTCAAATTTTTCAAAACAATTCAACAGAACTGTATCATGTGACCCCTCATTGAAATAAGCTCGGCAAGCTTGTTCCAATGAGGGATCACATGATATGGTTTCGTGGAAATTTTTTTTAAAATAATAATTTTTCAACAGCACGATTTGTTTTTTATGCAGATGGGAGCTTCGTTTCATTTGGTAAAGGGTAAACAAAAAAATTATGTTGTGTAATATCTGCTCAGGGCATTCATTGGCTATCAGCTATATTACTTATTTTAAGTATCAATAAGGTGCAATAACAGTTTTTAATGAATTTTCATCTCTGTTCTAACTTTATTTGAATGACTGTACGAAGATATCATGTTACTTGTGTTCATTTGTTAATATGTACAAAAATACATTTAGTTACTTGTTCATGATCTGTGGATAATGAAGTTAATATTATGGACCAATATAAAGAATAAAAGTTATATTTTCTAATTTTTTCTCTTTGTTTCTTTCATACTGAAATTTTATTGGTTCATCAGATTGAAGCCAAAAATACGGATTTTTATTTGAATAAGCTAGAAATCATTCTGAAGCTATTTGTCAGACACTTTTATCTCCATTCGGTTAAAATCCCACATATACATGAACCTGCAGACAACTTACATTGTTATCTCTTAATTGAATAACCATTAATTGCCTATAATTTCCAAATAACAAACTTTTTACCATCCCTTCTTTACAAATCTGACCTGTTGATTGAATTTATTTATTGGGGTTTAAGGTCATATATTTCTGCACTGTGGCTAATCATGACCATGACAGTTTTACGGGTGGAGGAAGTCGGAGTACCCGGAGTACCACCAAGCAACATCAAGCAACTGTCAGCTCCCCAACATACTAACTCCACACCAGCAGGGTTAGCATTGGTTGAAGACAAGTGCACCATAGGCGTGCAGAACGCCTTAGTCCATGACGTCACCGTGCCCCCAGATGGGCAAAGGGGGTGAAGTGTTTTGCCCAAGGACACAACGCGATTGCCGCAGGTGGGTTTCGAACCGAGGACCTCTCAGCTTGTAGCCTGCACCTCTACCTACTGAGTCACCGCGCCCCCTGTTGATTGAATATAGGTTATAGAGTAAACTATATTAATTTAAAAAAAAAAATCTTGTAATCTATTGAAGAATTTATCTGGGGTTATTATTCCTGAAATAGTTGAGAGGGAGGGAGAGAGAGTGATACTTTTACCAACCTGCGATTGGGGTCTTATTGGGAACAGAACTGTATCAAACAGGCTCAAAACATGCGACAAAGCTTACCTAAACACAACCTCTTAAAAGTAAAACACAGAAACTGACATAAACACTAAGTTAAACATGAAATTCCGAGCTAAACAGAAAACTAAACGCAAATAAAAATGTCAAGAAAAATGTTTAAAATGCAGGGTATGAGGGGTTAATCATGGAACAATGATACTGAGGAACATGTATGATGAATATAAGTGCCATGGAAGAGAAGGAGCACAGCAGCTGACCTAACCACTAAAGCCTGGGACACACTTGCGAAATTCACAGCGATTAAATCCGCGCCGATTATTTTCGTACAAAAAGCTAGTGGACACACTACGCGATTCCGTATAGTGACGCCCTCGCGATATTAGTCATGTGATTATACAAAATGGCAGCCTCCAGGAAACTGAAGGTTGCTGCTGCTGGTTTGTTGTACATTTTGTTGAAAAGACGGGAACGTCGCCGATTGCGATGGCAAAATCGGCGATACTGGACAAAACCCTGGCTTCTCCGCCGGAGCAAGCAGTCTCTGTACGTGAACCTTGTAAAAGGTCTGTCGGCAGAGGACCCGGAGACATATCGGAAATATATGAGAATGTCGCCAGAATGTTTCCTGGAATTGTTGGAAAAAGTACGACCACATATTGTACGAAAGGACACTAAGTTAAGAGAGGCTGTCACCCCTGAAACATGACTCCGCTGCTTCGTCATGCGTATTTCACCCGTGTAGTGGGCACACTGTGCGAATTTGTACTTGGCGAAAGAAATCGTGGCGAAAATATCAAACATGTTTGATCGGCACGATTTCCACAGCGGAAAAATACGCGGCGAATTTCGCAGTCTCAGAAGTGGGCACACTACGCGAATTTCGCGGCGAATTTTGAAAAATGCGAAAATATACGCAAGTGTGTCCCAGGCTTAAGTTAAACGTGAAATTCCAAGCTAAACAGAAAACTAAACGCAACTAAAAATGTCAAGAAAAATGTTTAAAATGCAGGGTATGAGGGGTTAATCATAGAACAATGATACTGAGGAACATGTATGATGAATATAAGTGCCATGGGAAGAGAAGGAGCACAGCAACTGACCTAAACACTAAGATAAACATGAAATTCCGAGCTAAACAGAAAACTAAACGCAACTAAAAATGTCAAGGAAAATGTTTAAAATGGATTGTATGAGGGGTTAATAACGGAACAATGATAATGAGGAACATGTATGATGAATATAAGTGCCATGGGAAGAGAAGGAGCACAGCAACTGACCTAAACACTAAGATAAACATGAAATTCCGAGCTAAACAGAAAACTAAACACAACTAAAAATGTCAAGAAAAATGTTTAAAATGCAGGGTATGAGGGGTTAATCATGGAACAATGATACTGAGGAACATGTATAAAAATTATAAGTGCCATGGGAAGAGAAGTAGCACAGCAGCTGACCTAAACACTTAGTTAAACATGAAATTCTGAGCTAAACAGAAAACTAAACGCAACTAAAAATGTCAAGAAAAATGTCTAAAATGTAGGGTATGAGGGGTTAAATCATGGTAAAATGGTAATAATCATCAGAAAGCAGCATTATAAAAGCCATGATATGGAAATAGAGCGAATAAGTGACCTAAACAGAAACTTTAACATTATTGGACACGTACGCTGATGCCGACGCTTACGACGACCGATCGAGCCATGCCATAAGCTCACAGAACTAAAGTTGGTGAGCTAAAAAATGAAAAAAAAATGAAAAAATCTGATGTTTCAGAAAATAATTTGTACTGTTGGCTTCAACTTGTGTTAGGTAAAGGATTAAAGATGCAGTACATAAAGCAATGTTGGGCTATAGGAGTCAATTTTCTTTTTTTGCATGTAATAACTCCCAATCCTTCAAAATGCATTTTGGGAATAATTGCCTAAGCGACACATGTTAGTAACTCCAAATCCTTCAAAATATTTAGTATGCAGTGGTGGTGTGTTATTGTAGTCTTTTTTGTTTGTTTGCATTTATTAACTCCCAATTCTTCAAAATGCATTTTTAGCTTAACTTGACAAAGTCAAGATAAGCTATTGCCACCATGCGTGCGGAAGTCTGTTAGTCTGTGAATCTGTGAGTCTGTTCACATTTTCCTTTAGCACAGGCTCCACCCCATAGTTCTTGTCTGATCGTCACAAAATTTCATATGCAGGTTTGGGGTCATGTCTAGATGAGAACGTCCTCTTTTGGTTGCGATCGGTCAACCGGTATGGCTGCCCGAGCCCAAAACCAAAAACCATTAGCACAGTCTTCAGGTTGTATTTATGAAGGGATTTCATTGTAACTTGGTAGGATGCCTCTGTATAATGACTAGATGAGAACGTCGCCTTTTGGTCATGATCTGTCTACCGCGATGGCTGCCCAAGCCCAAAACCCAAAAAGTTTTAGCACAGTCTGCAGGTCATATTTAATATGGAGGGATTCCATTGTAACTTGGTAGGATGACTCTGGATGATGTCTAGATGAGAGAACTTCCCCATTTGAAGAGATTTCATTGTAATTTGGTAGGTTGACTTCATCAATGTCAAGATGAGAATGCCCCTTTTGGACATGATTGGGCAACTGTGATGGCTACAGGGGCCTGAAGCCCGAAAACCTTTAGCACAGTCTACAGCTCATATTTATGAAGGGATTTCATTGTAACTTGGTAGGATGATTCCATCCAAATACTGTCTAGATGAGAATGTCCCCTTTTGGTCACGATCATTCAGCCATATAGCTGCCCGAGCCCAAAAACCTTTAGCATAGTCAAAAGGTCGTATTTATGTAAGGATTTCATTATAACTTGTTAGGTTGACTCCACATAATGCCTAGATGATGACATCCCCTTTGGGGTCGTGATTGGTCAACTGTGATGGCTACAGGTGCCCGAAGTCCGAAAACCTTGAGCACAGTCTACAGGTCATATTTATGAAGGAATTTCATTGTAACTTCGTAGGATCACTCCAGATGATGCCCAGATGAGAATTCCCCTTTTGGTTGTGATCATTCAACCATGATGGCTGCCCGAGCCCTCATTCAATCATGATGGCTGCCCGAGCCTGAAGCCCGAAAACCTTTAGCACAGTCTACAGGTCATATTTATGAAGGGATTTCATTGTAATTTGGTAGGTTGACTTCATCAATGTCTGGATGAGAATTCCCCTTTTGGACACGATTGGGCAACTGTGATGGCTACAAATACTGTCTAGATGAGAACGACCCCTTTTGGTCCCGATCATTCAGCCTTTGTGGCTGCCCGATCTCAAAAGCCTTTAGCATAGTCTATAGGTCGTATTTATGGAAGTATTTCATTGTAACTTGTTAGGTTGACTCCATATAATGCCTAGATGATGACGTCCCCATTTGGTCGTGATTGGTCAACTGTGACGGCTACAGGGGCCCCGAAGCCCAAAAACCTTGAGCAGTCTACAGGTCATATTTATGAAGGGATTTCATTGTAACTTTGTAGGATCACTCCAGATGATGCCCAGATCAGAATGTCCCCTTTTGGTTTCTACCATTCAGCCATGGTGGCTGCCCGAGCCCAAAGCCCGAAAACCTTCAGCACAGTTTACAGGTCATATTTATGAAGGGATTTCATTGTAATTTGGTAGGTTGACTTCATATAATGTCTAGATGAGAACATCCCCTTTTGGACGTGATTGGGCAATTGTGATGGCTACAGGGGCCCGAAGCCCGAAAACCTTTAGCACAGTCTACTGCTCATATTTATGAAGGGATTTCATTGTAACATGGCAGGATGACTCCAAATAATATCTACATGAGAAAGTCCCCTTTTGGTCATGGTCATTCATCCTTGATGGCTGCCCGAGCCCAAAAACCTTTAGCACAGTCTATAGGTCGTATTTATGGAAGGATTTCATTGTAACTTGTTAGGTTGACTCCATATAATGCCTAGATGATGACATCCCCTTTTGGTCGTGATTGGTCAACTGTGACGGCTTCAGGGGCCCGAAGCCCGAAAACCTTGAGCACAGTCTACAGGTCATATTTATGAAGGGATTTTATTGTAACTTCGTAGGGTCACTCCAGATGATGCCCGATGATGGTGATGATGATGATCCAGATGATGGTGGTGGTGGGGGGGGGGGGGGGGGGATTGGAAGATGGAGTCCATTTTTTTTTCTGCATGTGGTCAGTCTAAATCCTTCAGAATGCATTTTGAGCAAAGAGAAAAATAAATGCCTACCTGGCACTGAGGAGGGTGTTGGGGGTGTTGGTGGTGTTTGTCTGGGCTTTTAACCACAAACTTTAAGCAAAACTGTAAAAAATGCATTTTTGACAAAAGAAAAAAAAAAGTGCCGGGGGGGGGGGGGGGGGGGGGTGGGGAGGAGGAGGGGTTATGTGAGTTTAAAACAAGTTCTGCATGTAGTGACTGTAAATAGTTCAAAATGTATATTGGAGGAAAGAAAAAAAAGAAAAGAAATGCCTAACTGGCGGGTGCTGGGCATGGCAATAACTTCAACAATTTTCATTGGATAATTGTGGTCATCAAACTTGACCTAGAGACATGTACTGAAAAGAAATGAAATCCGTTAAAAGACAGACAGACTGACAGATAGATGGACGGAGAGAGCTCTGTGCTATATCCCTCCCTGGTGGGAGGGGATAAAAAGTAACAAAGTATGTGGTAGAAGCCTAATTTGAAATTTAGAGAAACACAGTTCAAAAAGCGTTGTGAAAAGGGTTAAATTAATGCCAATATTATTTGAAACCACTGTGTACAGCTTCAGTACACCTGCCCAAAATGAAAAAAAGAAATGACGTTGTAACAGTGTTTGGGGAATGAAAGGTAGAACCTTGAAAAGCAGAGCTTTAAACCAAAAGTTTAAGCTGGGAATTCTAAGTAAAATTGATTGGCAAAAAAGGGTGAAATATTTCCTAAAACCGATAAAAGAAATCAATGATGTAAATGGAATCATTAAGTTGTATTGACCATGCAAGAATTAGAGAAAGAAAGTATGTGGCAAAGTCTAATTATACCCCACGCAACGAAGTTGCTGGGGTATAATGTTTTTGACTGATCCGTCCGTCAGTCCGTCAGTCTGTCAATCCGTCAGTCCGTCAGTCCATCAGTCAGTCCTACTTGTTTTCCAGACTTTTTTTCTACACACTTCAGACATTGAGCTGATTTTTGGTATGTCAGTCTAACATGGGGGCCTACAGATCAAGTTTGCATTTTGTTCCGCTCCATTGATTTTTAGCTTAACTTGACATAGTCAAGATAAGCTATTGCCATCACGCGTGCGGAAGTCTGTTAGTCTGTGAGTCTGTTAGTCTGTGAGTCTGTGAGTCTGTGACGTCTGTTCACATTTCCTTTAGCACGGGCTACACCCCGCAGTTCTTGTCTGATCGTCACGAAATTTCATATGCAGGTTTGGGGTCATGTCTAGATGAGAACGTCCCCTTTTGGTCGCGATTGGGCAACCGGTATGGCTGCCCGAGCCCAAAACCCGAAAACCATTAGCACAGTCTACAGGTCGTATTTATGAAGGGATTTCATTGTAACTTGGTAGGATGCCTCTGTATAGTGCCTAGACGAGAACGTCCCCTTTTGGGCATGATCTATCAGCCGTGATGGCTGCCCAAGCCCGAAACCCAAAAACTTTTAGCACAGTCTGCAGGTCATGTTTAATGTGGAGGGATTTCATTGTAACTTGGTAGGATGACTCCTTATGATGTCTAGATGCGAATTTCCCCATTTGGGCATGATCTGCCAACCGTGACGACTGCCCGAGCCCAAAACCCGAAAACCTTTAGCACAGTGTACAGGTCATATTTATTGAGGAATTTCATTGTAACTTGGTGGGTTGACTTCATACAATGTCTAGATGAGAAAGTCCCCCTTTGGACGTGATTGGGCAACTGTGACAGCTACAGGAGCCCGAAGCCCGAAAACCTTTAGCACAGTCTAGAGGTCGTATTTATGAAATGATTTCATTGTAACTTGGCAGGATGACTCCAAATAATGTCTAGATGAGAACGTCCCATTTTGATCGCGATCATGCAGCCTTGATGGGTGCCCGAGCCCAAAAACCTTTAGCATAGGCAAAAGGTCATATTTATGGAAGGATTTCATTGTAACCTGTTAGGTTGACTCCATATAATGCCTAGATGATGACATCCCCTTTCGGTCGTGATTGGCCAGTTGTGATGGCTACAAGTGCCCGAAGCCCGAAAACCTTGAACACAGTCTACAGGTCATATTTATGAAGGGATTTCATTGTAACTTCGCAGGATCACTCCAGATGATGCCCAGATGAGATTGTCCCCTTTGGTTGCGATCATTCAACCATGATGGCTGCCCGAGCCCGAAGCCCGAAAAACTTTAGCACAGTCTAAGGTCATATTTATGAAGGGATTTCATTGTAACTTGGTAGGTTGACTTCACATAATGTCTAGATGAGAACGTCCCCTTTTGGACACGAGTGGGCAACTGTGACGGCTTCAGGGGCCCAAAGCCCGAAAACCTTTAGAACAGTCTACAGGTCATAATTATGAAGGGATTTTATTGTAGCTTGGTAGGATGACTCCAAATAGTGTCCAGATGAGAACGTCCCCGTTTGGTCACGATCATTCAGCCTTGATGGCTGCCCGAGCCCAAAAACCTTTAGCATGTCTGTAGGTCGTATTTATGGAAGGATTTCATTGTAACTTGTTAGGTTGACTCCATATAATTCCTAGATGAGAACGTCCCCTTCGGACGCAATTGGGAAACTGACGGCTACAGGGGCCCGAAGCCCGAAAACCTTTAGCACAGTCTACAGGCCATATTTATGAAGGGATTTTAATGTAACTTGATAGGATGACTCATTTTGGAATAATTTCATTGTAATTTTGTTGATATATGTTAACTGTGAGGGCCACATATATTAACTGTGAGGTCATATTAACCCACCCCTCAGATCTTTAGTACAGTGTACACCTCATATTATTTTTATCATAAACATAGCATACAGGGAACAGAAATGAACATATTCCCAATTATCACAATTCTTGTCTTATTTCATAATCCTTTTCATAAACATTGAACATTATCCTTTTCATCAAACACAACACACAAGTTAAGCTACAGTGTCATTGACACTTTCATTACCAAAATTACGGCCCTTGGACTCTGAAAAATTCATCAAAATTACAGTTTTCCGGACTTTTTTTCTACACGCTTCCAGATATTGAGCTGATTTTTGGTATGTTAGTCTGACATGGTGACCTACATATCAAGTTTGCATTTTGTTCCGCTCCACTGATTTTTACCGAAATTACGGCCCTTGAACTTTGGAAAGTTCATCAAAATTTCAGTTTTGCATACTTTTTTCCTACACGCTTCCAGATATTGAGCTGATTTTGGTATGTTAGTCTAACATGGTGGCCTACAGAACAAGTTTGCGTTTTGTTCCACTCCACTGATTTTTATCGAAATTACGGCCCTTGGACTCTGAAAAATGCATCAAAATCACAGTTTTCCAGACTTTTTTTCTACATGCTTCCAGATATTGAGCTGATTTTTGGTATGTTAGTCTGACATGGTGGCCTACAGATCAAGTTTGCATTTTGTTCCGCTCCACTGATTTTTACCGAAATTACGGCCCTTGAACTTTGAAAAGTTCATCAAAATTACAGTTTTGCAGACTTTTTTCCTATACGCTTCCAGATATTGAGCTGATTTTTGGTATGTTAGTCTAAACATGGTGGCCCTACCGAACAAGTTTGGGTTTTGTTCCGTTCCACTGATTTTTACCGAAATTACGGCCCCATAGACTTGAAAAGTTCATCAAAATTACAGTTTTCCGGACTTTTTCTTTACATGCTTCCAGATATTGAGCTGATTTTTGGTATGTTTGTCTAACATGGTGGCCTACAGATCAAGTTTGCATTTTGTTCTGCTCCACTGATTTTTACCGAAATTACGGCCCTTCGACTTTGAAAAGTTCATCAAAATTATAGTTTTCCAGACTTTTTTTCTACACGCTTTCAGATATTATCGAAATTACGGCCATTTTAGTATGTGAGTCTACCACAATGACTTACAGATCAATTTTGCGTTTCGTTCTGCTCGTCTGATTTTTGCGGAAATTACGGGTCCTGGACTCTGAAAAATACAAGTAACAGATTTCCGGGTCATTTTTCTAAAAATTACAGTTTTCCGGACTTTTTTTCTACACGCTTCCAGTTATTATCTAAATTACAGCCATTTTAGTATGTGAATCTACCACAATGACTTACAGATGAAGTTCGCGTTTCGTTCTGCTCGGCTGAAAAAACTTAGTTCACGTTATGGATCAATTAGATAGACCTCCTACTGTAATTGTTGGTGACTTAAATGACAATACTTTGAAAGAACCAAGCAACGTATTAGTAAAAACATTGTCTCCAAAGTGTTAAAGCCAAGTTATTTGCTCACCGACTTACATTTCTGGCTCCTGTATTGACCATGTGAACATAAAAAAAGACATAGATTGTGACAGAAGAATAATCCCGATTCCATATTCCCAGCATGCAGTTTTTCAAGTCGAGGATTAGAATATGAAGCGACTTCGAATTTGTTCATGAAGTAAAAACAATAATCTGTTTCACTTTTTGTGTATAAACACTGTTATTTGGGATAGCAATTCTAAATCTGACACCTTTTTTATAAACAAGCATACACTAAAGTAATTTTATCAGCAAAGACCTAGTGTGACCTTACATTATTTACAATGTGTGTTGGAAGATCAAATTGGATTTAAAAAGGTTGGAATCATTAAGGGGGGGGGGGGGGGGAGGGCGCGTAGGGTATGTGAGCACGCTCACTAAGGTTCGATATTTTCACAAATACAAAGAAAGTAAGAGTGAAAACATGTTTGAAAGGGGGTTAAAATCATGCCGATATTAATGAATATCACTGTAGAAATGTTCAGTAGATAGTAGACATTGTCCCAAATAAGAAACGGTGACATTTCCACTAAACTGTTTGAAGAATTAAAGGTGTAATTTTTAACCCCCCCCCCCCCCCCACTCAAAAGGAAATTTTAACCAAAAAACTTAACCCAGAAAATTGTAAATTAAATTGCCATACAAAAAAGGGTTAAATATTTCCCAAAATAACATGAAACATAAAAAAAAATAAAACAAAATGAGAATGATACAATCAATAGTAATATCAATTTAAAAGAAAAAAAAAACAAAAAAACTTTAAGGTTGACTAAAAAACTTTAACCACAAACTTTAACCAAAACTCCAAATGTTAACAGACAGACAGAAGAAAGTCATGACTAAACAGGAAAAAAAAAAACCCACTTGAACCTTCAGTAAAAAACTTTAACCACAAACTTTAACCAAAACTCTAAATGTTAACAGACGGGACAGGATGGACAGACGGATGCTCCAACATTTCGGGTTTATGGGCTACCAAAAAAACATTTTGTATGTCAAAACCTCATTTTACCCAGAACCCCACCCCTCCACCCTAAAACTTTATATTTAACCCTAACCCCACCCCTCCACCCAAAAAAAACCACACCCTAACCCTACCCCATCCTGACCCTAAACCCTAAAAGCCCACTCCAGACCCTAACCCCCACCCAGCCCCAGGACCTACCCCCCCCCCCCCCAACCTTAAGCCCTACTCTGGGCTACCCCTAACCCTAACCCCCACCCCTGACCCAACCCCACCCTAGCCAAACCAATAGGATTAGGAGCTATTTTTCGGTTTAGGGGCTACTAAAACTAAAACCCCACCCCTGACTCCAACCCTACCCCCCCCCCAGGGCCTAACCCTCCCCAACCTTAAGCCCTACTCTGGGGCTACCCCTAACCCTAACCCCACCCCACTCCTAACCCTAACACTACCTTAATTTGGAGGTAGCCCCTAATAATAATATCCCCTCAACCCCAATGTTGGCCCCGGACGGACTGACAGACGAAAGTCATGACTATAGCCCTCACTGTAAAATAGTCGGGCTAAAAAAACTTTAAGGTTGACTGAAAAAACTTTAACCACAAACTTTAATCAAACTCCAAATGTTAACAGACAGAAGAAAATCATGACATAAACAGGAAAAAAAAAACACTTGAACCTTCAGTAAAAAACTTTAACCACAAACTTTAACCAAAACTCTAAATGTATCAGATGGACAGATAGAAAGACAGACGGATAGAGAGACAAAAGTCATGACTATAGCCCTCACTGTAAACAGTCAGGCTAAAAATGAAAATAATAGTTATTCAAGAATTTTTTTGCAAGTGTCGTCTGCTTTTCATGTTAGGTAAAGGGGTTAAAAAACCACAGGCCCCAAGGAGCCTTAATCGCTCACCGGCCAAAGTGGTTCAAAGAAGTATTTGGGGTCACATTCAGTTAGACATGGTTCATCAACACTACAAAGGAATGAAATCATGAGAGACAAATTTTATGGAACTAGGGACATGGCTTGAACAAACTTGAATCTTACCCCCCTAAGGACGCTGTATACCAAATATCAAAAGCATTCATCTGCTGGATCTGAAGAAGATTTTTAAAGAAAATTCCTAATTTTGAACTAATTTTATCATTCGGGCTCCCACAGTGAGCCCAAATATGAACCCAGGGACTTGCTTGAACAAACTTGAATCTCACCCCCTAAGGATGCTGCATGCCAAATATCAAAACATTTCGACTGCTAAATCTGAAGAAGAAGATTTTTAAAGAAAAATTCCTCACATTGACTAAGTTATAATTTGGGCTCCCACAGGGAGCCCAAATATGGACCTAGAGACATGGCTTGAACAAACTTGAATCTCACCCCTCTAAGGATGCTGCATACCAAATATTAAAACATTCTGACTGCTAGATCTGAAGAAGAAGATTTTTAAAGAAAATTCCTCATTTTGAACTAAGTTATCATTCAGGCTCCCACAGTGAGCCCAAATATGGACTAGGGACATGGCTTGAACAAACTTGAATCTTACCCCTAAGGATGCTGCATAGCAAATATCAAAACATTCTGACTGCTAGATCTGAAGAAGAAGATTTTTAAAGAAAATTCCTCATTTTGAACTAAGTTACAATTCGGGCTACCACAGTGAGCCCAAATATGAACCCAGGGACATGGCTTGAACCAATTTGAATCTCACCCCCTAAGCATGATGCATACCTAATATCAAAAGATTCTGCCTGCTGGATCTTGAGAAGAAGATTTTTAAAGAAATTAGCCTGAAATGCACTAAGTTCAAATTTGGGCTCCTAAACTGAGCCCAAATATGAACCCAGGGGGCCGATTTGAACAAACTTGAATCGGATATACCCCACAATGTTGCATACCAATTATCAAAAGATTCTGCCTGCTGGATCTGGAGAAGATTTTTAAGAAATTTTCCTGAAATGCACTAAGTTCGAATTCGAGCTTCTATAGTGAGCCCAAACATAAATCCAGGGGGCCGATTTGAACAAACTTGAATCAGATCCACCCCACAGTGTTGCATACCAAATATCAAAAGATTCTGCTTGCTGGATCTGGAGACGAAGATTTTTTAAGAAATTTGCCTGAAATGCACTAAGTTCAAATTCGGGCTTCTATACTGAGCCCAAATGTGAATCCAGGGGGCCGATTTGAACAAACTTGAATCAGATCCACCCCACAATGTTGCATACCAAATATCAAAAGATTCTGCCTGCTGAATCTTGAGAAGATTTTTTAAGAAATTTGCCTGAAATGCACTAAGTTCAAATTCGGGCTTCTATACTGAGCCCAAATGTGAATCCAGGGGGCCGATTTGAACAAGCTTGAATCAGATCCACCCCACAATGTTGCATACCAAATATCAAAAGATTCTGCCTGCTGAATCTTGAGAAGAAGATTTTTTAAGAAATTTGCCTGAAATGCACTAAGTTTGAATTCAGGCACCTATACTGAGCCCAAATATGAACCCAGGAGGCAGATTTGTACAAACGTGAATCCCCCCCCCCCCCCCCCCCCCCTCCCTTAGAGATGATGTATACCAAATAGGAAAGAATTCTGCCTGGTGGATCTGACGAAGAAGATTTTTTTGAATTTTGGAAAGAAATTCATGGGTGCTATCAGAGTTATGCCCCTTGTGGTGCCTCCTGTGGGTGCGGCAAGTTTATTTGTAAAAGTTTGAATTGACATATGATGGGGAACATGCACACCAAATTTGGTTCAATTTGATCTATTAGTTTGGGAGGAGTAGTTGATAATGTAAAGTTCACGACGGACGACAACGGACGGCAAGTGATAAGTTAAGCTCCCTTCGGTGAGCTAAAAACAAAAAAAAAACAATGAAGTCCCCATTACACCAATGGCAAAGTGTCTTCGTTTGCATGCACGGATACATGACACAATTGTTGATTGCAAAATTCACTTGTGAAGTTATCGTTTATAATCAAACCCGGAAATCCCAGTAAATCACACTTTGGAAAGTAATAAACAAGCATTGTTTCACTTTCCTATATGGATGTTACGGTCAGGATTACATTTGCCATTGTGCAGAAATATGTGACCTTTAACACCATTTAAATAAATAAATAAAAAATTAGTACATGATGCTGGTGATCCACCATTAGTGATGCCACAAAGGAAGACATTGGCAAACTGGTCCTCCAGTACCGAAATGGGGAGCGTGGTGGTTTATTGGTTTGGTTTCAGATGAGAATTTTAGGTTGTAGGTTTGAATCTAGATTTATGTCATCTGTGTTGTTTCCTTGGGCAAGAGACTTAATCCCAATTACCCAAGTGAATGAATTGTGGTGGTGAATTGTGATAAGGCATACTGCATATCGATACTACACATGCCTTCAACCAATGCTAACCTGGCTTGTGTGGGGTTATAAGTGGGAGAGTCTGAGAGTTATTTACTGCTGCTCAGTGGCTCTCACTTCTCAGTGAACATGTTTGATCAAAATCAGTTCAAAAATCTAGATATTCTGCAAACATGAATTTCGTACAGAAACCAATAAAGAGTCCAAGTTCCAGCTGAGATTCAGTTAAAAGTTTCATAACAAGAAAATTTGGAAGTATGCGCATATATGTTTGCTAATATTATGTATAGAGGAACCGGGGGTATGGGTAGCACAGGAATGAATGATGGGCTAAACTTTACTTCATACCTGTGTGGCAGTCATGATTTGCCGCAGATGCAGAGTGGCCTTAAACAAATAAATTAACAAAATAAATGTAAGCTTAAAATAGTAATAAAAGTGGGATCCACCTCTACCAGAATACATTTCAGAACAATAAACACATTCCTAAGACACATGATCAGGCCTCTAGTACTACCTATCTGCTACCTGAATGGATCCCCAACCAGACCACACACATGTCCATAGCACTGCATGCATCCTACAACAATTGCATGTCACCTTGAAAATCCAACATGACATCTTTCATCAAATTGGATGATGGAAATATGCCATTCTAACATCATATACACTGTACATTTCCATGGAAATGATATCACAAGACTGCACATGTACACTTGCTTGATGACCCACATAGCACTAATTTCAAACCAGGTAAGACGGCACTTCCTACTGCTGCATATGCTCATTCAAACACAGCTGGATCCACATGATATACTACTTATTTTCATGTGAAAACATCATGTTCTATTGTTTCTCAAGTTGTGTTTTTTAACACCTCTATAACAGTGGCCATCTTAGATTTGGCATATAAATTGTTAACAATTCCTTTTCGCACACACACCCTAAGGGTGCATCTCTCACCCAATCTTTTTCAACTCTAATATGTGGCTTTAGGGTGATGTCTACATGGGAGCAATCATGTATTTTTAATTGCTTCTCGCTCAACTTGACAATATGAACTATTGGGAGGGGTTGTTTTCTGCAGAAACTTGAGTGAATGACTTGGCACCACTGGAACTTTCTATTTAATTCAGTCCCTTCTTGGTCAAGTTGAGCTACAGTGTCACTGACACTTTCATTTAAAGGGTTTCCTGCCCTCATATCTCCAGTGGTGCAAAACACATGAAACTGATTCAAGAACATGCATGTTCATGACAGTCTGAAACCATGTCATCGAGCCTTCTCCCTATGGATTTCAACCAAACTTTCTGTACATTAGTAGTTTGATGGGAAGGTGTGCATCAAGTAACCATGTTGCAGACAGACATGTTTTCTAAGAGTTATAGCACTTGACACTTCATCTGAAATCTTGTCATCTCGCTTTTTTCAGTTCTTGATGGTTTGGACCAAACAACATATACATAAACAGTATGATTGGAAGATGTGCATGAAATGACTAGGTCACAGTCAATATACTGATGAGTTATGTCCCTTGAAACTTAGTCTAAAACTTGGTCATATGATATTTTCCTTGATCATTATTCTTATGATAAACTAAGCATTTGTTTGCTCTGTCAAACAGGATATAGTGTACTAAATGCTTATACTGGATGTGATCAGGCCATAAAAATGTGGGGAATTCAGTCCCTGTCAGATTAATTTCTCAACAGGTCACAAGATTCTTTACTCAATTAACAGGAGTTTACTCTATCATCTATCTGCTCAAGGTCAAATGTCTACTGAATGAATGTTAAATAGTTTGGTGTTTGTAAGTAATATGCAATAAACAGCATTATTCAATTGATTAACTTGCATTGTAGATAGATTCTAACATCTCATATTTTTATACTGTACCAATGACCCAGACTTAGCTGGTGCTAACTCTAAAAAATCCAGGGCCAAACACAAATTTTGCCCCCCAATCCCCAAAATTTGCATCTAAAACCAAAAGAAATCATGTCCTAAAGGACCTCAATACTTTGCCCTTACTGCGCATGCGCAGTGTCAAGGACGTTCCGAAATTGGCGCCAATTATCATTCTCTGTTTGGCCCTTCATCAGTCAACATCTCACTGATCTTTGTGCTTGTAAATCTCAGTTTAAAGGATGCCAGACACGTAATTATTGGAGAAATGGTGATTCTAAGGAGGATATAGAAGGAGGAGAGGAAAAAGGAGTGACAAAAAATAATCAGGGCTGTACTTAAAATTTTTTATGAAATTATGTTAAGTTGCCTATTTTCGAGGCATGGGCCTCTTGTTGTCATTCTTGCTATAATGTTGCACTGCTTATTCAGTGTTTCCTCTCTCCTGGTCTTCTAAGTCCCCCCTTGCTATTCTCCCATGCTTTTGGCATATTTTTGAGAAAGTTCATTCTAAATTCTCTTGGGAGAATTAGCTTGGTTACAGAATGAATTCTGTTATTTTCCCCATAGTTACATTTTCACCCATGGGTGTATAAACGTTGTGTTCTGCATCTTCCATCTGATGTTCTGCAGATTCTCCCCTGGGAGTCTCTGTCTTGCATCAGATAGAGTGTAATTTTGATGGCTGATTTCGGGCCAGTTTTGTCAGTGCCTGGAGTCATGTTTTCTGGTGTTTTTACACTGTTTGTTTACATTGGCAACAGTCTCTTTTGAGGGGGGGGGGGGCTGTTTGCCTTTGGAGTAGTTTATCTCACTATAAGATACATTATTATTATCCTAAGTGTTGCATTAATTATTTAATATAATTTTAAAATTTTTGTCCACACTTAGCCGGGGGATCCATTGGGGCTCAATGTTACTTTTCAGAAACTTGGGCTTCGCTGAAAAAATATTTTTCAAAAATTATTTTGATTTGTAATCGTTTTTTCATTATTAATGGATCATATTATTATGTATCTTTGTGTTAGGGGTTTGTGCGAGTAACTAGGACTTGTTGTTGACTTTTCACAAAGAAAGGATATTGTTCAAATTGTAATAGGAAGAAATCTTCCTCTGACTTTCATGATCATTGTATTAATTGTAGTCAGTGTTCTCGCACCAATCCCTGTTCTATATGTCAATATTGGGATGACAAACATTGGAAACGTGTGTCACGATATGTTGTTAGTGGAGAAAGGGCTATGCCGGCTCTTTCTCCGCAGGGTCACTCTACTCTATCAGTTTCTATTTCAGAGGAACAAGAACAGGGTGATGTTTCCATGTTATCTTCCGCAAGTGCGCTTCCGTCGTCACAAATGAATACAGAGCTAGCGGCAAAAGTGCTCATGGAGATTAGACAAATGTCGTCCGCTAGCTCGCCCGGTGTAGCGTCCATTCACCGAATGGTTCGGCAGCCGGGTTCGTCCGATGCGGTCCAGGAGGAAATGTCGGGTGATGCGAGCACTATAAACATTCAACGTGCACACCCAGTGATGGCGGATAGTAGGAGAGATCGGAGGAAGCCTTCGAGTCCGGTTCCTAGCTCGTCCAGGTCCAGTCGGGCCGCGAGCGAGAGAGGCCCCTCTCTCGTACAACAACATCTGGGACCAGATGTTGTGGTACAAAATGTGTCGCAAGCAGAGCACACGTCCGTCGCTCGGGACGCTCCATTGTATAGGCAGTCCGCGGAGACTGCTCAGGCTTCTTCCTCTCATCAGCGCACACGACCGCACCTTGGCTACGTGATCGCAGATATTTTACCAGTTTTGCCGATCAAGGATTCTTCGGCGACCAGATCACGCCATCCGGTAGCCAGGGACACGAGGCCGGTGGACTCCGGACGTTCGCATAGGAAGAGTATGCGGGAGTCACCAGATGTGGAGCTGCCCTCGGCGAAGCAGCGAAAGACTGCGCCTCCGCTGGCCTCGATGTCGGACGTGCTTGTGCAAATAGCACAACTTATCGCAGCATCCCAGCAACCGGCAGAAACGGTGTCGGATCGGGAATTATCCGACAGCGCTGGGTCGGTACGCTCCGCCGAAACATCGGGGGCAGACGACCGGGAGCGTCATGAGGTCCGACCGGATGGTGAAAGGGATACGGATGACTTGGAGCTATCCCTTTCGGAACAACATAAAGCTGCCGTGGACTTCATCCAGCACTTTCTTCCTCAAGTTGTTCCGTCGGGCCAGACTGCTGCGGTTCCGGACAAGAGAATTATAGCGTCATTGGACTCTGATTTTTTTGAGCAGTTCAGGGACATCGCTCCCGAGTTTCCGTCTCAGTCCAATAATGTTGCAAGAACATTTGAATTATTGAACGACGCTATATTCAAACTTGCTTCCAAAACAGGGAAAGCAGGTTTCTCGTCCGCCAATACTCTCAACCTGCCTTTCATTAATGCAAGGAATAAATTCGATACGGCAGGACAGGGTATCCCGAGAGTTCCTCTGCGTATGGACGACGAGGCGGAAGACTTAGAATTATCATTACCGTCGTCGGCGTCTATTCCAACCGCGGTGTTGGAGACTACTATTTCGTCTAACAGAGCCAGTTTAGATGCTTTATCTTATGCAGACCACCTTACTAAGGCGTTATCACTGCGTCTTCAAGGGAAAGAGTTTCAGGATATACAATCCTCTTTAAGACTTCTTTCAAGGGCAGTAGCTTATTCCACGTGTAACTCCGCCCTTTCAGTGGCAAACCTGGAGTTGGTTAGACGTGACGCAGCCCTAGCTACATCCACACTCGTGGATAGTAAGGTGAAGAACTCTCTCAGAGTCGCTTCGGTCTCCGGAGAACTTCTCTTCGACGGCAAGCTTTCTGCAATTTACGATAAAATTACTAAGAAAGCTTCGGATTCTCTGCTGTTCAAATCTGCTTCTAAGAAGTCGGACACGGCAGATAAGAGTAAGACAGGCACTTCTGGGTCTAATGCGCCCAAGAGAGGTTCCTATAGAGGTTCCGGTGCGTCCTCTTGGTCTTATTCAAGAGACTGTCAAGGCAGCGACTCTCGTTCGGGACGTCCTTCGGGCCGGGACAACCGGTCAGACGCCCCGAGGTCGACGGGACGAGGTGCGGGTCGTGGAGGACGTGGTTTCTCCTACCGCAGGCCTCGCAGGTCCAGGAGGTGATGGCTTCAACCTCTATCGCGTGCCGGTTGGCAGAAGGTTGTTAAGTTTTTCACAAGAGTGGTCGTCGATTACGGACGACCCTTGGGTGAGAGGGGTGATTTCGGAAGGTCTAAAGATATCCTTCAAACGAAAGCCTCCATTAACTCGAAGTCCAAAATGGACTCAACTTCCGTCAAATCCGCAGAAAAGAGACGCTCTGTTATCAGAGGTGCAGTCTCTTTTAATGAAGAACGCGGTAGAGGTCGTAGAAAACCAGGAGACACCGGGGTTCTACAGCCATCTGTTTCTGGTTCCGAAACCAGACGGCTCGTTCCGTCCAGTCATAGATTTGAGCTGGATAAACAAGCTGATCGTCGCTCCGAAGTTTTATATGGAGACGATTCGATCGGTCAGAGCGACTATTCGGGTGAACGATTATGCAACAAGCATAGATCTCAAAGATGCATACTTTCACGTCATGGTACATCCGACATTCAGAAAGTATCTACGCTTCGCAGTCCTAGGGGTGGTGTATCAATTCCGGGCGATGTGCTTCGGATTGAATCTAGCACCCTGGGCTTTCACTCGGGTAATGAACTCGGTAATGATGTATTTCCGAGCTCATTCGTCTGCGGTAACGTCGGCCTACCTGGACGACATTCTTCAGAGGTACGGCAACGAGTTAACGCTTCAGAACGATGTGCAGAATCTGCTTTTATTGCTCCGACGTCTCGGTTTTATAATAAACGAGGAGAAGTCGGATCTGGTGCCGTCCAAGTCATTCACACATCTGGGAATGAGCTTCGAGACGCACAACAATCTCGTTCGTCTGCCGTTAACCAGAGCGAAATTAGTCAGTTGTTACGCTTGCTATTGTCTGCACGCAGACAAAGTCACAGCGAGGGAGTTCATGAGACTGATAGGTCTGTGCGGAGCCGCTGCGGATCTCATTCCGATGGGGCGGTTACGTACGCATCCTCTCCAAATTTTCTGGACTCAGAATTGGAGTGTGAAAATTCATTCGCTCGACATAGACGTTCTCTTGTCAGATCAAGTGAAACGAGAGATTCAGACTTGGGCAAACATTCAGTGGTTAACTCAGGGAGTTCCGCTGCAGTTGCTGGATCCGAGTTTTACCATTATGACGGATGCCAGTCAAACAGGTTGGGGTGCATCATTGATCCCAACGGATTCGAGATGCCAGGGTCTTTGGGATCCGCAATTCCTGGGCAAGCACATAAACATCAAGGAGATGATGTCAATTTGGCTTGCGTTACGTCATTGGATGGACATTATTCACAATGCTCATGTCCAAATCCTATCCGACAATACGACAGTAGTGGCATATATACGGAATCAGGGAGGCACTCATTCAATTCCGTTGTTCAATCTAACGGAAAGAATCCTTCTGTTTGCTCTAGAACATCAGGTTCTTCTTTCGGTCCGTCATATACCGGGTCGTCTGAACGTACTAGCAGACTCCCTTTCACGAAAGGGTCGCTTGTTGCCGTCGGAGTGGACTCTCAACAAACAAGTGTTCAATCAGATTTGCTACCAATGGGAACGGCCAATGATAGACTTATTTGCGACACATCTCAACAATCAGTTGCAGACGTATGTGTCTCCGTGTCCGGATCCAAGAGCATTTGCAGTAGATGCTCTGTCGATCCCTTGGGACGGAATGATAGGATATGCGTATCCTCCAGCGCCGTTAATTCAGCAAGTATTGCTAAAGATAAAACAATCTCAGTGCAAGATTCTGTTGGTAGCATCTCTGTCTCCACAGAGACCGTGGATAAATCTACTCAGGTGTCTGTTGTGGGACCTACCGCGAAAGCTTCCTCCACAGGAGGATCTTCTTTCGCAGGGGAAATCGCGTCAACTCCATCACAACCCGCAAGGTCTCAACCTTCACGTTTTTCCGTTGTGCGGTCCTTCTTGCATGGCAAGAACTTTACAGGACGAGCAGTGGACGCGATTTCTAACTGTAGGAGGACCTCCTCTTCGCTAAACTATGCGGCTAAGTGGAAGGTCTTTCGTCGTTGGTGTAGGGATCATTCTGTTGATATTTTTGATCCCACCATACCAGACATTGCAAACTTTCTAGTATACTTGTTTGACGAATCAAACTGCAGCCTGTTACTATTAAGGTTATAGGTCTATGTTATCTGATACCTATGCACATCATGATAGTTTACAAATTGGATCTAATGTCTCTTTATCTAAGTTAGTAAGAAACTTCTCGATAAATAGACCCAGAACTCTTAGGTTAATTCCTAAGTGGAATTTAGCTTGGGTTCTTCTTAAACTGAAGGAAAAGCCATTTGAACCTCTTGGGACAGTAGATTTCAAATTCTTGTCTTATAAGACAGCTTTTCTCTTAGCTTTCTCTTCTGCTAGAAGAGTCAGTGAGCTTCATGCACTGTCGGTGGATGATTCTCACTATCGTAGTGTCGGGAACACTATCACCTTCACTACTAATGTGGGATTTTTAGCTAAGAATCAGGCTCCTAATAAATATCCGGAACCTATTGTTATTAAGGCTCTTCCGTCTTCAGACGGGCGTAGGCCTTTACTCTGTCCTGTTAGAGCGTTACGTATCTATAAACAGAGATCTCAGTTTATCAGAAAGGGACGAAAACGTTTCTTTCTGTCTCTGATGCCTAATAGAAAGGACATTTCGGTCCATTCTATTGCTAGATGGATTCAATTAACTATCCGTACTGCTTATGAAAATTTATCTTCTTCTCAGCAGTCTGTGCTTAAGATTTCGGCTCATGAAGTAAGAGCTCTTGCTACTTCTTGGGCTTACACTAATAGTATTGCTATTACAGATTTAATGAAGGCTGCTTATTGGTCTCAGCCATCCACATTCACGAATTTTTATCTCAGAAATATTGAGTCCATTTCTGGAGACCTGCATTGTTTAGGTCCGTTATCTGTTGCTCAGAATGTCGTCCACTAAACAGTTGCAACTATAGTTATGCAGGCTTTCTGTTCCGGCAGTGACTCCGTCCGGCTGCCCTCTTCGCTCTGGGCTATTTGACCCAGGGCAAGGGGAAGGGGGGGGGGGGGGGGGAGGGTGTTCCCTTAGGTCACCTGCTTTATAGTGAAAAGCAAGGGAATGCCTCGTCCGAAGTCGGTATTTCTGAGTCGTTTCCGGGATGGTTTTAAAGTGTAATATTAATGTTAAAAATTCATTCATGTCATATTTTTAAAGTGTAGCTCGGTGTGAAGCATTTGTATATGTCAAGTGTCAAACAGGCGTTAATATACAATCCTCGGACACTTTTAAAAGAATATAAAGAGTCTCAATTCTCTGGACTAACTTTATTTATTGGCTTACTTTAAAAATAATTAGTATAAAGGGTTATACTGGATGTTAATAGAGAACATGAATGTTATTGTGCTCAATTATGAAGGGTATTGTATCTTTCTAATTTAACATAAAATAAGAAAGATACATGTAAAGCCTAATACTCCTTTTCTCCTTAAGGGGTTGCCTCTATATTAAATAGTTGAGCTTATTGGATTTTCCTCTATGTCCTAGGCCCTCCAGCCTTTTTACTATACAGCTAAGTCTGGGTCATTGGTACAGTATAAAAATATTAAAAAATTTATAGTAATTTATATATTTTTTATACTTACCAATGACCCAGACGGGGATGGCCCTCCCAGGAGTTGGGAACTCTTACCTCCCCGCTGAGTACATAGCGCTGACCAGGCACTGCCAGTAAGAATGATAATTGGTGCCAATTTCGGAACGTCCTTGACACTGCGCATGCGCAGTAAGGGCAAAGTATGGAGGTCCTTTAGGACATGATTTCTTTTGGTTTTAGATGCAAATTTTGGGGATTGGGGGGCAAAATTTGTGTTTGGCCCTGGATTTTTTAGAGTTAGCACCAGCTAAGTCTGGGTCATTGGTAAGTATAAAAAATATATAAATTACTATAAATTTTTTAACTTTTCAATGAGCTAATCAAGTTCACTTAGCCGAGAAGTTATTGGCAATGTTTTTAGAAATGAAAAATTTTAAGATTAGTTAATTCAGGAACACTTGAGAGGTAATTAATAAACAACTCATTTGTTTTAAAGAGATTATATTTATTACTTCTGTTATGATACATTCTCAGGGAAGATAAATTTTTCTACAAGATTAGAAAAGTATACTCAGTGACAATTATCCCTGAGGAACATTTTTTCACCCTCTTGACAATGCTGAGAAACGTTTTTCATAACATTTGGTCTATCACCTCTGTGATATCTGTAATTGAACAGATAGCACTGAAGCAAAATAATATACCTGCATAAAACTCGCACTTAAAAATGCCCAAATACCACAAAAGAGGTATAAAGTAAATTTTCATTCTGTTGCTGTAGCTATTATCCTTCATTCTATTATTCTTCATATTCTTTTCATCCAGTAGAACTGAAATCTGGATTGCTTTATGCATATTGGGGTCAGTTTATACTTTTAAACTAATAGCTTAGTCTGGTAATAAATATATTCGATATGAATTTTAAGTTTAACCCTTTGAACACTGATGAAAAAATACCAAAATTTCATGCAGCAAATTTTTCCAAGAATGCAACTAGAAATTTAACCAATTCAATCTTCTTTGACAGAGCTCAATGAGCTCTGTCAAACAAGATTGAATTGTTTTAATTATTATGGGAAAATTTTGCAGGTTGAAATTTTAATATTTCGACATCAGTGTACAGAGAGTAAACCAACATGTATTCTAAAATTTATCATTTGTCCACACAGTTGGTTACTGTTATGGTTTTACTGCCCAAACCAAGCTGATCAACCCAATATATCATAGCTCATCCAGCAGTTTTTTCATTAACCCTTGAAGAATGAGAGAATTTATCAGAACTTTCACTGGACAATATCTTTAAGTCTGAGAGGCTTGGCAGTGATTTCTACTCAAATCTTGTTTGCCATCATAAGACAGGGCAAGAAACCACTACCAGGATACTGCAACCAGAATTTACCAGAATTTATAATTTGTTTTTCACTTGTTTTTAGAATGTTTGGGTGAAGGTTACTGAAACTTTAAACTTTGTGTGTCTTTCAAATGCTTTCAGAATAAACAAATAACAAAATATAAAAAGGCACAAGTCTAAAATAACAATTTTTTAAATTATAGATCATTTCCTATTAAATGACTAACACATATCACAGATATCGCCAAAGCTTTCAAATATTCTAAATAGAATATTAGTTAAATAATTTTGACATCAACCCTCATCATACCATCAATATTACACACCTTCAACACCAACAGACAGCCACGACTTGTCTACAAACCACGATCAGGATATTCTGACATTGTCTCAAAGATTTCCTCATAATTTCACTATGGTGCACTTGTTCTGAGGTCACAAGGTTTTTCAAAGTTGGATATAGAGGCATTAACTCTTTACCCCCAAAAATATCAAAATTTGTTATTTTATTTTTTTCAAATTGTTCAAACAATTTCAACATAACCATTTCATGTGACCCCTCATTGGAATGAGCTCAACAAGCTCATTCCAATGAGGGATCACATGACATGGTATTAATTAAATTGTTTGAAAAATAATTTTATTTCAATTGCTCAAATTTGTATATTACACAGGCTGCTGCAGCCTATTCATTATTCCACCTCGCTCAGCATGCATACAACACTTGTAAAAATAGTTTTTGAATAACTAAAAATTTCCATTTCTTGCCTCTCAGAAATGAATTTTGTTTTAGTCATTCGAAAAAAAAATTTGCAAATGTTATAAAAGATTAACCCTTTAACCGGTAAATCAACTGCATCCACTCATCAAGCTCGTTCCAATGAGGGGTCTCACGATATCGTTTTGATGAAATTTTGTTTAAATTTGAAAAAATAATATTTAAAATAATAAATTTTGATATCGACTGCTTTAGGTAAAGGGTTAATGGAAACCTCCAATGCTGATGTACTGTGTGCATTTACATGAAGCAAGTTTGAAAACAAATTGCTGCTTCTTTTCATAAATTTTTCCATAAATTAAGGATGAGGGTTGATAAATAACTAACATTGATATACTCTTCATACAACAAAAAATTACGTGAAAGGTGGAAGCTTAACAGACTGAAGTGTGCTATGTAATATCATAATGTCTTGAGAAAATAGTCCTGATTCTTACACTATTATGAACTTAAATTAAGACGGTAAAAGTTTTTATTTAAATATGATAAATTTTCAAATACAATTGACAGATTTGAAACATTATGATGAGTTTATTTTCTTTTATGTACAAATGTCATATAAAATAATAGATGCTATCTACAAGAACTAATTTGTACAATTATGAATTTTATAAATAAATTTTTCAATTTTTTTTCAAACTTATTTCAACCCTTAACCATAGTTGGCAAGTATGCGAAAAACTTTGTCAGAAAGTGTTTCCAATGGAACATTATTAACCTGTAAGCACTCTTCTGCAAACCGATAATGCCAAAAGCATAAATCTGAATTAATTTCATCTGTTTTCTGTTGTTGTTTTTTTTTTTGCCATTTGAATCACATAATGGAGGTCTCAATTCTATTGCTTGAATGCTACATGTATATGGGCTCAAACTAAAAAGATGCCAGCATTTAACATATATTTTCAGTTATGGAATTATTCAGCTATGTTTGTTGGTATATTGGTATCTTGGGTCATCTTCTGCACCTGCATGACTAAGATCACAAAACAAGTATGTTTAGCCATCTGTTTAAATTTATAGATACCCACTTGAGAGGACTCTCAATCCAGGCAGTGGTTACTTTTACTGATTTTATTTGTAAAAGACAACTTGTTTAACATTAAAATTAAACACTGATCCATTCCAAGGCTTCCCATTTATGGCAAGGGGTAGTTGTGATGGTGATTGGGGGATAGGAATAGACAGCAAATTGGAGTACAATGAATGTACATTGTATTCACCGAGAAACACTTCATTGTAAGACAGTTGAACTCTCTGAATACTGATGATGAAATACTGAAATTTTACAAGCAAATTTTTCCTTCTATAATGGAATAAGAATTTAACCAATTTAACAGGAGCTCTGTCAAATAAGATTGAATTGGGCAAATTCCTATCTGCATTATGGAAAATATTTGTAGATTGAAATTTTGACATCAGTGTACAGAGGGTTAACTGCTTCCCAAAAGAATATCCAGAAACAGAGAGTAAGTTTTACTACCTCTGGCATTATGAACCATTTACTCAATGATGGCCAGAAATCGCCAGCACAATCCAAAACCTCATTGATAAGATATCTTTATGCATCAAGCTTTAAAATTAGATCTACAAATGGGCTTTTCCAAACTTAACCAGTTAACTGAATTCTGTAAACATCTTGACATATATTTATTTATTGAGGCTTAATGACACTTTCAACAACCAGGGTTACCGTGTCACTTTATGGGCGGTGGAAGCCTAAGTATGCAGAGAACCACTGAGCAATGGTGAGCAACTGTCAGACTCCCCAACATACTAACTCCACACAAGCAGGGTTAGCATTGGTTGAAGACAAGTGTACCATGAATGTGCACAATGCCACATGGGCAATTGGGATGAAGTGTGCCCAAGGACACAAAGTGGTTGTCGCAGGAGGGATTCAAACTGAGGACCTCTTGGCTTGCAGCCTGCATCTCTATCTTCTCAGCCACCGCACTCCACACCTTAACATAAAAGTGGGTAATATCTGTTCCTCCAGATGAAGGTGACACAGATGTTCTCTAAAAAAAATTCTGATCAAAAAGGGTGGGCTGGCAGAATCTTGGCCATAACATGTGTTTGTGCAAGTCATTTCCCTGTTAGAAGAAAACTAACAATGCCTTGATAAAAACATTTTCCATCATGGTTGTCATGCTGAGAAGCTTTCAATGAGTAAAAGGTTAAATTCTATAGCGAAAAATTACCTGCCATGTAAGGGTTGAAGTTTGCTTACCTTTAACAATTTATAACTCATTACAAAATGTATACCACAATGAGCAGTGGTATATCAAAGATCTAATGAATACGGCCTTGAAATGTATTGATTTTAACAAATATTAATTGAAACAATATTTGAGTGCACATATATGCTTCAAATTTTTAAAACACCTATTGTTAGTCTTTCACGTGTATGAAAACTCTGCTTTTTCCAAAAACAATGCACACATTTCTGTACAAAGCGAGAAGTCACAAAATTAGACTTGGTAACATTTTTAAGTGATTCTGTACAAAAATATTATTTATCTTTTTTGACCAATCAACCTGTGCCAAGAAGAATTTGAAAACACTTGACCTAACATGATGCAACCGCACTGCAACATGCGAATCACCTTTTGAAATTTTTTACACCTTTACCCAATGTTACAGCCAAGATAAGCAGCCCTATTTTCACAAAAATCACCATTCAAATTTTATATTTTAAATTTTTTGGGGTTCAAAAACATAATTATTGATATCTCAGTGGAAAATGCACATAGAACATGTTCCAATGAAAGATCATAATTTTGAGATAAAAAATGAAAAATTTCAAGTTATTCAAAAACAATATCCTAAAGTGCGACAACTTGCCATGTTGGGTAAAGGGTTAAAAAAATGTTTCACAAAAGTTCAGAAGGGGTAAAATATGCATTCAAACAATATTTGAGGGGTAAAAAATACCTGTTATAAACCAATCTTATCTGGATAATCTTGTACATGTTAATATAACTTATCTTTCATATATGTTTTGTTTGTATTCGGGTTTAATGAAACTTTCAAAACCCAGGGTCAGATCATGTCAGACAGTTTGGGTGGAGGTCAGAGTACCTGGAGAGAATCCTTGAGCAATGGCGAGTAATTGTTGGACTTTCTAACTTACTAATCCGGCACAAGTAGGGTTAGCATTGGTTGAAGGCAAGTGTACTGCCGTCATGCTCTGTGCCTTACTACTCAGCATCACCATGCTCCCATATATGCAATTGGGTTGACATATCTTGCCCAAGGACACAACACTGCTAATGCGGGCCAGGATAAAACCATCCATCGTTTGATCTCAAGTCTAATGTTCCTACCTGAGTGCCATCATACTATCTTTCATATATAGGGTGTGCTCCCTATCTTTCATATACATGGAAGAAAGATAGTCACTTGGCAACAAACATTCTCACTAAAGGGAACAACAAATTGTGTCTGCAGAGAAAATTTAATATTTTAATCATTTACTCAATGTTAACGGTTCAAAACTGGCCAGCAGTGCAGTTCACAAAAATCACCATTCAATTTTCATTACTGTTTTCATTTTTTGTCACAAAAAACATATATTATGACCCTCATTGTAACAAGTTTGTTCCAATGAGAGGTCATAAGCTTAGTTTTGGTGCAAAAATGAAAAAATTAATTCTTCAAAAATTTTATTTGCAAGTGTTGTCTGCTTTTCGTGTTAGGTAAAGGGTTAAATGAATTACCATCTTCAAAATTGTCTTATTTCATGGTGAACTAACATTTCTATAGCAAATTATAAAACCATTATCACAGATAATTTTAGAATTTATTTATTGATGTTTAAGGTCACATACCTCTACACAATTTCAGATTTAATTTTAGAACTCCCTGTATCAGTTTATGATTAAAAGATCTGGAAAAAGGTGCACTGAGAAGGCTTCAAGTAGGCCTTCAGGCATCCAGAGACATGTTCTTCTAATTTCTCACCTGAGGTAACTAATACATGCCAAGCAAAATGTAGAAAAGTTAAAAAATTTATAGTAATTTATATATTTTTTATACTTACCAATGACCCAGACATAGCTGGTGCTAACTCTTAAAATATAGGGCCAAACACAAATTTTGCCCCCCAATCCCCAAAATTTGCATCTAAAACTAAAGAAAACATGTCCTGAAAGGCCCTCCACACTTCGCCCCTACTGCGCATGCGCAGTGTCAAGGACGTTCCGAAATTGGCGCCATTTATCATTCTAATAACCAGTGTCTGGTAAGCGCTATGTACTCAGCGGGGAGGCAAGAGTTCCCAACTCCTGGGAGGGCCATCCCCGTCTGGGTCATTGGTAAGTATAAAAAATATATAAATTACTATAAATTTTTTAACATTTTTATACTGTACCAATGACCCAGACATAGCTGAATAGTAAAAAGGCTGGAGGGCCAAGGACATAGAGCAAAATGGAATACGCTCAATAAAATAAAATAGAGTCATCCCCTGTAGGGAAAAGAAGTAATAGGCCTTACATGTATCTTTCTTATTTATGATAAATTAGAAAGATACAACACCTTCCAAAAATTGAGCTTCATACATCCATGTACTCTATTAATATCCAATAATCCTTATACTAATAATTTTTAAAGTAAGCCAATAATAAAGTAAGTCTAGAGAATAGAGACTCTTATACTCCTAAAAGTGTGTGAGAATTGCATAATCATGTCCGTTGACATATGCAATATTCAAAAGCTATACTTTAAAAACTAAGACTTGAATGAATTTTATAAACTTAAACTTCTCACTAAACAACCATCCCAATAACAGCTCAGAATTACTAACTCCGGAGGAGGTATCCCCTTGTTTTCATAGTAAAAACAGGTGACCCAAGGGAACACCCTCCCCCCCCCCCCCCCCCCCCCCTTTTTCTTGCCCTGGGTCAAATAGCCCAGAGCGAAGAGGGCAGCCGAACGGAGACACTGCCGAAACAGACAGCCTACCTAGCTATAGTAGCAACTGTTAAGTGAATGACATTCTGAGCAGTAGATAATAGACCTAACAATAGAGGCCTCCAGAAATGGACTCGATATTTCTGAGATAAAATTCATGAATGTGGATGGCTGAGCGCAATGAGCAGCCTTCAAAAATCTATAATAGCAACACTATTAATGTAAGCCCAAGAAGTAGAAGAACTCTTACTTCATGAGCCGAAATCTTAAGCACAACTGCTAAGCCAATGATATACCATAAGCAGTACGCTAGTTAATAGAATCCATTAACAATAAAATGGAGCGTAACGTCCTTCTACTAGACATCAAAGACAGAAGAAGCTTACGCCCTTGTAATAAACAGATATCTGTTTATAAATACATAAACTGTACCCGGAAAGAGTAAAGGCCTATGCCCATACGAAGACGGAAGGACCTTAAAATAATAGGTTCCGGATAATAGGAGCCTAACTCTTATGCAACAATCCAACCTAAATAGTAACGGAAGTATTGATTCCGAAACTATGAAAGTGAAAATCATCCATCGATAGTGCATGAAACTCACTGACTCTACAGTAAAAGAGAAACCAACAGAATTACTGTCTAAAAGGTCAGAATTTGAAAACTACTGTTTCCAGAGGCTCAAATGATAACTTAGCTAAATAAGAACCGAAGTTAAAATCCGTATAGGAATTTAATCTAAAGATTCTAAGTCTATTTATCAAAAAGTTACTAACTGACTTAGATAAAGAGACAAAAGACTCAATTGTAAACTATCGTAGAGTGCATAGGTATGAGGTAACATAAACCTATAACCTAAATAACAACAGGCTGCAGTAGATCTTGTGAAACAAGTATACTAAAAAATAGCAATGAGTAGTATGGAGGGATCAACAATATGAACATAATGATCCCTACACCACGACGGAAGAGCCTCCACTTTAGTCGCATAGAATAGCGAAGAAGAGGATCTCCTATAGTAAGAAATCGCGTCCAAAGCTCGTCCAGTACAGTGCTTACAATGCAATACGGACCACACAACAGAATACATGAAGGTTGCGACCTTGCTGGTTGTGATAAAGATGACACGATTTACCCAGTGAAAAAAGATCCTCACATAGAGGAAGATTTCACGTTAAGATCCACAGTAGACAAGAGGGTAAATTACTCATGATCTCTGTGAAGATAGAGATGCTATCAACAGAAATGTATTGTGGTTGTTTATCTTAGCAATACCTGCTAAAACAACAGCACCGGAGGATACGCGTATCCTATCATTCCGTCCTATAGATCAATAGAGCGTTAACAGTATTAGCTCAGAGATCTGGACAAGCCAACACATACGTCTGCAATTGATTAGCAAGCTGTGTCATAAATAAAACATCATTGGGCGCTCCCATAGATAGCAAATCTGATTGAATACTTGTTTGTTGAGAGTCCATTCTGACAGCAACAAGCGACCCGTAAGAGAACGGGAGTGTGATAAAACAATCAGACGACCCAGAATATGACGGACCAAAACTGAACTTGGTGTACTATAACCAACAGACGGATTCTTTCCATTAAATTGAATAACGGAAACGAATGAGTGCCTCCCTGGTTCCAGAGATACGCCACTACTGTCGAATTAAAGGACAGGAATTTGGGCATGCGTTTCTGAATAATGTTCATGCAATGACATAAAGCAAGCCTAAAAAACATTATTCCGCGGAAGTTAAACTGATAGCTAAAAGACTGCGGAACCCAAAGACCCTGGCACTTCGAATCCTTAGGGATCAGTATATATCCCAATCTGTCTGACTGGCAACCGTCATAACAGCCACACTCGGGTCCGGCAACTGCGGCGGCACTCTCTGAGTCAACCACCGAATGTTTGCCCCAGTCTGAATCTCTTGTAACACTAGATAGACAAGAGAATGAATAAATCGAGCAATTCATGGATTGCCGGAAAGTTGCCGTCGAAGAGAAGCTCCTCCGAGAACGAAGCGACTCTGAGAGAGTTCTTAACCTACTATCCACGCGTGGATGTAGCTAGGGCTGCGTCACGTCTAACCAACTCCAATCAGCCACTGAAGGGCGGAGTTATACGTGAACAAACTACTGCCCTCAAAAGAAATTACATTGAGAATAATATCCCGTAAATCTTTTCTTGAAGACGTAATGATAACGCCTCAGTAAGGCGGATTACGTATAATAAAGCGTCTAAGTTAAGTCTACTATACATAATGTCGTTCCCAACATTGAAATTGGAAAAGACATAAACGGCGAAAAAGAATATATGCAGTCTTTAATCACACCGTCTAGACGCATATGAACTCTCGGTATGCCCTGCTCTGCCAAAATAAACTATTTGTAAAAAAGATAAAATGGCAGAAATGAGCCACGCGGACAAGAAACTAAACTATCATGCTTAGTAGCAGGCTTGTATATATATATAAATATATAGAGTCGAAAAATAAAACACATGTTGTAATGACAATATTGGACTGCGTCGGTAAGTCAGGGACAAAGTCCCTGTACCGATCGAAAAATCCGAGTCCAATGACGCTATAAGTCTCTTATCCAAGATCGCAGCAATGAAGTCCGAAAAATAATCACTGGAAGAAATGCCAGAAGATATGAAAGGCATCTTCCGATACTACTAAAGGGAAAACTCGAAATCTTTCGAATCCCTTTTGCCATCCTGTCGGACCCTATAAAGCGTTCGGTCGTCCGTAGCTTGATGCAACCGCGGACCGCACCGACCCAGCGCCGTCGGATAATTCCTGATTCGACCGAGAAACTGTCAATTGCTGGGATGCTGCGAAACAACTGTGCTAACTCGGATAGCATGTCCGTCACTGAGGCCTGAGGAGAAGCGGTCTTACGATGCATTGCCGCAGAAAGCTCTGAGATCGTTACCCCGTGCATACTTCCAATATGCGAGCGAACGGAGTGTATAGGCCTCGTGTCCCTTGGCTACCGGATGGCGCAACCTATTCGCTGTGGAATCACTGAATGCCGAAACTGATCGGATACTCGAGGTCACGTAGCCAATGTGCGGTCGTGTGCCCTGCTGTGAGGATGAGGAAGCATTAAAGACAGTCTCTCGGACTGTCAATATAACGGAGCGTCCCGAGCAACGGACATATGCTCCGAATGTAAAATATCTGAACCACAACATGCGGTCCCCTATGTTGTTGGCTTCCTCCGATCTGTCCTCAATCTGCCGTCACTGGGTGAGTACTAAAGTAATTAAAGTGCTCGCATCACCCAAATCTCCTTCCTAGACCGCAACGGACGAACCCGGCAGCCGAACCATTCGATGAATGTACGCTACACCGGGTGAGCTAGCGAATGTCACTCCGTAAGCGATAGACATATTCCATGAGCACTTATTGCCGCTAACTCTTCATTAACTATGACGACAGAGGCACACTTTTGAAAGACATCTCCATAACTCTTCGAACAAGAAACCAGAAATGCTTGGATAGCAAGCATAAAATAATAATATATATAGCGTCGTTCAATAATTCGAAAGTTTGTGTGACATTATTGGACTATGTCGGAACTGAGGGACGATGTCCCTGAACCGAACCAAAAATTTCTAAGTCCACCGACGCTATCAGTTTCTTATCCGGCATCGCAGCATATGTTGTTCCGAAAGGGAAAGCTTGAAATCCTCCGAATCCCTTTCGGTATCCCGTCGGACCGGATGAAACTTTCGGACGTCCGTACCCGCTTCCGCGGAGCGTCCCGACCCAGCATCGTCGGATAAAATATATGCGACAGATTCAGTTGATGCTGGGATGCTGCGATAAACTGTGCTATTAAGGAAAGCACGTCCGTTCCCGAGGCCTGTGCAGTAGCGGACTTACGATGCATTGCCGCTGGAAGCTCCGTGTACGTTGACTCCCGCACACTTCCTATGCGAACGTCCGGAGTCTGCAGGCCTCGAGTCCCCGGCTACCGACCCAGTGCTGTCGGATAATTCTCGATCCGACACCGTTTCTGTCGGCTGCTGGGATGCTGCGATAAGCTGTGCTATGTGCACAAGAATGTCCGGCGTCGAGACCTGCGGAGGCGCAGTCTATCGCTGCTTCGCCAAGGGCAGCTCCGCATCAGATGGCTCCCGCATACTTTTCCTATGCGAACGTCCGGAGTCCATCGGTCTCGAATCCCTGGCTGCCGGATGGTGTGACCTGGTCGCCGAAGAATCCTTGATCGGCGAAGCTGGTAATATATCGGCGGTCACGCAGCCAAGGTGCGGTCGTGTGCGCTGACGAGAAGAGGAAGCCTTAGCAGTCTCAGCGGACTGCCTATACAACGGAGCGTCCCGAGCGACGGACGTATGCTCCGCTAGCGACACATTTGTACCACAACATCTGGGGCCAGATGTTGTTGAACGAGAGAGGGGCCTCTCTCGCTTGCCGTCCGGATGGACCGGAACGAGCTATGAACCGGACTAAAAGGCTTCCTCCGTTCTCCCTCCGATCCGCCGTCACTGGGTGTGCATTAAGTTAATTTTATAGTGCTCGCATCACCCCAAAATTCCTTCTAGACCGCAACGGACGAACCCGGCTGCCGAACCATTCGGTGAATGGACGCTACACCGGGCGAGCTAGCGGACGTCAAAGGCCGTCGAACCTACTAGGGTCCTCTTAGGCAATTGGCGTATTACATGAGCACTTTTCCGCTAGCCCTTCATTAATTGTGACGACGGAGGCACACTGTTGGAAGACATCACAGATACATCACCCTAATCTTGATCGTCTGAAATAGAAATTGATAAAGTAGAGTGACCCTGCGGGGAAAGGACCGGAGTGTCCAAATCCCCAACAACATACCGTGACATACGCTTCCCATATTGTCATCGAAATCATACGATACAGAACAGGAGTTAATGCGAGTACACTGACCACATATAGAATGATAATAAGGTCAGAGGAAGACTTCCTCTTAAAACAATTGATCAATATCCTTTCAATGTTAAAAGAAAACAAGTCCTGGTACTCGCACTAACCCCTGGCAATCAAAATACATAATAATAATATGATCCATTAATATAGAAAAAATAATTGAAATCAAAATATTTTGAAAAAATATTTTTTCAGAACAGCCCAAGTTTCTGAAAAGTAACGTTGAGCCCCAATGGATCCCAAGCCTAAGTGTGGACAAAAATTTAAAAAATATTTTAAACAATTTATTCAACACTTACGAACAATAATAATGTATCTAGTTATGATTAAAATAACATAAAGATATTATTATTTAGAAATCCCCCCCTCACACAGAGGGCTGTTGTAAATGTAAACAATGAGTGTAAAAACACTAAAATAAGACTCCAGGCACCCAGGCCCGAAATCAGTTACCAAAAATACACCATCTGATGCAAAACAGAGACTTCCAGGGAAGAAACTGCAGAACATCAGATGGTAGATGCAGAACACAACGCCTAACCACCCGTAGGTGAAGACGTAAACATGGGGAAAGAACAGAATTCATTCTGTTATTCAGCTAAAACTCCCAAGAAATTTTAGTAATAATAATTACAGAAACTATGCCAAAAGCATGGGAGAATAGCAAGGGGGAACTTAAAGGACAGGGAGAGAGGAAAACACTTGAAAAAACAGTGTAACTAAATAATCAGAATGACAACAAAATGGCTGCTGCCTTGAAAATAGGTAACTTAACATAATTTCATTAAAAAAATTTAAGTTACAGCCCTGATAATATTCTGTCACACATTCTTTTCCTCTCCTCCTTTTCTATCCTCCTTAGAATCACCATTTCACTAATATTTATGTGTCTGGCATCATTTAAACCGAGATTTAAAAGCACAAAGATCAGTAAGATGTTAACTGATGAAGGGCCAAACTTAGAATGATAAATGGCGCCAATTTCGGAACGTCCTTGACACTGCGCATGCGCAGTAGGGGCGAAGTGTGGAGGGCCTTTCAGGACATGTTTTCTTTAGTTTTAGATGCAAATTTTGGGGATTGGGGGGCAAAATTTGTGTTTGGCCCTATATTTTAAGAGTTAGCACCAGCTATGTCTGGGTCATTGGTACAGTATAAAAATATGGCTATTCAACTTTCAGTTTTTCATTTCTCCTTAAAACCACATAAACCCTCATCCAAATGAGCTCCTGAGGTCAAATGAAAATTTTCAGTTGATCTGCAACCCGTTTTTGAGAAGTTAAGCTAGGAAAACAGGCAAAGTCATAAAAAACAAACTGACCATCAGCCATTCAATTTTTCTTTTGAAGTTATTTTGCAAAGTTCAGAACTAAATAATTGAAAGTAAACCCGATCAAGTATTTGTACATCAAAACAAGTTTTACTGTGTTAGCTGGCATGAACTTCTTTCTTCAGAGTTCTCATAGGCATTAAAACATTTAAGTGTCCCAAACTTTTTACAATTGTTTCCAAGGACCTTCAATTTTCTGTGTATCTTGTGGTCAAATTAAATGGTTAAATAATGATCATTCAGTTCACCTATCATTGGCTGCAAAAAATATAAGGTGACTGATTTTTCAGACCTTAAGAAACATGGACACAAAAGTGACTTGAACTGACACAAAAGAACCATGAAATTTTGATGGTGATGATGCTTATAAGACTAAAAGGTTCTTTAACCAATTACCTAATGTAACAGCCATATCTGGCCAGCACTATTCACAAAAATTCCCATTCAATTTTTTTTTTTATAACTTTTGCCCCCAAAACTAACTTGAGACCCCCTGATTAGAACAAGCTTACATCCTCATTCCAATCAGGGAGGCATAAGATGTTTTGGAAACTAGAACATTTTATAGTTTTTCAAGAAAATATTGTCATGTTTATAATTGGTAAAGGATTAAGTGTGGCTATGAAATGCTGTAGTGAAACACACTGTTGAAAAGAGCCCCCTTTCGACAGTGAATTACATCATGGCATATCACTGGGTCAGTAAAAAAGCTGCAGTATTCTTGGGGCTCATCATAGCCTTTGACCTGACACTGGTAAATGTATCAGAATTACTTTTCCTTTCCCAAGCTTAAATAAAATCTGAAAATGGGCACTCCTGGAAAAGAATACCTGCCTCATACAAGATTAAAAGAAAGGTAGCCTCAATTTGTATGGGCCTATATTCCCATGTTATTCTATTTCGATTAAACTTCTGTACACTGATGTCAAAATAATAAAATTTTAAGCAGCAAATCTTTCCCATAATGCAACTTGGGATTTAACAAATTCAGTCTTGTTTAACAGAGTTTAGTGAGTTCTCTCAAACGTGATTGAATTGGTTAAATTTCTAGTTGCATTATGTAAATATTTTGTGGCTTAAAATTTTGACATGAGTGTGCAAGGATTAAGGAATCCAAAACAACAGGTACAAAAGCATGTTTTAAACTCTCTGGATTACTGAGTTTTGCAGCACTAAAAAGCATTTATTACAGCTGAACAAGCTATTCTGGCAGTAAATCATGGACTATTGTCATCCAAACAGTACCATTTTTTCTGTAAAAATACACTGCTGAAAAAATACATAAAAATGAAAAGATAAAATATATTGCTGGCACTTAATATTTACAACAGATGATGGTACCCCATTTGAACCACACAATGCTTGGATAATTCATTTTATTGAAATTTTTGGACCAAGAGGATGAAACACAGAACCTTCCTTGACACTCTGCACTCTGCCAAAGCGTTGAAATTTCAAGTAGAAAATATTTCCCATGATGCAACTGGGAATTTAACCTATTCAATCTTGTTTGACAGAGCTCATTGAGCTTTGTCAAAAAGGATTGAATTGCTTTAATTCCTAGATGTATTATGGGGAAACGTAAAAGGTGAAAAACTTGACATTTTGGTCTTCTCACATCAGAGTGCAGACTGCAGAGGGTTAAATGATTCTTAAAAATCTTGTCTCAGTTTTATGGTCAAATGCATACGTGTTATGCCCTACACTTTTGAACCACCTGACTATTCCTTTTCAATAAGGGAGGGTTGATACATATTCAACTCCAACTGCACAGAAAAATAAATTAAGTTTGATCAAATGAAAGATTTCTTCTACAAACAAAATTTATTTTGGAATTAGAGAAAAGGTGGGGCAGAGTTGAGCAAATGTTGTAACAAGTTTTCACAGCCTTGGGTCAGACTTTTCTCTAAAACCAACACAAGTTCTAAATATATTCCATACGAGCCTAAGAATATCTGCTCTGGCACTTATTGATATTTCAATGTTAATATATTCTTGGATCATGTCGTCTCACAGGTGACATGGATCTTGCACGTGCTCTCTGTGCCTTCCGTCTAGCACGGTCCCTTGCACGTCTAACAACAGGTTCGGTATCGGAAAACTGTTGTTTCCAATCTTCATATCCACTCAGGAATCCATCTTCTACATCTGCTAATGCTTCTTCCATGCTCATCGCTGTGAATGTATGGCTGTGATGAGCTTGGACCAATTTCTCAAGACGAGATATGATTTCATAATCTGGCACAGCTAAAGTGTTGATATCCAATCCCAACATTCTACTGACTACAATTCTGAAGTCAAGGAGCTATAAAATAAAGATCAACAAAATAAGTATACATGATATTATTAGTTCTCCTTGTGTTTTCCAGGGTAATGGGAATTTACACTGGTTAAGCCGAAGGGTGTATGAGTTCCCAGACCAGTGTAAACTCCCATACACACTGGAAAACACAAGGATAATGGATTTATTTCCAAGAATTTTGGTGTACTTAATACTTTAACCTACACTGTGGGAAAAATTGACAGAAAATTTGTTATCTGTAAGTTTTTTAAAAAAAACAGACAAATATGGATGTCATTGGAACTGACTCAATGAGCCAGTTCCAATGACATCCATATCTGTAATATTTTATTACACATACACATTACATTTCCTGTATTTTTATTTTTGTTCTAACATAACTGAGCAGAAGGTATGAGTTAATAATTAAAAATGGGTACTTTTTTTAGCCATATAGCCTGCTACTGTGCATTCTTGTTTTTACACCATGGTTAACCACTGTGTGAAAAAAAGCTACAGTGGATTGCAAGTTACACCATACCTCTCAGCCAACAAAATGCAGTATTCTGTTTCATTTGGAAATAACTCGAATTACACCTTTCCTGTAGAAATTTGGTTCTTTATGTACATCAAGCTTGTTTACAATAATGGAAATGAAGGTATTTTCTGATATCATTTTATCACTGAATTCCTTACTGATGTCAGTTTGAGCATCATGATGCATAAATCCTATCTAATAGTATATGAAATTCAGATGGTTTCATTCAAAATTTGTAATTATCCATACATGCACATGTACTAACTTTACACTTTTCATCTTTACTCTGACAAACATCCTCACTAATTCCTATTCTTTTGTCAACAGAGTAAATAAAAAACACTCATGAGGCCTCAAGTACTTGACTTAAAAAGAGAACGCTATCTTGCTTAGAGAATTGGCCAAAAAGAGTGTGACAAAATTCTAACAACTTAAGATATTGAGGTACTGCTGTTCTGTAAATTTTCTTAAAAAGTTAAAAAATTTATAGTAATTTATATATTTTTTATACTTACCAATGACCCAGACATAGCTGGTGCTAACTCTTAAAATATAGGGCCAAACACAAATTTTGCCCCCCAATCCCCAAAATTTACATCTAAAACCAAAGAAAACATGTCCTGAATGGCCCTCCACACTTCACCTGCACTGCGCATGCGCAGTGTCAAGGACGTTCCGAAATTGGCGCCATTAATCATTCTAATAACCAGTGCCTGGTAAGCGCTATGTACTCAGTGGGGAGGTAAGAGTTCCCAACTCCTGGGAGGGCCATCCCCATCTGGGTCATTGGTAAGTATAAAAAATATATAAATTACTATAAATTTTTTAACATTTTTATACTGTACCAATGACCCAGACATAGCTGAATAGTAAAAAGGCTGGAGGGCCAAGGACATAGAGCAAGATGGAATACGCTCAATAATATAAAATACAGTCATCCCCTCTAGGGAAAAAGAAGTATTAGGCCTTACATGTATCTTTCTTATTTATGATAAATTAGAAAGATACAACACCTTCCAAAATTGAGCATCATACATCCATGTACTCTATTAATATCTAGTATAATCCTTATACTAATAATTTTTAAAGTAAGCCAATAAATAAAGTAAGTCTAGAGAATAGAGACTCTTTATACTCCTTAAAAGTGTCTGAGGATTGCATAATCATGTCCGTTGACACGTGCTATATTCAAAAGCTATACTTTAAAAACTAAGACTTGAATGAATTTTTAAAACATAAACTTCTCACTAAACAACCATCCCAATAACAGCTCAGAATTACTAACTCCGGAGGAGGTATCTCCTTGTTTTCATAGTAAAACAGGTGACCCAAGGGAACACCCTCCCCCCCCCCCCCCCTTTTTCTTGCCCTGGGTCAAATAGCCCAGAGCGAAGAGGGCAGCAGAACGGAGTCACTGCCGAAACAGACAGCCTACCTAGCTATAGTAGCAACTGTTAAGTGAATGACATTCTGAGCAGTAGATAATAGACCTAACAATAGAGGCCTCCAGAAATGGACTCAATATTTCTGAGATAAAAAATTCATGAATGTGGATGGCTGAGCGCAATGAGCAGCCTTCAAAAATCTATAATAGCGACACTATTAATGTAAGCCCAAGATGTAGAAGAACTCTTACTTCATGAGCCGAAATCTCAAACACAACTGCTGAGTCAAAGATATACCATAAGCAGTATCGATAGTTAATTGAATCCATTAGCAATAGAATGGAGCGTAACGTCCTTCTAATAGGCATCAAAGACAGAAGAAGTTTACGCCCGTAGTAATAAACAGATATCTGTTTATAAATACATAAACTCTAACCGGACAGAGTAAAGGCCTATGCCCGTACGAAGACTGAAGGACCTTAATAACAATAGGTTCCGGATGTTAGGAGCCTAACTCTTATGCAAAAATCCAACCTAAATAGTAAAGGAAGTAGTGATTCCGAAACTACGAAAGTGAAAATCATCCACCGATAGTGCATGAAACTCACTGACTCTACAGTAAAAGAGAAGCCAACAGAATTACTGTCTAAAAGGTCAGAATTTGAAAACTACTGTTTCCAGAGGCTCAAATGATTAATTAGCTAAATAAGAACCGAAGTTAAATTCCATATAGGAATTTAATCTAATGATTCTAAGTCTATTTATCAAAAAGTTACTAACTGACTTAGATAAAGAGACATAAGACCCAATTGTAAACTATCATAGAGTGCACAGGTATGAGGTAACATAAACCTATAACCTTAATAATAACAGGCTGCAGTAGATCTTGTCAAACAAGTATACTAAAAAGTTGCAATGAGTAGTATGGAGGGATCAACAATATGAACATAGTGATCCCGACACCAACGACGGAAGAGCCTCCACTTTAGCCGCATAGAATAGCGAAGAAGAGGATCTCCTATAGTAAGAAATCACGTCCAAAGCTCGTCCAGTACAATGCTAACAATGCAATACGGACCACACAATGGAATACGTGAAGGTTGTGACCTTGCGGGTTGTGATAAAGATGACACGATTTTACCCAGCGAAAAAAGATCCTCACATCAAGGAAGATTTCGCGATAAGTCCCACAGTAGACATCAGAGTAAATTTACCCACGGTCTCTGTGAAGACAGAGATGCTATCAACAGAAATGTATTGTGGTTGTTTATCTTAGCAATACCTGCTGAAACAACAGCGCCGGAGGATACGCATATCCTATCATTCCGTCCTATTAGATCAATAGAGCGTTAACAACATTAGCTCAGAGATCCGGACAAGCAAACACATACGTCTGCAATTGATTAGCAAGCTGTGTCGTAAATAAATTATCATTGGGCGCTCCCATTGATAGCAAATCTGATTGAATACTTGTTTGTTGAGAGTCCATTCTGACGGCAACAAGCGACCCATAAGTGAACGGGAGTCCGGTAAAACAATCAGACGACCCGGAATATGACGGACCGAAACAGAACTTGGTGTACTATAACAAACAGAAGGATTCTTTCCATTAAATTGAATAACGGAAACGAATGAGTGCCTCCCTGGTTCCGGAGATACGCCACTACTGTCGAATTAACGGACAGGATTTGGACATGTGTTTCTGAATAATGTTCATCCAATGACATAAAGCAAGCCTAAAAAACATTATTCCGCGGAAGATAAGTGCTTGCTTAGAGACTGCGGAACCCAAAGACCCTGGCACTTCGAATCCGTTGGGATCAATATTATATCCCAACCTGTTTGACTGGTAACCGTCATAATTATAACACTCGGATCCGGCAACTGCAGTGGCACTCTCTGAGTCAACCACCGAATGTTTGCCCCAGTCTGAATCTCTTGCAACACTAGATAGACAAGAGAACGTGTAAATCGAGCAATTCATGGATTGCTGAAAAGTTGCCGTCGAAGAGAAGCTTCTCCGAGAACGAAGCGACTCTGAGAGAGTTCTTCACCTTACTATCTACGCGTGTGGATGTAGCTAGGGCTGCATCACGTCTAACCAACTCCAATCAGCCACTGAAGGGCGGAGTTATACGTGAACAAACTAATGCCCTCAAAAGAAATCACATTGAGGATAATATCCCGTAATTCTTTTCTTGAAGACGTAATGATAACGCCTCAGTAAGGTGGATTACGTATGATAAAGCGTCTAAGTTAAGTCTACTAGACATCATTGTCATTTCCAACATTGTGGTTGGAAAAGACATTGACGGCGAAAAAGAATATTTCCAGTCTTTAACCACGCCGTCTAGACGCATATGAACTCTCGGTATGCCCTGCTCTGCCAAAATAAATTATTCGTATAAATGATAAAAAGGCAGAAATGAGCATTGTGGACAAGAAACTAAACTGTCATGCTTGGTAGCAGGCTTATATGCATATATAGCGTCGATAAATAATACACATGTTCTAATGACATTATTGGACTGTGTCGGTAAGTCAGGGACAATGTCCCTGAACCGATCCAAAATTCCGTGTCCAATGACGCTATAAGTCTCTTATCCAACATCGCAGCAATGTAGTCCGAAATAACAATCACTGGAAGATAATGCCAGAAGATATGAATGGCAGCTTCCGATGCTACAAAAGGGAAAACTCGAAATCTTCCGAATCCCTTTCGCCATCCTGTCGGACCCTATAAAGCGTTCGGTCGTCCGTACCTGATGCAACCGCGGACCGCACCGACCCAGCGCCGTCAGATAATTCCTGATTCGACTAAGAAACTGTCGATTGCTGGGATGCTGCGAAAAAACTGTGCTAACTCGGATAGCATGTCCGTCACTGAGGCCTGTGGAGAAGCGGTCCTACAATGCATTGCCGCTAGAAGCTCTGTGATCGTTACCCCGTGCATACTACTAATATGCGAGCGAACGGAGTGTATAGGCCTCGTGTCCCTTGGCTACCGGATGGCGTGACCTATTCGCCGTGGAATCACTGAATGACGAAACTGATCGGATACTCGAGGTCACGTAGCCAATGTGCAGTCGTGTGCTCTGCTGTGAGGATGAGGAAGCATTATCGACAGTCTCTCGGACTGTCAATATAACGGAGCGTCCCGACCGACAGATATATGCTCCGAATGTAAAATATCTGAACCACAACATGCGGTCCCCTATGTTGTTGGACGAGAGAGGGACCTCTCTCGCTCACAGCCCGGACGGACCTGGACAAGCCAGGAACCGGACTAACAGGCTTCCTCCGATCTGTCCTCAATCCACCGTCACTGGGTGAGTACTAAAGTAATTATAGTGCTCGCATCACCCAAATCTCCTTCCTAGACCGCAAAGGACGAACCCGGCAGCCGAACCATTCGATGAATGTACGCTACACCGGGTGAGCTAGCGAATGTCACTCCGTCGATCCTACTAGGGACCTCTTAGGCGATAGACATATTCCATGAGCACTTATTGCCGCTAGCTCTTCATTAACTATGATGACAGAGGCACACTTTTGAAAGACATCTCCGTAACTTTGCGAACAAGAAACCAGAAATGCTTGGTAATAGCAAGCATATAATAATAATATAAATAGCGTCGTTCAATAATTCGAAAGTTTGTGTGACATTATTGGACTATGTCGGACTGAGGGACGATGTCCCTGAACCGAACCAAAAATTTCTAAGTCCACCGACGCTATCAGTTTCTTATCCGGCATCGCAGCATTCTGGTCCGACGAAGAAGCTGTAGAAGATCAAGTCAGATGACATACACAACAGCATATGTTGTTCCGAAAGGGAAAGCTCGAAATCCTCCGAATCCCTTTCGGTATCCCGTCGGACCGAATGAAATTTTCGGACGTCCGTACCCACTTCCGCAGAGCGTCCCGACCCAGCATCGTCGGATAAAAAATATGCGACAGATTCAGTTGATGCTGGGATGCTGCGATAAGCTGTGCTATTTAGGAAAGCACGTCCGTTTCCGAGGCCTGTGCAGTAGCGGTCTTACGATGCATTGCCGCCGGAAGCTCCGTGTACGTTGACTCCCGCACACTTTCCTATGCGAACGTCCGGAGTCTGCAGGCCTCGTGTCCCTGGCTACCGGATGGTGTGACCTGGTCGCCGATGATCCTCTGACTGGTGAAGCTGACTGGATATCCGAGGTCACGTAGCCAAGAGCGGTCGTGTGCGCTACCATGAGAATGAGGAAGCCTTATTGACAGTCTACTCCGGACTGCCTATATGTCGGAGCGTCCCGAGCGACGGACGTATGCTCCGAATGCGAAACATTTTGTACCACAAAATCTGGGGCCAGATGTTGATGTACGAGAGCGGGGCCTCTCTCGCTCGCTGTCCGGATGGACCAGAACGAGCTATGAACCGGACTAAAAGGCTTCCTCCGTTCTCCCTCTAATCCGCCGTCACTGGGTGTGCATTTGGTTGATTTATAGTGCTCGCATCACCCCAAAACTCCTTCTAGACCGCAACGGACGAACCCGGCTGCCGAACCATTCGATGAATGGACGCTACACCGGGCGAGCTAGCGGACGTCAAAGGCCGTCGAACCTACTAGGGTCCTCTTAGGCAATTGGCGTATTTACATGAGCACTTTTCCGCTAGCCCTTCATTAATTGTGACGACGGAGGCACACTGTTGGAAGACATCACAGATACATCACTCTAATCTTGATCGTCTGAAATAGAAATTGATAAAGTAGAGTGACCTTGCGAGGAAAGGACCGGAGTGTCCAATTCCCCACTAACATACCGTGACATACGCTTCCCATGTTGTCATCGAAATCATACGATACAGAACAGGAGTTAATGCGAGTACACTGACCACATATAGAATGATTATAAAAGTCAGAGGAAGACTTCCTCTTATTACAATTGATCAAAATCCTTTCAATGTGAAAAGAAAACAAAGTCCTGGTACTCGCACCAACCCCTGGCAATCAAAATACATAATAATAATATGATCCATTAATATAGAAAAAATAATTGAAATCAAAATATTTTGAAAAAATATTTTTTCAGAACAGCCCAAGTTTCTGAAAAGTAACGTTGAGCCCCAATGGATCCCAAGCCTAAGTGTGGACAAAAATTTTAAAAATATTTTAAACAATTTATTCAACACTTACGAACAATAATAATGTATCTAGTTATGATTAAAATAACATCAAGATATTATTTTCAAGAAATCCCCCCCTCACACAGAGGGCTGTTGTAAATGTAAACAATGAGTGTAAAAACACTAAAATAAGACTCCAGGCACCCAGGCCCGGAATCAGTTACCAAAAATACACTATCTAATGCAAAACAGAGACTTCCAGGGAAGAAACTGCAGAACATCAGATGGTAGATGCAGAACACAACGCCTAACCACCCGTAGGTGAAGACGTAAACATAGGGAAAAGAACAGAATTCATTCTGTTATTCAGCTAAAACTCCCAAGAATTTTTAGTAATAATAATTACAGAAACTATGCCAAAAGCATGGGAGAATAGCAAGAGGGGACTTAAAGGAAAGGGAGAGAGGAAAACACTGAAAAATCAGTGTAACTAAATAACCAGAATGACAACAAAATGGCTGCTGCCTCGAAAATAGGTAACTTAACATAATTTCATTAAAAAATTTTAAGTTACAGCCCTGATAACATTCTGTCACACATTTTTCCTCTCCTCCTTCTCTATCCTCCATAGAATCACCATTTCACTAATATTTATGTGTCTGGCATCATTTAAACTGAGATTTACAAGCACAAAGATCAGTCAGATGTTAACTGATGAAGGGCCAAACTTAGAATGATTAATGGCGCCAATTTCGGAACGTCCTTGACACTGCGCATGCGCAGTGGAGGTGAAGTGTGGAGGGCCATTCAGGACATGTTTTCTTTGGTTTTAGATGCAAATTTTGGGGATTGGGGGCAAAATTTGTGTTTGGCCCTATATTTTAAGAGTTAGCACCAGCTATGTCTGGGTCATTGGTACAGTATAAAAATATCCACTGCCATCCAGTTTCACATGAAATTTCAACAAAATATTATATAATATACTGTAACATTTTTTGTTGAAAACTGGCACCAAATGAAACCCAACCATGCAAAAGATCATGGAAGTAAAATTCTTATTAGAAAATAACTTACACATTAACTAGTTGAAGGCTAGATTATTTTTGGTGGTCTGATTTTATTATTCAAAATTTGTTTTGTTACAACTTATTGGAGAGTGCCCATGGGCACTCTCCAATAAGTTGTAATAAAACAAATTTATATGAATAAAATACTATTTGCGTTTGAATGAATATGAAATATGAGATGGAATATATCAGCTTTTGCTCCAGTACCCTCATTTTTTTAAAGCCATGACAATGGCTTCTAGCACTCAACCACTTAAAAACATTAAAAAGAAACAAATCTGGAATGGCTGATAGAGAAAATCCTGAATAACTTGACCACTCAAAAGCAAAACTGATAAAGTCTGGCACTGTACTGAAATTCCATCACAGAAACATTCCTGCCATCTCTCAACAAATGTTTGTTGGATGAATTTCAACAAAATTCTGGTCGATGTAAATCCAAGATGTGATGGAGAATACAAAAAAATAAACTAGAGTGATGTCACGCATGCAGCCCGACTGTCCCAGGAATAGCAATGCTTAGACACAAAATAGTCGGAGCCATTTTTTGTTAACAGTTTACCTAACGAATCTGAAATATTTGCACTTGTGATATACAAAATTTGCTATTCAAATTTTATTTTTTCATTTCTCTACTTCAAAACATACCTCATGACCTATTAATGGAACAAACTTGATGAGCTTGTTCCAATAAGGAGTAATAAGCCATGGTTAGAAGTAAATAAAAAATGAAGAAATCTGATGTTTCAGAAAAATAATTTGTACTGTTGGCTTCAACTTGTGTTAGGTAAAGGATTAAAGATGCAGTACATAAAGCAATGTTGGGTTTTGCATGTAATAACTCCCAATCCTTCAAAATGCATTTTGGGAATAATTGTCTAAGTGACATGTGTGTGTGTGTGTGTGTGTGTGTGTGTGTGTGTGTTGTGTTGTGTTGTGTTGTGTTGTGTTGTGTTGTGTTGTGTTGTGTTGTGTGTGTGTGTGTGTGTGTGTGTGTGTGTGTGTGTGTGTGTGTGTGTGTGTGCGCACGAGCGGACTTTGCGTGTTTCGCCTTACTGAGGTACAAAAGACAAAAGAAACCCTTTACCTCGGTTGTTTTCCCAGAACTGTACCGGCAAAACGAGGTAGAAACCGTTAGTCCACACAAAGGACAAACAATGGGGTACCTCGGTATGTAGGATAGACAAGACTGGGTGTGTGTGTGTGTGGGGGGGGGGGGGGGCAGTGAGTTGTGGAACCTATATTGAAACCTGGGTTGTATTAATTACTAGCTGGAAAATACACATATCAACTTCGGTTGAAATCAAATAATCCAAACTGGAGATATCAGTCGGAAACCAATTGTTTACAGACAGATGGATGGACCGACAGATGGACGGACAAAAGTCATGACTATCACCCTGACTATAAACAGACAAGCTAAAAATGCATTTTGTACCAAAGAAAAAATATTGCATGAATGACCCTGAGTGAGAAGGAGGTGGGGTAGGGGTGAGGGTTGGGGGAGAGTGGGGTTGTGTTAGGGAAGTCCATTTTTTTTTCACATGTGGTCAGTCTTTCTCTGGGTTTTTAACAACAAACTTTAACCAAAACTGTAAAAAAAAAAAAAAAAAGCATTTTTGACGAAAGAAAAAAAAAGTGCCTAATTGGCCCCCGGCAGAGGGTGGGGGAGGGGAGGGGGGTTGGGGTGGGGGTATTGGTACATAAGTTTAAAAAAAGGTTCCGGAGGTGGTGTTTGTCTGGGTTTTTAACCACAAACTTGGAGTCATCCTACCAAGCTACAATGAAAGACATTCATAATTATGGCCTCTGGAATATTTTAAAGGTTTTTGGGTTTCGGGCCTCTGTTGCAGTCACAGTTGCCCAAAAGGGGACGTTCTCATCTAGACATTATATGAAGTCAACCTATCAAGTTACAATGAAATCCCTCCATAAATATGACCTGTAGACTGTGCTAAAGGTTTTCGGGCTTCAGGCCCCTGTTGCCGTCACAGTTGCCCAAAAGGGGACGTTCTCATCTAGACATTAAATGAAGTCAACCTTTCAAGTTACAATGAAATCCCTCCATAAATATGACGTGTAGACTGTGCTAAAGGTTTTCGGGCTTCGGGCTCGGGCGGCCATCATGGTTGAATGATCGCAACCAAAAGGGGACATTCTCGTTTGGGCATCATGTGGATTGATCCTACGAAGTTACAATGAAATCCCTTCATAAATATGACCTGTAGACTGTGCTGAAGGTTTTCGGGCTTTGGGCACCTGTAGCCGTCACAGTTGCCCAATCACGTCCAAAAGGGGACTTTCTCATGTAGATATTGTATGAAGTCAACCTATCAAGTTACAATGAAATCCCTCCATAAATATGACCTGTGGACTGTGCTATAAAGGTTTACGGGTTTGGGGCTCGGGAGGTCGTCACGGTTGATAGATCACGCCCAAATGGGGAAATTCTCATGTAGACATCATATGGAGTCATCGTATCAAGTTACAATGAAATCCGTCCATATTAAACATGACCTGCAGACTGTGCTAAAAGTTTTTGGGTTTCGGGTTTGGGCAGCCATCACGGTTGACAGATCATGCCCAAACGGGAAGTTCTCGTCTAGGCATTATACAGAGGCATTCTATGAAGTTGCAATGAAATCCCTTCATAAATACGACCTGTAGAATGGTTTTTGGGTTTTGGGCTTGGGCAGCCATACTGGTTGACTGATCATGACCAAAAGGGGACGTTCTCATGAAGACATGACCTAAAACCTGCATATGAAATTTCGTGATGATCAGACAAGAACTACCGGGTATAGCCTGTACTTGAATGTTGAATAAAAAACTTTAACCACAGACTTTAACCAAAACTCCAGATGTCAACTGAACAGGAAAAGAAAAAAAAAACACTTGAACCTTCAGTAAAAATCTTTAACCACAAACTTTAACCAAAACTCTAAATGTTAACAGACAGACAGACGGACGGATGGACAGACAAAAGTCCTTACTATAGCCCTCACTGTAAACAGTCGGGCTAAAAAAACGAATCTAAAAACTGATCTGTCACAATTATGTCGTACCTGTTTTTCCCTGCATTTTATAGCATCCAGAGAATTTTTAGTTGTTCTTAATTCACTGGACAGAGCTTGGACTGCATTATCAGACACCACTCGTTTCTCCTGGGAACTTTGGTCAGCATACTGGACTTCTTCTTTGAGACTACCAATCTTCCTTGCCTGTTTTTTACGGATTTCTTCCAGCTCTTCAACTTGTCTCACCAAATCCTCCATCTCTTTTCTTTGTTCTATTGTTCTCAGCTATTAAAGAAAGATTATATTTTCAAAAAGTCAACAATCATGTTGATTTGCACGTTTTCATCCTATCTAATTTAGAAGTCTCATTCAGAATATTCAAAACAGTAAAACTATTTTAACTCTCTACACACTGATGCCGAATTAGGAAAGAAATTTAAGCCACAAGTTTTTAAAAAAACTTCATCATAGCCTACTGTAAAATTGAAGTCAATGTATGTAGACCAACAGGCACACTAATACATAAAATTATTGATTATAATATTGTTGCAGTGACGAATCCCAGTCCAAATTATATTTAGTGTTTTATTTTTCACTTTGAATGGAGAGCTCATTTTGATCAGGGGCATAGAAGAGGAGGCAATGCCCACCCCCACCAAAAGTTTTAACGTAAAACTATAGGTTTTGTTGGATATGTTTTCCTTAACCCTCAAGTCCTCAGGCTAATTTTTTTACTAAAACTAATATATATACATATACATGTACATAGCTGCAGATGACTTTACAGTATTTCTACATTGTTGCTGGCTTTCAAGGAAGAATACACTTGGAACACACATTTTTCAAGGCAATATAAAAGGGGCTGTTTGTGACGACTGTAAGGGGGTTAAATAAAAGTTCATGCCTATTATTGGAGGAATGGAATGACTGCTAAGAGTCAGACCCAGGAAAAAACACCTTAGAGACACCCATTTGAAATTTTATAAAAGCTTTAGTGAGCTATCTACACTACAGATTTTCATTTGCTTGTCTTTGTTTGACTGCAAGACTCAAAATAGAGGCATCACAAGATGCAAACTAAAATGAAAAAGTGTTGTTATTTTATTGCATTGCATCTGTTGTCTTACAGCCTTGAACATAAAAAATAGCCCACACTTTCAAAATACAAAAAATCCTAATGATAAATATGAGAACTAATTAACCCTTTAGGAATTAATTTCAACTCAGTAAATGTGAATTCTGATTGGACCACCAAAACAAGATTTTTGTCAGAGCTCCTTTCATTGTGGTGATGGTATGCTGCTATGTGACAAATGTTAGAAGGACTCAGAGAAGACAGAGAGGGTGTGAAGCAATCAAGGGATAGTCCTAACTAGTACCGTCTTATCATTATCCCAACATCTCACTTACCTTCAGACTGCAGAATTGTTTGGGTATACACACCATTAGTACATCACGTGACAAATCCCCGTATTCTCATTGGCTGTATTGATAGGGACTATGAAAGCATAATGCCCGGAGTCAAGCATAGTGCCCGGAGTCATGCAATAGGGCGCATGCATTGCAAACAGAATCCTGAGGGGATTCCCTTTTTCTTCTGAGCAGACGGCAAATGTGGAGACGAATAGAAATAAAATGAGCGTTTCAAGATTCGCAAACGAGAATGTTAATTCTTTTCTTGAAGAACATCAGAGCCAAAAGACTGTTAGTTTAACCAAATATGCTGTCAATATTCTATGGCAGTTCTGTTCTGACAGAAAAAGGAATGGTGCATTTGAAACGTTAGATGTTGGAAGATTAACGGAACTATTGAAAGACTTTTATACAAATGTTAGAAATCGCGATGGTGATTTGTATTCCAAAAGCTGTATTTGTGCCATTCGTCTAGGAATAAGAAGATATTTGCAAGAACCCCCACATGAGAGACACTTTGATATAATAACAGACCCAGCTTTCAAAGGTGCTAATCGTGTATTCGACAGCATGTTGAAAAAAACAAGAGAAGATGGAAAAGGAACAGTCCGACACAAAAAACCCATTCCACCAGGTAACTATAAAAAATACATAATAAAATAAAACACAACAAAACTAGAAAGTGAACAAGTCAGTGTCTGCAATAGACAGTGGTGTTGTAATTATTTGTTCTCGTATAAATACACAGTCTTGTTAATTACATGAAATAGACGAGTGTTGTTTATTACTCAAATCGACAAGAGACACATAAGAACAGTTGTGAGAGAAAGTAACTAAATAACGGGCAGCAATGTTTGCTGAAAGTTATCATAAACATGAATAAATAGATAAATTACGGGGAGCAATGTATGTTGAAAGTTATCATAAACATGAATAAATAAATAAATTGTAGACCTATCAATTAAATAGTTTTGAATAAGAGTGTTAGAGAGGGCACTGAATATTATTTATCTTCGATCACAATAAACGATTGTGATTGACCGTGTAAACGTTTATTCTGCTTTGATGCTTAGTGTTTCATTCTATTTCAGGCGATCTAAGGAAATTATATCAGCAAATAAACTGTGTTTAATCCGGACATTCCAAGAGGTCTTTTGAATAAAGTAATGTTTGAGCTTTTATTTTACTTTTGTCGGAGAGGGAGAAAAAACATTCGAGAAATTAAAGCTTGTGATTTTGTAGTTAAAACTGATGACACTGGAAGAAAATACATCCTGAAAACTACTTCTGAGCGAACAAAAAATCACACAGGTGTAACGAATGAGGATGAAGGTGATGGACCTAGAATGTATGAAACTGGCACAAAAATGTGCCCTGTTAATAGTTTTCAACGATATCTTATGAAACGAAACCATGAGTGTGATGCGTTCTTTCAAATTCCCCAAAATTCATACCACGAGAATGACGAATGTTGGTTTGAGCGAAGGGCAATGGGAAAAAATTCCATAGGAGAGTTCATGGTAAAAATGTCTAAACAAGTTGGTCTTTCTGATACATATACCAACCACTGTGTGCGTGATACGACCATAACAATTCTTAATGATTGTGGATTCAAAGATCATGATATTATTTCTTTATCGGGACACAGAAATGAAAAATCATTGTCAAGTTACGTTTCGGACACAAGAGCTGATGTCAAACGAGGTATGTCAGAGAGCTTGAGTTCCATGGTCGATAATGCAGATGCTGAACATTCAGAAATGCCTGCAGCGAGGAATGCTGTTGAGAAAACAACAACGCAACTCTCTTTCCAGTCAGCAAATTCCACAGTATCAGCACCCGAATTATTAGATACCGATATTCATGACGACGATCTGATAAGTGCATTGGAGGAAATCGAGTGTTCAAAAAACTCAACATCAATTGACATTCGAAAGCAATCCAAAGAAATATGCAACAAAATGCAGTATTGTGCCCCAAAATTCAATTTCAGCAATTGTGTTGTAAATATTTACAATAATTAAAATGTGCCCGTACATCAGAGGAAGTACCCATAACACGTTCAATGGGGTGAACGTTAATAAAACTTTAGTGCCATGAATAATGGAATTTCTATAGTGCCTCACAAGCTCTGTTAATACCACCATATGTGAGACGTTGATTCTGTTGTATGATATCTCGTGTTAACCAGTTATGTGCCACATGATTGGTTGATCGGTTTCACGTGTTTATTTACATTATTCTACTTTACCCATTGAGTTCCAATCCAGTTGATAGTTTAATGTTTTCCTGACATTTTCATGTTATTAATTTCATTGTTTTATTTTGGATTGTAAAGTGTTAGTTATCTCTCCGTTCCTTCTTTAATATGTTGTGGAGATGGTCTGGGTGTGATGTACTAAACCCATTAATGCCTTCCGTTGAGGGCACTATGCTCTCATAGTGTTGCTTCGGGAAGCAAACTATTGCATCCCTCAGCAACACTATGAGAGCATAGTGCCCTCAACGGAAGGCATTAATAGGTAAATAAAGACCCTTCTTATCAGTGAATCAGAGAAAAGATAAGGGAGAGCTGGGCTTTAGACACCCCACGCCCACACACAAGCCAGAAAATAAGCAGACTAACATCTGCAAAATGAGGTCCCCAGAGGGTTAATTTAGTGATGCTACCCTGCAGAGCAGAGTAGGATCACTAAATTTACCTTCTCTGAACCTCATTCTGAATCAGGGTCTCAAAACTAAACAGAAAGAGGTACCGAGAGGATAAATTGACCCACTGTATGGAATAGCATCATCAAATTCACCCTCTGGGGACCTCATTTTGCAAATGTCAGACTGGTTATTTTCAGGGCTGCCCACACACCACCTCCACCCACACACGCCTGTTTGAAACTGGGGAGACTTTCAAGTTTCTGCAGTCCCTCTCTGCTCCACTGTTCTTACAACCCATAATGCTAGATTGAATTTCCAAATCTGTTTTGCTTATCTTCCTATTCAGTTAGAAAAAAAAAAATTAATTTCATATGAATTTGCCTTGTTACAATGTTTTGGAGAGTGCCTACAGGTAGTAATCCAGCACTCTACAAATGAAGCTGTTGAAAGGTTATTAATATGAGAAAGTGTTGTACAGGGCTGAAACAGCCATTTCCATCATCATATCATCTAACAGCTTTTATTAGTAAAGGCACATCAAAACAAAACATCAATATCTGCTCTGAAACAGATCAAGCAAATGGAACATTTACAGTACCTTTAGTTCACTAGAACCAAGCAACTGAGCTTTCACATTTGTCAACTCTTGGCGAACATCCTGAAGTTGAAGTTTATATTTAGCAACCAGTTTTTCTGATTTTCGCACTCTCATAATTTCATCATCCCTGTCTCGTTCTATAGATGTTTTGCCGATCAATCTCTCTTCAAGATCAGTCATCTTCTTTCTCATAAGATCAATATGGAGATCCTTGCTCTGTAACTGATCTTTCATAGACTTCAATTTGCGTTGAAGACTGTATATGTGTGTAGATTTGTCTGAGATTTTGTCAAGTTCCAACCTGACGAGTTGTTCTGCACGTGAAATTAAAGCATCTACTGTGAGATCAAAGCCAAGGTCCATTGAGATCTGGTCCATTTTCATAATTTCACCAAGTTTCTGCAAACCTCTCATGTACTGTAATAAAATAATTAAGATTTGGTAACAGTTCAACAGTTTCATACAATGTATCTTTGCATGCAACTCCTATAACAATAACAAAATACATTCAAAATACAGTGAATCAAACTTAATTGGTTATCTCTTAATTAAATAAACCTTTCAAGTGAATGTTACTACAAAACACCAGACCATTAACCATACTTTCAGCACAAATTTGACCTATTAATTGCATATCACTTTTTCAAGGTTTTTCATATTTATTTTGTGCATACATATGAGAATCGTGTCGCATTTTGCGAAGAGAATAACAATTCTGTATCAATCTATATGACATATTGCATCACAAATCGCAATGCGAGACAGCTAATATCATACCCTGTGACGGTTTTATACATTTTGAATTTTGTCTCTGAAATGAATATGATGAACACAGACCGAAAAAAACAAATGTGCCGCTGCCTAAGAATCAAAAGATTAGTTTTATTTAGCCTAAACAAGCTTTTTTTAGCCACAGTACATCAAAAAAGGCATTTAATCTGTTATATCTTGCTCTGTCAAACAAGATATGGTAGAAATATAGAACCTTAGTGAGCACGCTCACATACCCCACGCGGCCCGTAATTTCCGCAAAAATCAGCCGAGCAGAACAAATCGCAAACTTGATCTGTAAGTCATTGTGGTAGAATCACATACTAAAATGGCCGTAATTTTGATAATATCTGAAAGCGTGTAGAAAAAAAGTCTGGAAAACTGTAATTTTGATGAATTTTTCAAAGTCGAAAGGCCGTAATTTTGGTAAAAATCAGTGGAGCAGAACAAAATGCAAACTTGATCTGTAGGCCACCATGTTAGACAAACATACCAAAAATCAGCTCAATATCTGGAAGCATGTAGAGAAAAAGCCCGGAAAACTGTAATTTTGATGAACTTTTCAAAGTCTATGGGGCCGTAATTTTGGTAAAAATCAGTGGAGCGGAACAAAACCCAAACTTGTTCTGTAGGCCACCATGTTAGACTAACATACCAAAAATCAGCTCAATATCTGGAAGCATGTAGGAAAAAAGTCCGCAAAACTGTAATTTTGATGAACTTTTCAAAGTTGAAGGGCCATAATTTCAGTAAAAATCAGTGGAGTGGAACAAAATGCAAACTTGATCTGTAAGCCACCATATCAGACTGACATACCAAAAATCAGCTCAATATCTGGAAGCGTGTAGAAAAAAAGTCCGGAAAGTTAAAAAATTTATAGTAATTTATATATTTTTTATACTTACCAATGACCCAGACATAGTTGCTGGTGCTAACTCTTAAAATATAGGGCCAAACACAAATTTTGCCCCCCAATCCCCAAAATTTGCATCTAAAACTAAAGAAAACATGTCCTGAAAGGCCCTCCACACTTCGCCCCTACTGCGCATGCGCAGTGTCAAGGACGTTCCGAAATTGGCGCCATTTATCATTCTAATAACCAGTGCCTGGTAAGCGCTATGTACTCAGCGGGGAGGCAAGAGTTCCCAACTCCTGGGAGGGCCATCCCCGTCTGGGTCATTGGTAAGTATAAAAAATATATAAATTACTATAAATTTTTTAACATTTTTATACTGTACCAATGACCCAGACATAGCTGAATAGTAAAAAGGCTGGAGGGCCAAGGACATAGAGCAAAATGGAATACGCTCAATAAAATAAAATAGAGTCATCCCCTGTAGGGAAAAGAAGTAATAGGCCTTACATGTATCTTTCTTATTTATGATAAATTAGAAAGATACAACACCTTCCAAAAATTGAGCTTCATACATCCATGTACTCTATTAATATCCAATAATCCTTATACTAATCATTTTTAAAGTAGCCAATAATAAAGTAAGTCTAGAGAATAGAGACTCTTATACTCCTAAAAGTGTGTGAGAATTGCATAATCATGTCCGTTGACATATGCAATATTCAAAAGCTATACTTTAAAAACTAAGACTTGAATGAATTTATAAACTTAAACTTCTCACTAAACAACCATCCCAATAACAGCTCAGAATTACTAACTCCGGAGGAGGTATCCCCTTGTTTTCATAGTAAAAAACAGGTGACCCAAGGGAACACCCTCCCCCCCCTTTTTCTTGCCCTGGGTCAAATAGCCCAGAGCGAAGAGGGCAGCCGAACGGAGACACTGCCGAAACAGACAGCCTACCTAGCTATAGTAGCAACTGTTAAGTGAATGACATTCTGAGCAGTAGAGAATAGACCTAACAATAGAGGCCTCCAGAAATGGACTCGATATTTCTGAGATAAAATTCATGAATGGATGGCTGAGCGCAATGAGCAGCCTTCAAAAATCTATAATAGCAACACTATTAATGTAAGCCCAAGAAGTAGAAGAACTCTTACTTCATGAGCCGAAATCTTAAGCACAACTGCTAAGCCAATGATATACCATAAGCAGTACGCTAGTTAATAGAATCCATTAACAATAAAATGGAGCGTAACGTCCTTCTACTAGACATCAAAGACAGAAGAAGCTTACGCCCTTGTAATAAACAGATATCTGTTTATAAATACATAAACTGTACCCGGAAAGAGTAAAGGCCTATGCCCATACGAAGACGGAAGGACCTTAAAATAATAGGTTCCGGATAATAGGAGCCTAACTCTTATGCAACAATCCAACCTAAATAGTAACGGAAGTATTGATTCCGAAACTATGAAAGTGAAAATCATCCATCGATAGTGCATGAAACTCACTGACTCTACAGTAAAAGAGAAACCAACAGAATTACTGTCTAAAAGGTCAGAATTTGAAAACTACTGTTTCCAGAGGCTCAAATGATTACTTAGCTAAATAAGAACCGAAGTTAAAATCCGTATAGGAATTTAATCTAAAGATTCTAAGTCTATTTATCAAAAAGTTACTAACTGACTTAGATAAAGAGACAAAAGACTCAAATGTAAACTATCGTAGAGTGCATAGGTATGAGGTAACATAAACCTATAACCTAAATAACAACAGGCTGCAGTAGATCTTGTGAAACAAGTATACTAAAAAATAGCAATGAGTAGTATGGAGGGATCAACCATATGAACATAATGATCCCTACACCACGACGGAAGAGCCTCCACTTTAGTCGCATAGAATAGCGAAGAAGAGGATCTCCTATAGTAAGAAATCGCGTCCAAAGCTCGTCCAGTACAGTGCTTACAATGCAATACGGACCACACAACGGAATACATGAAGGTTGCGACCTTGCTGGTTGTGATAAAGATGACACGATTTACCCAGTGAAAAAAGATCCTCACATAGAGGAAGATTTCACGTAAAGATCCACAGTAGACAAGAGAGTAAATTACTCATGATCTCTGTGAAGATAGAGATGCTATCAACAGAAATGTATTGTGGTTGTTTATCTTAGCAATACCTGCTAAAACAACAGCGCCGGAGGATACGCGTATCCTATCATTCCGTCCTATAGATCAATAGAGCGTTAACAGTATTAGCTCAGAGATCTGGACAAGCCAACACATACGTCTGCAATTGATTAGCAAGCTGTGTCATAAATAAAACATCATTGGGCGCTCCCATAGATAGCAAATCTGATTAAATACTTGTTTGTTGAGAGTCCATTCTGACAGCAACAAGCGACCCGTAAGAGAACGGGAGTGCGATAAAACAATCAGACGACCCAGAATATGACGGACCAAAACTGAACTTGGTGTAGTATAACCAACAGACGGATTCTTTCCATTAAATTGAATAACAGTAACGAATGAGTGCCTCCCTGGTTCCGGAGATACGCCACTACTGTCGAATTAAAGGACAGGAATTTGGGCATGCGTTTCTGAATAATGTTCATGCAATGACATAAAGCAAGCCTAAAAAACATTATTCCACGGAAGTTAAACTGATAGTTAAAAGACTGCGGAACCCAAAGACCCTGGCACTTCGAATCCGTAGGGATCAGTATATATTCCAATCTGTTTGACTGGCAACCGTCATAACAGCCACACTCGGGTCCGGCAACTGCGGCGGCACTCTCTGAGTCAACCACCGAAAGTTTGCCCCAGTCTGAATCTCTTGTAACACTAGATAGACAAGAGAATGTATAAATCAAGCAATTCATGGATTGCCGGAAAGTTGCCGTCGAAGAGAAGCTCCTCCGAGAACGAAGCGACTCTGAGAGAGTTCTTAACCTACTATCCATGCGTGGATGTAGCTAGGGCTGCATCACGTCTAACCAACTCCAATCAGCCACTGAAGGGCGGAGTTATACGTGAACAAACTACTGCCCTCAAAAGAAATTACATTGAGAATAATATCCCGTAAATCTTTTCTTGAAGACGTAATGATAACGCCTCAGTAAGGCGGATTACGTATAATAAAGCGTCTAAGTTAAGTCTACTATACATAATGTCGTTCCCAACATTGAAATTGGAAAAGACATAAACGGCGAAAAAGAATATATGCAGTCTTTAATCACACCGTCTAGACGCATATGAACTCTCGGTATGCCCTGCTCTGCCAAAATAAACTATTTGTAAAAAAGATAAAATGGCAGAAATGAGCCACGCGGACAAGAAACTAAACTATCATGCTTAGTAGCAGGCTTGTATATATATATAAATATATAGCGTCGAAAAATAAAACACATGTTGTAATGACAATATTGGACTCCGTCGGTAAGTCAGGGACAAAGTCCCTGTACCGATCGAAAAATCCGAGTCCAATGACGCTATAAGTCTCTTATCCAAGATCGCAGCAATGAAGTCCGAAAAATAATCACTGGAAGAAATGCCAGAAGATATGAAAGGCATCTTCCGATACTACTAAAGGGAAAACTCGAAATCTTTCGAATCCCTTTCGCCATCCTGTCGGACCCTAAAAAGCGTTCGGTCGTCCGTAGCTTGATGCAACCGCGGACCGCACCGACCCAGCGCCGTCGGATAATTCCTGATTCGACCGAGAAACCGTCAATTGCTGGGATGCTGCGAAACAACTGTGCTAACTCGGATAGCACGTCCGTCACTGAGGCCTGAGGAGCAGCGGTCTTACGATGCATTGCCGCAGGAAGCTCCGAGATCGTTACCCCGTGCATACTTCCAATATGCGAGCGAACGGAGTGTATAGGCCTCGTGTCCCTTGGCTACCGGATGGCGCGACCTATTCGCTGTGGAATCACTGAATGCCGAAACTGATCGGATACTCGAGGTCACGTAGCCAATGTGCGGTCGTGTGCCCTGCTGTGAGGATGAGGAAGCATTAAAGACAGTCTCTCGGACTGTCAATATAACGGAGCGTCCCGAGCAACGGACATATGCTCCGAATATAAAATATCTGAACCACAACATGCGGTCCCCTATGTTGTTGGCTTCCTCCGATCTGTCCTCAATCTGCCGTCACTGGGTGAGTACTAAAGTAATTAAAGTGCTCGCATCACCCAAATCTCCTTCCTAGACCGCAACGGACGAACCCGGCAGCCGAACCATTCGATGAATGTATGCTACACCGGGTGAGCTAGCGAATGTCACTCCGTAAGCGATAGACATATTCCATGAGCACTTATTGCCGCTAACTCTTCATTAACTATGACGACAGAGGCACACTTTTGAAAAACATCTCCATAACTCTTCGAACAAGAAACCAGAAATGCTTGGATAGCAAGCATAAAATAATAATATATATAGCGTCGTTCAATAATTCGAAAGTTTGTGTGACATTATTGGACTATGTCGGAACTGAGGGACGATGTCCCTGAACCGAACCAAAAATTTCTAAGTCCACCGACGCTATCAGTTTCTTATCCGGCATCGCAGCATATGTTGTTCCGAAAGGGAAAGCTTGAAATCCACCGAATCCCTTTCGGTATCCCATCGGACCGGATGAAACTTTCGGACGTCCGTACCCGCTTCCGCGGAGCGTCCCGACCCAGCATCGTCGGATAAAATATATGCGACAGATTCAGTTGATGCTGGGATGCTGCGATAAACTGTGCTATTAAGGAAAGCACGTCCGTTCCCGAGGCCTGTGCAGTAGCGGACTTACGATGCATTGCCGCTGGAAGCTCCGTGTACGTTGACTCCCGCACACTTCCTATGCGAACGTCCGGAGTCTGCAGGCCTCGAGATGGACCGGAACGAGCTATGAACCGGACTAAAAGGCTTCCTCCGTTCTCCCTCCGATCCGCCGTCACTGGGTGTGCATTAAGTTAATTTTATAGTGCTCGCATCACCCCAAAATTCCTTCTAGACCGCAACGGACGAACCCGGCTGCCGAACCATTCGGTGAATGGACGCTACACCGGGCGAGCTAGCGGACGTCAAAGGCCGTCGAACCTACTAGGGTCCTCTTAGGCAATTGGCGTATTACATGAGCACTTTTCCGCTAGCCCTTCATTAATTGTGACGACGGAGGCACACTGTTGGAAGACATCACAGATACATCACCCTAATCTTGATCGTCTGAAATAGAAATTGATAAAGTAGAGTGACCCTGCGGGGAAAGGACCGGAGTGTCCAAATCCCCAACAACATACCGTGACATACGCTTCCCATATTGTCATCGAAATCATACGATACAGAACAGGAGTTAATGCGAGTACACTGACCACATATAGAATGATAATAAGGTCAGAGGAAGACTTCCTCTTAAAGCAATTGATCAATATCCTTTCAATGTGAAAAGAAAACAAGTCCTGGTACTCGCACTAACCCCTGGCAATCAAAATACATAATAATAATATGATCCATTAATATAGAAAAAATAATTGAAATCAAAATATTTTGAAAAAATATTTTTTCAGAACAGCCCAAGTTTCTGAAAAGTAACGTTGAGCCCCAATGGATCCCAAGCCTAAGTGTGGACAAAAATTTAAAAAATATTTTAAACAATTTATTCAACACTTACGAACAATAATAATGTATCTAGTTATGATTAAAATAACATAAAGATATTATTATTTAGAAATCCCCCCCTCACACAGAGGGCTGTTGTAAATGTAAACAATGAGTGTAAAAACACTAAAATAAGACTCCAGGCACCCAGGCCCGAAATCAGTTACCAAAAATACACCATCTGATGCAAAACAGAGACTTCCAGGGAAGAAACTGCAGAACATCAGATGGTAGATGCAGAACACAACGCCTAACCACCCGTAGGTGAAGACGTAAACATGGGGAAAGAACAGAATTCATTCTGTTATACAGCTAAAACTCCCAAGAAATTTTAGTAATAATAATTACAGAAACTATGCCAAAAGCATGGGAGAATAGCAAGGGGGAACTTAAAGGACAGGGAGAGAGGAAAAACACTTGAAAAAACAGTGTAACTAAATAATCAGAATGACAACAAAATGGCTGCTGCCTTGAAAATAGGTAACTTAACATAATTTCATTAAAAAATTTTAAGTTACAGCCCTGATAATATTCTGTCACACATTCTTTTCCTCTCCTCCTTTTCTATCCTCCTTAGAATCACCATTTCAATAATATTTATGTGTCTGGCATCATTTAAACTGAGATTTAAAAGCACAAAGATCAGTCAGATGTTAACTGATGAAGGGCCAAACTTAGAATGATAAATGGCGCCAATTTCGGAACGTCCTTGACACTGCGCATGCGCAGTAGGGGCGAAGTGTGGAGGGCCTTTCAGGACATGTTTTCTTTAGTTTTAGATGCAAATTTTGGGGATTGGGGGGCAAAATTTGTGTTTGGCCCTATATTTTAAGAGTTAGCACCAGCAACTATGTCTGGGTCATTGGTACAGTATAAAAATACTGTAATTTTGATGAATTTTTCAGAGTCCAGGGGCCGTAATTTTGGTAAAAATCAGTTGAGCGGAACAAAATGCAAATTTGATCTGTAGGCCACCGTGTTAGACTCACATACCAAAAATCAGCTCAATATCTGGAAGCGTGTAGAAAAAAAGTCTGGAAAACAAGTAGGACTGACTGACGGACTGACAGACTGACGGACGGACTAACGGACTGACAGACTGACGGACGGACCAGTCAAAAACATTATACCCCTGCAACTTTGTTGCGTGGGGTATAATAAATGCTAGGTTTATCACCAGAAGACAGCAAAATGATCAAACTCCTGTGAATTAAACACTCTTGTTATTTGAAGAATACTTTACTTAATTGAATATATTTCACTAGCAAAGTACCTTTTCAGTTAACAAGATTCCACTCTACTGTTGAGCCCACTTAATTTGATATATCCACTTGAATAACCCTGTTAACTGAATATAACTTTCAAACAAAACAATCCCCTCCCCCCCCCCCCCCAGCCCCCCCCCCCCCCCCCACACACACCCCAGGCTTATAGTGTCCACCTCCTACTGGTGGGGGTTCACAAGAAAATTTTGAAAATTCAATGCCCTGAGAGAGAATCTGGGACCCTCTGGTGCCCTCCCCCCCCCCCTCCAAATTAGTGACCCCCCCCCCCCCCCCCCCCCACCTGGGGCTATGCCACTGAGTGTAAGGGTTTATAGTTTGTTTGTTGTCTTATACTCAACCCTTGTAAGTTGGTAATGCTGTATATAAATTTTGGTATAAATGAAAATTTGGCAGTTGACAAGCAGACAGCAAATGAATAACAAATTAATACTTGACACACTGATATTAACCATTTTAGGACTTAATGGAGTGTAGCACACCAATAATAACTACTTAGCATGCCAATAATGTTTCTCTGCATTCTCAGTCTGCCAGATGTAATTTCTATCTTGTATAGAGAATATATGCAGTTTGTTGCATTTTGGGAAGGTCAGTTGGGGAGGGGGAGGGGGTAAGGTTGCGAAGACATGAAAGGGTTAACCCTTTACCTAACACGAAGGGAAGACCATACCTGAACAAAATTCTTGAAATACTATTTTTTTTCATTTTTTGGTGTAAAAAATGTAGATTATGACTCCTCATTGGAACAAGCTCAACAAACTCATTCCAATGAATGTCATAAGCTATGTTTTTGAGAGAAAAAAATGCGATTTTTGTGAATAGTGCTGGCCGGTTTTAGCCATTACGTTGGGTGAATGGTTAAAATGCTGAAATTTCAAGTGGTAATTTATTCCTGTAATGCATCTAAGAATTTATGCAATTCAATCTTGTTTGACAGAGCACAGTGAGCTCTATTAAGCAAGATTGAATTGATTAAATTTCTACTTGCATTGTGGGAAAGATTTGCAGCTTGATATTTTGACATCAGAGTGTAGGGAGTTAATGGGGTTTTAGGATTAAATTATTAATAATCCAGGCCACAAATGCAAAATGGATTTGCCCATATACTGAAGGAATTATACTGTATACAGAGATTCCATGCAGAAACAACTGTTTGAAAAGGTTGAGGATTACAGAAAGAAAAATCTTACAGATTCTTTATCTGTTCTAAATCCATCACGAAGCAATTCTCCAGCTGCAAGTTCTCCCTCTGCATTGCGTAGTCTATGCTCCATTTCAGCATATGTTTCTTCAAACCTTCTTGACCGTTCTTCTGCAGCTCTGTGAAGTTCCAGTTGGTTCTGTAATTGCTCTTCTAATGCCCTTGTTCTTGCTTCTAGTGCATCAATGTGCTGAAGAAGAAAAATACAAAAAAAATATAGGAACTGTGTTTTTTACTCTTTTTCAGGGTCCATTTAAAACAAGCTATTAATTGAAAATAGAATAAGTTTTCATTTTTGGAATTCACTTCAAAAAAATTTCCACAATCCTGTATTAGTATTTCCATTAGTTGCTTGAATCCTGCAACCTATGTAACAACATTTTACCAACTAACTCTGTGTATTTTACAGCTTTAGTCAGTGTAATTTTTCATGTAGTGTGATATGGCAGTTACCTGGTTTTTTTTATAACCAAAAAGTGTGACTAACCCTGTGCAATGCACAGGGTTAGTCACATTTTCTGGTTATAAAAAAAACTTCATTATTAACCAAGTAAATAACCCTGTGCACTGTACATTCTTAGTGTAAATCTGATCCATATCATCTCTTTACCCACATAATGGCCAAAATCAGACAGTACTGTTCCCAAACTTAGTTTGTGACCCCTCATTAGAACGGATTGTGGAGAGTTTGATTTTTTTTGTGAACTCCAAAAATGAAAACATATTCTATTTTCAATTAATTGCTTGTTTTGATGGATGGAGTGCTAGAAGCCACTATCAGAAGTCACTTTAGTAGCTTTATACTATATGCATGAGCTTGTTTTCTCAGGGGTAGAGAAAGCATTGTACGTAATCGTTTTGTTACAATTCATTTGAGAGTACCAATAAGTAAGCACAAATTGTCACAAAACAATTGTTTATGAACAAAATCTCACTAAACTAGGCCTTCCCTTGCTGGTAGCAAGGCATCTTTGAAAACAGAAATACTCATGTTATAAATAACCTTTTGAAAAATAATACTGCACTCTTCCAGTTAAATGATCTACTCGGTTCTTATTTTTTTCTTTTTTTTTTTTGATAATGAAACTGATGATACATGAGTTGAATTTTTCAAAATAAGTCACACTGCATCATATCTACAATATGACACTAAATTTTAATTGTGTTGGGGTTAAACAATTATTTCTGACTATTCTTAGGAGTGTACATGTTGACACTCCCATTAATTGCAGTAAATTGATTCTTGCAAACAGAAACCCATGTACAGGGTTCCCGCATTTGAATGAGTAGAGAATTCAAACAGTTTTCAGAACCTTCATAGTTTATTTACAATAGAATTTCAAGCAGCTGGGGGGGTGGGGGGGGGGGGGGGGGGGAATTCAAGGACTTTGCAAGATGTACCATGAGAAAAACAAGGGAGCTCCTCCTGTAAACAGAGTAAACTGAGGGAATTTGTACTCCATATATCCCATTTTAATGTCATATCACATCCATATCTGCTACCTTATACACTTCAAACTAGAAGTCCTGTCATGAACCGTGTGCTTATCTAGGCTTAATTGCGCGTATTGAGGGGCATCCAAAGCAAGGTGGGTTCTCCTGGTTACTCATAGCAAACACAGGCAATGTTTCTGCCAATGGACCTTCTGCCAATGGACCAATGGACCAATGGAGGTCCATTGGCTGAAACATTGCTTTTGAACAGGCCACATGTACAGAATTTGATAGGCTTACTATGGTCATAACGCGTAGATTAATGTGTAGATAGAGGTGCTATTTGCGCACATTTCATGACATGACTTCTAGTTTTAACTATATGTGATTCTCATTATCATTCCAATAATATTCAGATCACTATCAGGCATGCTGAATAAATCTCTGACCGTCATTCATATTTTATTTTTTAAATTTTTACTTCAAAAACATAGCTTATGACTCCTCAACTCCTGATTTTGCAAGTGTCTTCTATTTATTTATTTATATTTATACCCTGCTTGTCTATGTTACCACCTGTGAGAAGCCAGCATGTTAAATTTTAGCTTTTAACCCCACTACCAGTGTAAAGCTTCTACCGCAGTTAAAAAAATTTACACGTATAGTCAGAAGTTCATCCATCTTGACCTTTGGCATGATGCAATTTGCCAACTTTGATACATTCACACTTTGCGATGTTTCATTCAAACATACAACATTTTGCAGTTCCATCTACTGCATGCTATGACTTATTAAGTTTAAAATACCTACAATTAAATATTTAAAATAAAATTTAAGAATTCTTAAGAATAATTTGACTGAAAAAGCAAGGTAAATTCAATCAACTTTGACAATGTGTCTAGCTGTCAATCAAGCATTCATGAGCAGCTGGAACTACTGTCCATCTGTGCAGATGTAAACAAAACAAACCCATGTGCTTGCGATAGAAAGTGTAATTTTTAAGTGACAAAGTCGCTTATTTATTAAGAGCATGGTATAAATACAACAAATAGATACTAAGGCCGGTAATCAGTTTTAAACCATTCATAGAATAAGGGTTTTAACCACTTGGCAAGCTGAGTGGTTAAAATTCTTATCCTACTCATGGTTTAAATCTGATTACCAGCCCTCGTACCTATTTATTCCATATTTATTTATTGGTGTTTTTGGGTCACTTTCAGCACAGGCATGGAGTCAAGATTAGCCAATTATTTATACCTATGCTGCCTGCTTCAGAGGACTTCCACCCCATGCATTGGTTCCGGGTCCTCTTTTAACAATAAAGCAGAACTTATTTTCCCACAGTAAACAAGCACTGCTCCACTTCCCATGTGGGGAAGTGTCTTTCAGTTATGTTAGGTAAAGGGTTAATAACCTACCGCAGTCTTCTCTTTGGCATCTCTTGATACAATTCTAACTCTTTCCTTGATTGAATCTTCACTTGGAGAACAACTCATGTCCAAGTCTGACAGTAAAGAGGCAAGCTGCTCCTTGAACAGACAGTACTGTGTTTCTACTGTTTTCACACTATGGTGTGTATTCCTGAATTCTTTATCCAGATGGGAGAAACGATCATCCTTCAGATTAAGCTCATCTTTAGCAGCATCGAGTGCCCTCTCACTGGCATTAAGTCTCTGTCTCAACAAATCAATCTCACGTTCCATCTCTCTTCTTGCTGCTACAACATCATCTCTGTCCTATTAGAAGAAAAATTTCAAGGTATATCTCACTCCTGGAAACACTTAGACAAACAAAAAGCACTGTTATGCAGTGGAAACCTGTTGATTAAATAGCCACATACTTAGCAAAAATATTCAATTTTGAGGTTTTCTTGTATTTTAGTGGTCAACTGTACATTTATTCTATAGTTTGTATATTGGGGTTTAACAACACTTTTATCACCTGTAAAATTGGACAGTTTTACAGGCAGAGAAAGCCGGAGTACCCTGAGAAAACCACCAAGCAACAACAATTTATTCCTGTATTCTGGACATAAACTGAGCATTTATTCTATTGTAACTTAGATATAATAGAGTAAATACTTTTATTATATACAAGCCTGTGAATTATCGCAAATTGTCTGAAAGATATTTCTCAATATCTATTGACTTGATAGATATCAAGAAATATTGCTCAGTAGCTTCCTAAATGATGTCACACTTCAATGCATTACATCTCCATTTATGGAACGATCTTTGTTTTTGTTTTGAAACATATGCATTTCTCATCAAACTGAGCTGAATATTGCGCAATAAAATGTCCATAATAAAAAAGAAAATCTACTCTATTTTAGTCAGTGTCAGGGATTATCTCATGAGTGTGGACCTGAAAGTTTTATTTTACGCAAGTGCTTGCACAAGTGAAAAATAATACTTTCAGATCCACACAATGAATTTTTTCAGTAGCTTCCTAAATGATGTTACGCTTCGGTGCATGACGACACCTTGAACATCGCCTTGAAGGAACTATCAGTAGCTTTTTGTTATTGTCTTGAAACTGTTTGCAGTCGAATTGGACTGAATATTGCGCATTAAAATGTCACATAGCATATAATAAAAAGAAAATCGACACTGTTTTAGTGAACATCGGAATTATCTCATTTGTGTGGACTCGAAAGTATTATTTTTTACTTGCACTTGCAATGTTCAAGGTATTGAATGTACAAGGTCAAACAGGTCTATAAATATGAGGAATTCAGTGATTGTCAAAAGTAATTCTTTGCTAGAATATAAGAGGCAGGGGTTCTTCTACCCTTTTGGGGAAAGGGTCTGGGGTCCATGCAATTGGGAAAATTCCTGTCATGAAGGTCCCAATTGGGAATTTGTTTTGGAAGAAGCACACAAAGAGTAAGAAATGTTACCTACATATTGAGCTGAGAACATTAATACAGAAGCGACATATATACCCGGTAGTACATTTAGTAAGTTTCATAACAGTTACATGAAATAATGATCAGTTTCTGTCATCTCTACCATAAATTGTTATATTTGCAACACTTGGAAGCCTTAATTCTGTGGTTTATCAGCTGTGTCTATGCAAGATTTGGCTAGAAACAACTGACAAGGTTCTTGGGGTGTAACTTGCAAATGCATCTAAAAACTGCCTGCAGAGGCAACTGTTTTGTTGCAGTAAAAATAATAGAAGCCAAAACTAGGCCTTCAAGAGTTAAAGTAGGAATTAAATTTTTATTTGAATGAGGACTGAGATTGGAAAAGTTTGGGTTTGAATTGGGAAAAATCATGCCAAAATGCCATTGGGATAGGGTACCATATTCAGACCCTATAGACACTCAAAACAATCCCTTAGAGGTGTTATTTAATTTACAGTTTCCTCAATATTAAGGTGTCTGAAATTAACAGGTCAAGTTTCTACTGAATGTATGGCAAATAGTTTTGTGTCTTGAAGTCATGTACAATTAACAGGATTTTTCATTTAAGTTATATCCAGTGAAGATGGCTTCACTCTGCTGGTCATTAAAATAGCTTTCAGATTACCATATTAGTTATTCTTTTTGCCATACAACAGTTAAAACGCCAAAGCTTAACATCTATGCAGAATTCCACACACAGCTTATCTCGCACATTTCTCAATATCTGTATTGTATTGGGGTAATATTGAATAAACAAAACAATCATGGTATAATGAAAGAAATTTGCTTACTAACAGATTTTCCATATTGCCTTGCTATAAGTTATGTGAAAGTGTCTGTTGGCACTCTCCCATAAATTGTAAAATGGCCAAGACAGATGACAAAATCTGGGCAATCAATAATAATTTATCACTATACCAATTAATATAAGTTGCAGAACCTGTTCACCAATCCCTGCCAAACTAACTTGTAAGGCCTAAAAAAAATTACAAATCTGTTTCTCAGACCCAACTGCATAGTTTTGTTGGCTGCTGCATGCTCTTTTATTTATAACCAATGCAAACTTAAACAATAAGGATGCCAATGCCCTATAGCTCACCAACATTCCTCTTTGATAGTAACTTTGGCAAACACAAGAACTGTATCAAACAGGCTCATAACATGCGACAAAGCTTACCTAAACACAACCTCTTAAAAGTAAAACACAGAAACTGACATAAACTCTAAGTTAAACATGAAATTCTGAGCTAAACAGAAAACTAAACGCAAATAAAAATGTCAAGAAAAATGTTTAAAATGCAGGGTATGAGGGGTTAATCATGGAACAATGATACTGAGGAACATGTATAATGAATATAAGTGCCATGGGAAGAGAAGGAGCACAGCAGCTGACCTAAACACTAAGTTAAACATGAAATTCCGAGCTAAACAGAAAACTAAACGCAACTAAAAATGTCAAGAAAAATGTTTAAAATGCAGGGTATGAGGGGTTAATCATGGAACAATGATACTGAGGAACATGTATAATGAATATAAGTGCCATGGGAAGAGAACGAGCACAGCAGCTGACCTAAACACTAAGTTAGATATGAAATTCTGAGCTAAACAGAAAACTAAACGCAACTAAAAATGTCAAGAAAAATGTCTAAAATGTAGGGTATGAGGGGTTAAATCATGGTAAAATGATAATAATCATCATATAGCAGCATTATAAAAGCCATGATATGGAAATAGGGTGAATAAGTGACCTAAACAAAAACTTTAACATTATTGGACACGTACGCTGACGCCGACGCATCGAGCCATGCCATAAGCTCACACAACTAAAGTTGGTGAGCTAAAAATACAAATTAAATGGTTTATGTCTGTTATTTTACCCAAGTGCATCAAATTGATAAATTTGTCCCTTGAGTGCAACAAGGTTTTGCAATGCTTTAGAAGTGCAATGCCTTCTTGCACTCAAGGGATGAAATACACCACCACTTCTGCTATTCTGTAGACTGTGAGGGCTAAAACATAAAAAAAAAACAAGAACATAAACTTCTGATGGCAAAGAAATGATTATAAAAATATAAAAAATTAAATAAAAAAAAACATGTCCACCTGCGCCCACATGCAATTTTACAAAAAATGGCAAGAGAAACAGAAGATCTACTTTGTGGGGCCAAAACTAAAATTAAAACCAAGAAGCCTAACTGACACTGCTCCATAAATAATGTCATAAACTCACTCTTCTAATTGCTTCAAGTTCTGAGGTATATCTGGTTGAAACTTTTTGTTCTTTTCCAAATTCTGATGCAAGTCTCATAATTGTCTCTCTGCTAGCTTTTGATTCCAATTCACTTCCATGCATTGCCTCTTGTAAAGTTAGAATTTTACCTTTCAGCAGTGCATTCTCTTGGACAATATCTGTTATCTACAAATTAATAAAAGAATAATGACTTAGTGAACACCTATCAAGTGTTACTGAACACAATTCACCTACAGTACCAATTCATTTTACTATATAATTCCAAAACTTTTAAATTTTTGGTTCTTTTAAACACATATCATTCCACCAGGCACTCACTCTGAAGTCTGAAATTATCAGTTTGCTCCAATGAGGAGTAAAAACTTTCTTTTTGTTGTATAAGAAAAGTCTCTCCCCAACAGAACTGTCATTGCCATGACCAGGTGTGATGAGGCCTAAAAGAAAATAACCCTTTACCTATCATGAAAAGCAGACGGCACTTGTAAAAAAAATTCTTGAATAACTAATTTGTTTCATTTTTTGTCTCAAAAACATAGGTTATGACCCCTCATTTGGAACAAACTTGACAAGCTCATTCCAATGAGGTGTCATAACATGTTTTTGAGACAAAAAAATGAAAATTAATTGGCAATTTTGTAGAATAGCGCTGGCCGGTTACGTTAGGTAATGAGTTAACCCCTGGGGGCCTGGACAGTTATCCTGAATTCACACCTGACCACAGCCTGTCATGGCCACTGGCTTAGCAGTGATTTCTAGTCAAGTCTTAGCTGCCTATTAAGGCAGCAAAGACTTCACTAGAAACCACTGCCGAGGTTATTTTTCAACAGGACCTCTTCATGATGGCATGCTGAAGGCACCTGTTCTGGGTCGGAAAAATTGGAAGTAGGCCTTTAAGGGTTAAGAGAACTCAAATTGGATAGGTTTGAGTGGATGGCATTTATATTTACTTTTGTAATTTTTTGCTCTGATTCAGGCATTTTGTCGAAAGTTATTGTGGGGACTTACTTCAAACACCACATAGTAGTAATGTTGGTTCAACCTTTCACAGAACATGTATGGTTATCTTCTGGTCATTGCAATTTAGATGATTATTTGAAAACAGCTGGCAAAATGTTTCTTTAGGATTCTTTAGGATTGAGGGACTTGAACAAATCTAAAGAATCAGTGTTTAAAAACTTTAGCCCAAGAACTCACACTGGAGGAGGGTCTGTTTTGTATTGACGACATGAAAAGAAGTAATCAGATATTGACATATGTGTACAACAACAAAAAAAAGAGAAATTAAAGTGTCAATGACACTGTAGCTCAACTTGTTAAGACATGTACATGTATAGTATGTGACACGGCCATGACAAACATCTAGGTAATGACCTGACAACAAAGGTACATATAAAGTATTGTAATGGTCTGTATATAAATACTGACCGTAGCCTGTAACAAATGTACAGGTAAAGTATTGTAAAGGTCGGCGACAGTCAGATGCTAAACTAGAAAAGAAATATTTGAGTCCAAGAGTGGGTCTTACTGAACCCCAAAATATTTGTTCTCATAACACAGTGATAACAAAGGCACCCCAAAATACTTGTTCCTGTCCCAAGGTGATAACAAAGGTACCTAAGAAGTTTCATGAAGATCAGTTCATAAATACGAGCCATATAGAAGTTGACAAAAAACTGATTGGACCTAATTTCGGTGCAAAATGGCCACTGTCAGTCATCTTGAATTTTTGACAGCACCCAGAAACACTCGTTTTCGTCCCAAGGTGATAACAAAGGTACCCAAGAAGTTTTGTGAAGATCGGTTCATAAATACAGCCTCTAGCCCGAGCCATATTGACATGTGCACTTACTGTGTATAAGTAGCACTGAATAAATCCAAATTCATCTAATTTGCATAATTTCTGCACGAGAAAAAACCCGTATTATATGTGATGTATTCCATGTTACTAAACGTTCATACAAAAATTTATTCAAATCAGAACTTTCATACAGAAGTTCTGTACAAAAAACTGATTGCACTAATTTTGGTACAAAATGGCTGCTGGTGGCCATCTTGAATTTCGGATCACACCCAAAAACACTTGTTCTCATCCCACGGTGATAACAAAGGTACCCAAGAAGTTTCATAAAGATCGGTTCATAAATACAGCCCCTAGCCCGAGCCGTATTGACATGCGTACTTACTGTGTGTAAGTAGCACTGAAAAAATCAAAGTTCATCTAATTTGCATAATTTCTGCACGAGAAAAAAACCCATATTATATGTGATGTATACCATGGTACTAAACATTCACACAAAAAATTATTCAAATCAGCACTTTCATACGGAAGTTCTGCGCAAAAATCTGATTGCACATAATTTTGAACAAAATGGCTGCCATCGGCCATCTTGAATTTTGGACCGGACCCCAAAACACTCTTTCTTGTCCCACGGTGATACCAAAGGTACCCAAGAAGTTTTGTAAACATCGGTTCATAAATACGGCCTCTAGCCCGAGCCGTATTGAATTGTTGACGGACAGACGGACGACTGGCCATGGCATAAGCTCAAATTTGACTTACATTAAAGTTGAGCTAAAAACCAGACTTTGACTTTGAAGATTGAAATCAAATTGCCACAGTTGGGTTTTTTTTATACAGGGTTAGTCGGGTTAGAGAAAACACACCTATTTCTGTTTGCATTACAAAAAGGATGGAAAACTGATAAGAACACTTTCATAAATATATTCCATCCTTCCAACTTTTTTAGAATTGCAAAGCTCTGAATATTGACATTTAATAATTGATACAATTAAGTAAAACATACTTTAATTACAATTGCCTCAACCGAGGGGGAAATTCCTCCACAATCATCGAATTGTACAATATTGCTAAGCTTAGCACACAAGTCACCGTAATTTCTTTCAAACAGATGTCGCTGATTCTCCATTTCTTCCCTCATATCAAGTTGCTTCCTGAAATTTTAAGTAAAGCAAGAAAATGTTTAGCTACACCAGTCTCTACCTAACAAATTGGATGCTTTTGCCATAGAATTTACAGAGTAGTTGGAAAAAAATATTTTTCAAAAAATGTTAATAAAACCATATCATGTGACCCCCTCATTGGAATCATTGGAATGAGCTTGATGAGCTCATTCTAATGAGGGGTCACATGATACGATTTTGTTGACATTATTTGAAAAATTTGAAAGAAAATAAATTTTTATATTGTGTGCATTGAGTAAAGGGTTGAAAGTGTTCAACACAATTCCCTTCTTTATAATTAAATTTAAGAAAGTAGTTCAGCAAATTAGGTCTGGACTGAGTCTTTGGCGACATACAGACATAATTTAACAAAACTGTTTTGTAAATTTCAACAAGGAGCTCTGTCTAACAAGATATAATAGAATAAATGCTAAGTTTATCTCTAGAATATAGGAAAGTGACAAAATCCCTGTTAATTAAACAAGGCCCAACAAAGTAGATCTTTTATTTCTGAGGCCATTTTTTATAAATTTGTATGTTTTTTATTTCATTTTTGTAATTTTTTCTTCGCCACCAAACATTCATGTTCTTAGTTTGTTTTATGTTTTAGGCCTCATAAACTATACAAAATAGTATGGGTGGTGGAGTATTTCGTCCCTTGAGTGCAAGAAGGCTTGAAGTTCTTAAAGCATTGCAAAGACTCATTGCACAAATTTATCAGTTTTATTAACCCTTTACCCAATGCAGACATCAAAATTTATTTTTTTAAATATCATTTTTTTTAAATTTTTCAAAACATTTCAATAAAACCATATCACGTGTCCTCTCATTGGAACGAGCTCAACGAGTATTATTTTTTCAGATGCTGAATTTGCATATTATGCAGACAGATGTGATTCATTGGGTAAAGGGTTAACTTTGGTAAAATATCAAACCATTTAATTTTTTTATGTTTGCATTGGTTACAAAAAGAGAGCATGTGGCAGCCAAAAGGACCATGTGTAAGGGTCTGAGAAACAGATTTTTAACTTTTTTAGGCCTAACTAGAGGTACTGTGAGCAAGCTCACAAAGTGATACCCCCCGTGCCTGAAATGTATAAGTTAGATTATCTCCCCTTGGAAATGTCAGAACGGAATTATATTGCTTCATGCACATCTGCATATGGAGTTCTTCCATTGTGTAAAGTTTCATGAAAATTCTTCAAACGGTTTAGGAGGAGTTGCACTTACAAGGATGGACAGACGGACATTCTAACAAATGACCACTTATGTGGCTATTTTATGGACATATTAGGTGGCTAACCTAAAACACGTCCAACATAATAAAACAAGTTTTTTGGGGGGAAATTTTTGGGGGGTCAGCTAACCCTAACCCTAACCTGACCCTACCCACCCCCTAACCCTAGCCACATAACTCTAACACCCCTTCACTGATCCCCACCCCACTCTGGAATGCCCTAACCCTACTCTGCATTTATCCAACCCCCCCCCCCCCCCCCCATAATAAGAGATTCTGTTATAGACTTTAACCACATAAGTATCCTGTTTTACTAACTCGTAGCCTCATAAGTAGTAATTTGTGTGTGCAGACAGACAGACGGATGGACAGACAGATGGACGGACAGGGTGATTCCTATATACCCCCCCTCCCCCCCAAACTTTGTTTGCGGGGGGTATAATAATTTTCATTGGCAAAATGGTTATTCAATTAACAGGGTTCCAGTGTTTTCCACTTAACTTCATGAATTAGTTGGAATACAAAAAACAGCTCTATGCCAAGTCCCAAAATATAATAAGTTAATTTGAGATGAGTTAACCTCCAGTGCGCTTTGTTGAAATATCAAATTTTCAAGCCACTATGTCTGAATTTCTTATAATTTAATTGGGAAATTAACCAATTCAATGAGCTCTGTCAAACAAGATTAAATTGGATAATTTCTGAATTGCATTATGGGAAAAATGTGCTGTCTGAAATTTTTGGTACATTGACTTCAGTGTGAAGAGAGTTAGGTTGTACCAGAGTTGCAAAATATGATCATGAGTTCATATGTTCAGTTGTTGTACAGTTGGGCCACTTAATTGGATATCTCTTAATTGAATAACCCTTCATTAATTGAATACAATTTCCAAAAGCCAAACCATTTACCCTGCCTTCAGTGCAAAAATGACCTGTTGATTACATACAGGTTATATATGGAGTAAATTCTTGTTAATTGAATAAATGAATAAAAAATCTTTTGATATGTAGTTGGTACGTTACCCTGATATTCACTAACATTCCCTCATTGATAGATCCAATACAGGAATTCAATTTATTATATCTTGTCAGGGCACCTTGAGCTCAGCCAAAGAAGATAAAATAGATTAAATGCTCAGTTATCTCAACATACAAAAAAGTTACCAAGTCCTGGTTAATTGAATACTCCTGTTAATAGAATAATTTTCATTTGTAATGTGCCTCTTCAGTAAATAAGGTTCCACTGTATAAATGAATATTTATGTTTTGTCATTTACTAATTTGAATGAAACAATAATTTGAGAATGACAAATTAAAAAGCTTTGCAGACCTTAGTCTACTTTCTAATTCTAGGATTTTTTCTTGACTATCTCTTTGTTCTCTTTGAAGAGATGCGATTGTAATTTCACTTCTGTTCTGTACTGTTTCAAAGGATCCAGCTTTACCCTCTATATCACCCAACCTCTCCTGTAGACTTCGAACCATATTAGACAGTTTGACTTCATTCTCTTGTGAGCTGTCTAGTAAAGCTTGGAATTCTTTGATTTTAATCCTTTTTGTTTCCAATTCAGTTTCCAGTTCTCTTACCTACAGAAAGACAAAATATTTTAATGCCATCAGAAGTTACAAATAATTTTTTATTATGGCCTTCTAACATTTTTTATTAACTGGTAGAGTGCTGGAAGCCCATATCTGAGATTTGTTCTGAAGTGCAGATACTGACACCTGCAGCTTCATACTCAATGGATGTACTTCATATTATCTTGAAGTGAAATTTAGTCTGTATTAATTTTCCTTGTTATAATTTATGGGAAAGTGTCCCATAGACACTCTCCCATAAATTGTAACAAGGCAAAGATGTGTGAACAAATTTTGCCCCCCTCACCCCCCCCCCCCCCCCCCCCCCCCCCCCCCCCCCCCCCCCCCCCCCCAAAAAAAAAAAAAAAAAAAATAATTTTTTTTTTTACCATTCTACAAGTTAACCCTCTGCTAACATGACAAGATAGGAGACTTCACTTGCCCAAATATTTCCTTAAATATTTGAAAATTTTGGTTTTTGATTTTAGAAAACATAGCTTATGACCCCAGAAAGGACAGGAATGAGCTCATTCCAATGCATGGTTATTAGCTGCTTTGGAGTAAAAAATTTTTTAAATATTAAAATCTTAATGGGATTCATGTGTATAGTAAGGTTGGATATGATCACTTCATTAGGTGAAGAATCAAATACTTTAAATAACAGTGTAATACCCATTTCTGCTCAGCTTAATTTTTTTTTAACCCTTTACCCAACGAATCAGCCACATCCGCCCATGTAATATGCAAATTCAGCAGCTGAAAATATATTATTTTTCAAAAATTTTCAACAAAACCATATCATGTGACCCCTCTTTGGAATGTGCTCATCCAGCTCATTCCAATGAGGGGTCACCATATGGTTTTGTTGAAATTTTTTGAAATATTAAATTTTGATATCGTCTTTTTTGACCTCTCATAAGAACAGATTTAATGATCATGTTCTCACTGCACAATTTTCCAGAGATTTGAAGCTGGACTGGCACCCCTAGACTGACCTAGATGAATTTAAGATTGACTGGGCCTTCAAAATGAGCAGTTATGGGGGGGGGGGGGGGGGGGGGGGGGGTGTGATGATATTGAAGGGGAAACAGGAAGTCAAATTCTGGATTCTGGGGGTTCTTTCACCTAGTTATAGTCAGGAAAAATGAGGGATGCTCATGCCTGCTATAAATATCAAATATCTTCTGGAATACCTCTCACAGTGACAGCTAATAATACTTTTGTATACACGTACCAGCAATCTGAAACTGAAACTGAAAGTTGAATATTTCGGGAGTGCGTCAAATTCAGGGAATGAATACTTTGACACATTTGTGTATGTATTCTCACATTTTTCCGTGTGGATAATAAAATTACTCACAAAATCATTATAGTGAGTGTTTGTTTTATTTATTCTGTTCCTCACAAAAACAAATAAAACCTGAAGCCATATATTGATCAACATTTCCTTCAACACTCTCATTGTGAACTTTGAACTTATGAATATTAATAAGCTGTTCAATGGCAATGAAGGTGTGGATTGGATGCCCCTGTCACTTTTTATCCCAGTTTCAAAACGACAACCAGCAATCTAAAACTGAACTATTTTTTTGTAACTTAAAATATTTTTTTACAGATGTTATCCCAGAAATTAATAATGAATTCAAATAAAAGTATTTATATCTTAACCCTTTAAAAACTGTGCTAACCACGAATCATATCAGGTGAAGTTTGGTGGTATGAACATACATGGTACAGAAACAGAAACAAAGGGAAAGGGAAGCCTGCACACTAATAATCCATTCAGACATTAATAACTGCCACTCACATGGACATTAATTACCAACACAAACACACCACTGACCATATCCATCAACACTTAAAATACAATAGGTCATAAGAAGAACCAAACAATGGAGAGGAAAATGCAGGGTGCAAAATGCTCACACTCCATAAAACAGCTGTATTCATTAATATTCATGAACAAAGGAAAAATAAACACTACAGTCAGTTACAGTGGCGAATTGTGGGATATTCTTTTCGAACAGAAAAGTCATGGCACTTTATTGTTTTCCTTCATGTCAGAGCTGTCTTTGTGATGTGATTTTTAAATCCAAATAAAGTTAAAAAATTTATAGTAATTTATATATTTTTTATACTTACCAATGACCCAGACTTAGCTGGTGCTAACTCTAACAAAACCAGGGCCAAACACAAATTTTGCCCCCCAATCCCCAAAATTTGCATCCAAAACCAAAAGAAATCATGTCCTATAGGACCTCCATACTTTGCCCCTACTGCGCATGCGCAGTGTCAAGGACGTTCCGAAATTGGCGCCATTAATCATTCTAATAACCAGTGCCTGGTAAGCGCTATGTACTCAGCGGGGAGGTAAGAGTTCCCAACTCCTGGGAGGGCCATCCCCGTCTGGGTCATTGGTAAGTATAAAAAATATATAAATTACTATAAATTTTTTAACATTTTTATACTGTACCAATGACCCAGACTTAGCTGAATAGTAAAAAGGCTGGAGGGCCTAGGACATAGAGGAAAATCCAATAAGCTCAACTATATAATATAGAGGCAACCCCTTAAGGAGAAAAGGAGTATTAGGCTTTACATGTATCTTTCTTATTTAATGTTAAATTAGAAAGATACAATACCCTTCATAATTGAGCACAATAACATTCATGTTCTCTATTAACATCCAGTATAACCCTTTATACTAATTATTTTTAAAGTAAGCCAATAAATAAAGTTAGTCCAGAGAATTGAGACTCTTTATAATCTTTTAAAAGTGTCCAAGGATTGTATATTAACGCCCGTTTGACACTTGACATATACAAATGCTTCACACCGAGCTACACTTTGAAAATATGACATGAATGAATTTTAACATTAATATTACACTTTAAAACCATCCTGGAAGCGACTCAGAAATACTGACTTTGGAGGAGGCATTCCCTTGCTTTTCACTATAAAGCAGGTGACCTAAGGGAACACCCTCCCCCCCCCCTTCCCCTTGCCCTGGGTCAAATAGCCCAGAGCGAAGAGGGCAGCAGGACGGAGTCACTGCCGGAACAGAAAGCCTGCATAACTATAGTTGCAACTGTTTAGTGGACGACATTCTGAGCAACAGATAACGGACCTAAACAATGCAGGTCTCCAGAAATGGACTCAATATTTCTGAGATAAAAATTCGTGAATGTGGATGGCTGAGACCAATAAGCAGCCTTCATTAAATCTGTAATAGCAATACTATTAGCATAAGCCCAAGAAGTAGCAAGAGCTCTTACTTCATGAGCCGAAATCTTAAGCACAGACTGCTGAGAAGAAGATAAACTCTCATAAGCAGTACGGATAGTTAATTGAATCCATCTAGCAATAGAATGGACCGAAATGTCCCTTCTATTAGGCATCAAAGACAGAAAGAAACGTTTTCGTCCCTTTCTGATAAACTGAGATCTATGTTTATAGATACGTAACGCTCTAACAGGACAGAGTAAAGGCCTACGCCCGTCTGAAGACGGAAGAGCCTTAATGACAATAGGTTTCGGATATTTATTAGGAGCCTGATTCTTAGCTAAAAAACCCACATTAGTAGTGAAGGTGATAGTGTTCCCGACACTACGATAGTGAGAATCATCCACCGACAGTGCATGAAGCTCACTGACTCTTCTAGCAGAAGAGAAAGCTAAGAGAAAAGCTGTCTTATAAGATAAGAATTTGAAATCTACTGTCCCAAGAGGTTCAAATGGCTTTTCCTTCAATTTAAGAAGAACCCAAGCTAAATTCCATTTAGGAATTAACCTAAGAGTTCTGGGTCTATTTATAGAGAAGTTTCTAACCAACTTAGATAAAGAGACATTAGATCCAATTTGTAAACTATCATGATGTGCATAGGTATCAGATAACATAGACCTATAACCCTTAATAGTAACAGGCTGCAGTTTGATTTCGTCAAACAAGTATACTAGAAAGTTTGCAATGTCTGGTATAGAGGGATCGAAAATATCTACAGAATGATCCCTACACCAACGACGAAAAACCTTCCACTTAGCCGCATAGTTTAGCGAAGAGGAGGTCCTCCTACAGTTAGAAATCGCGTCCACTGCTCGTCCTGTAAAGTGCTTGCCATGCAAGAAGGACCGCACAACAGAAAAACGTGAAGGTTGAGACCTTGCGGGTTGTGATGGAGTTGACGCGATTTCCCCTGCGAAAGAAGATCCTCCCGTGGAGGAAGCTTTCGCAGTAGGTCCCACAACAGACACCTGAGTAGATTTATCCACGGTCTCTGTGGAGACAGAGATGCTACCAACAGAATCTTGCATTGAGATTGTTTTATCTTTAGCAATACTTGCTGAATTAACGGCGCTGGAGGATACGCATATCCTATCATTCCGTCCCAAGAGATCGACAGAGCGTCTACTGCAAATGCTCTTGGATCCGGACACAGAGACACATACGTCTGCAACTGATTGTTGAGATGTGTCGCAAATAAATCTATCATTGGCCGTTCCCATTGGGAGCAAATCTGATTGAATACTTGTTTGTTGAGAGTCCACTCCGACGGCAACAAGCGACCCTTTCATGAAAGGGAGTCTGCTAGCACATTCAGACGACCCGGTATGTGACGGACCGAAAGAAGAACCTGATGTTCTAGCGCAAACAGAAGGATTCTTTCCGTTAGATTGAACAACGGAACTGAATGAGTGCCTCCCTGATTCCGTATATACGCCACTACTGTCGTATTGTCAGATAGGATTTGGACATGAGCATTGTGAATAATGTCCATCCAATGACGTAACGCAAGCCAAATTGACATCATTTCCTTGATGTTTATGTGCTTGCCGAGGAATTGCGGATCCCAAAGACCCTGGCATCTCGAATCCGTTGGGATCAATGATGCACCCCAACCTGTTTGACTGGCATCCGTCATAATGGTAAAACTCGGATCTGGCAACTGCAGCGGAACTCCTTGAGTTAACCACTGAATGTTTGCCCAAGTCTGAATCTCTTGTTTCACTTGATCTGACAAGAGAACGTCTATGTCGAGCGAATGAATTTTCACACTCCAATTCTGAGTCAAGAAAATTTGGAGAGGACGCGTGCGTAACCGCCCCATCGGAATGAGATCCGCAGCGGCTCCGCACAGACCTATCAGTCTCATAAATTCTCTCGCTGTGACTTTGTCTGCGTGCAGACAATAGCGAGCGTAACAACTGACTAATTTCGCTCTGGTTAACGGCAGACGAACGAGATTGTTGTGCGTCTCGAAGCTCATTCCCAGATGTGTGAATGACTTGGACGGCACCAGATCCGACTTCTCCTCGTTTACTATAAAACCGAGACGTCGGAGCAATAGAAGTAGATTCTGAACATCGTTCTGAAGCATTAACTCGTTGCCGTAACTCTGAAGAATGTCGTCCAGGTAGGCCGACGTTACCGCAGACGAATGAGCTCGGAAATACATCATTACCGAGTTCATTACCCGAGTGAAAGCCCAGGGTGCTAGATTCAATCTGAAGCACATCGCCCGGAATTGATACACCACTCCTAGGACTGCGAAGCGTAGATACTTTCTGAATGTCGGATGTACCATGACGTGAAAGTACGCATCTTTGAGATCTATGCTTGTTGCATAATCGTTCACCAGAATACTCGCTCTGACCGACCGAATCGTCTCCATATAAAACTTCGGAGCGACGATCAGCTTGTTTGTCCAGCTCAAATCTATGACTGGACGGAACGAGCCGTCTGGTTTCGGAACCAGAAACAGATGGCTGTAGAATCCCGGAGTCTCCTGGTTTTCTACGACCACTACCGCGTTCTTCATTAAAAGAGACTGCACCTCTGATAATAGAGCGTCTCTTTTCTGCGGATTTGACGGAAGTTGAGTCCACTTTGGACTTCGAGTTAATGGAGGCTTTCGTTTGAAGGATATCTTTAGACCTTCCGAAGTCACTCCTCTCACCCAAGGGTCGTCCGTAATCGACGCCCATTCTTGTGAAAAGCTCGACAACCTTCCGCCAACAGGTACGCGATAGAGGTTTAAGCCATCACCTCCTGGACCTGCGAGGCCTGCGGTAGGAGAAACCACGTCCTCCACGACCCGCACCTCATCCCGTCGACCTCGGGGCGTCCGACCGGTTGTCCCGGCCCGAAGGACGTCCCGAACGTGAGTCGCTACCTTGACGGTCTCTCGAATAAGACCAAGAGGACGCTCCGGAACCTCTATAGGAACCTCTCTTGGGTGCATTAGACCCAGAAGTGCCTGTCTTATTCTTGTCTGCCATATCCGACTTCTTAGAAGCAGATTTGAACAACAGAGAATCCGAAGCTTTCTTTGTAATTTTATCATAAATAGCAGAAAGCTTGCCGTCAAAGAGAAGTTCTCCAGAGACCGAAGCGACTCTGAGAGAGTTCTTCACCTTAGTATCCACGAGTGTGGATGTAGCTAGGGCTGCGTCACGTGTAACCAACTCCAGGTTTGCCACTGAAAGGGCGGAGTTACACGTGGAATAAGCTACTGCCCTTGAAAGAAGTCTTAAAGAGGATTGTATATCCTGAAATTCTTTCCCTTGAAGGTGCAGCGATAACGCCTTAGTAAGGTGATCTGCGTAAGATAAGGCATCTAAACTGGCTCTGTTAGACGAAATAGCTGTTTCCAACACCGCGGTTGGAATAGAAGCCGACGACGGTAATGATAGCTCTAAGTCTTCCGCCTCATCGTCCATACGCAGAGGAACTCTCGGAATACCCTGTCCTGCCGTGTCGAATTTATTCCTTGCATTAATGAAAGGCAGGTTGAGAGTATTGGCGGACAAGAAACCTGCTTTCCCCGTCTTGGAAGCAAGTTTAAATATAGCGTCGTTCAATAATTCAAATGTTCTTGCAACATTATTGGACTGCGACGGAAACTCGGGAGCGATGTCCCTGAACTGCTCAAAAAATTCAGAGTCCAATGACGCTATAATCCTCTTGTCCGGAACCGCAGCAGTCTGGCCCGACGGAACAACTTGAGGGAGAAAGTGCCGGATGAAGTCCACGGCAGCTTTATGTTGTTCCAAAAGGGATAGCTCCAAGTCATCCGTATCCCTTTCACCATCCGGTCGGACCTCATGATGCTCCCGGTCGTCCGCCCCCGATGCTTCGGCGGAGCGTACCGACCCAGCGCCGTCGGATAATTCCCGATCCGACACCATTTCTGTCGACTGCTGGGATGCTGCGATAAGTTGTGCTATCTGCACAAGTACGTCCGGCATCGAGACCTGCGGAGGCGCAGTCTTTCGCTGCTTCGCCGAGGGCAGCTCTGCACCTGATGGCTCCCGCATACTTTTTCTATGCGAACGTCCGGAGTCCATCGGCCTCGTGTCCCTGGCTGCCGGATGGTGTGACCTGGTCGCCGAAGAATCCCTGATCGGCGAAGCTGGTAAGATATCGGCGGTCATGCAGCCAAGGTGCGGTCGTGTGCGCTGACGAGAGGAAGAAGCCTGAGCAGTCTCCGCGGACTGCCTATACACCGAGCGTCCCGAGCGACGGACGTATGCTCCGCTTGCGACACATTTTGTATTACAACATCTGGTCCCAGATGTTGTTGTACGAGAGAGGGGCCTCTCTCGCTCGCGGCACGGCTGGACCTGGACGAGCTAGGAACCGGACTCAAAGGCTTCCTCCGATCTCGCCCACTATCCGCCGTCACTGGGTGTGCACGTTGAATGTTTATAGTGCTCGCATCACCCAACATTTCCTCCTGGACCGCATCGGACGAACCCGGCTGCCGAACCATTCGGTGAATGGACGCTACACCGGGCGAGCTAGCGGACGACATTTGTTTAATCTCCATGAGCACTTTTGCCGCTAGCTCTGTATTCATTTGTGACGACGGAAGCGCACTTGCGGAAGATAACATGGAAACATCACCCTGTTCTTGTTCCTCTGAAATAGAAACTGAGAGAGTAGAGTGACCTTGCGGAGAAAGAGCCGGCATAGCCCTTTCTCCAGTAACAACATACCGTGACACACGTTTCCAATGTTTGTCATCCCAATATTGACATATAGAACAGGGATTAGTGCGAGAACACTGACTACAATTAATACAATGATCATGAAAGTCAGAGGAAGATTTCTTCCTATTACAATTTGAACAATATCCTTTCATTGTGAAAAGTCAACAACAAGTCCTAGTTACTCGCACAAACCCCTGACACAAAGATAAATAACATGATCCATTAATAATGAAAAAACAATTGCAAATCAAAATAATTTTTGAAAAATATTTTTTCAGCGAAGCCCAAGTTTCTGAAAAGTAACGTTGAGCCCCGATGGATCCGATGGCTAAGTGTGGTCAAAAATTTTAAATTTATATTAAATAATTAATGCAACACTTACGGATAATAAAAATGTATCTTATAGTGAGATAAACTACACCAAAGGCAAACAGCCCCCCTCAAAAGAGACTGTTGCCAATGTAAACAAACAGTGTAAAACACCAGAAAACATGACTCCAGGCACTGAAAAAACTGGCCCGAAATCAGTCATCAAGATTACACTCTATCTGATGCAAGACAGAGACTCCCAGGGGAGAATCTGCAGAACATCAGATGGAAGATGCAGAACACAACGTTTATACACCCATGGGTGAAAACGTAACTATGGGGAAAATAACAGAAAACATTCTGTTACCAAGCAACTCTCCCAAGAGAATTTTAGAAATGAACTTTCTCAAAAATATGCCAAAAGCATGGGAGAATTGCAAGGGGGACTTAGAAGGCCAGGGGAGAGGAAACACTGAATAAGCAATGCAACTTTTTAGCAAGAATGACAACAAGAGGCCCATGCCTCGAAAATAGGCAACTTAACATAATTTCATAAAAAATTTTAAGTACAGCCCTGATTATTTTTTGTCACTCCTTTTTCCTCTCCTCCTTCTATATCCTCCTTAGAATCACCATTTCTCCAATAATTACGTGTCTGGCATCCTTTAAACTGAGATTTACAAGCAAAAAGATCAGTGAGATGTTGACTGATGAAGGGCCAAACACAGAATGATGATTGGCGCCAATTTCGGAACGTCCTTGACACTGCGCATGCACAGTAGGGGCGAAGTATGGAGGTCCTATAGGACATGATTTCTTTTGGTTTTGGATGCAAATTTTGGGGATTGGGGGCAAAATTTGTGTTTGGCCCTGGTTTTGTTAGAGTTAGCACCAGCTAAGTCTGGGTCATTGGTACAGTATAAAAATATAATGCTGTGCATGTTTGTAAAAAAACGTGCTTTCTTAAAGATATTGGGTTCAGCTGAACATAAGGTACCGAGTACAGTAAATTTTATTCAATTGTTAACCGCCCAAAACATAACTGTGTTGTCAACTGTTTACGAACTCAGTTCCCTAGAACATCACCAGAGTTTTTCACCCTCTGAACTGGTTTACGATATACCGGTATATCACAGTATGTTTTTCAATACCGGTATTGAAATTTGAATACCGTGCAGCCCTAAATTGTAAAAAGTGTTGAATATAATATGTTCCATTCATTGGTTGAGTGCTGGAAGCCCATATTTGGACTTTACTCTGAAGTGCAGATACTGCAACTCAGAGGCTTCAAACTCTTTAGGTGTGCATCATATTATCTTTGAGCCTAAATTATTTAGTCTGTATGGATTTTCCTTGTTACAATTTATGGGAGAGTGCCCACAGGCCGTCTGCCATAAATTGTAATAAATCAAAGATTTGTGAACAATTTTGATGAGTAATAATAATTTAGCAGTCTACCAGTTAAGACTAAAATCTTTGCCCTTTAATTGGACGAGAGCTCATGTAGTTTTTTTTTCTATGTTTATGGCTCCATCAGCATGTTACTGTAGGAAGCTGGAGTACCCGGAAAGAACCACCATACATCAATGAGCAACTGTCAGCTCCTCGACATTCTGACTCTGTTCAAGCCCCGCTCAAGCAGGGTTACAGTGGTTGAAGACATGTACACCATCGAAGTGCAGTTCGCCTTAGTACACAGCGTCATAGTGCCCCCATGTAGGCAACCAAGATAAAGTGTCTTGCCCAAGGACACAACGCGGGTCGTCACAGACGGTGATCGAACACAGGACCTCTAGCACAGAAGTCCAACAGTCTACCACTGAGCCACCGCACTCCCGCACACACCCAATGGGTTAGCAACAGTTCCAAATATTTGGGTTGCTAAATCCAACTATTTACCCAATAGTCCATGAAAATGAGTATATTTACTGCAGACATGTACTCTCCAGAATAATTTTTCAGGGAACCTGAGGGTGATTTTCAGAGAAATGGGATGGATTTCAGGGAAAAGTTTGCACGGGGACAAAACAAAAGAAAAAACTTGCAAATTTTCAGCTCATGGACCACCATTAACACCAGGTTATATCCAGATCTAGTTGTCAATTATGCTGATGCATATAATTTAATTCCTTTTCATATATTTTATTTACCAAAAAACTGCATTTAAATGAAGATGGAGTTTTCAATTTTTTGAAAGTAAGTCACCTATTACGAAGAAAAAAACAGAAATAAAGATGAACACAGTTGAAATATATATCATAAAATACCCTTTTCTTAAATAAATTTAACTTGAATCCATATTTTACTGCTTCGTGAGTTTTTACCAGAGTTTGAAATGCATTTGATTTGACTCTGAACGTTTTACATAAGTTACAATGGGAAAGAAACATTCAACTGTTGTTTTCCAGGATTTTTGGTCCCAAATTGATTCTCATCCGGGAGGCCGGGAACTACACTGAAATTTCGGGATTTTCCCAGGCATTCTGGGAGAGTTAACATGTCTGATTTACTGTGTTAACTGTAAAAAGGTCACATTTATATGTGAAACCTTAACTCTAAGACACCAATAGAAGGGGTACAGAAGTGCACAGAGGGTCGATTGCAAAGACATCCCTGAAGATTTTTCAGTTACCTGCATTTGAAGTTTGTCAGTTCTAACTTGTAAGGCAGCATTCTCACTTCTTGCTGCCTCTACATGTACATGATTTCTTTCTCCATAATACATTCCATATTGCTACAAAAAATGGAAACAAAATGATTATAAACATGAAAATGAATTACAATGTTCAAAGTATTGTCACTTTCTTTTAATTTGTTTTCAGTTTTGCTGGGTGACTGGTGCCTAATGTTGAAACGGTTAGTCAACTAGTCATTGACGATGCCGATATAGCCAAATGTTGACTCTGGATTTCTGCGTTGACTAGTTGGAACATGTAGTATTTCCTATTTCCTATAGAACTTAACAAAATTCCAATGCAAGGTCTAATGAAGAAGAGTTAAAATTATTGTCAGCTGATGTGTTCCGAGAGTGAAATCAACAACGCTACTAATGACATAAGTGACGCAGACTTTGAGTTCAAAGCAGACTTGAAAGTCAACTGTGTTGCATTGGCTCCTTTTACCTCAGTGACAGCGGTTGCACTACACCTGCCTTAATGCTATTAACAACATAGTTATTTGAATGCGTGTCCCTACAATAAAATTTCTATTATACAGAAATTTCCATGCAACTTAACTCTTAGAAGCCAAGTTTTCATGCCTGTGATGTAATACCGCAGGTAATTTGGCTGTGACGGTTCGGCTATCTTTGGGCTGGGGGAGAATTAAACACTAAGCAGGTGCTTCTAGTAAAGTGTCGTCTGCCTGAATAGGCAGGTGACACTTGTCTAGAAGTGCCTGCTTCACTGTAAGTTTTTCGTGGTAAGTCATGTTCAATAAATTCATTCTGATTCCCTGACCTCTAAGAGTTAATTTATTACATATCAACTAGCATCAGTGAAATGTGCAAGTGGAAAAAAATATTCAACTGAAGAGGTATTGCTTTGTAAATGTTGGCTGCAAATAGTGGGGTGCCAACTATTTGACTTCGACTCAACTTTTGGATGTCGACTAATCGACTCCAGAATCCCAGACTTGTTTCAGCACTACTGGTGCCATGGGAAATACTGTCAGCAGGGTCTTGAATCTTGGTTTGCTGTTCTGAAAACATTCTGAAGAGAAGCATTCTCAACTAATAGCCTTCAAATTGTGTCAAAGTCAAAATTTGCCTTGAGGCAACATCATTGGAATTAGCACAATGTGTTCATCCCAATGAGGTGCCATTACCTATGTTTTAGAAGCACAATTTTAAAAAATAACAGGATATGAAGGCTAATTCTGATATCAGCACTGCCGGCCTGGAAATAAAGGGCTTATGTTGTAATCCGTTCGCAGGTTACGCTATATTGCATGGTGGTAGGAAAAAGGGTGTTATGTATAAATATACACTCTTAGGTTGAGAATAATAGTACAGGGTGGAAAAATAGCCTGAATTTAATAATAGTACGATGGGGAGGCAGGGATCTTTGAAGTGGGTCAGTTTTATATGCATGGTAAAATTGAAGTCTCAAACATCATTCCTTGGAAAGCTCTCCTGGAGAGCTTTCCAAGGAATGATGTCTGAGTTTAGTTCAATCATATAGGGCTGGTTTCTAATTTTAAATATTAATATCAGGTGTAACTTTGTGGAAGTTTGTCCCTTGATTACAACTGGGAATATAATAATCACACAGATTGGAATAAGCATCATTCTGTGCAGAAAAAGTCCTAAAAATTAATAATCATACATGTATGATTATTTGGCACCCAAGAGTACACTTACATAAATATCAAAACTAATGCATGATCTCGCAGAAACAAGATCGCACATTAGTTGTTGCTATTTATTTTGGTGGAAATTCTTTCTAGATGGAAACAGCATGCTATTCTAATCATATGTGGATGAATTATTTGAGTTGAGACTTTACCGAAAGATTTCAAGTCTTTCTGGTAAAAATACGAGATCAGCAATGTGAGAAAGTTATGTTGCATTACTTAACCTGTAGTTCGTCTGCATATTTTACAACTGACGCAACCTAAATGGTCATTCGTGGGTTATTTCCAGGCCTGCACTGGGTGGATTTGGTTGTTTTGTTAGGTTAGATTAAGCTCTAATTCAACTAGCTACACTTTTGCTTGGATACAAAACTATCATTTTTAAGTTAACCAAAAAAGAATATAACACTTACATCAGTTCTAAGAATGGATTTTGGAGTACCATCAAGGCTAAAAGGAAAGAAAAAAAACATTGAATGTTCATCTGTCAATATCTACTCTCTCCTCTGATGCTTTCCTACAAATTTGATTAATTTGATTTTTTTGTCTGAATATGCTTTAAATTATGAGATTAAATGTACACTGGCCCAATTAACCCTTTACCCAACGAATCGCCCTCATCCGTCCGCGTAATATGCAAATTCAGTAGTTGAAAAACTATTATTTTTCAAAAAATTTCAACAAAACCATATCATGTGACCCCTCGTTGGAACGAGCTCGTTGAGCTCGTTCCAACGAGGGGTCACATGATATGGTTTTGTTGAAATTTTTTGAAAAATTTGAAAAAATGATATTTAAAATAATAAATTTTGATATCATGTGCGTTGGGTAAAGGGTTAAAATACAGCACTCATCTAATCTACAAATTTAAAATGTCTCTTTTTAAAGGGTGATGGAGCCGAAGGCTCCCGAACGAGATGTCGGCGATAGCGACGTCGAGCAAACTCGTCCTTTATATTGTTTTCACATTTTTTATCGTCGGAAGTTTTTCGTGAGACTTGATTGGCTGGGACTTCATAGTGAATCAAGGATTATTCCAAGAAATTATTCACTTGATTGTCCCAAAATATTATAAGAATCCCATCTATCGCGCCACTGACCATGCCACTTAACTTCCATAGCAACACGGGACTCCCTAGCAACAGACAGACTGTTGCGCCGATTTTAACCCAATTTGGTATGTGGACCCATAATGCATTACGAAATCGACCTATTGGGTCATTAACCATGTAACAAAACTCCCAATAACAACCGGAGCGACTCCCTAGCAACGGGCAAACTATTGGGCCCATTCAAACCAAATTTAGTATCTGAGCCCATAATGCTTTGGGAAATCGACCCATTGGGCAATTTATCATGTCACGTGACATCCATAGTAACCAAATCGACCCCCTAGCAACGGGGAAAGTACTAGGCCGATTTTGACTGCATTTAGTATGTGAAAGCACAATGCATTACAAATTCGACCTGTTAGGTCAATGGCCATGTCACATAGCTCCCATAGCAAACAATGCGACTCCATAGCAAAGGGAAAACTACTGGACCGATTTCAACCAAACTTGGGGTCTGAAACCATAATGCCTCATGAATCTGATCTATTGGGCCATGCTCATGTTACATAACACCCATAGCAACCAGTGTGTATCCTGAGCAACTGGCAAACTACTGGGACTATTTTAACCAAATTTGGTACCTGAACCCATAATGCACTGCGAGATAGACCCATCAGGCCATTTATCATGTCACGTGACATCCATAGTAACCAGAGCGACTCCCTAGCAACGGGCAGCCAACTGTGCCGATTTTAACCGAATTTGGTATGTGGACCCCCAATGCATTACGAATTTGACATATTGGGTCATTGACCACGTTATATAACTCCCATAGCAACCAATGTGACTCCATAGCAACGAGCAAACAACTGGGTCGATTTCAACCAAACTTGGGGTATGAAACCATAATGCCTCGGGAATTCAATCTATTGTGCCATTGTTCATGTCATGTAACACCCATAGCAACCAGCACAACTCCCTAGCAACGGACAAACTACTGGGGCTATGTTAAGCAAATTTGGTATCTGTGCCCATAATGCATTGGGAGATCGACCCATTTGGTCATTTATCACATCACGTGATATCCACAGTTACCAAAATGACTCCATAGCAACGGGGAAAGCACTGTGTCGATTTTGATCCAATTCGGTATATGGGCACCTGATACATTTGGAATTCGACATATTAGGGCACTGACAAGGCATGTGATCCTCATAGCAACCAACGCGACTCCCTAGCAAAGGACAAACTACTGAACCGATTTTAAACAAATTTGGTATGGAATCCATAATACACTCAGAAAATCGACCATGTCACGTGACATCCATAGCCACAAACCCGAGTCCCTAGCAACAGGGAAGGGACAAGGTAGAATTTAGCCAAATTTGATATATGGACCCATAATACATTTGGAATTCGACCTATTGGATCACCGACTATGTCACGTGACTTCAATAACAACTAACGTGACTCCTTTGCAACATGCACTTCTACACTTGGCAAGGAAGTCACATTGCCTCCATCGCCAGCACTGTGCTTCTCTAGCATCTGTTAACTAATTGGTACAGTTTGATGTTATTTCATAGTTATGGACACAGCTGGACCAAAAATTAATTTACTAGTGCAACAATAATGTCACGTGAGTTTCTTTGCAACAGAATTTTGTCCATAGCAATGGTCTACCCATGGGTTTAATAGAAATGAAATTTTATTTTTATGCACACAACTTATTCAGAGACTGAACAAACCACTCGATGATCAAATCACATAGCCCCGTAGCAATCGCCTGCTCCCTTACATGTTAGCCTACTAATGGTGGATTTTTGTGCTATTTCAAAGTTAGGACTGCGAGTGGGCCAGAAAAAACTAACAGTACAACGTCATTTTCTCCCCACCCTATTTCCATTGCAATGGGCGAAATATTTACTCGATTTCTACTAAATGTTATATCTAGTACCATGAGTTACATAGAAACCAAATAAATGACGAGGCAAACTAGCCTGGTTCTATTTAATTTAATATATATAATTTTATCATTCATAGCCTTTTCTGTGATATGTATCAATGCAAACGCAATTCTGGGAATGCCATAAACCTTTGAAGCATTTCGGTATTTCTCATTAGGGGTACAAAAATAGGAACATAACTGATACATCTGTTCTGTTGATTCTGGTGTATAATCTTACCAAAAGGGATTTCTTCGTGCTTCTGTTTTCATACCCACACTGCTGTGTCCCACAACTACTTGTATGTAATTAAATAACAAGGTTAATGGAATAAAATAACCCCATCTTCATACCACTGAAATATACATGATACCAGATTTGTATCAATATGGCGGAGTGGAGAATCACTGCCATTTTTTTTACCAATGCTCCTTTTTGCATAGTATTGCTATAATTTTCTTGTTTTTTTATAAAAACATGACAGTCTGGGTTGAAGGCCTGACGTTATGCAATGAAACTTTGTTGAGCTTAGAATCAGTCTGTACACTGGCCTAATTACCAACTTCTTAAAAATAAATAGTTTCTTCGGCATTAGAGATGGGTGGTTTTCAAATTTCTTGTCGGTTTCAGTTTCACTCAAAGAGTCAGGTTTTGGGTTTCGGTTTTCATTGTACAAACATAACAATATATTGCATTTGCATATAAGATGTATTTGGCACCAGTCTGTGTCACTGAGACTCCCTTTCCAGTTCAACTCACCTGTGCAATATCATATACCGGTACTCTGATTTCCTAAGCACAATGTATTTGCATAAATTATCTCAAGAGTTTTGCAAAATTAGCCCCCTCCCCAAATACCTGTGTTTAGGGTAACCCGGCACACCCTAAAATTTTATGCCGATCATAAAAAATTTTATCAAGTAAAAGTCACTCATATAGGTCATTGTAACCTGAAATTTCCATCCAACTTCAACTGTGATTTTGACGCTGACTTTGGAGTTCATGCTTTCAAAATTATGTGTAGATATAAATATATTTATCATTATAAATGTGGAACAAGTAACAAGTTCCAGTTCAGCAAAGGAAATTGCATTTGATAAACAGATGAACGTTTAAAACATGATGCGTAAGAAATAATTTTGTCATCTATTTTCGCGGTAAATGCCATGCTCGAACGCAGTACCAGTTACTGCAGCTGTTCTTAAAACAGGGTATCGCGACTCTGAAGTTTGAAAATAGGTTAATTTTAGGTTGTTTATCTCTTTATTCTGAGAATTGAAGACCTGATTAGAGTTTTTCAACATTCAAGTTGAAAACCACGATGATGGTTTTCTGTAATTGTTTCAGTTTCGGTTTTGATAACAAATCTGAAACTGAACCGAATTTTCAGTTAACCACCCATCTCTATTCAGCATGTAATCTCATTCAGACTTTTGGAGCAGTAATAATGTCCATCCTTTTTCATTTCTTCCATCCTTTTTGATTCTTTCTTTCCTTACTTAATTTAAAGTTACTTATATTCTGCATATCTTTTCTTCTCTCCCTTTCTTACTTCAGTCCAATCCAGCATTTACAGCTGTACTCTCATAGAATAAGAGACAGATGTAGCCATGGATGTCATCTGACAAACCTGTGCCAGTGGCAAAGGGGAGACCTTTACTCTTTGTCTGCAGTAGGCACATTTTCCTGCCTAGGACAAAAGAAATCCAGTTACCAAGCAGAAGTATAATTCCTGGCTCTTAGAAAAAAAATATACCCCTACAAATAGTGTCATCAACTTAAGTCTTTTGGTGCCAAATTCTATTGAAATTTTTAATCAAATTAAGTCATGGCTGCTTTACAGGGAAAAAAATTCAGGAAAATAGTCAGCAGATCAAGAGTTCATAAAAGTTTTAAAACTTGCTTGCAAGGGCTCTGGAAGCATCTAGGGGTTAAGAGGGGTGGGGTATCAAAATGGGCACTCGACTCTGGGTATGAGTTATGACTGGGAATTCACTAAATAATTGAAGATAGCACCATGCTTCACTTAAGGGAAGATATAATGCCACTGATTGTATAGCCAGGACTTCAAATTCTGTCAAATTCACACCGGTAAACGGTGTGCCCAAATTACAATAATCTGCCCAAATTAGAGGGTATAACACATAGCACAACTTGATGCTTTCTTGCCCATTTGTCTTCAAATTACTTCATCTGCAAATGCCTTGATATCTGTTTACACATCCTGCTTTTCAAAAACAGTCTTAATTCCATAGTTTTACAGTTGAGTCTAGGCAAGTCTCGGCTGCCTGTATAGGCAGCAGGAACTTGCCTAGAAACAACTACAAATATACTTATACATTTTACTAAGAGTTTACCCAACATTGCCCAGAGATGTCATGTTGGGGCACCTGTTATATTGCAGTGGAAACTAATCACAATTGGAAAAAAAGGCTCCCTAGATATTCTAAGACAAGAATATAATCCAAAGAAACCAGGAAATGACATTCCAGACAGACAATGTTGCAAAATGCAGCTAACTTGACAAGTCTGCGGTGTCTCATAATTAGACCAATCTAAAGCCCTGGCATAGCTCCTTTGTTTGGTGACTATCAATCATTATACATGATACAACCCCCACCTCCATTGGCATGAGTAAAATGTTTTAGAAATGAATATTAGAGAGTCTCTCAGATAAATTTCTCTGAAAACCACAAACCTCTGACCCAAGATTGAGTAGGGCCAAAAATAAGTTTCATGGTGGAAATAGCATGCCAAGAACATGAAATAAGGAAATTCACAATGAACCTGTGCTGTGGGTGGGGTTGAGTGTGACATAGACAGAATTTCTTTACACTTTTCATTTGGTACTGCATCAAACATCCTGTAAGCAAAGCTTTCTGCATACATACCTGACCAATTGCTGAATAAGTTCATCCTTTTTCCGGAGTTCATCTTTCACTGATTTCACTTGATCCTTAAGCTGTTGAAAAAAATGTACAGTTGATTAACCATTAAGAAGAAGGCTACAGAAGAGTCAGAACATTTCTGCTTAAAATCAAATTATCATCATAAACTCTTGGACAGTACTTAAAAATGGCTAATCACCATCAAGGTTTAGCTATTTGGAAAATGTGGTAGTGTTATACATTAAATCTATCTTTTTATGAAACCCAACAACTGATTAGCTAGTGCAAATATTTCTATTGCTGGATTAGGAAAGACAGAGAAAATAAATTGAAAATTTCTGTTTTAACTGAAAAGCATCATGTATTTAAATATTTCATAAAAAATGCACTCACAAATGCTCTGTCACCCACTACAGTATCGAACAATAGGTATCTATCAATAAATGAAAGTGTCAATGGCACTGCAGCTCAACTTGTGTAAGACATGTGCATGTATAGTATGTGACACAGCAATGACACACATCTAGGTAATGACCTGATAACATAGGTACATATAAAGTATTGTAACAGTCTGTACATAAATAGTGACTGTAGCCTGTAACAAATGTATAGGTAAAGTATTGTAAAGGTGGGCAACAGTTAGATGCTAAACTAGAAAAGAAATCTTCATGGGGTTAATGTTACAATGGGGATCCTTGTATGGCGCACCATAAGCCAAATGTTAGCAACTGTTTTGGCCTGTTTGATTCAAACCCTTCTAAGGTCTAAGGTTGACTCAAACTAATTAATAAATATTTGTCCAGTCCTTCTTAAAATATAGGTATTTGAATTTTTTATCTTTAGCTCATAGGGTTCCCTCGGGTGAGGAGGTTTTATTTTTCTCATTGTAAATAGAAAATCAGGTTGTGCTAATAATGTTTACCCCCCCCCCCCCCCCCCCCACCAAACAACAACAAATATTAACACAGGAACTTGGCTTCAACACATTTGAATATACACATCCTAGGGATGCCAAGTTCAAGAAACATTATTTTGTCTGGTGTTTTTGGAAAAGATTTTTAATTATCTCCCTTTTTGAGTCCCAGAGTGGGTCTGACTGAACCAAAAAATATTTGTTCTCATGGCACAGTATAACAAAGGCACCCAATAAATTTATAGCAAACATTACTGACATAAAAAATCTTTACAGGTTTTGTACAAAAAATGTTATACACAGAATTCCCGTAAAAATGACTGCCAACAGGCATTTTGAATTTTTGGCCTAGCCCCAAAGCACTCATTACCATCCCATGATGATAACAAACATAGTCCTAGAAGTTCTGTACAGAAAACTGTTTGCACCTAATGTCTGTATAAAATGGCCGTCGACAGCCATCTTGAATGTCGGACCACACCAAAAAACACTTGTTCTTGTCCCAAGGTAATAACAAAGGTACCCAAGAAGTTTTGTGAAGATCGGTTCATAAATACAGCCTCTAGCCCGAGCCGTATTAACATGTGCGCTTACAGTGTATAAGTAGCACTGAATAAATCAAAGTCCATCTAATTTGCATAATTTCTGCATGAGAAAAAAACCTGTATCATATGTGATGTGTTCCATGTTACTAAACATTCATACAAAAATTTATTCAAATCAGAACCTTCGTACTGAAGTTATGTACAAAAAACTGATTGTACCAAATTACGGTACAAAATGGCCGCTGGCAGTCATCTTGAATTTCGGGCCGCACCCAAAAACACTCGTTCTCGTCCCGAGGTGACAAAGGTACCCAAGAAGTTTCATGAAGATTGGTTCATAAATACAACCCCTAGCCCGAGATGTATTGACATGTGTACTTACTGTGTATAAGTAGCACTGAATAAATCAATGTTCATCTAATTTGTATAATTTCTGCACGAGAAAAAAACCTGTATTATATGTGATGTATTCCATGTTACTAAACATTCATACAAAAACTTATTCAAATCAGAACTTTCATACATAAGTTCTGCACAAAAAACTGATTGCACTAATTTTGGTACAAAATGGCTACTGGTGGCCATCTTTAATTTTGGACTGCAACCAAAAACACTCATCCTCGTCCCACAGTGATAACAAAGGTACCCAAGAAGTTCTGTAAAGATCGGTTCATAAATATGGCCTCTAGCCCGAGCTGTATAGAAGTTGTGTACAAAAAACTGATTGTACCTAATTTTGGTACAAAATGGCCACTGGCAGCCACCTTGAATTTTGGACCGCACCCAGAAACACTCGTTCTCGTCCCAAGGTGATAACAAAGGCGCCGGTACCCAAGAAGTTTCGTGAAGATTGGTTCATAAATACAGCCCCTAGCCCGAGCCGCATTGACATGTGTACTTCTTACTGTGTGTAAGTAGCACTGAATAAATCAAAGTTCATCTAATTTGCCAAATTTCGGCACGAGAAAAAAACCTGTATCATATGTGATGTATTCCATGCTACTAAACATTCATACAAAAATTTATTCAAATCAGAACTTTCATACAGACGTTCTGTGCAGAAAACTGATCGCACTAATTTCGGTGCAAAATGGCTGCCATCGGCCATCTTGAATTTTGGACTGCACCCAAAAACACTCGTTCTCATCCCACGGTGATAACAAAGGTACCCAAGAAGTTTTGTGAAGATCGGTTCATAAATACAGCTCCTAGCCCGAGCCGCATTGACATGTGTACTTCTTACTGTATGCAAGTAGCACTGAATAAATCAAAGTTCACCTAATTTGCCGAATTTCTGCACGAGAAAAAAACCTGTATTATATGTGATGTATTCCATGCTACTAAACATTCATACAAAAATTTATTCAAATCAGAACTTTCATACAGAAGTTCTGTACAGAAAACTGATTGCACTAATTTCGGTGCAAAATGGCTGCTGGTGGCCATCTTGAATTTTGGACTGCACCCAAAAACACTTGTTCTCATCCCACGGTGATAACAAAGGTACCCAAGAAGTTTTGTGAAGATCGGTTCATAAATACAGCTCCTAGCCCGAGCCGCATTGACATGTGTATTTCTTACTGTGTGCAAGTAGCAGTGAATAAATCAAAGTTCATCTAATTTGCCGAATTTCTGCACGAGAAAAAAACCTGTATTATATGTGATGTATTCCATGCTACTAAACATTCATACAAAAATTTATTCAAATCAGAACTTTCATACAGAAGTTCTGTACAGAAAACTGATTGCACTAATTTCGGTACAAAATGGCTGCTGGTGGCCATCTTGAATTTTGGACTGCACCCAAAAACACTTGTTCTCGTCCCATGGTGATAACAAAGGTACCCAAGAAGTTTCGTAAAGATCAATTCATATATACGGCCTCTAGCCCAAGTCGTATTGAATTGTTGACTGATAGACGGATGGACGGACGGCAGTCCATGGCATAACCTCAAATTTGACTTACATCAAAGTTGAGATAAAAAATAGCATAAATAAATTAAAAACTGAGAAACAGGCCTGCATAAATACACAGGTAAAATGATTTTCAATATTGTAATAAAAATACTGTGACCATCCACTGATAATTGCTGCTGTCCTCTGATGAGGAGACAAATATCAACCACACCTCTCCAACTGCATCATTATTTCAATATTCTTGTTAATTAAATTAGTGCTGAAACACAGGTACTCGACACAAGCTGTGAAATCGAAGGAAAAATTATATTTGATAGCATTTTTGAATCGATGCTGACGTGCCGGCAATAATGGTAAAAAATATTAAGGTACACAACTCGGAGAACGATATGTCACCGAAATACTGTTTATCTAATGACCGAAGGGATGTAACACTAACAGGTCATTTTTTGTGCTCCTAACTACCTCCCTATTCCCATGCTTCTTCTCTACTCCCAACACTCGGACACGGTTCGATGATTTACCCCATAGAGCATCATAGGCATGGTAAGGCACCCCATAGAAGAGTACCGGACCTAACTTATTATACTTTAACCCTTAATCCCAAGATACGCCCCCTTATCCAATATGTTAACCCCCTCCCCTGTCGCATGCTTTTCGGACCACTCCTCTTTTATTTTTATATTTTAACCCTTAACACCAAGATACATCCATTTTAAACAATACGCTAACCCCCTCCCCCGTCGCATGCTTTTCGGGGTACTCAACCCCAAGATACGTGCATGCCAAAGGACAGTGTCTATGTACGATTTCAACATTTTTTCTTTTTACTTTCTAATAAAAATAACTCTTTGGCCATCCGCTGATTTGTCGCGTGATGGCGATGTCGACTGCTGCAACGACCGCGACTATGTAGACTATGTATCTGTTGCTGACGACGGCTATGCTACCATTTTTTCAAAGTATCGTCTTCATTTTTCTTATTATCCTGTTTTGTCTCAGTGTTTGATTGTTAAAAAAGCGAATAAATATTGGTTGAAGCATATGCACTTGTTCAATTGCTAAAACAACACAACACATTTATAGCTGATATATACTTTCTCCTTTTGTGTCGCTGCTCCGTTGTTCTTTCGGCAAAAAGTCCAGTATTCGTTCAACCACTAGCGTCTGACTCTTAGTTAATGAAAAATATTCGCCCAAAATCCAATATATAAGACCACTATCAAATATTACACTTATAATCATAAAATATTTATTATATGATTATAAGTGTAATATTTGATAACGATTTTATATATTGGATTTTTGGCGATTAATTTTCATTATCCAAGAGTCAAGACGCATTTGGTTCCAAGAACTCGACCAAGTGAAGTAATTTCCGTCAACAAATGAGTAACTGACACTTGAAGGGTGCGATAATGTTTGTTTATCACTCCATGATGTTCTATGGGGTATCTATGGGGTACCTGTCATGCTCTATGGGGTTCTATGGGGTATCTATGGGGTATCTATGGGGTTCTATGGGATAAATCGTCAAACCCCTCGGACACGAACTGCTTGCTGGCATCCCTTGCCCAATTCCTTTCAATCTCTCCGATTAACATATTAACCCTCTCCTTTGAACCTCTCACTAACCACGTCCTTCATTCTCCCATCCCACTTCCCTATTACACTGCTAGTGAATCTTCTTCTTTTAGACTGGTATTTTATGAAGGTACCGGTAATAGGAGGACAGGCAAGCTGAAACAAGTTATTCGCCCGCCAGCGGTAGGCCGGCTGCAGCTCATTCAAAGATTCCTGAAATAAAATGCCCACGATTTTAATGAAGCAGACGCTCAGGCCTATCAAATTGATCTGGAATAGTAAATAACAACATAGTTCACCTCGATTACAGCTCTCCTAGTCTGTTGTGGGGAGGGCGGCCGCGGCTGTATCAACGCTGAATCATGGAGGAAAGCTGTTGAAGCGGTAGATGTGCGATAGTCGTCCTCGAATTTTAGCGATTTTCTTGTACTCGGGATTTTGCCGTAACCCCGAGGATATCCAGATGGTTCAATGATGGGCAGTGTGCCCAGTCTGTGAGGATCTCTGTAATAAGCCGCCATGTGTATCACAACTTTACAGTGAAAAGGATGGAATGTTACTTTTTGCTTTGGCGACAACACACATCAAAACACAAAATGCTCTTTATTTTGTAAATGTTGACCTCGCATAGCAACAACATCAACATACCGAGTCTCGTGATTTCACGCGTGGGGCACCTGCGAACGAGAACGAAAAAATCAGTTTCTATTGATGCTCGTACTTGAGATGTTCGTCCCATTTTACTCGACTCTCGACGTTTACCGTTACAGAATTGAAATGTCCAGCAGATTGAGCAGAAAATGTGTCCTACATTTTCAATATTTAAATATGATTTTGGTTCGTCAATATTCTTTTCATACTAGTGCATAATTCGTTATAAAAATCATCAACGCAGACAATCTTTGGGAGTGTGTGACGTTTTGACCAAAAGTATGTGACGTTTTGACCCAACGAATGTGATGTTTTGACCCAACGAATGTGACGTTTTGAGCATTTTAAAATGTGAGGCCTTGGGAGGGCCGAGGTCATAGAGAAAGGCGAGGCGTCAATACGGCTCCAGTAGAAAAGGCACCATTCGGAAAACGAAAACGGCACTGATGGGTCCAGACTAGCAGTGTAGAGTCGGTTAGTATAGGTGTACAGGTGGGGGTAGTGGATGAGGCCAGCACAGGGGGGGGGGGGGGGGGGTGGGTCAGGGATAACCCGCCACCAGGACAACCCGCCACCGCTCGATTTTGGTGGCGGGTTAGCCCAGGTTTTGGTGGCGGGTTAGCCCAGGTTTAGTGGGCGGTATGGAGGCGTGGTTTTATAGATTATTTCATTCTTTTAACTTAAAATTCGACTAAATTTGTTTGTTTTGTAACCTTTGAATACTTTTTAAATTGTTTGTTATTCTTATTGTATAAACTGATGGCTTCATGAAACTTGTTTGTATATCGGCATTCTTTGATAAATAAAGATTCAGTATAGTATATGGAGTTGTTTTTGTAAGTGATATATAATCAGGTTGTATTTTTTTAACTGACAATTAATCAGATAATTAATCATGTTGTTTTTTACTATGATGCGGCACTGTGCCTAAAGAGATGATTGTTTTTTTTAAGTGATAACAAATCATGTTCTTTGATTAGAAGCCATGTTTTTAAGTTTATTTAGCGGCACACCAAAGTTGTTTGGAGGGATAAATAGGGGCCATGCATTACTGCAAGCATCATTCACCATCAACATGGAACTTCGTCAACGTTCCAGAGACATAGAATATCCATGCATAGAATGCGAGAGGAATGTTAGGCCTCGGCAACAGGCTCTTGATTGTGACGGATGTGGTCGGTGGCAACATCGTATTTGTAATACGGGAATTGAACAAAGTATGTACATAAATATTTATTTCGCTTATTTTCCCGCATTATGGTGTGTGTGTGTGTGTGTGTGTGTGTGTGTTTGTGTTTGTGTATGTATGTTTGTGTGTATGTATGTGTGTATGATCTCGAGAGAGAGAGAGAGGGAGAGGAGGAGAGAGAGCGTGTGAGAGAGAGAGAGAGAGAGAGAGAGAGAGAGAGAGAGAGCGTATTATCACAGAATTAAAATATGTACATTAATTGTATTTAATATTTATTTTCACAGGAAAGTACAACGACGCAAACAAAGGTTTATGCACAATATACTTCAATTGTAAATTATGCAATAGAGAAACACCAGGTGTGTGTTCTGCAGTATATATATACGAGACATCAACTACGACAGCAGCAGCAGCAGCAGCAGCATCATCATCCACAACGTCAGACAGCGACACACCAACGCAGCAAACACCTAGTCATAATGGAACAGCAACACTTGAACAACCAAATACCACATCAACAGATTCAACAGAAGATACACCTGTCGACAACGGCACTACAACAGAACCTGACATAACAGCCACGCCAGAAGCAATTCCTGTGTCGCTGCCAATGGAAATTGAACAATCCAACAGCCTAGCGGAAGATTTACTTAATGAAGAAATTGGTGAGTTTTAAAGTTTGAAGTTTACCCCTCTACCTATTATTCCTTTTTTATATTCTACACAATTTAATAATGCATACGGGTAATTTCCGTCGTAAGTTAATAATATGATTACCCCTCTACCCAATTTCCTAATTAAATCACTCATCAATTCATTTGAAAGATTATGCTCATATCTTATATCTTATACTCATATCTTTTATTTCAGAAAATAATGGTTTAAACACAGACTTCGATTTACCACATAGACAGATCGACAACCACATTGAACCGGCCGAAGAGTCTGTGATTGAGAGAGAACTACCACGGGACAGTGACTTGGTGCCAGCAGACAGACCCGTGACGTACACAGTCCTTCCAAATGGTACACAGCGCGGCGGGCCATTACTTGTTAGTAGTGACGGCTTTTCCTACGTCAAAAAGGTTAGCTTAAAATTTTACATTATTTTATAGACCTGCATCAAATATAGTCTCAGCATCAATGCAAGAAAATATAAACGACGACAATGTATTCCAAAAACCGAGGCAAGACACTACAAAGAGATACGTAAACCGCCACCGATCAAAAACCAGACCAGCAGAACCCGAGGATATACACTTTGTGATGAACAGGGAGTTCCTGCGTGTCGACGAGTTCCTCGTTGCAGACATCAACATGGCTGTATACAGACACATTGTATTTTCATCGCCATTCCAGCTAAGATTGCTCAGTCATGCAAAAAGATGGTTCATTGACGGAACATTCAAGGTAAATGTCGGTTACTAGTACAAAAGAGAAAGAGAGAGAGAGGGGAGGGGGGAAGTTGGGGTGAGAGAGAGAGAGAGAGAGAGAGAGAGAGAGAGAGAGAGAGAGAGTATTAAATAATCAACATTAATTCTAATCACTTTTTTTCATTTCTATTTAACAGATTTTGGGTAAGCCATTCAAATCACGGAGCCGTCAGCTGATGTCCATTAATGCATTCGTACAAAAAGACGGCAAGAAGAAACAGTTTCCATTGGTATTTGCAATTATGTCCCGTCGCACCAAACAAGACTATGTTGACGTACTAAATGCGGTGAAGGATAAACTAGACGACCAGTCTGTCACACATTTCGTCTTGGACTTTGAACAAGGTAAATATTTCCCTCCCTCTCTCTCTCTCTCTCTCACACTATCTCTCTCTCTCTCTCTCTCTCTCTCTCTCTCTCTCTCTCTCTCTCTCTCTCTCTCTCTCTGCAGTTATAAAATTAATTGTTTTCTTTTTTTTTCAGCAACATGGCAAGCAATCAGAGATGTCTTTCCAGGAACAGATATCCGTGGATGTTGTTTCCACTGGACACAAGCTGTGTGGAAGCATGTGGGCAGCGTCAACACATATAACAGAATCCTTCTCCAACCTTTATGACAGAACAGAACCGGAAACAAAGTTGCGGGAATTGATGGACTACGTGAAGAGTCAGTGGATACAATCAAGCGTATTCCCCCCAAGAGACTGGAGTATTTACAACCATACCATCAGAACGAATAATGATATTGAAGGTAAGTTATCCATCAAAACTTTTTTGTAAAATTAGTTTAGAAATTTTTTTTTTCCTTTTCAATTTATGAAAATTTCAATTTTTATTAATAAGTATATTTTTTTCTCTTTTCAGCTTGGCATAGAAGAATAAATATGTGTGGAGCGAATTTAACGTTTTACCGGCTGTTACCACTGCTCCACGCTGAAGCGAAAGAAGTGGAAGTAAGAGTCAACGCTGCAGACTTAGAGACGGAAACACGACAAGCGTACACAACACAGTCTAAGAAAATTGAAGAGTATTGGAGAAAGTACATGGCCGACCCACCAGAATTGACGACAGGAGCTTTCTTGAAGAAATGTTCTGCACTGTACATTTCAAAAAAGAAAAAGTAGATTGTATATTTTCAGATATTTGTTTCATTATAACTGTATTCACTGTATTGTCATTGTATTTATTTCTTTTATATTTTGTATATTTTGTAACTTGTTCTTTTTCAATTTGTAAAACGTATTCTTTTTAATTTGTAAAACGTGTAATAAATAAAACTACTGCTCATACACGTTTCCAAAAGCCATCTTTGTCATGTAATTAGTTTTCCTAAGTTCTTTGTTTTTTGTTCAATAAAACCATTTATTAGACTGAAGAGATTACTTGTTATTTTTTATCACCAGGACAATGGATTCAATCACTCGACACATAATCCTTTCACACCTCATAATCCCCTTTCGCTGTGCTGTAAATTGGTGGCGGGTTGTCTCAGTGGCGGGTTGTCCCGACCGCTTGGTGGCGGGTTGTCCTGGTGGCGGGTTATCCCGATCCGGGGGGGGGGGGGGGTGGGGTTGGCAAGTGAGTTACCAACGGACGGCCAGCGGTCGGATGTGTGTAGGCACTGCGATATGTTACCCCAGTGGCATTCGATGGGGGATGGAAGTAGTGGGTAGTAGGGCGCGGACTTTTAACGTGGATAGTGGGTCTTTTGGGAATAGAAAGGTGCGTCGGGTTGAGGGTAGGGGAGAAGTAGGGGCTAGAGTGTCAAATTCCCAGGCTAGTAGTGTGAGTCGGGGTCCAAAAGGCGTATTCGTTTAGAATCGGATAGTGAGGGAGATAGCGATGACCATGTGGAGTCTGTCAGGGCAGGAGTCAGAGGGAAGGTTAGGAAGGTGGTAAACGAGGACAAGGTGGCTTGTAGTGGGAGTGGGCAAAAAGTGGAGTGCAGTGTCCAAAAGAGATTCAGTGTGTTAGGTAATTTCGAGAATTCTGAGGAGCAGGTTGGGTCTGAAGAGGTGGAGGTGGAGGTAGACATGGAGGTTAGTGTGGCGGAGTGCAAGACTGCGAGCCGGTCCAGTGGGAACAGAGATGGTAACAGGGGTAGTAGGACAGGAAAGAAGCAGTTGGTGGTTGCAGGGAGTAGTATAGTGCAGGGGTTAGAAAGGGTGGTGTGTGTGCCCGACAGTGTCAACAGGACCAATTTGTGCTTTCCGGGGGCTAGGGTGGAGGACCTAAGGGACAGAGTGGGTGGATTAGTAAAGGGGTCAGGCCCAGACCCAGTGGTTGTTGTACACGTGGGGACCAACCACAGGCGCTCGTCGTATTATCAGAATTTTACATTTTAAATTAATATTAGGTCTAGACTATCTATACTAATATACTAGAAGGCCTGACACTCTTCAGACCGCGATTTTCAAAAAAACGGGGATATAGCGAATAATTTACCGATTTTGCTCAAATAAATGTCAGTTTGGCGTTCTTTTCACGAAGCCACTGCCATTTCGGCACGGAGTTGGGCAAAAATTAGTTTTTATCACCATTTTAATCTCATTTTCATATACTCAGGCGAAATATTTCATCTCCGGCAACCCTACTTATCCGGTTCACTCGCAATGAATTCTCCCCCGCTCGTTCATTGGTCGGTTACAAATATCAACAACCTCCACGATGTGCGGAAATTCCTGTAAGCGTTCAGAAGTTCAGACACTGCGAACAAACTATCAAAAACGTCCAAAAGACGTGAAAGACTTTCAAATTATGTCTAAATCTTCAGAACAGCCAATGACAGTATCATGATAACAAATGATATAAACCTCCTGTAATCTTACAGCAGCAGTCAATTATTATTTCGACCAATGAACGTGCGGGGGAGAATTCATTGCGAGTAAACCGGATAAGCACAACAGAGAAACACATGCAATAGGCATTAAAAATAGGATTCTGGGAAAATCGGAACCAGAACATTACTCCACTTCAATCGAACACACCCCGGTACCCCCTTGGTACTATAGCACTATGCTACACCGATAAAATGGTGAAATAAAGTCAATTTCGGTGATTTGGGGTGGATTTTGGTGATTTGTCGGGTTGTTTGTGGTAATTTGATTTACTCCGATTCAATCGAACATACCCACCGAACATACCCCTGTCTTGTTGTAGGTCTTTAGGTCACATAGCAATCACGTGCTACCATAGAAACCAAGATGGCGGCCTCCAGTATACAAAATGGACGACGGAAACACGTATCACTCTAACAACACGCGCTGCGCACTCACACCACGTTTCACTATGGAGATGACGCCACAAGATGGCCGCTCACGCGGGTTACCATGACAACAAAACATGGCGCCACCAGGTCACGTGACATGACGTCACTTCCCCTCCGGCTCTCCCTCCGGCCAATGAGGCACGATCGGGTACATGCTATACTACTTTCAGATCTTTGCAAACAGTGCAACCTACCAGTTCGTCCAAGGCAAGAGGGTTTGCAATGCGATAGTTGCAATCGATGGCAGCATAGGACCAGTGGCACTGGGGTCACTCGGCAAGAATATAGAGAAGCCAATCGGCAAAACACTGATATTGAGTGGTCTTGTGCAGAATGTCGAAATCAAACACAGGTGAGTTTAAAATAAGTAACATGTTATTACTATTTATTATTTTATGATTTATTTTTTTTTTTTGTAGATTAATAAATAGTTGTTCTTTAAGTAATCAAAGTATCGATCTTAGTCAGTGGTGAATTGCTAAAATAAAAAGTGTGGGGGGGGGGGAGGGGGAGGGGGGCTTTAACAGTAATTAAATTTTAATTTTAAACCAAAAGCGCTTAGTAATTAGGTGTTAAGTTATACAAAGCTTAAAAAGTTTTATATTTTAAATTAAATTGTTCAGTAATTAATAATTAAGTATTAATTTTATACCATAGGCGCTCAGTAATTAAATTTTAATTTTAAACCAAAAGCGCTTAGTGATTAGGTTTTAAGTTTATACCAAAGGCACTCAGTAATTAAGTTTTAATTTGAAACCAAAGGCACTCAGTAATTAAGTTTTAATTTTATACCAATATATATATATATTATTTATTCCACAGGCAAAACAGATGGCACATCAATCGTTGTTTGAAAAGGCAGCTGCACGTGTGGTAGAAGAAGCGATATCAAACAACATACATGAAGAGGCACCAGAACCCAGTCTGCCAAAACCTGACAATTTAGTGAGAGCTGTAAACAGATTATGACAGAACTTGAGACCACATGACCCAGAAGAACTACACTCTGAGGTGAGATTTGTTTATATAAGGCTCCCATTCAATTCCTTGATTGAAGACATTAATCCAATCAAATGATTAAGATAACAGTAGTAACTGGTATATGATTATCAGTTTAGGGCTAGAACTGATAAGCTTCAAGAAATATGAATCGATTATATAATAAGAGAGCGATAGAGAGAGAGAGAGAAAGAGAGAGAGAGAGGGGGGGGGGGGGGGGAGAGAACATAATGCCAACTTATTTTTACAATTTATATCAATAAATATATAAAGGACTTTTTCATGAAATATGGGATGAAACGATTATATAATAAATATAATACAAAAAATAAATAACATAATAAAAATAAATTATATAATTATAGAGAGAGAGAGAGAGAGAGAGAGAGAGAGAGAGAGAGAGAGAGAGTGAATAAATATATCATGGACTTTTTTCTTTTCAGCTTGCTCTGGAGTTTCTTGATGAGAATGCCACAGACTTCTTTAAAAAGGACATCAATGTGGACGAGAGACGGCATTTGTTGTTTTATACTGACCGGCAACTTGAACTTCTTGCAACAGCAAAGACTTGGTATATGGATGGTACTTTCCGCGTTCTGAATAACCCTGGGTTCAGCTGTTCACGATTCATGCCTTAAAAAAGTCATCTGGGAACATCAAACCACTTCCACTGATATTCTGTATCATGTCTTGGAAAAGAACCAAAGATTACTATGCCGTATTACGCGCCATCGACAGGAAATTACCTTCAAGAATCTCGATCGAAAGAATAGTGGTCGATTTTGAAAGTGGACTTTGGCAAGCACTGAGATCAAGATTTTCAGAGATACCTATCCAGGGGTGCGTCTTTCATTGGGCTCAAGCAGTCTTCATGAAGGTCCAAGAGATTGGTTTACAGGCCGAGTACAATCATCAGAAGGATGACATGTACAAATACATAAGAAAGATCATGGCATTACCATTCCTTCCAACAGAGCACATCATACCAGCTTTCGAGATGCTAGAAGACAGAGCCTGGACACCCAAGTTAAAAACACTGGTTGAATATGTGAGAGCAACATGGATTGAGAGCACCACCTTCAATATTGACAACCTTACTGGAGCATCTTCATGTCGAGCGTCAGAACAAATAATAATGTTGAGGAGTGGCATAACAGACTGAACAGCAGGGTGAACAACAGAGGACGAGTCCCATTTTATCTTCTTATTGTAGAACTGCACTGAGAAGCATCGTCGATCCCGGTCACTTTGAAGATGGTATCGGAGGGTAAACTTCAGAGACGACAGAGAAAGGCAGCAGGTGAAGTGCAGGCAAAGCTGTTTCAGCTCTGGAAGCAGTACTCCGATGGCGATTTGACATCCAGCCAGTTGTTGAGAAAGTGTGCAGGTATGTATGGTCCTTGAACGGCAGGTATAAGTAACTGTAGCTTATTAATCAGATTTTTCTTTCCTTTCAGACGCAGATGAACAGAATCACAGAAGCTAATTTTTCTTCCAGGAGCTAATTGACCTTTTGTTTTTATTACAGATTCACAGAAGCTAATAATTTTTCTTTAATTTAGATGGTTCACAAAGTCCTGTTTAGTACCTCCCGTGGTGTGAACCGATAACAGGAATTGTATAATTCCTGGCTAAATCTAAACAGACATAAATCGTTTCTAAACCTCATTAATTCGACAAATACTGAACAAATAAGTCAAATTATTAAAAACAATTTCAAATCTCGGCAATATAATATCGTAATATTATGCACCCGATACCCTACAAATGATAAAAAAGAGCAAATTACCCCCCCCCCCCCAAAAAAAAACAAAAAAACAAAAACAGGTGCCGAATCGTCCAAACCCAGGTGCCGAATCGTTCAATTTTTATCGTCCTAACACGCGTGAATATAAAATTTATATATTTTCTCCCAAGTATTACGTGTATATTTATCTGTAATACCCGAAAGGCCCAAGGAAGGCTAATTGTATGCCAACATTGATATATACCAGTACTACCAGATCACCCCCCCCCCCTTACAAGAAGCCCGACACCCCTGACCCGAATAACGTTATGTCAGATTGTATAGTGGACAACAGCAGTGGTCAACGTTTCTATGACGCCGCGTGCGCATCATGACGTCACGACACCAATAGCAACGTCAACTGTTTCGCGGGAAAAACTTTCAAGAAAACCCAACTTCCCCAACAATTTTCCACCACATACCCATACTGTAAATCCAGAGCTCTGTGTGTAATATATCACATTACATACCATAGAATACTAAGTATGCAGTACGTACGTCACTTGTCGGATCTAGCTTCAAGGAGCCGAACTTTTGCACAGGAAAAAAAATGCTCCGGCAAAAGGCTCCGGTTCCTATGGGAATTTAACGCTAGCTGCTTCGGCAAAGCTCCGGGTAATGGGGGACGATTCATACATGCTATACTACTCTCCTCTGTCTTGAGGCAATGTGGACCAGCTCTGTTTCGCTTGCTATTTGATGAACTTCACTCAGAACTTTCATAAGTTTAAGTATCAAAATTATAACAAAGTACACGATCAATTACAAGAGAGAATGGATATCTAAAACCTCAACCCAGCTGAAAGTGTTCCAAGTGGAAAAAGTATCAAGGCGGGGTGGGATCGACCCCATCCTCTCTTCAGTCTCTTGTACGCCCTTATTTTAGATGATCACGAACAAAAAAACACACGCAAAAAAAAAAAACAAACAAAAAAAAACAAAACAAAAACAAGACCCCCCCCCCCCGCAAAACAACCCCCAAAACCAAACAAACAATACAATCAATATAATTTCATTTTATTATAATTAATTATAACCACCAATACAATTGACCACTGTGACATGTGGTTACTTTTCACATCTGCCGTACCTACAAATAGTTTCTGCTCGATAGTCTGCCTGCCTGTCGCTGGCTGCTACGCATTTCCGCATTTTATTATCCATGAAGCATAACTGTCTGACAGTGTCAGTATCTGTATATGTATGGAAACGCCATAGAGTCCCTGCTGGGCTAAACATGACGGACAAGAGAGCGGGTCTATCTTGACGGTACGCCAGAGCAGTTTGAAGCCCTCTATTGTGTTAGCTGTACAGCATTTTGTCCAGGTGGTTCCAATCGATTGTTGTGCGTACAAAGAACAAGTGTTTGTATTGGGACATACATTTTGCAGGTAAAAAAGACGGTATCCGGTAAAAAAGACGGTAAGGGTATAAAAACTACGTTTTAAAGTACTAAATGTACCTCTGAATGTGTAAAAAGTAACAATTTAATGAAGCGTACGGAATAAAAAACATTCTGTTAAATCCCCTCGTAGTAAACAAAAAGATCTGAATCTTTCGCACACGAATTAGTTCCACCTCCGACGAGCAAGTATGATAATATTCACCCACAGTGCACCTCAGCTATTTCGTTGCTTTCCTTGCACAAAATGGCGTGTCGATCAGTGTCGATAGCGAAATGATCTATTTTCTCTTTGAAAATAGTCTACAATAAAACAAACAATACTTAATCTTCGTTATATATATTTATTATTGCATACGCTTCATTAAATTGTCACTTTTCACACATTCAGAGGTGCATTTAGTACTTTAATACACTTGTCGTCCATTTTACCGGATACCGTCCTTTTTATCGCCAAAAGTATGTCCCTTTGTATTGGTATTGGTGTGTTCAGTTTACAAGCTGTGACATTCACGGATCTATTATTGTTTCTTTCTGAAGATGATACTATGTTGGTAACTACACAATTGTCAAATTTTTCTCCCGGGTCTCTTGATTTTGGGTCTGGAACTTAATGAATTAATCTGTGGGCATTGCAGGTATTTGTTCCATAGTCAGTTTATAGAAGAAAGTAAGACGCTGTTTCTGCCTTCTAGATTGTAGTGAAGGTAGTTTTAGTTCCTCCGGCATTTTTGTCACAGACCCCTCTTCTCTTGATTTATAGTTTTTCTTGATGAATCTTGCACCCCTTTTTGTATGCTTTCTAGTTTTGTGATCTCTTGCTTTGTGTATGGGTTCCAGATGATAGCTCCATATTCCATTATCGATCTTACGAGTGCAATGTAGGCTGTTCTTCGGCATTTCCCTGGACAGTGTTGGAAGTTTCTACCGAGGAAACATAGAGTGGAATTTGCCTTTTTACTTACGTTGTTGGCGTGTTCTCTTTCCATTTAAGATCTTTCTGTATTTGTGGGCCGATGTATGGTTTGAATTAACATGTTCTAGCATATGGCCCTTCAGGGTGAAGAATTGATTACCTTTTCATCTGATGTCCGGAATGTAGCATTTTGGCCGCTAAAGCGTATTCTCCAATCTGATGTCCATTTTTCTAGATAAGGTAGGTCGTTTTGTAGGGTGATGTGACCCCTCTTGCTATTTAGTTCCCGGTATAATATTTAGTCAGTCAACAGGAAACTGCCTCACTGGTGATTTTACTGAGCTTGGGAGATCGTTGATGTGGCATAAGAAAAGTATCAGAGTCTACGCAAGACAGTTACTTGGAGTACACTTGAGTCAACGGTTGTTTCGTCCGATAATTCCCCTTCTAGAGCCACTCGCATTTTCCTTTCTGTGATGAACACCGTGAGCCATGTGCGTAGCGAACGCTGTTTCCGTATTGCTCTATTTTATTTTATGGAGGCGTCTGTCGTGTGGGTCCGTGTCGGATGCTTTGGGAAAGTCCAATAAGGCTATGTCCACATGTTTGCCTTGATCGAATGATTGTAATACGTCGTGTGTTGAGACTGCAAACTGTGTTTCGCAGATGTAATCCGCTCTGAATGCGTGATTTAATGATGGTAGTATTTTATGTTCAGTCTCCATGTGTTTCAGCATAATTATGTCTACAGATTATGTTTTCGAGCAGCTTACATGACACTTAGATCAGGGATACTGACGTATAATTTTCTGCTGTGTATTTATCTACCCGTTGAATATGCAGGGTATATTTGCATTGAGCCAATCATTTGGCAGTGTACCATGGACTGACCCGCATCACTTTGTAGAATCTCCAAGTTCCTCACTACCATTTGGTTGAGAGGGATCACACCGGTTCCAAATGTTATATTTATTTGGTAATCTCACCCTCTGCCAAATAGTTTTTTTTTCCAACGAACTCCTTGTTAAAGCTAGTTCTTTCAAGAAGTTTTACCTAATTGAGTGTTCTTTCCCCTTTGTCTTAAGTTTATATGTGTTAATTGTTTCTGTATATGCCTCTCCCTGTAACATATAGAGTCACCCCTAGTATTCATATTCGCCCGTTTCCCCCACTGACTGTTATATCATTGGTTTCCTCTTTAGCAATAGAGAATTTACCCACCCCACCTTCGCGACTAGTCTACCCTACCACCCACAGGTATTACCTTTCTTTTGTTTTTGTTCAGTTCAAGTCGCCATTTATTCCCATATTTTCCTGCTATGGTTACCAGTTTTTGAAGTCCTCTTCACTCTCGGCTAATAAAACCATGTCATCGGAACAGACCCTCTGATTTTTGTATTTCCGACTGTTACCCCCATCTACACTTGCAATCAACTCTTCTCCTAAATCCTTTATGTACAATGCAAACAGAATTGATGCCAGGATGCACCCTGCTTATCTCCATTGGAACCCTTTTCGTTGTTTTACCTGATGGTGCTGTACGGCCAATGTCTTTTATTCGCTGTTTAAGCTTAATTCTGCTAGCTGCCAAGTGCTGATGTTTCACGTGATTGGTCTTCTTACACTAAGGCACTGGAAACTGTCTGATGGCAGTCGCCAATAAAATGTAACAAACATTACTAATTAATATTTTTCAGAGACAACCAGAAACAATCTGTCTACTATTCCCAATCAATGAAAGTAATCAGTGAGTTTTCTCTTCAAGTTAAAAATTAGTTTTATATTTATTTATTTATTTATTTATTGGTGTATAAGGTCACATACTTATGTACAATGGCTAATCGTGACCGTGACAGTTTTACGGGTGGAGGAAGCCGGGGTACCCGGAGAGAACCACCAGCATCGACGAGCAACTATCAGCTCCTCAACATTCTAACTCTGTTCAAGTTCGCTCAAGCAGGGTTACAGCGGTTGAAGACATGTGCACCATCGACGTGCAGTACGCCTTAGTACACGGCGTCATCGTGCCCCCATGTAGGCAACCGGGGATAAAGTGCCTTGCCCACGGACACAACGCGGGTCGTCCCGGACTGGGATCGAACTCGGGACCTCTGGCATAGATCGAAGTCCAACAGTCTACCACTGAGCCACCGCGCTCCCAATATTTAGTTTTAAAACCAAGTAACGAAAATGGAATAGTAGTATAAATATTGAAAGACTGATATTAAATTAATTTTTAAGTAGTCTTCAATATCGTATGGGAGATAAAAGAGAGATTATTTTATCAGAAAAGATTAAATCGCGTGATTTGATCACTAACTATGAAAATAGACATAAAGTATGAACTAAAAAGAGACTATCGGCATGGATATTTCGATGTGGCAAAAAAATCTTCCAAGTTCTTGAATAATTCACCTCAATATATCCTGAAGATTAAGTGCCTTAAAAAAGTGATATAAAAGTTAATTGTGAAATGAAAATTAGCTAAAACTGTGGAGTTTTTTTCGAATTAATGATTGGAATTGGAAATATCTGCCGATGAGCATTGACGCCCTGTCATTGTTTTATTTTCAATTTTGAGAAAGAAATCTATGATCACGTTGCTGCAAATGCAGAGCATGGAACGTCGCACTTTAAGATTGAACTGTTATCGAAACAGTGGAAGATTAAATGGACAAGCTCCGATTGAGATGATTATAAAGAAATGGTGAATATGTTTGGAAGGATTCTCTTTCAAGAATCATCGGTTGAGAGGGAAATTGCATTCAGACAACTTGCAATAAAATATTCGATTCCTAGTCTGACAGCTGTTTCGTGAAAATCAGAAGATTAATGTGGAAGTTCAGCCTGCCATAGAAGTCAGAGTGGAAGATGCTTATCCATTAAAAAGTCAATACGTACTGGCGGGATGCTATTGCTGAAGAAATGAAGTCCACACATTCTCTAAAGTACTTCAATTCAAGTGTGAAATTTGGGAATGGTCATATATATGGTCAGCAGTAAAGAATAACAAGCACGGCATTATGGAGGTTGCAATTAAAACACGACTACTGGTTGGGACATATGTGCTACAGAGTAATGCATCCATTTTTCTAGACCGGCTACTGTTACTGCAACCTGTCAACATTGCTTTATTGAAGATGAAACCAGAGAATACTTCCTTGTTCGCTGACCTGCTAACACGAAGATTGTGAAAAATTCCCTGGGAAATTTGCAGGCTGGTTCTAGCTAATCCATTTTCTTCCTGTGTGTCAGATTCAGCTTCACTAACTCAGCTCACCCAAGCCTGCACTGCTGTTTTGTCCTCCTTTACCTCTTCGTCTCAGTCCGCCCTACATATCCAAAATAGTATAACCGTGGGGGACGTCAGTTGGCATCTGCTGTGTGACTCTGATGTTCAACTGATGACCTGGAGACAAATTAAAGATGCTAACAATATAAAGGCGAATCTGGTATTTCAAATGTCTAACAGCAATTAATATTTAACAACTAGACTAGCTGGATATCCGAACAATATTGCAGCAGTAGCTCGTGGGATTTCCCAATAATATGAAACAGAGTAAAGTTTGGAAATCCAAACTGTATCTGAACTCTTGCGTGCGATCAGTGCTATATATACAATACTATAAATGAACCATGTCACAGCAAGCTAACTGGATATGAAGATTAAACGTCCGCAGCGCCTTAATCAGATGCCTTATTGGCTCAGTGAATAGAGTTTAAATAAGGCAATGGAGGGAAACCGGTGCTGAACTGAGGAGACTTGTTAACAACTGTTATGAGAGTTAGAGGCCTACTGTTACACGAGGAATAAAGAAACATGCTAAGTTTGAAACAGTTGAAATTAAATGGGATACAATGCGAATAGTGTAGAATGTCAATGCAATATAACAGTAGTAAAGTAGTCCTTTGTATCGAAAGTCTGTCATGTTCTGAACATACAATAGAAGCATGAAGTAGGAATTACATCCATCAACTCCATCGGTTTCGAACATTCAGTCTGACGAAGTCACGACAGGAGGCACTCTCTCATCAGTAGCTTCTTTCATCTAACTCATAAACTTTTTTCCATATGTTCAGAAGAATCAATGTACATATATGGTGATTTACCCAATAAAGAATTACTCCTGGGGAGGTGCTGCGAAAAATTATCACGGGCAATTAATAATCAAGATTTTTCAAGAAGATTGATACATTTGGATGACTATATGAGACAGCACACGATTTCACGGGCACGTCTTTTTACCTAAATGTACCCAAATGATACCCAAATCTAACTAAACAATAACTTTATGTTGGATACTTGCCTTTAAAGGTGGTTACCATTACTTACATCCCTGTGGTGTGCATTATGTGAATGTAGCATTCTAGTGATATAGCCGGTATTTGCTAAATTCGCGCTAAGGAAATGTTCGATTCACACGAACAGATTCCTGATCATGTTTAGTTCTAGAATATTTTACGGAAACCACAACTGGTAAAATGAATTTGACTTTGTCCTACGAATAGAACAGTAAAAGTCGAATAATTTATTTTATTTTATTATGTGATTGTGCAGCTAACACACAGCACCGAATCTGCCGATTCGGTGTTGTGTGTTACTTGCAAAATCGAGACATATAGAAGAGTTCACAGCGAGGCCTATCATTTTCAACAAAACATGGAATTTCGTGCGCGCGTGTGTGTGTGTGGGGGGTGGGGGGGGGGGGGTCTGCCTTCTCGTCGATATAGAGCTTCACATGCTTCCTTCGCCTCCGATTTGCTCTTGGAGTGCTAAATTTTGCAATGTTTTCACAGTAGTCCTTGTGACTTGGAACCGTCCGTGTGTACTATACCATCTCCTCTCATTACCCTTTCCTAACTAGAACCGTCCCGTTATTAACCTTCACCCCCTCTCTGGTAGGATCGGGAGAAGGGGCTAATAAGGGGAGGATCCTGGTCAGAACTATAGTTCTCCCAAACCCCTACTACAAGTAGCTTCAAATATCACAGCCCCCCCCCCCTCCCCCCCCCCCCCACTCTTAAGCGTTCAACACCAATAAATAACAAATATTATATAATTATAACTTTATTAGGATTTTACGTAAAAGAATACAAAAATGTTTAGCAAACGTGTGCAAAAATGAAATAATCAGTGAAGAAGTCGAATAAATATCAATACCGTGTTACAGAATTAAGTGAACACGTATTAGGACCCGAAGCCATGTAAATTTAGGGTGAACTCCCTGCACTCTTATGTAAAAAGTAAAAAAGAAAACGGTTTCAAGAGAAGATGTTTTCCATAATGCAATAGGGAATTTAACCAATACATCTTGTTTGACAGAGCTCTGTGAGTTCTGTCAAAGAAGATTGAATTGGTTAAATTCCAAGTTGCATTATGGGAGGAGAAATTTTTGTCTCTAAATTTTGTTATTTCGACATCAGCGTGCAGAGAGTTAAAATGAATTATTTTAAAATTATTTACCTAATATGTTGCGAAAATCTTTTCATTTTCCTGCGATAAGAAGCAGATATAGAATGGTCTCGTTTAAAACCATAATATAAATTATTTGTAGATGAAATGAACTATAAGTCAAACTGTTTGATGTTCCCGCTAAGTAACTAATTAGCAAAGTCCCGATTGTCCCACTCTCTTCACCTTCCTTAATTCAAGAAGTGGGACAATCGGGATGTCACCCTAGAAAGGGAGATTTATAAATCTTTTTTTTTCAATATTTTTTCATTTTGCTTCCAAAATATAGGTTATGACTAAAAAGTACTCAGTGAAACCGGCGCGTTGCGTTCGTTCCGCACTCTAAAAGCTCTGGGTACTCTGTGATACCAAAAGTGGTACTCAACTTGTCCCGTGTGGGGTACCAAAATTATGGTATTCCAGGAAACCAAAACATTGTTGGTACTCCAAGAAACCAAACTGTAATGGTACTTTGAGGAACCAAAACTGTCTGGTACTTCGTTTTGATTCTCTAGAAAACCAAAAGTTTGGTACTTTATTATGGTTCTCCAGAGAATTGAACTCAAGTTTATTATCCTATGGTGCTCCAAAAAACCAAAAGTTCGGTACTTACCCCTACCCCATCCCTTTCCTGTACACAGCATATACATGGGAGGGGTAGGCTCAAATATTGCTCCATTGAGGGACCCAAAGAACCGGACCGAAGTATGAAAAGCTGCAGAAGTACCAGCCTCCATCACGGGCCAAGATACATTTATTATGCAGATAACACCACAAATCATGTCGCTATGAAACCAATGAAAGAAGAAAAAATGAGTTATGCAGTTCCTTTAATAACCTTCAACAGATATTAAAGGCATGCACTGCAACTAACATAAATCAAATACAGTTTGCATCAAGTCATCCAACCCGCTTCCTATGTATGAGCCATTCAATCTCGTTTTTAAGGTCCCAGGCCTCGACCGAAACCGCCATTGTTGATACAGACGACGCGCGCGCTTGGCGCCCAAGTTGCTCACGTGGTGGATATGCAGGGGATGTAACTCCTGTTTATCGACAGTTTGGTATTCCACAACCATTCATTTGGTATTATACGTGCAAAATATAGGGGAGGCTTTCAATATTTGGTGTTTTAGGTATCTCATATACTGGTGGTATTCTAGAATACCAAAATGTATTAGGTTTTTTTAGAGTGCAATGAGGGGTCATAAGACATGTTTTAGAAGCAAAAAATGTAAATTATTAGTTATAGGAGAATTTTTCTCACGAGTGTCGTCTGCTACTAGCGTTAAGTTAGAAGTTAATTGAAAAATTTTGCCAATTTACACTGCTTGAGTCGTCGCAAAAGTTTATTTATCAAAGTTTGAAGCTTGGCATTAGAATTCAAACTTCGAACATTGATAACTAAACCGGTTATTGTTTCCACTTTCGCCCTTTTGTGAGAATCGACTAAAAATATAAGAAAAATATCAAATAAAGTTACTAAAGAAAGGACCGACTATAATTAAGTGGAACGTCCATCGCGCGATTAAACAACGCGATAAGGCTACTTTATTGTCGTAATATTTAGAAAAATAAGCGTCTCCAAACGCCTTTTACAACATGAACTCACGGACTGAATATGACTTTGGTCGACTCTCTTCAATGAGCCAGATTATCGTCTCATTATTGCCCGATTACTTTAGCAATCTTGCAATAATGAGGCGATATTCTGGAGCAGTTAACAAGCTATATTGTTGCCTAGCGGCATGCCTACTCTTAATAGCAGTACTGTATTGAAGGATAAACAGGACTTTAAATTCCCAAATTCGAGCCGGAAAACGGTGTGCCCAAATTCCCAGAAATGCGCCCAAATTAGTCATAAAAAATTAATTTTCTGACAAGGATTACCACTGCAGAATGAATTAAATATAACTTGTTTTAAAAAACAAGTTCGTGACCGCAAAAAATGATGTCTAACAGACTATAATCCAATCGAAAACAACATACTGGTATTCCCGAATTAATTTCTTCGAGGTATCAGGACAATCGAACCAAAGACAACTCGGTCCAACACCAGTCGGCCCACTTTAAAGTCCGGCCCATTTTAAAGACTTTAAAGTGGGCCAACTGGTGTTGGTCCGAGTTGTCTTTGGTCTGTTCACGCAAAATTACGGCAAAAACTTTACACTCCAGATACAAAAAGCTGCATCCCGGGATTATATTTGCAAATTTTCCCTTGGGACACTGTACCGGTGTGCCCAAATTAGAAGAAAATAAAGGCCTGCCCGGTAAAGGTAGTTCATTTTACAATATATAGCACCAACTTATATATAATAGTATGTTGCACTAACTAGAATAATAGCACTTTACATAATTAAAATAATGATCAGTTTTTCTTTGTTGATGTTCTCTCTGATCTAGCACGTTTTCTCTGATTAGGTTTCTTAGCGATGTTCTGTGTCTTGGGAATCCGGAAGACACTGTTGGTAGCCTTAATAAATTTCAAATCATCGTGCGTCTTCTTCCTTGCAAGAAATTTGTTGAAACAAGTGTCTTTTTGTTCCGGTAACTTTTGCCTCCAAATATCTTCAGCTATTTCATACTTGTCGAATGGTTTGCAAAGCCTAAAAAATTGAGATGTGTACATTTTTTTAGTGTTGGTGGTAACTTGTCAAATACTGTCACGCGTCTTTTATAATTGTTGCTTTCTTTTAGCTTGGTATAATAGCGGTGAAAATGAACAATATTTTCAACAGATGGTTGCAGATTTTATGGCTCCCATATTGATTTTTTTCCACCGTTCTCAGTTATTCTCCTCTCACGACAAAACACGCCGTTTTTCAGGTTGGTTGATTTCATTTTACCACCATTATAAATAAAATAACTATTAACAGTAGTTCCCGATGAGCTGTCCCACACTCCACAGTCATCAACAAAGTCACAATGTGCTAGGTCATTTCGTTTCCTGTTGTTCATTGTGTTATCCACAACTACATACTCATTACTTTTTGGTCCATCAGGGATTTTGGTACAAGGCGCCTCAGTCTCCGACAACACTTTTATAAGTTCATCAAATTTTGAATTCCCGGGTCCAAAACCAGTCTATTTCAATCTACAACCTAATCTCCATGGACCTACCCCTTACGATGCTTATGCCATTTTCCGACATATTTCGGGGACCAACTTTGAGGGAGAGTGTAGGGGGCGTACCCAATCCCCCTCCCCGAGGCCACGCCACTGCAAGTATACCCCCAAATGATGATGAGGTGGCTTTTGTTTTTATCCCTATACCGTTTCGTGTTCGACTTTTATGAGAAGATTAAGGGGAAGAGAGGAACTCCCTAATCGAAAAACTAAACAAACTGTTCAACGCATGCCTCACCCATGGCTACTTTCCCAAATGTTGGAAAAAGCCATCGGTGTCATGATACCAAAACCGGACAAGGACCCCTTCGATCCAGCCAGCTACCGCCCAATCAGCCTACTCAGCTGCATTGGTAAGACATTCGAACGAATCCTTACCAATCGGTTCAGGGGGCACCTTGAAGACAACGATTTTTTCAATAAATGGCAAAGAGCCTATAGAAACCGTAAAGAAGGCATCGAACATGTCTACCGACTAGTCACCCAAATGAAAACCGCTATCAACAATCAGCAAATATAGGCGCGGCAGTCCTGTTAGACGTCGAAAAAGCATTTGACTCCGTTTGGCACAATGGAATGCGCTACAAATTATCAAAAATGAGACGCCCAAGAAATTGCTCAGATTACTATCCTCTTTCTTAAATGATCGCGAAATTAAAGTCAGAGTGAACAATGAAATGTCTGACAGTGTCCCCCTTGAAGGCACCCCAAGGATCCGTCCTAAGCCCCCTCCTTTACATCTTCTATGTAAATGACCTTAACTCTTCCGAGGATCGTGTTCAAGTCTCCCAATTCGCGGATGATAAGGGCCTCTGGGACTCTAACAATACGGCCAATCTGCTCCAAAAACCCCTGCAACGCGCTCTCGATGACCTAGAACAATGGTGTGCCAAATGGAGAATTAAGCTAAACGCCAATAAAACCCAACGAATCACCTTTACTCGCAAGAAAAATAAACGTGATTTTGACCTAAAACTTATGGATAACACCCTCCCAGAATGCAAAGAGGCAAAATTCCTGGGCATCACCATTGATCAAAAATTGTCCTTTAACAAACACACCGACGACATGGCGAAGAAAGCCACCAAACGCATTAACTTACTGAAAATGCTTAAGGGAACTTCATGGGGAGCCAACCAGTCCACCCTACTCAGATTATACAAAGCCTTTGTGCGCCCAGTACTCGAATACGGTGCAATCATACTAACTGACCTCAATCAAACTAATATGGGAAAACTCCAGAAGGTCCAAAATCACGCACTTAGAGTTGCCCTCCGCGCCCCATGGGACACACCCATCAAAACACTCCACGACAGAGCCGATATCCCCCACCATTAAAGACCGCCTAGCCACCCTGGCCGCGAAAAATCATGACCGGTTAGCCAACAGCTAACAGATCTCCGAACTTGGAGCCATTTGCGAAAGCCAAGAAAAGCCCAAAAATTGCAATCAAAACTAAGACCGCTCGAAAAAAAACCCAGGGAACTAGAAGGTGAACTAACAGGCAGAAAAACAGCTTAACTGTGGCCTTCTACCAGAAAGGGCTGCCTTCACCGACTCAAGTAAAATTACATCAGGATTAAATATTGTTATAGAACTAAATAAATAGGGAACGAGAAGGTGAATAAACGGGCAGAAAAACAGCTTAACTGTGGTCTTCTACCAGAAAGGGCTGCCTTCACCGACTCACCAAATTACATCACGATTGGATACTGTAGATCTCATTTCAGGCCGGGAGGGGGGGGGGGGGGGGCTCGGCCCACACAGGACGCTCGCGATACCAAGCGAGAGCGTTTTGTGGGGGCTGGGCCTCCCCGGCGGGGGGTGGGGGGGATTTGCAGTGTTTAATCGGGATCCGAAATAAGCTCAAACTAATCAAAATATGGTCGAAACCAGCGAAGGGCATAACAGAAACACCCTCGGGTGTGGTTTAGTGTCTAAACCTGTTACCCTCCCGCTACAAACACACTATCACCCTAAGAAGGTGATCTAACAGGCCGATCAACAGCTTAACTGTGATCACAACTAAAACATGATGTGCTACTTTTATCTTTTTATTTCTACATATTCTAATGAAAACTAATTCTGCCTTCTTCTTTTAAGCAGGTACATAGAAGATGCTTTTTGACCAGCACCCCAATAACCGCTATGGACAGTCCAACCGTTACAGAAACGGTAATCCCCATGGTTCCTGTACATCCTCCACTCCATCCCTAAAAGTGGTCGACCATTTTAATGGAGGCGAGCGATGGTCCTGCGTCCTGCCTCGGCCCCTTTTTGTAAGCGCAGACTATACTTGCCCGAAAATCCAGATCGAGGACCCAACCTCTCACACTGGTCCTCACCCGAGGGTTCAACAGACATCAGTCAAAGAGACCATCACGCCGCAACCGGTGACACCTGCCGAGTACCTGAACCTGTTCCTTCTTCAACACAAGTAGACATGTGGAAATCAATCATTTACAGCCAATGAGGGTCGAAAGGGGCTTGTTCCCCATACCGTCCCTGCGCGCCTTCGGCGCGTTAAACCATTCCATTCGTTATAGTATCATTTTTATGGAGCAGCAGATTGAATGGCAGCTGCAGTGAATTGTTTTATTTTTGTCTTAAAACTGAATAATATACTTTTTTTACTAAAACGTAAGAGTAGGCTGCATTAGAATCTATAATTTGGTTACATTTGGGTATCATTTGGGTAAAAAGACGCGCCGCGATTTCACAAATATGAGTAACTTGTCCTGATATTCAGCTTCTCTTAATTTCTCGTCAAGTTACTTTGTTTTTCTGCCATAGAACTACTGTTTCCATTCTGAATCAGGTGCGAAACTACTAAGCACGAACAAACAAAGGAACTAAAGTCAGAACTCGGGCAGGGAAGCGAAACACCTAAAACCACTGAAGGTCAATGCGTTGATTTGTGTTTTTTACCCATCCTCTATTAAGTATGTTTTACAAACTGAATAGTTTGACTGGACGACTTGCACCAAGTTCTCAGTTTTCTGCCTATCAGCCACAGGTAACAATCCTTCCTCGGGGTATTTAGCTACAGTCTGGTAAACTAGAGGGCATCTAGCTCCCAATTTCGTGCAATTCGTTTCAAGAAAATTGGCACGTAGTCCATCTCATTTTCTAGTTAAAAACTGTTGGCGAACCGCCATTCAAGTTATCCACCTGTCCTAGTGCTAATAAGTAAGATGCATTCATAATTAATATTAGAGTTAACCGGTTTACATGTTTTAGTACAGTTTACATTAGTTGCGATTCTGATGCATCTGGGAAGTGGGTATCTGGTCATTTCGGCCCCGAGACGTTTCGACCCGGAGAATGTCGGAGATGTTTCGACCCCTGGTTATGAGGTGTTAATTGCTATGTGCAGCCTTCTATGTGTTTGTTCGTTCTGATGTTTGTCTGTATTTGCATTGAAGCAATGTGCATTACTAATCATCTATACTTACTTCAAATGAGTTCACTCTTCTCACACATTCCCTTTGAACTTCAAAGCCGTAGTATTTTGTCACCTACTGTATTGTAGTGTATAAACAAGATGTCTTGAAAATGAACTGCTGAGTGTGAAAATTCGTGGGAACTCATGAATGTGAAAGGTTAAAGATTTGAGAGTAACAGAACATACATTTAAGAAGGTATTCCTGTGTAATTAGGTGCACAGTTATAGAAAGATTTAGCATTCTCATTATTTCTCTTGTTCTCTAGTTCAGCGATCTGAATGCCAGGGTAGTGGTATCCAGGCCTGGCAATCTAGAAAATCAAGGAGTGCAAAACAATTTCCCTCCTCAGATTGCTTGGAAGTGCAATTGCACCTGAAATTTTCAAAACGAAAAACTTGTATGCTATTTTGGTTATATTCACTTCAAGGTATTAATATTGTGACTGAAAAATTGCACTACATTCAGCTACATAGTGGAAAAATTGGCACACAATCTCATTATTCAAAATGTTGCATTCAATTCTTATGTGACTGTCTTCTGCACTCAAAATGTATCAAAATGTGACCCAGATTTGGTCATGAATTATTGCGAATTATTGCAGCATTGACAAATCGTCCCCTGAATTCCAATGTGTTCTCTACACAGAGAACACATTGGAATTCAGGAGACGAAATTATAATAGATTTTAAAGGCTGTCCCAAACAGGTCTGGCATTCCAGAAAAACAATTGCCCTCCTCAATTTTTTCTAGGCGTGCAGCACTCCTGCACTCCTCAAGAATGCCAGGCTCGGGGGGAGGGGGGGGGCCTTCTTGTCCCAGGGTGTGGGGATTAACAGAATTCAAGAAATATGGCATTGAATGAGTTGGAGGAGTACTGTCCTGATTGGGGTATACCCTTTATTGACCATAGCAGGGACCAAAATACTTTTTTTTATTTGCATAGCGAAATGCTATACATTTTCAGAAAATGCAGAGCATTTTTTTAAAATTGTATAGCATTTCTATGTTTCAAATTCAATGAACAATAATGAGTGCTTTTGTTCCCTAGAAAGCATTTGTCACTTAGTTACATGTATGTGCATAAATATGTGACCTTAAACATCAATAAATAAATAGTTACATGTATGTTAGTGGTAGGCCTACTTGAAAAAAAACATATGGTACATACATACTGCTTTGGTACTCTGCCAGCATGTGAGTAGGCATCTATCCCCAATTACCCTTTTTCTCGAGTGGATACTTGAGGACTTGGAGGCAAACTGGCAGTTCATGAACTGCTGATTTGCCATGGAGCCATCCTCTTTCCACCAGATAAGTAGTTACTAGTTAGGACTGATGCCCATTGTCCACCATGATATAGAACTTGAGAATGTGCATCATATTTTTCTGTGCATATTTAATGATTGCATAGCTTCTCCTGCATTTTGCATTGTGAAATGCGATGCAATACCGCTTATTTTGATCCCTGGACCACATGGACATGTTTTTGGGTAAGGGGAGCATGTTTGGGTGAGACTGGCTGCACCTTAGGATGGGGACACAAGTGTTTGGTGATCAGTTCTACAGGTAGCAGAGCCTTTTTTGGAGACGTGTGGGATGCGAGGTCAGAGGCAATAGTAAGAGTGGACACATACTAGTATGGGGTGAACAAGAGCAAGGGGGAGAGAACAAGATTATCAAGGTTACTGTCAAGAAACAACAGAATCAATAGGGGGAAGTCAAGGAATCCCAATATTAAATCTGAAAATGGGGTACAGCAACATCCAGGGTCTCCAGAGGAAAGCTACTCTTATCGAGAGAGAGGACTTTGATGTCATGGGCTTAAGTGAGACGTGGTTAAGACATGAGGAACAGGTAGACCAGATAAAGGGATGCATGTGGATAGGTGTAGCATGAATTGAAGGTCAGAAAAAAAGTTGAGGGGTAATCATGTACATTGAAGAGGAGTTAAAACCGTCATTTGTCACAGATCTGGCAGATGTCAGTACCCTGGCTGAGATATCCAAAGAAATTGGATGGGTAAAGGTTAATCTGAAAAAAGAAAAGTTTTGCTATTGAGAGTGTGTGCTGTACTGTGGAGGGAAGCAAACCTGAGTGTAATTATTCAGTATACTCGACACTTCAGTTGAATATCACAGAATTACTTGTTGAAAACAGAAGACCCAATATTATTCTGATGGGAGACTTTAATGGGCACATAGGTGACAAGGAAGAAGGTATCCAGGGCAGGGATAAGAAAGTCAACTGGAATGGAAGGAAGCTGTTGGACTTAACAAGTGAGCTTGGTTTGAATATTTTAAACAGGGATTTGAGGTATAAGGGGGAATGACCCTGGGAGAGGAATGACAGAAGAGCAATAATCGACTATATTCTCACAGATATCAATTTATGGAGGGAGGTGATAGAGGTAGAAGTGGATGACAGGAATAAAAGGGAGTTTGATAGTGACCACATCTTGATTACAGTTACTATTAGGGGCAAAAATCCAGTAAGAAACAAGGAAAGCTTTAATGAGATTTGGGGACTCCGAAAGGATGCTAGCTGGGTGAAGTTTGAAGTTGTCATTTCCTGGTAATTGGCCCCCTGTGTACATTCACAAGCTTTGGTTTCATTTTTTCTTCAAGCATAGCTTGTGAATGTACACAGGGAGGCCAATGTCCACTAGGAAATGGCAGATGCCATAGTTGTAAGCTAAGGGAAGGAAAGTATAGGACAGATTAGGGTGCCAATGCAGGAAAATAGGTATAGAGTGAATGACGAAGTGAAAAAGGCCATAATGTTAAAAAATGTCAAATGTGCTGCATACAAAAGTAGTAGAAAGCTCAAGGGGGTGGAAAGCAAAGAGGCCCCGGCAGCAAAAGAAGAATACCACCAAGCACAAAATAAAGTGAATAAGATTAAAGATGATTATTGGAGAGTACGAAACTCCTCACTCCTTAGGACGATAAGAATGACGGGGTTCGAGTTCGAATGTATTTTGGAAATGGGTGAATAAAAGGAACAAAGGAAGTAATTCACAGAGTATTAAAGAGGGCAGAAATACAAACGATCAAGACCAAATCGCATAGTCCAGCACTGGGAAAAGGTAAAGGATAAGCAGTGTGGCATGCAGATCCCAATGGAGTGCCACAATGAGGTTGAGGAAAATTTATCAAACTTCATGTGCGGCAAAATAAAAACCAAGGGGATATGAAAAGTGGCCTCAAAATTAAGGAACGGAAAAGCGGGAGGGATGGATGAAATTCCTAACAAGTTTCTAAATAATTTGGGAGTCAGGAAGAGGAGGAGAGTCACTGACCATCTTTTCACGCTGTTCCAGATGATTGAATCTCAAATCGAAAATGATTCTTATGGCCTTTCTGGATGTGAAAAAAGCATATGATTGAGTATGGAGGGAGGTTATGTGGTGGATGCTTGAGGCCTTGGGACTGGGAGGTAAAGTTTGTGTGAATTCTGAAAGCATTATATAAAGACATACAAAGTGAACTTACTATTAGCCTGGGTAACATAACAAAACTTGTGCCTGTGGAGATACATGCAGGCCTGAAACAGTGGTGCATCCCTCCACCAATTCTTTTTGCACTGTATATCAAAGATTTAGGAGATAAACTCCTGCATAGCGGCAAGGGGATAGCAGTTGGGGACCTGAAGATCCCAGGGCTATTTTTCGCAGATGATATGGTACTAGTGTCAGAAAGTGAAGTGGGGCTAGAGAAAATGCTGGCAATTGTTGGGAGATAGGGAAATAAATTATGGAGACTCAAATTAAATGAAAGCAAATGCAAAGTTATACTGATGGGTCGTAAAGTGGAAGCTACTTAAAAGTAGAGAGTGGGGGAGTTCTGCAGGCTTTTAGATTGCCCCCATCTCACACCCTTTACAGGTGTGACCAAGTCCAAAAAAGGTGTGTAGATGTCAGGACAAATATATAAATTCACTGTTCCTTTTCCACGCCTAAAAATAGCATGCGAACAATCGTTTAGGTAAAGTGGAGGTTACGTCAATTCTAAAATACGCAAATGCTATACATGTTTCGATAAAACAATACAGCATTAATTAGCTTCCTAATCTCGCATGTTATGCCAATTAGATATGACAATCTTTTGGGACAAGTCAACTCAAAGGTTGCACACTGCCTCAAAATATGACTTGAGTGGCCTGCCATTTACATCTCAGTGGATCTTCCATGAAAATAAATAGGAACAACTAATGCACGAATTCGCAAAAATGAGATCGCGCATTAGTTATCGCTATTTATTTTGATGGAAATTCTATCAAGATGCAAACAACATTACTTGTGCAGTAAAAACTGAGAAAGCGGAAAACCATTACAACCCTTTTTCCTGTAGGTTACCACCATGCCCTGCAGCGTAACCTGCTATCAGGTTATGATGTAAGCTCTTTATTTCCAGGCCTGCTCTTCTACATTTGAGAATAACTTCCATCATAATATGACCATAAAAACACAAAGAAAAGCATGGTAATAAAACATAACAGGGTAAGACTATTATTTCTGGTTTTAATGTGCCCAAATTAGGCAAAACGATGTGCCCAAATAAATGAATTTAAAGGCCTGTTCTGTATTCAAGAAAGTAGCAGCAAACTTCTTAGTGAGGGAGAGGTATGTGACTGAGTATTTAGGGGTAAATAAAAATTTTACGGAAGAGGCGTCTACCAAAACCACATGAATAAACTAACTGTGAAGGGGAAGCAAATCCTTAATCAAATGAAACTTATAGGGAGAAACAGCTTCAATAAGGGTGGAAAACAATTTGGGAATTGGTGGGTGTACTAAGTTTTACATATGATATAGTAGTGATACCTCTAAACCAAATGGCTTTAAAGAGCTTGGAAACCCTGCTGAATGATGCAGGCTGATGGATAGTGGGGTTGAGTAATGTTGCAGCACTAGAATCAGTAAGGGGTGAGCTTGGGTGGATGAGGATTTAAGGGCCGAATAGATGAAGCAAAGAGATCTTTGGGTGGCCTGTGTCATAAAGAGAAGTGCAGTTTTGAAGAGTATCTACTATCTTGATGCACCTTTTGGGGGTCACTGTTGATGAGGTCGTGGTTGCTGGAACTTAGGGGAAAAACAATGAAAAGGAATGTCAAATGTGTAATCTAGGCATAGTGGAGACCCTGGAACACTTTCGGTTAGAATGTCCAAAATACCAGTCTGACAGAATAAGATTCACTGGGAGTGTGATTGGGAAGTGGGATGGGAGAATGAAGGGCATGTGGTTCTTAGGTGACACAAAGGAGAAGGTTAGTATGTTTATCAGAGAGATTGGGAAGAATGGGGTACAGGATGTCATCAAGCAGTTCATATCACAGTGTTGGGAGGAGAGGTAACTCAGGAGAGGTGTGGGGGATGAGGATGCATTTGGGAACATGGCTAATCAAGGCGACAAATCAGCAACCGGCCAAAGTGTTGTTGTTATTATTGTGTAGCCTAAATAGATAACATCCAGTTTTTAGTGTGATGAAAAGTCAAAATGTCGTTATTGGTGCCTATTTCATTATTATTGGGGTTTAATGACACTTTCAAAGGCAGGGTCACCTCATGCTGGAGGTGCATATTTCAGACAGTGCATCATTAAGGTGCTATAGAAGTAAGGGAAATTTGTTTACTTTGAAATTCCCACCACTGATATTCCATAAATTCAAATTGAATATACACAAATAATACATTAAAATGAAGTTTGTGATATATAGAGTAGCAAAAATATATGCGATGAACTCACCGAGTTGACAGCAGGCACCAATGATTCCTGGAAGTCTGCTACCATATTCGTACCAGAACTGATAAAAAAAATATTTCAGAACAACTCATGGCCAAATGTGCTTCAGATATCCAAGAACAAGGAAATCAAAAGAATGCATCTTCGAGCTGATAGTCTGCAATAATATTTCATGTCGATTGTTGCAAATGTTGAAGTATAATACCAAAAGGCTGTGAAGGTATGGATGATCCAAACCATTAGATTAGCTCCAGACCTTTTGGGCTTATTGAATCAATTGATGCATGATTGTAGAGCGAGTTATATTGTTAGTAATCTTCAGTCAAACCCACGTGAATGCCTTTCTAATTGGGTTAAATTCCTTGATTCCCTTCTGACCAGCAATAACAACTTTTGTCAATGCAAATATTCAAAGATGGCTGACAAAAACTCGAAAACTTTTGTGGAGAAGAGGAAAATTAAATTGCAGGTCTGGGTGTACATGTATTTTGGGTTTGTTGAGGAGGAAGGGCACTCTGGAAAAAAGTCTTGAGAGCTAAATAGGGGGTGGGGGGGGGGGGAGGGGGCACTACTAACTTGTACAACCACCTAAAACTGCATTATTCCAGTGAATTCAGCAAGGTGAATAAGAATAAAGAGAGAGTCTCGGACATGAAATTTGCTGTTGGTACTAAAGCTGGTGGTGGTGACGAAGAACTGGAAACAAATGTCATGCTTCGGACATTGGCTCAACCCAGCTGTAAACATGTGGGTTTCAAGTTTGTTCAAGCCAAGTCCAGTCCCTGGATTCATATTTGGGCTCCCTGGGGAAGCCTAAATTATAACTTAGGTCAATATAAGGAATATTCTTCAAAAATCTTCTTTTTCACAGCCACCAGTCAGAATCTTTTGATATTTGGTATACAGTACCCTTGGGGGGTGGGGGGGGTGGGGGGGGGGGGGGGTGAGATATAAGTTTGTTAAAGCCAAGTCCCTGGGTTCATATTTCGGCTTCCTGTGGGAAACTGAATTGTAACAAACTTTCTATTTTCCGAACTGGGAGGCAAAGTTGATAGGAAGGCTTATTGGGTCATAAGTATGCCAAAAAAGATTTTCCCATCGCTCCATAGAACTGCATTCGCTAAAAATAGAAAAAATTTAAAATTAAAATGCCAATTTCTCCAAAACTACATGGTACTGAGAATTTTTATATGGTTTGAAGCTTCCTTAGGACCGTCAGAAAGGAATGGTCCAAAAAAAATTGCCTTCAGTTTTATCAAAGGGTACTTTTCCGGGACTTTTGAAAAAATGCTGAGTCATCATTTTCTAACTGCAAGCAATGGAAAAAACATTAAAGAATCTTCTCCGGTTCCACTGCTCCAAAGGCTTTCATATTTCACATATAGCATCTTTGGAAGATTCATTCACACGTTTGTTGAAATCAAATCCCTGGGTCCATATTTGGCCTCTCTATGGGACCCCAATTGTTCAGATAAGTGTAATATGAGGAATTTTCATTAAAAATCTTCTTCTTCTAAACCACCAATCAGAATCTTTTGACGTTTGGTATAAGCTTTTCTTAGGAGGGGCAGATGCAACTTGTTCAAATCAATTCTCTGGGGTAATATTTAGGCTACCATGTCAGGTGAGTGCCCTCAGGCCACCTGGGGCCTCTTGTTTGGAACTTGACATGAAAGCAATAAAATATCCCCCCTTCACCACACCCCCCCCCCCCCCCCCCCCCCCCCATCATCTCCTACAACAAATTGGTCTCGACCAAAACTGGGCGCTTTATCCTACTGGACCCACTATGTTTTTCCTGACGGAAGCCCTGATTAATTTCACCTATTCTCAAAATCACACTTTCGATTCTCATTTAATAATCCAGTTCAGTGTTGAGTTTGTTACTTTACTGTAATGATGGCTTTTACGTTTTTTATGACTTCAGTTAATTATTAACAAACAAGTTTTGAGAGTCTGGGGGGAAACTAAGTGAGTGGAAACAGTCCCTAAAAACGATCCCATGCCCTTATAGCAGAATCCCTGATTCATCAGTCTTTGAGTCGATGGGTTTTTATGAAGAATAGTAAAAAAAATATTGACAGATTTGAATTTATTTCATTCTTATATGAATTGATTTTCAAACTAATGCTGGGTAACCCCACACAATGCAATAATTAGCTCACCTGACTGAAAGTCAGGGTGAGCTTTTCTGATCACTTTTTGTCCGTCGTCCGTTGTCTGTCGTACATCGTGAAGGTGGTGTTTGGGTCATTTTCTCCCAAGCTACTGGCTGCAGTTCAATGAAAATTCACATGAGTAGCAGTTATATAGGAGCATTTGGGTTTTTTCTTCAAATTGGGTTTCTGCTGATATTGTGGAGGGGGGTGGGGCCAGAATGCACAAAATTTTAAAAAATCTTCTTCTCATGAACCATCCGTAGCAGAGACCTGATATTTGGTATGCAACTTCCATTCGATGTGTAGACTCAAGTTTGTTCAAGAGAAGTTTGACAGGCAATATTTGCCTTTGTTCTGAGAGGGGCAAGAATTATTGCCCTGCCCAAAATTTCTATTTTCTGAACCGAGAGGCCAATTTGAACCAAATTTAATATGAGGTATTATTGGGTTATAAGTACTTGATTTATGCCAAAAACTTTTTTCCTGCAGCCCCAAAACCAAAAATAGAAAAAAACGAAAACGTCCATATCCCCAAAACTGCACGGCACTGAGAATTTTTATTTGGTGTGAGGCTTCCTTGGGACCAACAGAAAGGAATGGTAAAAAAAAAATTGCCATCGGTTTTGTCATAAGGTAGTTTTTCAGGACTTTGAAAAAATGCTGAGTCAGCATTTTTTAACACTGTGGGCAATGGGAAAAAATTAAAGAATCGTTTGCTTCCAAACCACTGCTCCAAAAGCTTTCATATTTTACATATAACATCTTTGGAACATTGATTCACATATTTATTGAAATCAAATCCCTCGGTTCATTTTTGGGTTCCTGTGGGATCCCAAATGTTCAAATTAGTGCAGTATGAGGAATATTCTTTAAAAATCTTCTTCAGATCTACCAATAAGAATCTTTTTGATATTTGGTATGCAGCATGCTTAGGGGGGGGGGGGGGGGTTGAGATTCAAGTTTGTTCAAGCCAAGTCCCTGAGTTCATATTTAGGCTGAAAATTTGGGGGTCCCGGTCCGGACTTAGAAATTTTGGACCAAAATCCAGAAATTATTTTTAAGGTTTTTAATGAGTTTTGGTCAATTTTAAGACCAAATTTTTTTTTTTTACACTGAAAATTTGGGGTCCGGGTAGGACTTAAAAATTTTGGACCAAAATTCGGAAATTAGTTTTTTGGTATTTTATGCGTTTTGGTCAATTTTAAGAAGAAAAAAAATTTTAGTCTGAAAATATTTTGTTTGGGACTTCGAAAATTTCCGAACAAAAATAAAAAAAAGTCTGTTTTTTATGCATTTATCTCAATTTTGGGACGTAAAAGTGCCGGAACTGAAAATAGAAGGAAAATCCTGTGTATTGTGTGGGCAAAATCGCTTCATCTAGTTGGTATATGCTTTTCTTAGGAGAGGCGTATGCAGCTTATTCAAGTCAAATCCCTGGTTTGATAGACTACCATGTTAGGTGAGCGTCCTCAGGCCCCTGGGGCCTCTTGTTTTTTAAAAGCCTACATTCCACTCAATGTCCTTGTTGACTACCATGACTACCATTCATTCCATTTCATTCTTATATGAATTGATTTTCAAACGAATGCTGGGTAACCCTGCACGATACAATAATTTTTTAAAAGTCTACCTTCCACTCAATGTCCTTGTTGACTAACATGACTGCCATCCACTCCATTTCTTCACACAACTGATGGCTCTCAGGAACACTGAATATTTCAACCCAAAATTTCAACCAACCAGGGTTGTTTTTCTACAAAGTGTAGAATCTCAACCATTAAAAAAGATAATGCGACAAAATTGAATATCGGAAAGGTATTTTTTACTTATTTTTACCCAAGGCTTGAATCAGTATAAATATTTTATTTATGAAATGTTCACTCACTGATGTAAGTGTGTCATAACCAGATTGCAATCAGATTGAGAAAGAGGCAGCTTTTGTGATGACAGTACTCTATATAAGAGGTACAAGTTTCAGTCTATCATCATTTCAGGGACTGTTGCCATATTCAGAACCTGGTCCTATTATATATGACACCAAAAAGAGTCAGCCATTGAAGAAAGTTAATATCCACACAGGCGAAGCAGCAAAAGTAGCTATGTCTGGCTCAAGCTCAGCAGCTACAGCAGGAACAGTTCCAGGTGGTACATATTCCTCCAAGACTCCTCTGCAGCAAACATACTTGTTGGTAAGGATACATACCTTTATTCCTGCATAATAAACTCTTATTGCTTAACCCCCTGCACACTGATGTCGAAATACCAAAATTTCAAGCTTCAATTTTCCCCATAATGCAACTAGGAAGTTAACCAATGCAGTCATGACTGACAGAGCTCATTGAACTCCATCAGCGAAGACCTCATTGGTTAAGTTCCATATTGCAGTATGGCAAAATTTGCTGTATAATATTTCAATATTTTAACATCAATGTAAAGAGGGTCAATATTCTGACATAGTTGTGTATTTCATCTCATGTTTTCACATGTAGATAATAAAATTATTCACAAAAATCATTATTCGAACGAAATGATTTCACGCGCCGAAGGCGCGCAGGGACGGTATGGGGGACAAGCCCCTTTCGACCCTCGGTCCCTGTATATGATGAAAAAAAAATCATTATTGGGAGAGTTTGTTTTATTTATTCTATCCTCCAATAAACAGACAAAACCTGGAGCCAAGTTGATCAACATTTCCATCAAAACTGCCATTGTGAACTTTGAACTTAGGAATATTAATAAGCTGTTCAATGGCAATGAAGATGCCTGTTGCTGTGATATTGTATCATATTGAGGGATTTTTGTCAAAATCATCCTCATTGGTACATATCCGGCAGACCCACAGGAGTTGCCCATAGGGCTCACCTGCCTTACAAGGGTAAGTGTGACAGGAGTTGAAATCCAAATAACTGAGTGTCAGTTTAGTTTCTTTGGTGTGTAGGTACGTATGGAGCCTTTTCCCATTACGAATGACCTTTGTATTCAGAAATGTGACAGAAAGATCAGAATATTCCGCTGTGATTTTTATGGAGTGCTGGGTCTCATTGCAGTATTTTAGAAACTGTTTGAGGGCCAATTCTCCATGTGACCATACCATGAAAATGTTGTCAATGAAGTTCATGTCTAGTTTGAAGGGGTGGGGGGGGGGGGGGGCATTTAGGAGCTTCTCAAATTCGCCCATGAATATATTGGTGAAGGATGGGGTGGAGGCGGGGGAGGGGGGAGGTGGGTCATAGCTGTACAGGCGATTTGTAGGTATTGTTCTCCATTAAAGCTAGAATTGTTTCTGTGTAGGACAGTTTTGAGAAGGTTAAGTAGTTGAGAAGCTGAAAGTCTGGTTTATGTCTCCATAGGCATTTAGCTACAGCTACACAAGTCTTGGTTTGGGATGTTAGTGTAAAATGAGTTGACTTCTTTAGTGACGAAAAAAAAGGTGTCCTTCTTGCTTTCAAATCGGCTGATCTTGGAAATACAGTTAGTAGTGTACTTGAAGTAACTCGGATCTGAACTGACAAACCTGTTGATGTGTATGTCCACAAAGCTGCTGATATTGGCAGTTAGGCCGCCAGACCCGCTAATAATAGGTCCTGGGATTTTGCTCTCTTCAAGGCACTTATGGATTTTTGGTAAAAGATTACAGCTGAGGTGTCCAAGTGTACCTAGTTGTTTGTTGTTTGTGACATTTGTCACTAATTTCACTTTTTTGGTGTAATTTATTGACCTCATTTAGGACTGATGTAAAATGTTTGTCCAATAAGTCCTCACTCATCTTACTATAGAAGGTGGAGTTGGTGAGTTAACTCTGTGCTGCATAGATGTAATCACTTGTGTTCTGGATTACAATCGCGGAGCATTTATCTGCCTTCTTGATAATAAAGTCTTTATTAGCCTTAAGTTGAACGAATGCTGTACATTCAGCTTTGTTGATGTTAGTTGACTGGAAGTGGCTCCTGCAATGGTGTAGTGCATTCCGGGTCATTTTGGCCCAAAAATCCAAGGCAGGCATCATCACCTGGTTTGGGGGGTCCAGGTGCTTTTCTGTGCAAATTTGATATCCAAATTTCATCGAAGTCCATGACCGCATCACTCTTGTGGAAAAAGGCTATAAGGCGTAAGTGGCATATGAGCATGTCAAGGTTCCTCGAGAGTTGAGTTTGGTCATTTCTCAGGGGTGTGGGGCTAAATGTTAAGCCCTTACCAAGTATTGCCATCTCACATTCAGAAAGTTGATAATTTCAGACGTTGACACGAATCGTTTTCTTAGTTTCAGCATTAATATTTTGCATTTGATTATAGCTTGTTTAATCCTTTGACAAAATCAAGGATATTTGCTAAAACCTTATCCTTACCCGAATTCTTTTGTTTTTGTTTGTGTTCCGTTTGGGATCGCCTGATCAGGGGCCAATGTTGGGCTTCCGGTTTGGGTTCCGATTTCTGTTCCCGTCCTGTCGTGGAGCAGAAACAGGGGGTCCTTCTTTTGAACATCTAAAAGGTGAGTGATTTTACTTTCAGATCTCTTATCAAATAAGGTTGCTAATCTTTTGAGCTGTTGTTGGGCTTTATTTGTCTCACTTTTCTGATCCGGTGTGGCTACTGACTCCCACTGCTGTTTAGAGTGCATGAAGTCTGAGCGTACCTTTTCGCATCTCGATAGTGCCAATTCTTTATGGAGATATATTAATTTAAGGGCGCAGTCCCTCAAAATCTCCATTTTCCTTATCCACAATAGCTGCGGTATCTTGTCGGCTGGGGTTGTTGAGCCGGACCCAAAAGGAATCTGCTTATCCTCTAAACACCTCTCCAAAAATGGACGTTGTTCTAATTTGGAAGTTGACACTGGATATTGCGTACTTTCTGATAAATCTTGTAGTGATCCTGCAAGATTTTGGGTTTGACGAGTTTGTCTCGTGTTGAGGTCTTGTCAGAGTCAATTTTCCTCTTTTTCATAGCAACTGTCTCATGAAGGATACATCTGTGAGATGAGTTATATGGGGGAATTTGATTCGTCTCTGTTATAATTACTGTAGCCGGTTAGGATGAATCTGTCAGGCCGTTGGGATTGTATCGTGAACGCCTGCATATTTGGCACTTAAATTAGAGCTGGTCGGTTTTGAAATTTTCCCTCGGTTAGGTTTCAGTTTGGTTTTGGATGAAAAAAATCGGTTTTCAGTTTCGATTTTTGTAACACAATATGCATTTTCCAGATCTTATGTATTGAACTGGGACAGGATAGTACTAAAACATGTTAAATAACAAGTGAACTTGAAATGAAGTAAAACTGTATTGCCATTGTTTCCTATAAATTTAATGAACAAAAATTATATTTGCATAAAAAGTCCCAAGGGCGTAGATATGGGAGTCGGGAGTGTGTGTCAAGGAGCAGAGGAGGAGGGTGGTGCACAAACATTTAGTCACAAAGATGCTGTTTGAGACGGAAACTTTATGATTCCACTGTCCTTTCAGATTCGTTTTTCATTTCCATTCACAGCATTGACTTGTTGCCTGACATGAAAATAAGTGAAACGGATCAGAATTTCAGAAAGCAACTACCCAATTTCAAGGAGAAGTTGCGAACTTTAGAATACGCCATTTACTTTCAGTAAAACAGATACCCATTGTACAATCTGACTAACCTGACAAGTTGACATTTGTATCCGAAAGAAACAAACACTGAATCCCAGAATCATTCATTTACAAAGCACAGAAGAGGTTATGCAAATTACCAACAAGATCGTCACCTGACCTGATTTCCATGTCCATTCTTCCTTTCAGTTTGCATTGAATTATCATTGTCAAAGTCACTGAATTCTGAGAATTCCCATTACTTCGAAAAACAACCCAGCCACGTGTGTTACAACCCACTTTGTAATAAAAGTTTGCTAAATGTAATAATTATTACAAAGTACAACTACTTGGACGTGAACAACGTTGCAGTATGTAATAATAATTATTACAAAATGCAACTGCATGGACAGGAAAAACGTTGCAAAATGTAACTAGAGGGGTGTCATTTGTGTGCAAAGCACACTATAGTATATCCCCGCATTTGCATTTGTGATTATTGTCGGGGCCGAATAAAAAATCCAGAACCTTTATGCACATCTACAGACGCTATTGATTAACATGAACACACTTTTAGTGTTTCGAATTGAAACCCCTAGAAGTTTTTCTCCAGAAACCATTCCTCTAATGACAAAAATGGTGCCCCTTGCACCCCTCGGGGCCAAATAAAAAATCCAAAACCTTTATGCACATCTACAGACCCTATTGATTAACATGAACACACTTTTAGTATTTTGAATTGAAACCCCTAGGAGTTATTCACTGGAAACCATTCCTCTAATGACAAAAGTGGTGGCCCTTGCGCCCCCGAGGGCCGAATCAAAAATTCCAAACCTTTATGCACATCTACAGACCCTATGAATGAACATGAACACATTTTCAACGTTTCGAATTGAAACCCCTAGGAGTTTTTCTCCGGAAACCATTCCTCTAACGACAAAAATGGTGCCCCTTGCACCCCTTGAAGCCGAATAAAAAATCTAAAACCTTTATGCACATCTACAGACCCAATTGATTAACATGAACACACTTCCAGTGTTTCGAATTGAAACCCAGGGATTTTTTTTTCTGGAAACCATTCCTCTAACGACAAAAATGGTGCCCCTTGCGCCCCTTGGGGCCGAATAAAAAATACAAAACCTTTATGCACATCTACAGGCCCTATTGATTAACATGAACACACTTTCAGTGTTTCGAATTGAAACCCCTAGGAGTTTTTCTATGGAAACCATTCCGCTAACGACAAAAATGGTGCCCCTTGCGCCCCTTGGGGCGGAATAAAAATTCCAAAACCTTTATGCACATCTACAGACCCTATTAATGAAGATGAACACACATTCAATGTTTCGAATTGAAACCCCTAGGAGTTTTTCGCCGGAAACCATTCCTCTAACAACAAAAATGGTGCCCCCTGTGCCCCTCGAAGCCGAATAAAAAATCCCAAGCCTTTATGCACATCTGCAGACCCTATTAATGAAGATGAACGAACTTTCAGTGTTTCGAATTGAAACCCCTAGGAGTTTTTCTCCGGAAACCACTCCTCTAACGACAAAAATGGAGCCCCTTGTGCCCCTCGAAGCCGAATCAAAAATCCAAAACCTTTATGCACATCTACCGACCCTATTGATTAACATAAACACACTTTCAGTGTTTCAAATTGAAATCCCTAGGATTTTTTCTCCGGAAACCATTTCTCTAACGACAAAAATGGTGCCCCTTGCGCCCCTCGGGGCCGAATCAAAAATCCAAAACCTTTATGCACATCTACAGACCCTATTGATTAACATTAACACACTTTTAGTGTTTCGAATTGAAACCCCTAGGAGTTTTTCTCCAGAAACCATTCTTCTAACGACAAAACTGGAGCCCCTTGCGCCCCTCGGGGCCGAATCAAAAATCCAAAACCTTTATGCACATCTACAGACCCTACTAATGAACATGAACACACTTTCAGTGTTTCGAATTGAAACTCCTAGCAGTTTTTCTCCGGAAGCCATTCCTCTAACGACAAAAATGGTGCCCCTTGTGCCCCCGAGGGCCGAATCAAAAGTCCAAAACCTTTATGCACATCTACAGACCCTATGAATGAACATGAACACACTTTCAATGTTTTGAATTGAAACCCCTGGGAGTTTTTCGCCGGAAACCATTCCTCTAACGACAAAAGTGGTGCCCCTTACGCCCCCGAGGGCTGAATCAAAAATCCAAAACCTTTATGCACATCTACAGACCCTATTGATTAACATGAACACACTTTTAGTGTTTCGAATTGAAACCCCCAGGAGTTTTTCTCCGGAAACCATTCCTCTAACGACAAAAATGGTGCCCCTTGCACCCCTCAGGGCCGAATCAGAAATCCCAAACCTTTATGCACATCTACAGACCCTACTAATGAACATGAACACACTTTCAGTGTTTCGAATTGAAACTCCTAGCAGTTTTTCGTCGGAAACCATTCCCCTAACGACAAAAATGGTGCCCCTTACGCCCCTCGAGGCCGAATCAAAAATCCCAAACCTTTATGCACATCTACAGACCCTATGAATGAATATGAACACACTTTCAACATTTCGAATTGAAACCCCTGGGAATTTTTTGCCGGAAACCATTCCTCTAACGACAAAAGTGGTGCCCCTTACGCCCCCGAGGGCCGTATCAAAAATCCAAAATCTTTATGCACATCTACAGAGCCTATGAATGAACATGAACACACTTTCAATGTTTTGAATTGAAACCCCTAGGAGTTTTTCGCCGGAAACCATTCCCGGACAGACAGACGGACGGATGGATGGACGGGCGGGCGGAGACAACCAATATATCCCCGCAATTTTTCAAATGCGGGGATAATAAACTTTTTTTTTTCAAAGGGGCACTTTTTTTTCAAAGGGGCAATTAGAAACTAATTCATGTTATTATACAACTGTTAAAATAAATTTGTGTCCCTCTGATTCTACACCTGTCTTCGGGTATGTTATACGCTATTAATAACAGCAAATTGTATCGGAATGTAATGACCAATGTGTGTTGTTTGTAGAGATGACCACTGGTGATCAGTAGTGGTGAAAATGGCTAGTGATCGTCTATGACGATCTCTAGTAATCATTGGGAGTGAGATGAGGATTAAAGGGCTATGACTACTAGCTGCACTGAGGCCTCTCCTCACCCCTCATATTCTCATATGGGGAGATGATCGCTGGTGATCGCCATTGGTGATCTCCAGGTATGCCTAATGATCGCTTATGGTGGTCTCCAGTGATCGTTACTAGCGATCACAAGTGATCAACTCCCTGTATGAGGATGACAGGGTTGCGAGGAGATGATAATTGAGGAGAGGCCGCATTGCAGCTAGTAGTCGTAGCCAGACCTGTTAACCTCTGGAGGTGACTGTCAGTGAGATTTTGATGAGCTTTCAGTGAGATTTGGATGCTTGTCAGTGAGATTTTTGTGCGCAGACAGCACATCAATAATTTCCAAGTTATATAGTATGTGATTTATTTTTTGATGTGACTGCTACTCTTACATTAAGCAAAGGTGTGTGTTTAATATATAATCAATTTCAGCAATTATCCTGCATCTCAAGTTCATTTATTTCGACTGAAATGTGTTGCAATAATCACAGAACACAACAGCCGGCCATTGACAAAAATCAGAATTGGTAATCAGTTCTGACGTAAGTGGTGATGTTTCACACTAACTTAATGACCTTGCCAATGAGAGTAGAGCACATGCTTTTGTATTTGTAAACAAAAGCTGGTGGATTCAGTGATGCCGTGATGGATTACCGGTACTGAATAACCAATTTTGAAAAGTATCAAACCGGGCGAAAATAGGATGTTGCCGTGAGTGCGGGAGATTGGGTACCAAGCTGGGAGTCTCCCGACGAAAGCAGGAGAGTTAACAGATCTGGTTGTAGCCCTCTAATCCTCATCTCGCTCCCAACGATCACTAGAGATCATCATAGACGATCACTAGCCATTTTCGCCACTACTGATCACCAGTGATCATCGCTACAAACAACACACATTGGTTAAGACATTCAGATACAATTTGCTATTAATAATTATATAATGCAATGCATTAGTTTGATTGCTCTGCTTGAAAATATTTTATTACATTTTGCAACGTTTTATCTGTCCATGTAGTTGCATTTTGTAATAATTATTACATTTTGCAACGTTTTTCCAGTCCATGTTTTTGCATTTTGTAATAATTATTACATATTGCAACGTTTTTCCCGTCCAAGTAGTTGCACTTTGTAATAATTATTACATTTTGCAACTTTTATTACAAAGTGGGTTGTAACACACGTGTTTTTTGCACGTATAAGTGTATTTTGGATTTTTACTTTCATTCTATTCAAATTTCCGATTGACACTTTATATGACAGGTATGTGCAGCAAACATTTTATTAATATTAATTTAACCCCTTTCCTGCAAAAAGGGGTTCCCCGACATCAACTAAGCTTTGAGCAAATTGGTACTTTGAAGGTATCACAGTCTGTTCTTTTTCAATAACATTGTTGTACTCTTTGGCATGATGATTCTGTATGAGGCAACGTAGGTTGGAGGTATTTACATACTGGGCAATGACTGACTTATTGCATAATTGGCTTTGGCATTTCTATCGTCGTTTCTTTTTGGTATGCTACCAAGCATTTCAGCTGAAATTTTGTTGATTATACAAAAAACTATGGCGTGCTAAAAGTGAATATTCAGAAGTTCAGCAAAACCGAAAATATATGGTTTTTATACACCCATTTTGAAAAAAACGGGTCATATTATGGTATACCTCTGTCCGTCCATCTGTCCATCCACACGTTGTGCAATAACTCGAAAATGCTTCGAGCAATTTTTGTGATTTTTTGGTGGAAAGTACATGTTGATGGAAGGAAGCTCCCTTTCGATTTGTGTCACTGTCCGATTTGTCATTCCAGAGTTATGGGACTTTATTCGTCAAAATGTAGGCAATTTTCCACATGTCGGACAATAACTTGAAAATGCTTTGAGCAATTTTCATGATTTTTTGGTGGCAAATATATGTTGATTGAAGGAATCTCCATTTCTATTTGTGTTGCCGTCCAATATGTCATTCCAGAGTTATGGGTCTTTATTCGTCAAATGTACAAAAATATAAAAAAAACCTGACAAGTACACATGTACATATTCTCATATTGTGTACTTCGCTCTTGAAATTAATAATGGGTGTATCCTGTGCTCATGGCGCAGCTGTTTATTAATCTCTTTTTCGGTTCGGTTTCAGTTTCCACTAAAAAAAACGAGTTTCGGTTCGGTTCGGTTAAACCGACAAGCTCTAACTTAAATCTTGATTCTATTGCTGGTTATCAGGATACTCTGGTTGTTGCATTCTATCTTGAGACTTCTGACAATACAGCGGATCCCACTTAATTGTTATCGGTTAATTGTATATCCCGGTTATTTGTATATTATTCTGCTGCACCGATCCTTTTGACATTCATGCAACACAAAATTGATCAGTTAATTGTATCTCACATAATTGTATATCCGGGCAATTCCACGCAAGGTAGGACATGACAGTTGAAAATTATAAATGGCTATATCCATTATAAATTGCTTGATTTGTGTAGCCAATATATCAAAGTTAACTGAAATAACAAAATTTACCATGACTTTGTAAGTACTTCTGAAATTTTTAAAACTTATTTGAGGCTATACATTTTAAAGTGTGTTATAACTACACCATGGATGTTATTTGCAAAAGAAGTATTCATGTTTTTAGATTGATTAGACTATTATTTCATGATGTTTATTGAAGAATAAGGTTGTGTGATAATTATTTAGAAGTTTGGATCATTATTCAAATAAACATATTAATACTCCATTCTTCTGAAGTTATAGGTGTTTATAATGTTACGTCAGTCACGATAAAGTACCTTACATTGATGCCACAGAGATGGATATGAACAGAAACCAATGGCATTGTAAAATCTCCTCCTTCATTACAGTTGAAATAAATTGAGCAAATTATTATTTGACTTTATGAGATAGAACATAAATATTTTGGCCATCGAAAAATGTCACGTCAGTCACGCGTTACGTCAGTCACAGACTGTTACGTCAGTCACATTGTGAAATTTTCGCAGACTGCACATGTATTAATTATACAAGACCCTAATTTTGTACAAATTCATTTTTAGCTCAACTTTGGCGAAGCCAAATTTGAGCTTATGCCATGGCCAGTCGTCCGTCTGTCCATCAACAATTCAATACGGCTCGGACTAGAGGCCGTATTTATGACCCAATCTTTACGAAACTTCTTAGGTACTTTTGTTATGACCGTGGGGACGAGAACTTGTGTTTTTGGGCTCGATCCGAAATTCAAGTTGGCCGCTGGCGGCCATTTTGTACAGACTTAGGTGAAATCAGATTTTTGCGCAGAACTTCCATATGAAAGCGCTGATTTGAATAATTTTTTGTATGAATGTTTAGTACCACGGGATACATCACATATAATACAGGTTTTTTTCTTGTACGTAAATTATGCAAATTAGACTAACTTTGATGTATTTAGTGTTACTTTCAGCACTGTATGTGCAAATGCCAATACGGCTCGGGCTAGAGGCCGTATTTATAAACCGATCTTTACGAAACTTCTTGGGTACCTTTGGTATCACCGTGGGACGAGAACGAGTGTTTTTGGGTGCGGTCCAAAATTCAAGATGGCCGATGGCAGCCATTTTGTACAAAATTAGGTGCAATCAGATTTTTGCACAGAACTTCCATATGAAAGCGCTGATTTGAAAAATTTTGTGTGTGAATGTTTAGTACCATGGGATACATCACATATAATACAGGTTTTTTTCTCGTGCAGAAATTATGCAAATTAGATGAACTTTGATTTTTTCAGTGCTACTTACACACAGTAAGTACACATGTCAAAACAGCTCGGGCTAGAGGCTGTATTTATCAACCGATCTTCACGAAACTTCATGGGTAACTCTGTTATCACCTTGGGATGAGAACGCATGTTTCTGAGTGCGGTCCAAAATTCAAGATGGCTGCCAGTGGCCATTTTGTACCGAAATTAGGTCCACCAATCAGTTTTTTGTACACAACTTCTATACAGCTCAGGCTAGAGGCCGTATTTATGAACCGATCTTTACAAAAGTCATTTAAGTGGATTTTAATACTTCATTCTATATAATTCTATGAGCTAAGAGGGAAATAATGTAATAAAAGAAAACACAAGAAGCAGGAAAGATTAAAATATGTCAATTAGATAAGCAATTTTGCATAATTGTTCAAATCTGAAGACACAGAAATCTTTGTTCAAACTTGTTACATCAGTCACGTTACGTCAGTCACGCAAACTTTTCATCCCTCACTGTAGTATACCTAATGTTCCTCAAAAACGGTGATCATGTTTTATCATGTGTTCATCATAGATATATACATATAAAATGGACATGTCTTGCGAATAGTTTGAGGAGACTATTTAATAATCTGAACCACCAGAAAAAGTCATGTCCTTTTTGTGTTACGTCAGTCACAACACAAAATTCCACCCTGCTTCCAGGTATTTTCTAGAAGGATGTTCTTTCTTATGCTACTGTATAGTTTGGAAGCATGACATAATACTAAGGCAAATTTAATTTAAATTTACAGTCACTAGGTATATAAAAATAAGCAAAATATGTCAACCTGTTACGTCAGTCACGCGTGGAACAGCACTTCCCTCTTAATTGTATACAAATTTGACAGGATTTTAACACCAAAATCACGCATATGAATATTTTCATTGAAGGCGATGGACAAAAAAATGTTCAGAAATATTTTATCGAACTTATTTAACTTTATTCAGCTTTACTTTGAAAATCATCATCATCAAATTTAATTTTGATTACATGGACATTTACATACCACATGCGATTGTCTTTGATTATTAACAAAGAATAACATGACATTTGATTCTGCTTTCCTTATAAATAACTTATTGTGAATAACATCACATATGTACTTAAAAATCACAGACTGATAATAATTCTTTCTTTTTGTGAACCGACAAAAGTGAAATCATCTCAGGATTGTTTTTGTTGCACATGTGAAGATGGCTGTATGTTTTGATTACATGCATGCTGGGATTGGGGAAATTATCTGGGGAGGTCAAAGGAATGAATACTTTTCACTCATTCATCCGTAATTATTAAAACATCATTACTGACGTGTTTTGTTCTTCATTTAATCAAACCGCCACCTTTTATGACCTGTATTGTTTTTCACTTCAAAGTAAATAACTGTCAAAACAGCCATTTGTTCAAAAGTTTTCTTTATCACTGGGGCTTGGGGAAAGTTGTGTTAACAACTGTTTACTTTTTGCATATAACTTGTCAGTGCTGCAATGGGTGGTCAGTAAAAAAAAAACTTTGACATAGCTACAAAGCGAAATGATTTGCCACTTGCCGATAAGTATGAGGTGGTCAAATTATTGGAACAAAAAGTCCCCAGGCAGAAATAGCAAAGAAAATGGGCTGTTCACAGCCACAGATTTCGAGAATAAGGGGAAAGAAAGACGAAATAAAGGAGGAATACAGTTGAAATGCCAACCCTGAGTGGAAGAGACAGCACACTGGAAAGGCTTCAAATGTGGAGTCTGCCCTTTCAAAGTGGCTCACGGAGGCCAGAGATCGGGACATTCCCCTGTCTGGGCCAATTTTGTCAAAGAAAGCTCTGGATTTTGCCAAGGAATTAAAAGAAAAAGACTTCAAGCCAACTAATGGCTGGCTATGCAGATGGAAAGACAGGAATGCCATAGTTTACAAGAAAATGCATGGCGAAAAGAAAGACACCAATCATAATAATAGCAAAATATTGTTGGAAAAGATGATTTTGAGACATATGACAGCCTTGAAAAAATGACTGAGGGTGTTTTAAAAAATCTTGAAAGACAGTCTTATGGCGTCCCATAATGTTGAAGATGACTTGTACATAATTGAATATTTTCTGAAAGATGACCCAACTACTCCCCACCCCCCACCCCTCCTCCCCACTCTAGCATTCTTATTTCATGAAAAATTCAACACAAACAAGCAATAAGACCAAAGCCTATTAATTCGGGTGTGAATACCAACAACAATCATGGAATCAGCACAGATACTACTATTCATTCCCCGATTTCCTCAAGTGTAAACTTCTCAACTGTAAATGCCAGATCTGTGAGGAATAAGGTTCCTGATTTTGTAGAACACATCGTCAATAACAAAATGGATTTCTGTTTGGTTACTGAGACTTGGCTAACTGATCAGGACAGTGTAATTGTTTCAGGACTTTCCTATGAAGGATATATTTTCAAGAGTGCCCCTAGAATTAATGCTAGGACTGAAGGTGGAATTGGTCTCATGTGACGAGAGAATATACAAATTAAAACCTCAACCCAAGGAGATAAATCCTCTTTTGAATATACCGAATGGACTATATGCTGGGCTGACACCAACATCCGAACTGTGGGTGTATATCGACCACCTTACTTCAAAAATCATCCTATCTCGACCAGTGTTTTCTTTGAAGAATTTTCTGTGTACCTTGAATCCATTGTTATGTGTTCTGAAAAACTCCTTATCGGTGATTTTAATATAGATATGGATGACAACAATGAGAGTGATGCTAACAAGTTTATGAACCTCTTAGGAACATTTGGTTTACAACAACATGTTACTGGGCCTACTCATACCTCTGGACACACTCTTGACCTTATCATCACAAGATGTACTAATGACTTTCAGCTTTCTGAGCCATTAATCCCATTCAGATTATCGGACCATTCATTTGTTGAGTGCACACTAGGTGTTCGAAAACCATCACTGGCACATAAAGAAGTAACACTCCGAAAATTCAATCAAATTGACATTAACAAGCTTAAATGTGACATCGAAAAATCAGATTTGTGTAATTTTCAGTGTGCTAACCTGGATGATCTGGCAAAATCATACAACAACACATTGTCTTTTCTACTGGATGAGCATGCCCCTCTGAAAACAAAAACATTAATTATTCGCTCAAGTATACCCTGGTTTACCAATGAACTGAGAACTCTGAAAGCTAATCATTGAAAGCAAGAGCAGGAAAGATCTAAATCTTACAATGAGGAAGCAGCATATAAAACTATTTGTAATCAGTTCTCCAACAAACTAAAAGATGGCAGAACATCTTACTACACAACATGTGTTGAAGCTTGTATGGTGACAGCAAAAAACTGTTTAAAGTTGTTAAATATCTGTGTACAGAAAAACAAAGTGTGCCATTTTCACCATACGATGATCCATCAAAGCTAGCTGATCAGTTTGGCGAATTCTTCATCAAAAAAATAAAATTAATTCAGGAAAAAAATTAAGAACATAAATGTATACAAAATTGACATCAAACAGAGACCATCAGAAAAAGAGCTTTCAACTTTTCAACCTTTAGAAATCCATGAGGTAACCAAATTAATAAAAGAATCCTCAAATGCTTCATGCCAACTCGACCCTATGCTAACATCTATTGTCAAATCATGTGTGGACTGTGGCTCCTGTAATCACAAAAATGATCAACATGTCTCTGCTAGAAGGATATGTGCCTGATGCCTTCAAAATAGCAGTTGTTAATCCTCTTCTGAAGAAACAAGGTGTGGAACTTGTGTTTAAATACTTCTGACCAGTGAGTAACTTACCTTTCGTCTCTAAGCTGTGTGGAAAAGCCGCAATTGACCAACTAATGTTACATAGTGATATGCATGCTCCATTATCGGCCAACACGTCTGGATTCAGAAAATTTCACTCGACTGAAACGGCATTACTCAAGGTTCAGAATGGCATCCTCCTTAATATGGAGTCTGGAGGGGTAACATTGCTTGTTCTTTTAGACCTTAGTGCTGCTTTTGACACTGTTTGTCATAAAACTCTGCTAGAGACAATGAATTCTGATTTTGGACTTAATGGTGTTGCTGCTAGCTGGCTATCACCATACCTCAAGAATAGACAGCAGTGTGTATCAATAAACGGTAATCTGTCAAAAGACTGCCATTTTGAATGTGGAGTCCCACAGGGCTGTTGCCTTGGTCCTGTTCTGTTTCTATTCTATATTTCAAAAATGTTCACCATCATTGAATCTAACCTGCCTGATGTCCATGGTTATGCTGATGACACACAGGTCTATTTCTTTTTTCGACCATCAATCAAGGATCAAACTAAAGCTCTAGAAACTATTGAATCTTGTATTTTGGACATTCGCACATGGATGGTTTCAAACAAATTAATGATAAATGATGATAAGACTGAATTCCTAATAATTGGTTCACGACAACAACTCACTAAAGTTGACATCAATTCATTGAAGGTAGGAGATTCCGCCATCAGTGCAAGTAACAGTGTACGTAATCTTGGTGCCTTCTTCGACTCTACCATGTCTATGGACAGCCATGTTACAAATATGTGCAATGAGGCTTTTAGAGGTCTTTACAAAGTTAAACAGATAAGACAGTTCCTCACCAAAGACTCAACAAAAACACTAGTTCATGCCTTTGTAACTTCACATTTGGATTATTGTAATGCCTGACTGTTCAACCTTCCACAATATCGGTACTCTCGCCTGCAGATGGTATTAAATGCATAAGCCCGAGTGGTATGTAGGGTATCACGATCTCAACACATCACTCCTGTTTTGAGGGATATGTACTGGCTGCCAGTCAAGTACAGAATAGTTTTCAAAACATTATTATTAGTTTTTAAGACACAAAACAACATGTCGCCAGCCTACTTAGAAGAACTCCTTAATACCAAGAATGGGTGTCAATACAACCTGAAGTCCGATGGTAAAATGCTGCTACATGTTCCAAAACATAGGTGTAAGACATTTGGAGATAGGTTATTCTCATTTGCTGGCCCTCACTTGTGGAATAATTTACCAGAACACCTAAAAAGACTGTCAAATGTCAACCTTTTCAAGAAAGATCTCAAAACATACCTGCTTCAAAAAGCCAAAAAGTGATGTGGACTGTAAGATACAGTATATATTCCATTTGTATATTTGCATGATCTCAGTAACATGTACAGCGCCTTAGAATATGGTTCTATATCTCCTGAACTATAATTTTGGTGCTACATAATAAATGTGTATATTATTATTATTAAAGGTTTTTATTAAAAACTGACCAACAAATGAAGTCTGCATCATTTGTTGGTCAATTTTTAATAAAAACGTTCCATGGAACAAAAATGCCAGAGTCGTTTAGTGCTGAGTAAGCCTTTACACACTGAGCTCCAATGAATATGAAGCCCAACATGAATTATAAATTAAATGGGGGGTGGGGGGGGGGGGGGGGGGGTGGGGGAGCGGGGGCTCTTTTGCTTGCCTTCGACATTTCTTGGAAAATTCCGTGAATATTTTCTGAAAGATGATCCCCACCCTACCCTCCACCCCACTCTAGCATTCTTATTTCGTAAAAGGTTTTTATTAAAAACTGACCAACAAATAAAGTCTGGCTTCATTTCTTGGCCAATTTTTAACGCAAACGCTCCATGGAACAAAATTGCCAAAGTCGCTGAGATCAGCTCACAGTAAGTGAATACACAAACTGGTCTTTCAAGCAAGTTTTTCAACTGATAATTTTATCAAGGGAGTCTCTCTGGAACAGCTCAAAATGATGTAACTGCTAGTTTATGTATGAATATTTCTGAAGCTCATGTTTCTGCAATGTTGACATGCTGTTTGGATTTTAATATTTTTAGCTCAACTTGACAAAGTCAAGCTGAGCTATTGCCATCACTTTTCGTCCGTCGGCATACGTACGTAGATCACAATTTCCTTTGGCACACCTCACAGGTTGCATTTATGATCAGATCACTTTGAAACTTGGTATGCTTGTTTGGGGTGACCTCTAGATGGGAGCTATCAATTTTCTTCAATTTCCGTCGAAAAATGTTGCCGTGGACAACGTTCTTAGAACTTAATTTAGCCAGACCTCATTATTTCCCTTTGGCACACCCTACAAGGCACATTTATGATCGGATTGCTTTGAAATCGGGAATGCTTGTTTGGGGTGACCTCTAAATGGGAGCTATCGATTTTCTTCCATTTCAGTCAAAAAATGTTGCCGTGGCCAACAGTCTTAGAACTTAGTTTAGTCAGACCTCAATATTTCCCTTTGGCACACCCTACAGGGCACATTTATGATCAGATTGCTTTGAAACCTGGCATGCTTGTTTGGGGTGACCTCTAAATGGGAGCTATCGATTTTCTTCCATTTCAGTCAAAAAATGTTGCCGTGGCCAACAGTCTTAGAACTTAGTTTAGTCAGGAGACCTCAATATTTTCCTTTGGCACACCCTTCAGGGCACATTTATGATCGGATTGCTTTGAAATATGGCATGCTTGTTTGGGATGGCCTCTAGAAGGGAGCTATCGATTTTCTTCCATTTCTGTCAAAAAATGTTGCCGCGGCCAACATTCTTAGAACTTAGTTTAGTCAGACCTCAATATTTCCCTTTGGCACACCCTACAGGGCACGGGCACATTTATCATCGGATTGCTTTGTAACCTGGCATGCTTGTTTGGGGTGACTTCTAGATGGGAGCTATCGATTTTCTTCAATTTCCGTCGAAAAATGTTGCCGCAGCCAACGTTCTTAGAACTTAGTTTAGTCAGACCTCAATATTTCCCTTTGGCACACCCTACAGGGCACTTTTATAATTGGATTGCTTTGAAACCTGGCATGCTTGTCTGGGGTGACCTCTAAATGGGAGCTATCGATTTTCTTCCATTTCCCTCAAAAAATGTCGCTACGGCCAACATTCTTAGAACTTAGTTTAGTCAGGAGACCTCAATATTTCCCTTTGGCACACCCTACAGGGCACATTTATGATCGGATTGCTTTGAAACCTGGCATGCTTGTTTGGGGTGACCTCTAAATGGGAGCTATCGATTTTCTTCCATTTCCGTCAAAAAATGTTGCCGTGGCCAACAGTCTTAGAACTTAGTTTAGTCAGACCTCAATATTTCCCTTTGGCACACCCTACAGGGCACTTTTATGATCGGATTGCTTTGAAACCTGGCATGCTTGTCTGGGGTGACCTCTAAATGGGAGCTATCGATTTTCTTCCATTTCCGTCAAAAAATGTTGCCATGGCCAACATTTTTAGAACTTAGTTTAGTCTGGAGACCTCAATATTTCCCTTTGGCACGCCCTTCAGGGCACATTTATGATCGGATTGCTTTGAAACATGGCATGCTTGTTTGGGGTGGCCTCTAGAAGGGAGCTATCGATTTTCTTCCATTTCTGTCAAAAAATGTTGCCGCGGCCAATGTTCTTAGAACTTAGTTTAGTCAGACCTCAATATTTCCCTTTGGCACACCCTACAGGGCACGGGCACATTTATGATCGGATTGCTTTGAAACCTGGCATGCTTGTTTGGGGTGACTTCTAGATGGGAGCTATCGATTTTCTTCAATTTCCTTTCGAAAAATGTTGCCCCGGCCAACGTTCTTAGAACTTAGTTTAGTCAGACCTCAATATTTCCCTTTGGCACACCCTACAGGGCACATTTATGATCGGATTGCTTCGAAACCTGGCATGCTTGTTTGGGGTGACCTCTAGATGGGAGCTATCGATTTTCTCCCATTTCCGTCAAAAAATGTTGCTGCGGCCAACGTTCTTAGAACTTGGTTTAGTCAGACCTCAGTATTTCCCTTTGGCACACCCTACAGGGCACATTTATGATCGGATTGCTTTGAAATCTGGCATGCTTGTTTGGGGTGACCTCTAAATGGGAGCTATCGATTTTCTTCCATTTCCATCCAAAAATGTTGCCTCGGCCAAGGGTCTTAGAACTTAGTTTAGTCAGACCTCAATATTTCCCTTTGGCACACCCTACAGGGCACATTTATGATCGGATTGCTTCGAAACCTGGTATGCTTGTTTGGAGGTGACCTCTAGATGGGAGCTATCGATTTTCTTCCATTTCCGTCAAAAAATGTTGCCGCGGCCAACGTTCTTAGAACTTAGTTTAGTCAGACCTCAATATTTCCCTTTGGCACACCCTTCAGGGAACATTTATGATCGGATTGCTTTGAAACCTGGCATGCTTGTTTGGGGCGGCCTCTAGATGGGAGCTATCGATTTTCTTCCATTTCCATCAAAAAATGTCGCTACGGCCAACGTTCTTAGAACTTAGTTTAGTCAGACCTCAATATTTCCCTTTGGCACACCCTACAGGGCACATTTATGATCGGATTGCTTTGAAACATGGCATGCTTGTTTGGGGTGGCCTCTAGATGGGAGCTATCAATTTTCTTCCATTTCCGTCAAAAAATGTTGCCGCGGCCAACGTTCTTAGAACTTATTCAGACCTCAATATTTCCCTTTGGCACACCCTACAGGGCACATTTATGATCGGATTGCTTTGAAATCTGGCATGCTTGTTTGGGGTGACCTCTAAATGGGAGCTATCGATTTTCTTCCATTTCCATCCAAAAATGTTGCCGTGACCAACGGTCTTAGAACTTAGTTTAGTCAGACCTCAATATTTCCCTTTGGCACACCCTACAGGGCGCATTTATGATCGGATTGCTTTGAAACATGGCATGCTTGTTTGGGGTGACTTCTAGATGGGAGCTATCGATTTTCTTCAATTTCCGTTGAAAAATGTTGCTGCGGCCAATGTTCTTAGAACTTAGTTTAGTCAGACCTCAACATTTCCCTTTGGCACACCCTACAGGGCACTTTTATGATCGGATTGCTTTGAAACCTGGCATGCTTGTTTGGGGTGACCTCTAAATGGGAGCTATCGATTTTCTTCCATTTCCCTCAAAAAATGTTGCCACGGCCAATGTTCTTAGAACTTAATTTAGTCAGGAGACCTCAATATTTCCCTTTGGCACACCCTATAGGGCACATTTATGATCGGATTGCTTTGAAACCTGGCATGCTTGTTTGGGGTGGCCTCTAGAAGGGAGCTATCGATTTTCTTCCATTTCTGTCAAAAAATGTTGCCGCGGCCAACTTTCTTAGAACTTAGTTTAGTCAGACCTCAATATTTCCCTTTGGCACACCCTACAGGGCACGGGCACATTTATGATCGGATTGCTTTGAAACCTGGCATGCTTGTTTGGGGTAACTTCTAGATGGGAGCTATCGATTTTCTTCAATTTCCGTCGAAAAATGTTGCCGCAGCCAACGTTCTTAGAACTTAGTTTAGTCAGACCTCAATATTTCCCTTTGGCACACCCTACAGGGCACTTTTATGATTGTATTGCTTTGAAACCTGGCATGCTTGTCTGGGGTGACCTCTAAATGGGAGCTATCGATTTTCTTCCATTTCCATCCAAAAATGTTGCCGTGACCAACGGTCTTAGAACTTAGTTTAGTCAGACCTCAATATTTCCCTTTGGCACACCCTACAGGGCGCATTTATGATCGGATTGCTTTGAAACATGGCATGCTTGTTTGGGGTGACTTCTAGATGGGAGCTATCGATTTTCTTCAATTTCCGTTGAAAAATGTTGCTGCGGCCAATGTTCTTAGAACTTAGTTTAGTCAGACCTCAACATTTCCCTTTGGCACACCCTACAGGGCACTTTTATGATCGGATTGCTTCGAAACCTGGTATGCTTGTTTGGGGTGACCTCTAGATGGGAGCTATCGATTTTCTTCCATTTCCGTCAAAAAATGTTGCCGCGGCCAACGTTCTTAGAACTTAGTTTAGTCAGACCTCAATATTTCCCTTTGGCACACCCTTCAGGGAACATTTATGATCGGATTGCTTTGAAACCTGGCATGCTTGTTTGGGGCGGCCTCTAGATGGGAGCTATCGATTTTCTTCCATTTCCATCAAAAAATGTCGCTACGGCCAACGTTCTTAGAACTTAGTTTAGTCAGACCTCAATATTTCCCTTTGGCACACCCTACAGGGCACATTTATGATCGGATTGCTTTGAAACATGGCATGCTTGTTTGGGGTGGCCTCTAGATGGGAGCTATCAATTTTCTTCCATTTCCGTCAAAAAATGTTGCCGCGGCCAACGTTCTTAGAACTTATTCAGACCTCAATATTTCCCTTTGGCACACCCTACAGGGCACATTTATGATCGGATTGCTTTGAAATCTGGCATGCTTGTTTGGGGTGACCTCTAAATGGGAGCTATCGATTTTCTTCCATTTCCATCCAAAAATGTTGCCGTGACCAACGGTCTTAGAACTTAGTTTAGTCAGACCTCAATATTTCCCTTTGGCACACCCTACAGGGCGCATTTATGATCGGATTGCTTTGAAACATGGCATGCTTGTTTGGGGTGACTTCTAGATGGGAGCTATCGATTTTCTTCAATTTCCGTTGAAAAATGTTGCTGCGGCCAATGTTCTTAGAACTTAGTTTAGTCAGACCTCAACATTTCCCTTTGGCACACCCTACAGGGCACTTTTATGATCGGATTGCTTTGAAACCTGGCATGCTTGTTTGGGGTGACCTCTAAATGGGAGCTATCGATTTTCTTCCATTTCCCTCAAAAAATGTTGCCACGGCCAATGTTCTTAGAACTTAATTTAGTCAGGAGACCTCAATATTTCCCTTTGGCACACCCTATAGGGCACATTTATGATCGGATTGCTTTGAAACCTGGCATGCTTGTTTGGGGTGGCCTCTAGAAGGGAGCTATCGATTTTCTTCCATTTCTGTCAAAAAATGTTGCCGCGGCCAACGTTCTTAGAACTTAGTTTAGTCAGACCTCAATATTTCCCTTTGGCACACCCTACAGGGCACGGGCACATTTATGATCGGATTGCTTTGAAACCTGGCATGCTTGTTTGGGGTAACTTCTAGATGGGAGCTATCGATTTTCTTCAATTTCCGTCGAGAAATGTTGCCGCAGCCAACGTTCTTAGAACTTAGTTTAGTCAGACCTCAATATTTCCCTTTGGCACACCCTACAGGGCACTTTTATGATTGGATTGCTTTGAAACCTGGCATGCTTGTCTGGGGTGACCTCTAAATGGGAGCTATCGATTTTCTTCCATTTCCCTCAAAAAATGTCGCTACGGCCAACGTTCTTAGAACTTAGTTTAGTCAGGAGACCTCAATATTTCCCTTTGGCACACCCTACAGGGCACATTTATGATCGGATTGCTTTGAAACCTGGCTTGCTTGTTTGGGGTGGCCTCTAGATGGGAGCTATCAATTTTCTTCCATTTCCGTCAAAAAATGTTTCCGCGGCCAATGTTCTTAGAACTTAATTTAGTCAGGAGACCTCAATATTTCCCTTTGGCACACCCTATAGGGCACATTTATGATCGGATTGCTTTGAAACCTGGCATGCTTATTTGGGGTGGCCTCTAGATGGGAGCTATCGATTTTCTCCCATATCCGTCAAAAAATGTTGCTGCGGCCAACGTTCTTAGAACTTAGTTTAGTCAGACCTCAGTATTTCCCTTTGGCACACCCTACAGGGCACATTTATGATCGGATTGCTTTGAAACCTGGCATGCTTGTTTGGGGTGACCTCTAAATGAGAGCTATCGATTTTCTTCCATTTCCATCCAAAAATGTTGCCTCGGCCAAGGGTCTTAGAACTTAGTTTAGTCAGACCTCAATATTTCCCTTTGGCACACCCTACAGGGCACATTTATGATCGGATTGCTTTGAAACCTGGCATGCTTGTTTGGGGCGGCCTCTAGATGGGAGCTATCGATTTTCTTCCATTTCCATCAAAAAATGTCGCTACGGCCAACGTTCTTAGAATTTAGTTTAGTCAGACCTCAATATTTCCCTTTGGCACACCCTACAGGGCACATTTATGATCGGATTGCTTTGAAACCTGGCTTGCTTGTTTGGGGTGGCCTCTAGATGGGAGCTATCAATTTTCTTCCATTTCCGTCAAAAAATGTTTCCGCGGCCAACGTTCTTAGAACTTATTCAGACCTCAATATTTCCCTTTGGCACACCCTACAGGGCACATTTATGATCGGATTGCTTTGAAATCTGGCATGCTTGTTTGGGGTGACCTCTAAATGGGAGCTATCGATTTTCTTCCATTTCCATTCAAAAATGTTGCCGTGACCAGCGGTCTTAGAACTTAGTTTAGTCAGACCTCAATATTTCCCTTTGGCACAGCCTACAGGGCGCATTTATGATCGGATTGCTTTGAAACATGGCATGCTTGTTTGGGGTGACTTCTAGATGGGAGCTATCGATTTTCTTCAATTTCCGTTGAAAAATGTTGCCGCGGCCAATGTTCTTAGAACTTAGTTTAGTCAGACCTCAACATTTCCCTTTGGCACACCCAACAGGGCACTTTTATGATCGGATTGCTTTGAAACCTGGCATGCTTGTTTGGGGTGGCCTCTAGATGGGTGCTATCGATTTTCTTCCATTGCCGTCAAAAAATGTTGCCGCGGCCAACGTTCTTAGAACTTAGTTTAGTCAGACCTCAATATTTCCCTTTGGCACACCCAACAGGGCACGGGCACCTTTATGATCGGAATGCTTTGAACCTGGCATGCTTGTTTGGGGTGACCTCTAGATGGGAGCTATCGATTTTCTTCCATTTCCGTCGAAAAATGTTGCCACGGCCAACGTTCTGAGAACTCGGTTTAATCAGATCTCAGTATTTCCCTTTGGCACACCCTACAGGGCGCATTTATGATCTTATTGCTTTGAAACCTGGCATGCTTGTTTGGGGTGACCTCTAAATGGGAGCTATCGATTTTCTTCCATTTCCATCCAAAAATGTTGCCGCGGCCAAGGGTCTTAGAACTTAGTTTAGTCAGACCTCAATATTTCCCTTTGGCACACCCTGCAGGGCGCATTTATGATCTTATTGCTTTGAAACCTGGCATGCTTGTTTGGGGTGACCTCTAAATGGGAGCTATCGATTTTCCTCCATTTCCGTCAAAAATTGTTGCTGCGGCCAACGTTCTTAAAGCTTAGTTTAGTCAGACCTCAATATTTCCCTTTGGCACACCCTACAGGGCACGGGCACCTTTATGATCGGATTGCTTTGAACCTGGCATGCTTGTTTGGGGTGACCTCTAGATGGGAGCTATCGATTTTCTTCCATTTGCGTCAAAAAATGTTGCCGCGGCCAACGTTCTTAGAACTTAGTTTAGTCAGACCTCAATATTTCCCTTTGGCACACCCTTCAGGGCACATTTATGATTAGATTGCTTTGAAACCTGGCATGCTTGTTTTGGATGGCCTCTAGATGGGAGCTATCGATTTTCCTCCATTTCCGTCAAAAATTGTTGCTGCGGCCAACGTTCTTAAAGCTTAGTTTAGTCAGACCTCAATATTTCCCTTTGGCACACCCTACAGTGCACTTTTATGATAGGATTGCTTTGAAACCTGGCATGCTTGTTTGGGGTGACCTCTAGATGGGAGCTATCAATTTTCTTCCTTTTCTGTCCGTCAAAAAATGTTGCTGCTGGCAACGATCTTTGAACTTAGTTTAGTCAGGCATCAATATATTCCTTTGGCATGCCCTACTGGGCACATTTATTATCAGATCGGTTTGACCTTCGATGAACTTAGTAAAAACTTAGTGCAGTTTGGCATCAATATTTCCCTTTGACACACCCTGCAGGGCACATTTATGATTGGATCGCTTGCAAACTTGGTGAGCTTGTTTGGGGTGACATCTGTATGGGAGCTATCAATTTTCTTCCATTTCTGTCAAAAAATGTTGCCGCTGACCTTTGAAGTTAGTTTAGTCAGACCTCAATATTTCTCTTTAACACACCCTTCAGGGCACATTTATGATCGGATCACTTTGAAACTTGGTATGTGTGTTCGGGGTGACCTCTAGATGTGACCTATTGCTTTTTTTTCATTTCCATAAAAAATTATTGTCGTTATCACCAACCTTTGAACTTACTGCATTTGTGCATCAACTTATCCCTTTTGCACTCTCTGCAGGGTATATTTATGAATTTCCATAAAAAAAAAACGTTGCCACAAGCAATGACCTTCTACTTAGTGCATTTGTGCATTAACATCTTCTGGCATGCCTCAGAGGGCACCTTCATTATCAGGTTGTTTTGAAACTTTGTGTGCTTATGCAGGGCGACAAAGATAGGAGCTATTGATTTTCTTTTCATTTCCATCAAAAACTGTTGCTGTTAGCAACAATCTTTGAATTCATTGCATTTGTGCATCAACATTCTTTGACATGGCCTTCAGGCCACATTTATCATAGGATTATTTTTGAACTTGGTGTGCTCATTAGGCAAGAACTTTAGATAAGAGCTATTGATTAGCATTCATTTCTGTGAAAAAAGTTGCCATTTACAATAACCTATGAACATACTGCTTTTGTGTATCAACATTCTTCCTTTAGCCAGTCTTACAGTTTACTTTTAAAAATGCATGGATTACTCTGATGTTGTGCACACACAATGCTGTTATGTTGAAATTTCATCAAATAACATTGGTACCAATGATCTTCAATTTTGCCATTTCATTTATAACTTACCATGTTCAAGTTTGTCAAGTTGAGCTACAGTGTCAATGACACTTCCATTTAAGAATTTGCGGCCATCCTGGATGCAATCTTGAATAAAAAAAATTCCCCAAAGTGGATTTTAACAGATTTTGGATATGTTACAGAGCAGACATACCTGCGTTGATTGACACATAGAAACGATTGTTACAGATTTCGTCCGGGTCCAACCCTACTGGTATGTCCACTAGACTAGTATGTTTATGAGACTGGTGTGTTGGTCAGTACAGCAGCGACCACATTGTGATGTATCATTTTAAAATCATCCGATTTTCATGTCTGTACACTGAGGTGGTGCCCTTAACTGGTAGGAATTACATAGTACTACTCTTGGAGAGATCCCACCTGTGAGTCGCAGCTCACAGTTCACTGGTTGTTGTCTGCCTGGACATAACCTGTAGCACCAGATTCAGTGCAAGCATCAAATCCTCGCTAGTAAATGTCAGTCCTCCAAGGAGGGACCTGAAAGTCCAGCAGTATGATTGAAATGGGTAGGCAGAACAAAGGCATGCTTACAGGTAGTTGTGGGAGTCCATTACATGATTTTTTGTAGAGGGAGTTGGGTGTCTCAAGAGTAAGTCTTGAGGCTGCTTGTATACCATTGCACGTTCATTGCGATACAAGCCGTGGGTCCAGCACAGTGTGGGTGTCAAGGTGGATGCTTCTCCACTACATGTATAGTGTGATGTCATAACATCTGTCACCATATATGCTATGTGCATGAATGGAAAATGGTTCTAGATCTCAGTCCGTGTGTTGGACAGCTATATGGATGGATTTCCACTCTATGGGTTATGTAGCTGTCCAAATAACTGTGAACAGTTTGGGATGTATCAAATGTCAGTCACCCTTAGTTACTGATTTCTTTTCGGCGTGTTTGTATGTAAACTGCTATTAGTCCACTCAGACTAGTATCCTTGATCAGGGTGATGTGACAGATACCAGTAAAGATCTGCATATAGACTCTCTGAATGGGGTGCTCCCATCTATGAGTCAAGGCTCACAAAGTACCGTACTGAATGTAGAGAGTTTCGGTGGGTATTATACTTTGCTCTAGGGAATAAAGTTTGTGAAATGTGGGTGCTGTAGTTCTATGCACTACTTGTATTAGTCGAGGACGTATTCAGTGTTGGCTATTATTCTTCCATCCTCTTGTTTGATGGTTGTGTTTATTAATCATATAAGTAGTGTGTTTTGTTGGAAAAGATATTTTTACACAGTACTCGTATTTGTAAACAATTCTTTGTTAATGTTGTTTATACTGGATCTAGACATTGTATAAACAATCTCTTGCATGGTTATGTCTTTCACTCTGATCTTTTGATACACTACAGAGGGGTCAATTCATTCCTTCATTTAAGGATCAATGGAGTGGGTACTACTAAAATGTCCTTCTGTGCGTTTCAATTAGTTTCATTTCCCACATAGGATGAGATAAGTCGTCCCTGTGTTGTTTTTCCGATGGTCAGTATGGATCATTGGGAGAGACTGCAACTTAATCAGGGTCACAATTTTGTAATTTGTTGGCGATTTTATGCGTACTATGGATTCAATGTGTATTCACTCCCACAAATAAGTAGGGATAGACTGTGATTGTCATTCTAGAGTTATGGACGATAGGGTATATGAGTTTATTCAGTTTAACCCTTGCAGTGTGGAGGCAGGATAATAATATTCAGTTATTATATATAAGGCAGTTGTGAGCATGAGCAATGAAGTTTGTGTGATAAGATACTCTTTTTAAGATTTTGGTGGCCCTGAAAAGGGCTGTTGGTGGTTGGCGAGGGACCTTTATACTTGTGTGCTGCTCATGGATGCTTGAGGCTCCAGATCAGTGGTCTTTTTATCTAGCATCACCTAGGGCTGCACGATATTCGGATTTCAATACCGGTAACGATATTTTAAAAAATATCGCGATATACCGGTATATCGTCAAGTTCAAAACATGTAAGATTCTCACCCAAATTGTCCCAGTATTTTTTTGACATTCAGAGTCAAATAATTACGTTTTAAAAGCATTAAAATAATAAGCCTAGTAACTTGTCTAAATTCATTCTTGTATAAATATTTGGAAATAAACTTCATGATGGCACAACAAATATCATTTATTTTGAGTCGATAATTTCAAATAAATATATACTATTTGATCCATCGCTTTACAAAACAAAGACGCTTAACCTGCATTTTGTCGTATACGTGTGAATAGATCACCACTAGAGGGCATTTGCCATGTACTGGTTAAGCAGGCGCTGCTAGAGGGCTAGGAGTTTGTACACTTTTCCACAAATGAAAGCAGTCAGTTTTGTAACGCGGTATCACAAACAGCTGAAACGCACATGCTCGATAGGCACGTTTTGATGTACCGGTGAACCACCTCGTGCAGTGGGTGAATGCTGGCGATGTATAAATACTATTTCAATATTAAATCACTCTTAACAAATTGAAAATAAACAATATTATTCCCTTTATATTTTTATTAGTGTTTTGATGACTATCTGTCTAATTTTTATGATGTGGCATACAAGTCAGATCAAAACGTTCACCTACTTTTCAAAACATTAACACGTGCGAACTGGTGTTGACAAAAATGAATATTCCTTACCGCAGCCCTTGGAATTGTGGGTTCATTAATACGTATGCGATTTGTTCAGATTGAAAAGCACATTCCAAGTGTGCCGGTAATAAAATAAACTTTGAAAATATTACTGCAATGCTTGGAATTGTGAGAACAAGTGCAATGAAGTGGGAGGAACTATTAGTATTAAACCAGAAATTTCCCGGTCCAACAAAAGCCATTATTAATGGAAATACGGTAAGCATTCTTCACAGTTTACGTTCTAAGCCATACTGTTTGGGGAAAATCTGTACTTACCTGTGTCATCGGAGAAACAAAAATAAAACAGCTTATGGAAGAATATTTTACTAGTACCAGGACATGAAGTGTATTAATAAAAAAAAAACAAACAAACTGCTTTCACAGTTTCTGTTTATATACACTTTTTTTCAGTCAGCTGTGAGATTAAATAGAATTTTTACGGAAAATGTCTGTCATTAAAAACCGCGACTCGAAATGAATATCGTCACAGACGATATACCGGTATTAAAAAAAAAGGGCCGATATTTAACCATTTAAGATTTCAATACCGGTATTACCTGTATATCGAAATACCGTGCAGCCCTCGCATCACCGGTAGGAGTTGTTGCGCAACAAGGATGGAGACTTTGGTGGCCATAGCTGCAAGTTTCTCTTCCTCCGTCTCTGGGGACGGGTGTTTTATTGGCCCAGTCGACTAATTGGTTGATGATGACTTATTTCATGCCATCTCGTAGTTCAGTGGCTTTGTTTTCAACTTTTGGGATGAGTTCCTCCCGGTCTTGTATTCCCTTGACTTTGGGATTGTTGATTGTGTATGTCCACTCATCTGATAGGACCATCTTTTTCCCCTGGTCTGCTTTTTTGCACTGCGTGGAAGTGTCCAACAGAGGCATTGGTATATGCCTGGTGTATGGTGTCGCACAAGATTGTCTCGATCTGAAATGGCTCCGATTTGAAGGTCTGAAAGGTCTTATGGTGAATGATTGAAGGTTTTTCATGAAACGTTAAACGGTTTTGTAAAACTGCTGGTTGATCAAAAAGGTTTCACATGCCAAAGGTGTGCAGGGTCGCTGTAGGGCAAGCCCCTTTCGACACTCTTTAACTGTTTAATGTTATTCTGCATCATGTCCAGCTGTGGCAAAGGAGTAAAAGGGCCGGAGTCAGGTTAGTGGCGTTTATGCTTCTTCTTATGTGCATAAAATCGTCAAACTGCGACAAGTTTTATATGGTTTGGGAGGTGGGGGTATGTTTTTGCAACATAGACTCACACTGTGTGTATAATTTAAAGTGCCCGGTATATTTATTTCTACACGTAATTTTGAAGCTTGAACATCAAAATCGGTTTCAAAGTCACAGTTGAAGTCGGATGGAAATTTAGGATTACAATGACCTAAATTAGCGACTTTTACTTGATAAAATCGTCCCCTGAGTTGCAATGTGTTCTACTGGCACATACGGTAGAACACATTGGATCTCGGGGGACGAAATGTTGATGGTCGGCACAATGTTTTAGGGTCGGTCAGGTTATCCCAAACACCGTTTTGGAATGTTTATTGCCAGACATTTTACAACATTACAGACATAGATATGTTATAATTATTCATTCAACTGATACAATTGTCAATCAACAGAAGATGCCTAATCATGCCTTGTTAGTTGTTAGTGGAAAATGTTGTAATTATAGGGCCGGTCTGTTAGGTATATACAGATTTCTCATGGATAACCAAAAGTGCAACCACAACTGAGGTTTTTTGATTAAAAAAAAATGTAACGGCAATGTACATCCCACAACCTCCCAGCTCTGAACAAAAGCTAGTCATTTGTGCCACCTCTGCCAAGATAAATACGATGATACTTAACCAGCCCATTACCACTGTAACACCACAATCACTTAAGTCAATTTATTTTAAGTGCTGAGGTGTGCTAATTTTAACACTTCTTGTGATAAAGAGAGGTGTGAAAATACACACTTCACTTCAGAACCTAAGAACAGCTGAAAATAATATTATGAAGACTACTCCAACTCTGTTTCATTTTTAAGTTGTGGAATCACACCCGAAATGTTCACTGTAATCGTAAATAAAACAAACGTCTGCTAATACATGCCATTTTGGGTGTAATTATTAGCGGACATTTTTTTTCTTTCTGGCAGATGTTTTGGGCGAAATTGTAAGCAGACATTTCGTCTCTTTTTGTTGTTTGGCACATCGCAGTCCAAAAGAATCAGTAAAATGGTATACAGCGGTATCATTTTCTGATAACATGGCATTTAATTATCCCAATACCGTCCAGCACTACCCTGGACCCTTATTGGACAGAAAACAACTGATTATAGACGATTACATTAAAATTTTATTAATTATTAGTACAGAATGCATCAAATAACATTATTAACACATAAAACATTGAATATCGATTGTTTCAAATTGCGGGTGCAATATGGTGTAAATTACACCCATCTCTGATTTCACTGGTGCAAAAATTTGCACCCATAAAAATCACTCACACGAAGACCTGGATCAATGTCTTCCTACACTGAATTATTTCAGTTTTAACTATTTGTACCTTTTCTTCTGTATATTTCAGTCAAAATTCTTAGATTATTTGATCCAAATAAGAAATATTCTACCGTTAGATATGTTCCTATTCAATAACTTTTGAACATCATTTCAGAATAACATGAGTTTCATGATGGATTTTGGGTGGGACTTAACTGCCATATCCGACAATTATTTCCTGTAGAATTTTTTGTTACACTTCTTAAGGTAGTGATGTGTGAATGTACAGTTTACTTCTGTATGTGGTGGCAGTTGACAATAATTCCTCTGAATTTGCTTGTTTTATTTTGAAAAACCCAGTTTAATTATCTCGGTTATTCAATTCAATAATAGGACTACTCACCCAACTTTTTAGTGTGAGGGCAAGTTGTCACTGACCTTTCACAGAGCTTCCCCATTTTCCCCAGAATTAAAACCTGAGATGGACATTAATTATGTTTACAATGCCAACTCCTCATGCTATTTTCTAAATAAGTATTTTGGCATACTTAATCAACAGCAACCTCAATTAATGTTCATACTTTCAACAAGGAACATACATTTTTGTAAACCAAAGTGTCAGTTAATACTGCCAAAAAAACAGGCGAGATGCGCATATTTGTTTATGTAATTAGTGATGATTAAGCAGGTGCAACCGTCATTTACTATAACGAGTCGCAGGTTAGTTATCCGTTGGTCAACAAACCCATAATTAGCCTAAGACTAATATGTGAAATCTGTCCAACATACTTTGATAGTATAAACAATATAGTAATATAAGCAAAATTTGTTTACCATACAGTCATTAATACCAAGTAAATAGGCAAGTGTTCGGAAATTTCTCACCCTGAGGTATCGTTTAGTTAATTACACATCAGTCAACACACCCCTGAGAAGGTATGCAGACACTGTCAGTCTTTACATTAGAATTGCAATTAAAAAATATGCCATTACCACCTGAGTACCTGGTAGGTGGGAATTTAGTTGTAAAATTCTATTCTGGGTGTCGCAGACGTTTTATGTGCCAAACACTTACTAACATAAATCGTAAAGGTAATTATTGCATGGCAGGAGCCATGATGTAGATTTGGAAGTAAGAGTGATTGGGCAATCCACTCATACAACGGAGATGGGAGGACTTGTTGATACCAGGGCTTGCATTTTTGAATCGTGACCAGGCTGATCGATAGGCCTGGTGAAGTGATCGACCAGGCTGATTTTTCTTCACTGAGGCTGATTTATTTTTTTATACTTGCATGTGCATATTATATTGATATTCCGTGTATATTGTGTTATTTGATGATTTGTTATGAATAAAGATTAATAATTCCAACCTAATTGTCTTTTATTAATTTGCACTGGCCATTAACCAAGCCATATTAATAGCTTGCTGATCCGTGTCTTGCGTCTTGGCACATATTCGTGATTTAGCCTCCCCCCCCCCCCCCCCCCCCCACATCACACCTTTCTGCATGTTCAAATCAAGGTCCCCTATCTGTGTTCAAGCCTACTCCCTCAGTTTCAAAGACTTTAAACGTTGGTGGTGCTCAGGTGAATTTGAAGCGAAATTAGGTGAGGAGAAATGTGTTGTCATTACCCAGAGGATGATGCAGATTTCCTTTTCTTATCAACCTACCTTACAGTTATTTACTACATTCTTGCACTACAGTGGAAGACCCTAACTTGGAAAATATACTCTCTATTTTCATCTTTCCCAAGTGATTTGAGAAAGAAAAGTGGTGCAAAAGCACAAAAAAAATAAGCCAAAACTGGGTCGAGTGCCATCGGCGCACACCAAGTAGGGGACGCTCTTCTCTTAGTACAAATCCACGACTTCCAGAACCAGTTCACAGGCAGTAACTAATGAATCATCATTTTTTCGTCTGCCTATGTCGCAGGACATCCATTTTGCATTGAGAAACAGTGATAATTCAACTCGTTGATAATGGTTACCTGTGACTGGAATTATGGATCTGAGGATCGTGTAATAACAGGACTGTGTTTTATATATTCTCGTTATTATTTTCAACCACATTTTCATTGTATTTTATATATTTTCCGTGTTCGCGCTCGACTTTCACGTACCGTGCCGTTCGGACATAAAATTTTCCGGTTGATAAATTTTATTATTATTATTGGAGTTAGGTTTCAATGGGGGCTATATGGACAGTATTTCACCGTTGAGGGCAGAATTTCTGTTTTTTGGTTCCCTGTCGGCTGTCTGGGTTCAGTTGTGTTCCCGCCGGTACTTTTCTGCCACCTTTCTTTCGTAGTTGGGGGTGTTCTTCGACTTTGTACATCTGTTGAGTTCACCTTTTTCTTGTACTGCTCTCACCTCTGTTATTCCCAGTACTGTTCCTTTAGGGCAGTGCCTTTTGCCCAAGCTTGTGGTGCATTCTCGTGGCCATTCCTCCCGCATGTGGGGGAGGGTGGGGGGGAGACGCTGTTGTTTGGGGCCTCCCGACACAACCACATCTGGTGAGAGTTATACCCCTCCGTGGGGGATGTGCAGTTTTTTTTTTTGTCGGAGCTGTTGAGTCTGGTGAAGAGATGCCTGGTTCCGGGACTATGGTCCCTCTCCAGACGACATCTGAGGCTGTCGCTAGGGTTGTGACTCCTCCTTTGGAGGCCGAGCTCGGTTGCTCTCTCCCCTTTTCCACCAGTTTCAATGGCTCCTGTCATATCTGCTGCTAGTGCTGTTCTGTCTGCAACGTCATCGGTCACGGTTTCAGTCAGCCTCGGCTTATCCCTGCAGGGGTCTGCAGCGATGTCTGGTAGTGTGGATGTCAGGTATCGGCCTCAGCCTTCCCTGACTTCAACTCGGCGAAATTTGAAAGGGGCTGCCGACCGAATCCTCTGCTATGGCCTCTCAGCCGTCAAGCACAGCAGTTTTATCTCTGCAGGGGTCTGCAGAGATGTCTGGTAGTGTGGACGTGGGATATTGGCCTCAGCCTTCCCTGACTTCAACTTGGCAAAGTCGGAAGGGGCTGCCGGCCTGAACCCTCTACTGTGGTCACTCCGTCGTTGAGCACTGCAGTTTTTTCATTGGATTTGGATGTTCATGGTGGGGGCCACTATGAACTCTGTGGCATTTCCATCCACGCACTCTGGTCATATGGCCAGCTTTGCGGGCCCAATGCTTTTTGTGCAGCCTGGACCTTCTGTCCCTCAGAGGTCCGCGGCGACTCTCCTGTGTTCCCGCTTTGTAGATCCTCGAGGTATGCCATACCCCTATACACATCTGCCGACAGATGTTTCGGCTGCAGCCCCTCGCCCCGCATCGGATGTATTTGAGGATCGTGACCCTTCGCTAGTTAAAAGGGTCAGGAGTGAAGCCACTTTGCCGGTTTGTTCCCACATCGAACCGGCCGACACGGGCAGTAAGCTTAGGGAGGCCTTCTTGCTCACTCAGGTTCTGTCCAAGAGCCTTCCCATTGCTTCCAGCGAGGCTACTAGTGGTTTCCAGGTGCCCCCTGCAGTGCCGACTCCCGGGATTGGAAGCAGGCCGCTTTCTGATCCCTCAGGTGTGCCTACACCATGGGTGGCGTCGGCTGGTTTGCCCATGATGGGCTATGTGTCTTCCGACTCAGTGGATGAGTCCGACATACCTGACGTCGAGAGCCAACAGTCTTCTGACTTGGGGGCAGCTCTTGACTTTGTGTTTGGGTTCCTTCCAGATCTCAAACCGTCAAACCAGCCAACAGTGTCAGCCAGATCACGATCATCAGACGTGCATCTACAGCCTGTGGAGCAACCTGCTTCTGGGCGCCGTACATGTGGTTGAAGCGTTTACAGCTTTGGACTCTAAGCTGACTTCCAAGGCTATGAAGACTTCGTTTTCACCAGGGTTGACACTTTTTGTCGCCTCCAGTGCATTATCATTCCTATGATTCTGCCAGTCCATCAATCTGCCATACTTTGACGGTCTTGGATCAGGACTCCAACTCCCTCAGGCTTTCCAAGCCCAAGTCGGCCATTATCCCTATGGCAACTCTGGAGTCTGTGTTGGGCTTATCGAGAAATGCTGGGCATGCTTTCTCTCTCAGATCATGTTGTCTCTGCTTTAGCTGATTATCTGTCTTGTTACAGTGTGGAAATATTATTGATATTGGTAACAGAAAGAAGCAAGACACTTAATCTCCATTGCCCATCTGGGGGCACGATGCCGCCATGTACTAAGGCGTACTGCACGTCGATGGTACGCATGTCTTCAACCAATCTAACCCTGCCTGTGCTGCAGTGTGGAGTTACGATGTTGGGGAGCTGGCAGCTGCTCGTCGTTGCTCGGTGGTTCTCTCCGGGTACTCCGGCTTCCTCCACCCGTAAAACTGTCACGGTCATGATTAGCCATTGTGCATAAATATGTGACCTAAAACATCCATAAATAAATAAATAACAGAAGGAAATCTGAGAATCAGCAACAATAACTATGAATTAACTATTCTGAAATTTAATTTAAAAAAATTAATATAAAAAAAATGATACAAAGATCTTTTACACTAATTGGTTTACAGAAAATAAAAACAGTGGTACTTATCAGTTATTAAATTAGTCCAAAGTACAGTTTGACAGAATCCAGTAATCCAGTGGTGAAGAATCTTGTGAAGAAAGTTACCAGCTGGTAGTATTAAATCCAAGAATGTCTCTTCAGAAACAGTATCCCGTAGATTTGTAATAAAATTTTCACTTAGAAATTTCAGCAGTCTCCAATAAAATATAATAAAATGCTCCACAAAATTCAAATGGAGTAAAAATCCAAGAAGTATTGGTGCCACATGTAATTTCCAAATAATCCAGTAGAATCCTGGCTTTTCACAAAATAATATTATTCTGTTTCATAGAAAGTATAAATTCTCTTTTCCAAGACAAATAGATTCTCTTCAAAATTCTCTTTTGGAATCAGTGTTCCAAATTCACAAAGAAGCACTGCTTCTATAATAAATGCACTGTTCTGAAACAATAATAATCTCCAATGGAAACAACTGAAGTGAGTCTTTCTGAAATGGCTTTCTAAAAATGAGTTTTTGAATTCTGTTGACAAACCTTTATATAGTAACCAGATAGAATGTCCTAGAAGATGAAATGTCTACAAATTTCTATCAGTTTCTAGGTGATTCTGTCATAATTCAAGTAAACAAGGTCCTTGACCTACTTAAACAATCAATAGCTATATGTACAATATATTAGTGTAACAAAGATGTAAACAAAGGTCACTCAGGGCAAATGAGTCAGACCAGTCAGAAAATGCAGAAAAATATCAATCTCAATATAATATGGGGGGCTATATAACATGCCTCCAGATAAGTTTGACTACATACAGGCTCCTTTGCGTGTGCTGTCCAAGGTGCTCATGCATCTTACTCACACGCATGCCTGTAACACGGCTAACTTAGAATTAGTTTGCAGGAATGCTGTGCTGGACACAAGCCATTCCCTTCCTGAGGGGCAGTGCGCTGCTCTTCAATCTGCTTCTTTGGCAGGTCCGCAACTGTTCCATGGTTCCATGGCAACAGTCCGAGATGACGTCCTACATCATTTCACGATCAGCTGCTGCTTCGTCAACTTGATTGGCCTTCTGTTGGAGGCAAGGGTCGTCCAAAGCCTAACAAGCACCCTTCTGCTTTCTCTGTGAAGCAAAGGGCTGATCCTCCTGCCACCGCTTCTATTTCTTACTCATGGGGTACAGGTAAGCGTCTGCAGGCTAGAGAGAAGACTCCGGATTCTTCATCTAGTAGAGGAGGTGATTTCTTATCAACCTACCTTACAATTGTTTACTACAGCCTTGCACTACAGTGGAAGGCCCTAACTCGGATAAAATACTCTCTATTTTAATCTTTCCCAAGAGATTTGGGAAAGAAAAGTGGTGTAAAAACACCATGAAAAAAAATAAGCCCAAACTGGGTCGAGCGCCAGTACAATTCCACGACTTCCGTTAACCAGTGCGCAAACAGTCATCAAACCATTTTTCTTTTGTCCGCACAACGTGGTTGACGTGTCGCCATCTTTTCATTATGGTACAGTGATAATTCAACTCGTCGATAATGGTTTTCCTGTGACTGGATTATGGATCTGAAGATCGTATAATAACAGGACTGTGTTTTATATATTCTCGTTAATATTTTCAACCACATTCTCATTGTATTTTATTTATATATTCCGTTTTTGCAAATGTTTTTTTGACATCGTGTCAATGCGGTTCGGCAATGAAATTTTTCGGTTGATAAATTTTTATTGTTATTGGAGTTAGGTGTCAATGTGGGACTGTCTGGACAGGATTTCTTCACTCTGTTGAGGGCTGAATTTCTGTTTTTTTAGGTCCCTGTCGGCCGTCTGGGTTCTGTCGTGTACCCACCGGTTATTTTTTCTGCCACCTTCTCTCGTAGTTGAGGGTGTTTTCTACTTTCTGTATCTGTTTTTCTTCTACTGCTCCCGCGGGGGGTGAGGAACGCTGTTGTTTCGGGGCCTCCTGACTCGACCACATCTGGTGTGAGTTATTCCCCCTCCATGAGGGATGTGCAGCTCCTCCCGCACCCGCGGGGGGTGGGGAACACTTTAGTTTCGGGGCCTCCCGACTCGACCACGTCTGGTGTGAGTTACTCCCCCTCCTTGGGGGATGTGCAGCTCCTCCCAAACCTGTGGGGGGTGTGGAACGCTGTCGTTTCAGGGCCTCCCGACTTGACCACGTCTGGTGAGAGTTATTCCCTATCCATGGGGGATGTGCAGTGTTTTTTTTACCGTGGTGGATACTGCGGGAGCTGTTGGATTTCTGGTGAAGAGACGCCTGGTTCCGGGACTATGCGCCCTCTCCAGTCGACCTCTGAGGCTGTCGCTAGGATTGTGACTCCTCCTTTGGAGGCCGAGCTAGGTGGCTGTCTCCCCTTTTCCGCCAGTTCCTACTTCTCCCATCGTATCTGCTGCTACTGCTATTCCGTCTACAACGTCATCGAGCACCGTTTTTAGCCGGCCTCGGCTTATCCCTGCAAGTGCATGCAGGAATGTCTGTAGTGTGGTTGTGGGGTATCGGCCTCAGCCTTCCCCGACTTCAACTTGGCAAAGTCGGAAGTGGCTGCCAACTGAACCCCCTGCTGTGTCCTCTCAGCCGTTGAGCACAGCAGTTTTATTCCTGTAGGGGTCCGCAGCGGTGTCTGGTAGTGTATACGTGGGGTATCGGCCTCAGCCTTCCCTGACTTCAACTCGGCGAAGTTGGAAGTGGCTGCCGGCCGAACACTCTACTGTGGTCTCTGCGCTGTCGAGTACCACAGTTTTGTCATTGGCATTTCTGTCCACTCATTCTGGTCACATGGCCAGTTTTGCGGGACCAACGCCTTCTGTGCAGCCTGGACCTTCTGCCCTGCAGAGGTCCGCGGCGACTCTCCTGACTTCCTGCTATGTTGAACGTTGGGGTGTGTCGTACCCCTATACATGTCTGCCCTCAGATTTTTCGGCTGCCAGCCGTCTCCCCCCACACTTCAAGTGTATTGGAGGATCATGACCCTTCGATGGTTAAGAGGCGTCGGCTGGTTTGCCCACGATGGGCTATGTGTCTACCGACTCCGGGGAGGAGTCAGACATTCTTGATGTCGAGAGCCAGCAGTCTTCTGACTTGGGGGCAGCTCTTGACTTGTGTTTGGGTTCCTTCCGGATCTCAAACCATCAAACCAGCCGACAGTGTCAGCCAGGCCGAGATCCTTGGCCGTGGAGCAACCTGCTTCTGGGAGTCTTTGACCGTGCCAGTCAGTACAGGTGGTTGAAGCATTTTCAGCCTTGGACTCTAAGCTGAGTTCCAAGGCTATGAAGGCTCCAGTCTTCACCAGGGTTGACACCTTTTTGCCTCCGGTGCGTTATCGTTACTACGATTTCGCCAATCTGTCAGTCTGCCAGACTTTGACGGTTTTGGATCAGGACTACAATTCCCTCGGGCTTTCAGAGCCCAAGTCTGCCATCATTCCTATGACGACTCTGGAGTCCATGTTGGGCTTATCGAGAGAAATGCTGGGTATGCTTTCTCTCTCCGATCACGTCATCAATGCCTTAGCTGCTTATCTGCCTCCAGATAGGTTTGACGATGTACAGGCGCCTTTGCGTGTGCTGTCCAAGACGCTCTTGCATCTTACTCACACGCATGCCTGTGACACAGCTATTTTGGAACTAGTTCGAAGGGACTCTGTGCTGGACGCAGGCCGGTCCCTTCATGAGGGGCAGCACGCTGCTCTTCGATCTGCTTCTTTGGCATGTCCGCCACTGTTCCATGGTTCCGTGTCGACGGTCCGGGATGACGTCCTACGTCATTCCAAAGATCAGCTTTTGCTTCGTCAGCTTGATCAGCCTTCTAGGGGAGGCGGGGGCCGTTCAAAGCCTAACAAGTACCCTTTTGCTTCTTCTGCGAAGCAAAGGGCTGATCCTTCTGCCACCGCTTCTACTTCTTACTCATGGGGTAAGGGTAAGGGTAAGCGTCGGAAGGCTAGAGGGAAGTCTCAGGATTCTTCATTCAGTAGAGGAGGTGGTTTCTCCTCTCGTGGGCCTTGTCAGGGCTCAAACTGAAGGTCCTCACCTCGATTCGTCCCAAGTTGGAGGAAGGAGAGCAGAGTTCGCAGACTGTTGGGCCACCATCACATCCGATCTTTGGGTGTTAGATGTTGTTCGGTCCGAGCTGCGAATATCCTTCTGGAGGCACTCCACTCTGTCCAGAGTGCCTCTTCCAACCACAGTTTCTTCAGACGTTTTACGTCGGGAACTTTTGTCCACGGAGATAGACAGTCTCCTGGCAAAGGGGGCAATCAAGGTCGTCAAGAACATTCAGTCAGTGAGGTTTTATTCCCACCTGTTCTTGGTGCCGAAGAAGGACGGCCGACTCCGAATGGTTATCGATCTGAGTATCCTGAACCAGTCTATCATTGCTCCCAAGTTCAGCATGAAGACTGTCAGGTCGGTCCACCGTTCCATTCACCAGGGAGATTTCGCTTCCAGCATTGACCTGCGAGACGCTTACTTTCACGTTCCGATTCATCGGGCATCGCAGAAGTATCTCAGGTTCGCTTTTCTGGGGCCAGTTTGCCAGTTCAACCTGGCTCCTGGGGCCTTCACCCGACTGATGTCGCATGTGATAGCCTTCCATCGCACACAGTCCAGGGTGACTACTTAGGCATATCTAGACGATATCCTCCAGAGGCAATCCAATGCTGCCTTACTGGAGTTGGATGTCGACACTCTGTTGAGCTTGCTCACATCGCTAGGATTCAGGGAAACCAACAAGGAGAAGTCGGATCTGGTCCCTTCTCAGTCGTTTTGTCATCTGGGGATGGCCTTCCGCACTCAGTTCAATACGGTGGTGGTTCCCCAGGCCAGGACTGTGATTCTCTCAGCTTTTGCTCTGATTCTGTCCCAGTCCACATCCACGACTGCCCGGGGTATTCTCCAGCTGCTCGATCTCTGTGGTTCGGTAACGGATCTCATTCCTCTTGGTCGGCTGCATGTCAGACCTCTCCAACACTTTCTGCTCAGTCGTTGGAGGCCGAATGTTGATTCTCTGGATCTGGTGCTTCAGTTACCAGAATGTCTTCATCCTCACCTTCTCCACTGGACAGATGGTGTCCCGTTGGACTTACCCACGTCCGATCGCATTCTGACGGCAGATGCCAGCGATCTCGGATGGGGTGCGACATTGGATCCTCTAGGTCTTTCTCTTCCCTTCACGAGATGTGGGACCAGGATCAGGCATCTCTACACATCATCCAGAAGGTTGCTTACATTCGGAACCAGGTTGGCACGCACTAGGTTCCAATGTACGAATTGGCTCGGGATCTTCTGCTCGCTCAGGATGTCAACGCCAGGGTGGTTGTTCGTCACATTCCCGGTCATCGGAACGTCCTAGCCGACTCTCTGTCCTGACGGGGCAGGTTCTTTTCCACCGAGTGGGTGCTCCACATGGCGGTGTTCCATCGATCTCTTTGTGACTCCTTGGAACCATCAGGTGGACACTTTCGTGTACCCATGTCCAGATGCTCCGGCTTTCGTCGTGGACGCTCTGGCCCTCCTTTGGGACGGTCTTGTCGGCTACGCCTTCCTGCCGGTTCTGAATCTGCCTCAGGTTCTAGCCTAGATATGAACCTGCAGTCGTCGAATCCTTCGATCACACCCCTGTCTCCTCGGTGGGTGTGGATCAATTTGCTCCGCTCTCTGTTAGCGGCGGTTCCGGCATGTCTCCCTCTACGTCGCAACTTACTTTGCCAAAGTTTCCCGATGAGGTTTCAAGTTGACCCGACTTCATTGTGCCTTCGCACATGTCTTTTATCGGGTCCAGTCTCCTCCATAGTGGTTTTTAGAGACAAGCAGTGGAGTTGCTTTTCTTCTTCAAGGAGGCTCTCACTCCACTGGTTTAGCCTCTGTGGCTCAGTAGAAGGTTCTTCTGTTGATGGTGTGTGATCACTCTGTTGCTTCTGTCACTTCTTCGATCACACCGATTGCGGAGTTTCTGGTATATGTTTGTTTCTGGGGGGTCTCCAGCAATGGGTACAAGTCCATGCTTCGGAGACCTTTTTCATATGTGGTACCGCATTGTTTCGACACTCATCCTTGCCTCTCCAAGCTTGTTCAGCTTTTTTCCTTGAAAAGGCCTAGGACTTTGCAGTTTACTCCAAGATGGACACTTTTTGGGGCGCTGCTCTGCTTGGGGGGGGGGGGGGGGGGGGGGTTCGCACCTTTATCCCGGATGGATATGCGTTTTCTCACATGCCAGATCTCTCCTTCTCTCGTTGGATTTGTCTTGCTATTTGTGCAGCTTCCGCTCGTCTAGCTACTGGCGGTTGTATTACCAATTATTTTTTCTGCCATGAGGTGCTGCATTGTCTTCCTCTCGGGGCTTTTACTAACTCCGTCATGTTGTCGAATGTTATACTGGCAGCCTACTGGAGAAATGCTACCTTCTCCATTTATCTGCGACAGTTGTAGGAGCCGACAGAGGACCATTGTCCTACGGGCCCTCTGTCTTCGGCTCAGGCTGTTGTCTATCCCAGCCATTCAGCTTTTTACACGGTCAGTTCCAGCTCTGTGCTGTTACTGCCCTTTCTGTCTGTGCATTGTACATCACCATACGCCCCATCTTTCATTGTCTTTTACTAATGTTTGTGATGCTATGGTTTGATAGGCCTAGGGATCTCTTCCTCTGTCCACTGTTCTAGTGTAATTGAGTTATGTGTGGGTTGGTTATGTGATTCCCTCCATCCTATTGTCTATTCAGCCTGTAGTAAACAATTGTAAGGTAGGTTGATAAGAAATGTAAATTTTATAGTAAATTTCCTTTCTTATTATACCTACCGCAATTGTTTACATGGAGGCCCTCCCGTCTTCTTATTCGGGTAAGAATCCTTCCTCCCCGCTGATCACATACCTCCTATGTTGGCAGACTCAAAAGAATGGTTTGATGACTGCTCGCACACTGGTTAACGGAAGTCGTGGAATTGTACTAAGAGAAGAGCGTCCCTTACTGGGTGTGTGCCGATGGCGCTCGACCCAGGTTTGGCTTATTTTTTTTCGTTGTGTTTTTAGACCACTTTTCTTTCCCAAATCTCTTGGGAAAGATTAAAACAGAGAGTATGTTATCCGAGTTAGGGTCTTCAACTGCAGTGCAAGCCTGTAGTAAACAATTGCGATAGGTATAATAAGAAAGGAAATTTACTATAAAATTTATATTTCTCCTCTCGCGGGCCTCGCCGGGACTCGAAATGAAGGTCCTGAGTCCTCACCTCGATTCGTCCCAGGTTGGAGGAAGGATATCAGAATTCGCAGACCATTGGGCCACTATCACATCCGATCCTTAGGAGTTAGATGTTGTTCGGTCCGGGCTGCGAATATCCTTCTGTAGGCACCCCAGTCTGTCGGGAGTGCCTCTTCCAACTCCAGTTCCTTCAGACGTTTTACGTCGGGAGCTCTTGACCACGGAGATAGACCATCTCCTGGCAAAGGGGTCGGTCGAGGTCGTCAAGAACATTCAGTCAGTGGGATTTTATTCCTCCCTGTTCTTGGTGCCAAAGAAGGACAGCCGACTCCAAACGGTTATCGATTTGAGTATCCTGAACCAGTCTATCATTGTTTCCAAGTTCAGCATGGAGACTTTCAGGTCGGCTCACTGTTCCATTCACCAGAGAGATTTCGCTTCCAGCATCGACCTGCGAGATGCTTACTTTCTCATTCGATTCATCGGACATCACTAAAGTATCTCGGGTTCGCTTTTCTGGAGCGAGTTTACCAGTTCAAGGCCATGCCTTTCGGCCTCAGCCTGGCTCCTTGGGGCTTCATCCAAGTGATGTCGCATGTGATAGCCTTCCATCGCACACAGTCCAGGGTGACTACTTTGGCATATCTAGACGATATCCTCCAGAGGCATTCCAATGCTGCCTTTCTGGAGTCAGATGTTGACCCTTCTCAGTAGTTTTGTCATCTGGGGATGGACTTCCGTACTCAGTTCAATACGGTGATGATTCCCCGGGCAAGAGCTGTGATTCTCTCAGCTTTTGCCCTGACTCTGTCCCAGTCCATGTCCATGACAGCGCGGAGTATTCTCCGACTGCTCGGTCTCTGCGGTTCGGTGACGGATCTCATTCCTCTAGGACGGCTGCATGTCAGACCTCTTTAACACTTTCTGCTCAGTCGTTGGAGGCTGAATGTCGATCCCCTGGCTCTGGTGCTTCAGTTACCAGAGTCGCTTCATCGTCACCTTCTCCCTTGGACGGATGTGCAGTTGATTACGCAGGGGGTTCCGTTGGACTTTCCCATATCCAATCCTGTTCTAATGGCAGACGCTAGCGATCTCGGATGGGTTTCGACGTTGGGTCCTCTAGGTCTTTCCCTTCCCAGGGCATGGGACCAGGATCAAGCAACTCTTCACATCAACCAGAAGGAGCTTCTTGCTCTTCTTCTGAGTTTCCGGCAGTGGATCCCCCACCTTTCGAAGTGCCAGGTCCTTCCGTTGTCTGACAATTTGACAGTGGTTGCTTACATTCGGAACCAGGGTGGCACGCACTCGGTTCCCATGTACGAATTGGCTCGGGGTCTTCTACTGCTCGCTCAGGATGTCAATGCCGGTTTGGTGGTTTGTCTCTTTCCCAGTCGTCTGAATGTCCTAGCCGACTCCCTGTCCCAACGGGGCCGGGTCATTTCCACTGAGTGGATGCTCCACAGGGCGATGTTCCAGTCGCTTTGCGATCTCTGGAGTCGTCCCCATATTGATCTCTTTGCGACTCGTTGGAACCATCAGGTGGACACTTTCGTGTCCCCGTGTCCAGATCCTCTGGCTTTCGCCGTGGATGCTCTGTCACTCGATTGGAACGGTCTTGTCGGCTACACCTTCCCACCTGTTCCGATTCTGCCTTAGGTTCTAGCCAAGTTACGAACCTGCAGTTGTTGAATCATTCTGATAGTTCCCCTGTCGCCTCAGCGGGTGTGGATCAATCAGTTCCACTCTCTGTTGGCGGTTCCAGCACGTCTCCCTGTACGTTGTGACCTTCTTTGCCAAGGTCACCCGAGGAGGTTTCACCTCATCCCGACTTCATTGTTCCTTCACACATTTCTTTTGTCAGGTCCTGTCTCCTCCGTAGAGGTTTTTCGGGATGAGCAGTGGAGTACATTTCATCTTCGAGGAGGCACTCCACTGGTTTAGCCTATGCGGCAAAGTGGAAGGTCTTCTGTCGATGGTATGCCGATCACTCTGTTGATTATACCAATCCTTTGATTTCACAGATTGCGAAGTTTCTGGTATATCTGTTTGATTCTCGTGGTCTCCAACCTGTTGCCATCAAATCCTTACCTCTCCAAGCCTGTTCGGCACTTTTCCTTGAAAAGGCCTAGGACTTTGCAGCTTACCCCAAGATGGACTCTTTCTTGGGTGCTGCTTTGCTTGGGGGGGGGGGGGGGTTTGAACCTTTATCCCAGGTGGATATGCATTTTCTCACATACAAGACGGCATTTTTGATAGCTTTTGCCTCAGCCAGACGGGTTAGTGAGCTTCACACCCTCTTGGTTGACCCAGCCTTTTTCAGGAGCTCTCCCAACTGTGTTACATTTACCACTGATTGCTCCTTTCTGGCCAAGAGTCAGATACTAGAAACAACTCCACCTCCTATCTGTATTAGGGCTCTTCCTTCTGTTGAGGGTAACCACCCTTTGCTCTGTCCGGTTCGTGCAATTCACATTTATCTCAATCGGACGCAGTTCATTATGAAAGGTAGGAAACAATTTTTTTCTGTCTTTTATTCCTGGTTGACAGATCTCTCCTCAATCCATTTCTCGATGGATTTGTCTTGCTATTCACACGGCTTATGCTTCTCTAGCGACTGGCGATTGTATTTCCAATCTTATTTCTGCCCACGAGGTGAGTGCATTGTCTAAATCTTGGGCTTATGCTAACTCTGTCGTGTTGTCGGATGTTATGCAGCCAGCCCACTGGAGAAATGCTACTTTCTCCACCTATCTGCATCAGTTGCAGGAGCAGTCAGAGGACCTTTGTACTATGGGCCCTCTTTCTTCTGCACAGGTTGTTGTCTACCCTAGCCATTCGACTTCTTACAAGGTCAGTTCCAGCTCTGCTGTTACTGCCCTTTCTGTCTGTGCGTCGCACAGAACCATACACCTCATCTCTCATTATCTTTTACTAATGTTTGTGATGCTATGGTTTGATGGGCCTAGGGACCTCTTCCTCTGTGCCCACGGTTCCAGAGCAATTGGGTTATGTGGGGGTTGGTTATGTGATTCCCTCCATCCTATTGTCTATTCAGCCTGTTTTAAACAACTGTAAGGAAGGGTGATAAGAAATTTAAATTTTATAGTAAATTTCCTTTCTTATTATTCCTACCACAATTGTTTACTTGGAGGCCCTCCCGTCTTCTTATTCAGGTAAGAATCCTTCCTCCCCGCTGATCACATAACTCCAATGTTGGCAGACTCAAAAGAATGAGCACTGGTTCCGGAAGTCGTGGATTTGTACTAAGACAAGAGCGTCCCCTACTGGGTGTGCGCTGATGGCGCTCAACCCAGTTTTGACTTATTTTTTCTTGGTGCTTTTGCACCTCTTTTCTTTCCCAAATCACTTGGGAAAGATCAAAATGGAGAGTATATTTTCTGAGTTAGGGTCTTCCACTGTAGTGCAAGCCTGTAGTAATCAATTGTGGTAGGTATAGGGTCTTCCACTGTAGTGCAAGCCTGTAGTAAACAATTGTGGTAGGTATAATAAGAAAGGAAATTTACTGTAAAATTTAAATTTTCATCCAACGTTCAAGAAATGGATTGTTGCCTGTCTTGATATGTCAGAATGAGGTAAATGGATTTTATTTTATTAAAATAAAATCCATTCCAAAGCAAAGATGGTGTTGTTTTTATTTTCACGAATTCACTTTGCTTAATATCAACCAACTTGACATCATGCACTCTCACTTGTCAAATATTCCCTAAAAATGCCCATAATATAAATCACTCATGAATAATTAACGCATGAACCAGTATATGTTCAGTGTATATTTTTCCAAATCAGTGGTAATTGCTTTGTTTTGTGATGGGTTATTTTCAAAGGCAGTTTGGAGGGAGCGAAGGAGGGAATCCACATAAGATGCAGAAATTACAAACTCTTGTGTAAACATTTAAGAATAAACGCTCAATCAATCAGAGGTTATGTTTATTCTCTTTATTATAATAAACGCACATGGTTGTGTTGACAACACAATCGTACACAAAACAGTTTTTTTAAAGTCTGCCGATGATATTCGTATGGCTTTTCCCACCATATGTATAAAACTTGTGCCAGGCGATCAAACAGTAATCGCAATGGAATGTGGCAATAAAAAGGGATTCAAAGTCGTTGCACCATATATGATTTGCAAGGTTAGTATCAACCCGTTTCTGCACCCACCCCTCGCGTTTTCTACACTCATCTGCGATCGTCTTTTAGTACATCCCTGGCGGAAGTAAACGAATAAACCTGGATTCGCCCGGTCGATTAGTCTCATTGCCAGAAGTTATTTTGTTTTACGAAATCGCTCGTCGCTTGATTTGCTGAGATTGGAAAAACAATAGATTGATGACGGGGCCGATTGATCGGCCTCTTCCAATTATTTTTGTGGCCGCTTACCAGGCTGGGGCCGATCGGCCTGGTCAAAATGCAAGCCCTGTTGATACCTATCCAGGTTGGAGCCCTGCCTTTGACATGAAGAGATTCCATAGACCTCCTGCCTCTACCTTCCAGAAAAAGAACTCGCTCTCATTACAAATCGGCAGTCAGGAACTAGATGTCCAACACCAAGAGTTCTTGGAGACTTAACTTTCATGCAGTTTGGCTGGCTAAAGGAACTCACCTCAGGCAACCAGAAGGGAACAGGCAAACATTAATGTTTAGTATGACCGCATGGAATGTAATAGAATTCTCTACTAAAACTTGCTGTTTTAAAAACTAGAGGATCAGTTTACTTATTCAAATTTTTTTTTTTATCCGTATCAGACAGACCATTGCACACCTGCTGAGTATGCATACTATTTGTTCGAAGTGATAACCAGTTACCCATTACCATGATGTGAATCCAGATTATCAGACAGCCACTCATCGAATAGGGCTGAAACGGTTACGGGATTTTCGTGACCGGTTAACTGCGATATATAACCATGGTTAATCGGTTAATCGCGGTTAAATATTACCATAGTTTTGTGAATAGCTTTTCGGAAAAAGTCTGGGTACAATGTTACACTTAACGTCACCAGGTCAAGGGAATTAATCGTGTTTTCTTTGAAAAGTTTTTGAATTCCAAGACTTCTCACTTTGAGGATTTTGATTAAAGATATAATCACAGATATAAAAAAATTGTCATTCATACCTCGTCCTTGTTATGTAACACAGATATGCTAAGCACACACGTTATAGCTGTCACAGAAATAATCTGAAATATGTGAGTGGAATGTGTTATTGTTTTTGGTTTGTAAAGTAAAACTGGTCATCACATTGCAAACTAAAAATAATAACAAAGGCATTACGTGACATGTGACTAGAAGTTCCAATCAGACATCGCGAAAATAATTTATTAATTTATTTACCGCCAAATTGCCGTATAAAGAAGTGATTGAGCCTGGTTGAAAGGTTGACTTGTTTAATATTCATGATTCCGCCAATCGGGTGCAGAAAATATAACAACAACATGATTTTGGAGGGCATTATGGTTCATTGGCGGCCCTGCAGCAATGATGAACAGCCTGAGGGTTTATTAAAGGCCTGCGACGAAGTCGAGGGCCGTTAATAAGCCCAAGGGCTGTTCATCATTGCTGCAGGGCTGCTAATGAATCATGAGGCCTGACAACAATCATGTTATTACTATTATTACCACTCCCTGCTACAGCTAACTGCACGAGGGAATTGTTGGAAGAAATAATCACTAAAGTCGGTTCGATATTTCTGTTTCTATCGTGCGTTTGACTTCAGTTCAGAAATACAAAGGGATGTCATCCGAATGGGAGTAATTCATTAGACCATGGAATCTAAAAATAGCTGGGCCGCTAATGGCTATTTATACCATTATCGCTCACGGCTCGGCTCCGTCATTGACGTCACTGAAATTATTGAGTTTTAACAGGCCTCCAAACTTATGTTAATCGACTAGTAACGTATAGATTGAGTGGTAATAATATAATTTATTTCCCACCAGAATAGCATGAACAACATGTTTACTTATTCAATATTCCTGACACAGGTAAGGTTTTACAGGTCAATCAATCAATGCAGTGAGACCTCGACAACTCATTTCGAAACAGAAAAAATCCTTGTATGATATTTTGTTTCAAATGGCTCTTCAAATTCGAGATATTCCATGCTCTGTTCTGTATTCATTTTTGCATCGAACTCCTGACATATGTGCAGTGGGATAATCTAATCATTTTAACACCGCCTGACAAAGTCAGTGCAGCTTTTCTAATGCCAAGTTGTCTGCTGTCCGTTGTCAACATTTTGTCTGTCTGGGCCATAACTTCTTAACCATCGAATATTTTTCAACAAAACTTTATGACAGTATGTATTATCATAAGACAGTGTGTTGCGAATTATAATATGGCATGTTACTCTCAAGGTCAAGGTCACAGTTTCTTTGTTAACTTGATAGTTAGAAAAACTTTGACATTTCACTGTCACTTTTGTCTGGTCTATATAACTTGGTATGATTGACAGATCTTATTTATACTTTGTACAATTATTGTCTATGACTGAAAGGTGTGTCAAGACTTTGATCCGAGGTCATATCATCAAGGTCAACACAGATGGCAAACTTTGAAATTGTTATACAGCCCTTGTCCTGTCCATATAACTTGGTATCATTGACAGATGCTTTTCATAGTTGATACCATTATTGCTCATGACATGACTCAGAGGTGTGTTGCAACTTTGATCCAAGGTCATATCATCATGGTCAAGGTCACAGGCAGCAAAACATGGATATTATTATACATCCCTTGTCTGATCCATATAACTTGGTATGATTGACAGATCTTATTTATACTTGGTACATTTATTGCTCATAACTCAAAGGTGTGTCAAGACTTTGATCCCAGGTCATATCATCATGGTCAAGATCACAGTCAGCAAACTTTGCAATTGTTATACAGCCCTTGTCCTGTCCATATAACTGTATGATTGACAGATGTTATTCATAGTTTGTACCATTATTGCTCATGACATGACTCAAAGGTGTGTTGCAACTTTGATCCAAGGTCATATCATCAAGGCCAAAGTCACAGACAGCAAAACTTGGATATTGTTACACAGCCCTTGTCTGGCCGGTATAACTTGGTATGATTGACAGATCTTATTCATACTTGGTACAATTATCATGACTCAAAGGTGTGTCTTGACTTTGATCCAAGGTCATATCCTTATCCAAGATCATATTATCAAGGTCAGGGTCACAGACAGCAAAACATTGATATTGTTATACAGCCCTTGTCCGGCCCATATTTCTTGGTATGATTGACAGATCTTATTTATACTTGGTACAATTATTGCTCATGACTCAAAGGTGTGTCAAGACTTTGACCCAAGGACATATCAAAGTCAAGGTCACAGGCAGCAAACTTTGTTATTGTTATACAGCCCTTGTCCGGCCCATATAACTTGTATGATTGACAGCAGATCTTATTCATACTTGGTGCAATTATTGGTCATGACTCAAAGGTATATCATGACTTTGATCCAAGGTCATATCAAGGTCAAGGTCATATACAGCAAAACTTTGATATCGTTAAACAGCCCTTGTCTGCTCTGTATAATTGAATGTATGTGACAAATCATGTTCATACACAATTGTTACTGATAACCTAACATTATGTCATGACCTTAACACATTGTCATATCATGAAGGTTAAGATCATAAGCAGTAACTCTTGGATTCTTGTCTTGTATTTAACTTTCCCTAAAAGTAGTGACCCTGGGCGGAGCTGTCTAGGTTGAAAGGCCTCTTGTTTCTAAATGTATCAGTTTTCTTGTAAAGTGGAGCCCACTAAATTGGATATCTCTTAATAACCTGTGAATTGAAAATTACTCCCAAACACAAAACCATTTATCATACTTTAAGTAGAAATTTGACCTGTTAATTACATGTAGATTATTGAGTAAATTACCCTGACAATCACCAAATTCCAATATTTATAGACCTTTTTGGCCTTGGTACATCCAATACAGATATTTAATCAATCATATCTTGTTTGACAGAACTCTGTGAGCTCTGTCAAATAAGATATAATAGAATAAGTGTTCAGTTTATCTCCAGGATGCAGGAAAGTTAATTATCCTTGTTAATTATACCCTCACTCTCAAGAAGAATAGGAGTATACTGGATTACATGTGTGCATCCGTCTGTGCATCCATCCACCCACAGTGATTTCTCAGCAGTGAGTGGATGGATTTCAATAAAAGTTTGGTATGAGGGATCCTTGTGACAAGATGCTCCTCCATGTTACAAAAAAGTTGCCCACATATTTTTCACCAGAGTTATGGTGGTCCTTACTTTGTTAATTGTTCAGGATTTTTAGCTCACCTGACAGGTGTGAGCTTTTCTTATCACTCTTCGTCCGTCTTCCGATGTCCTGCGTGAAGGTGGTGTTTAAGTCTCTTTCTCCTAAACCACTGGACACATTTTAATTAAATTTCATGCAAGTAGTGGTTATATAGGGGCATTTTGATTTTTATGCAAATTAGGTTTCGGCTCATATTGAACAGAGGTGTGGGGAAAAAATTGCCAAATTTTTTGAAAATCTTCTAATGAACCACCAGTAGCAGAGACTTGATATGTTGTATACAGAGTCCTTTTGAGGTTTAGAATCAAGTTTGTTCAAGAGAAGTTTGTTGGGCATTATTTGCCTTCGTTATGGGAGGGGCAAGAATTTTTGCCACTCCCAAAATTTCTATTTTCCAAACCGAGAGGCAGATTTGAACCAAATTTGATATGAGGGCTTATTGGGTCATAAGTACTTAATTTATGCCCAGTTTTTTTTCCCATCGCCCCATGGGAACCGCAGGAGCAAAAAATAGAAAAAAATTAAAACGCCCATATCTCCAAAACTACACAGCACTGATAATTCTTATTTGGTGTGAAGCTTCCTTAGGACCAACAGAATGGAATGGTGAAAAAAAATTGCTCTCGATTTATCATGGGGTACTTTTTGGGGACTTTGAAAAAGTGCTGAGTCAGCATTTTTTTAACACTGTGGGTAATGGGAAAAACATGTAAGACTACTTTTCTCCCAAACCACTGCGCCAAAAGCTTTCAAATTTAACATATAACATCTTTGGAAGATTGTTTCACATGTTTATTGAAATCAATTGCCTGGGTCCATATTTGGGCTCTCTATGGGAGCCCAAATGGTTAAATTAGGGCAGTATGAGGAATATTCTTTAAAAATCTTCTTCAGATCTGCCAAAAAGAATCTTTTGATATTTGGTATGCAGCATCCTTAGGGGGGTGAGATTCAAGTTTGTTCAAGCCAAGTCCCTGGGTTCATATTTAGGCTGAAAATTTGGGGCCCCGTTCCGGACTTAGAAATTTTGGACCAAAATCCGGAAATTTATTTTTTTGTTTTTTTTATGCATTTCGTTCAATTTTAAGACAAAAAAACTTTCTTTTTTTTACACTGAAAATTTGGGGTCCTGGTGGGACCAAATCTGGAAATTTTTGTTTGTTTTTTAATGTGTTTCGGTCAATTTTAAGAGAAAAATTTTTTTTTTACACTGAAATCCGGATTTTTTTTTTGTTTTTATGCGTTTCGGTCAATTTTAAGAGAGAAATTTTTTTTTTTTTTTTTTTTTACACTGAAAATTTGGGGTCCAAAATCCGGAAATTTGTTTTTTGTTTTTTTATGCGTTTTAAGAAGAAAAAAAAATTTTAGGCTGAAAATATTTTGTTTGGGAAAAAAATCTGTTTTTCATCTCAATTTTGGGCGTAAAAGTGCAGGAACTGAAAATAGAAGGAAAATCCTGTGTATTGTGTGTGCACAATCACTTCATCTAGTTGGTATATGCTTTTCTTAGGAGGGGCGTATGCAGCTTATTCAAGTCAAGTCCCTGGTTTGTTATTTAGGCTACCATGTCAGGTGAGTGCCCGCAGGCCCCCGGGGCCTCTTGCTTTCTGTCTGCAGCAATATCTCAGCAGTGTGTCTATGGATTTCAATGAAATTTGGTACGAGGGATCCTTGTGACAAGCCGCTCCTGAACATTACAAAAAAGTTACCCACATATTTTTCACAAGAGTTAAGGTCCTTACTTCGTCAATTTTTCATGATTTTTTGTTCCCTACTTTCTTTTAATTCCTTTATGCTTCATCGGTCCAACACTGCAGTGGGGGTATAATTGCTTTCAGCAATAGCTCTTGTTTAATACTCCTCTTAATTGAATTATTTTCAGTGGCAAAGTAGCTATTCAATTAACAGGGTTCCATTGTATTGGCCTGAAAACTGTTGTTAATAAATACTCGCGTATTAAGTTTTGAGTATTCGTTTTTATTGTAAGTTTTGTTCAGTAAAAGTGTTTAGAAACAATATTTGGTTGAATGGCTGACCTGGTAATTAAAGAAGTATTCTAGCTTGAAAATTTTTATCGAAACTGAATTGTGCAAACAAAAAGAGATTGCACCAAATATAATTTGCAGAACTCATTTTTAACTTAACTTGACAAAGTCAAGATAAGCTATTGCCATCACGCGTGCGGAAGTCTGTGAATCTGTGAGTCTGTTCACATTTTCCTTTAGCACAGGCTACACCCGGTAGTCCTTGTTGGTTGAATGGCTGACCTGGTAATTAAAGAAGTATTCTAGCTTGAAAATTTTTTATCGAAACTGAATTATGCAAACAAAAAGAGATTGCACCAAATATAATTTGCAGAACTCATTTTTAACTTAACTTGACAAAGTCAAGATAAGCTATTGCCATCACGTGTGCGGAAGTCTGTGAATCTGCGAGTCTGTTCACATTTTCCTTTAGCACAGGCTACACCCCGTAGTCCTTGTCTGATCATCACTAAATTTCATATGCAGGTTTGGGGTCATGTCTAGATGAGAATGTCCCCTTTTGGTCGTGATCGGTCAACCAGCATGGCTGCCCGAGCCCAAAACCCGAAAACAATTAGCACAGTCTACAGGTCGTATTTATGAAGGGATTTCATTGTAACTTGGTAGGATGTCTCTGTATATTGCCTAGATGAGAACGTCCCCTTTTGGTCATGAACTGTCAACCGTGATGACTGCCCAAGCCCGAAACCCAAAAACTTTTAGCACGGTCTGCAGGTCATATTTAATATGGAGGGATTTCATTGTAACTTGGTAGGATGACTGCGTATGATGTCTAGATAAGAACTTCCTCATTTGGTCGTGATCTGTCAACCGTGATGACTGCCCGAGCCCAAAACTCGAAAACCTTTAACGCAGCCTACAGGTCATATTTATGGAGGGATTTCGTTGTAACTTGGTAGATTGACTTCATATCATGTCTAGATGAGAACGTCCCCTTTAGCACGGTCTACAGGTCAGATGTATGAAGGGATATCATTGTAACCAAATAATGTCTAGATGAGAACATCCCCTTTTGATCGCGATCATTCAGCCTTGATGGCTGCCCGAGCCCACAAACCTTTAGCATAGTCTATAGGTCGTATTTATGGAAGGATTTCATTGTAACTTGTTAGGTTGACTCCATATAATGCCTAGATGATGTCATCCCCTTTTTGTCGTGATTGGTCAACTGTGACGGCTACAGGTGCCCGAAGCCCGAAAACCTTGAGCACAGTCTTCAGGTCATATTTATGAAGGGATTTCATTGTAACTTCATAGGATCACTCCAGATGATGCCCAGATGAGAATGTCCCCTTTTGGTTGCGATCATTCAACCATGATGGCTGCCCAAGCCCAAAGCCCGAAAACCTTTAGCACAGTCTACAGGTCATATTTATGAAGGGATTTCATTGTAACTTGGTAGGTTGACTTCATATAATGTCTAGATGAGAACATCCCCTTTTGGTTGCGATCATTCAGCCTTGATGGCCGCCCAAGCCCCAAAACCTTTAGCATAGTCTATAGGTCGTATTTATGGAAGGATTTCATTGTAACTTGTTAGGTTGACTCCATATAATGCCTAGATGACGACATCCTCTTTTGGTCATGATTAGTCAACTGCTGCAGGTCATATATATGAAGAGATTTCATTGTAACTTCGTAGGATCACTCCAGATTATGCCCAGATGACAATGCCCCCTTTTGGTTGCGATCATTCAACCTTCCCGAGCCCAAAACCCGAAAAACCTTAGTACAGACTACAGGTCGTATTTGTGAAGGGATTTCATTGTAACTTAGTAGAATGACTCAGTATAATGTAGAGATGAGGACGTCCCCTTTTAGTTGCAATACATATGCCCGAAGCCCAAAAATCCTTAGCACAGTCTACAGGTCATATTTATGAAGGGATTTCATTGTAGCTTGGTAGGATGACTCCAAATAATGTCTAGATGAGAACGTCCTCTTTCGGTTGCGATCATTCAGCCTTGATGGCTGCCCGAGCCCAAAATCCTTTAGCATAATCTGTAGGTCGTATTTATGGAAGAATTTCATTGTAACTTGTTAGGTTGACTCCATATAATGCCTAGATGATGACATCCCCTTTTGGTCGAGATTGGTCAACTGTGACGGCTACAGGGACCCGAAGCCCGAAAACCTTTAGCACAGTCTACAGGTCATATTTATGAAGAGATTTCATTGTAACTTCGTAGGATAACGCTAGATGATGCCCAGATGAGAATGTCCCCTTTTGGTTGTGATCATTCAACCATGATGGCTGCCCAAGTCTGAAGCCTGAAAACCTTTAGCACAGTCTTCAGGTCATATTTATGAAGGGATTTCATTGTAACTTGGTAGGTTGACTTCATATAATGTCTAGATGAGAACATCCCCTTTTGGACACGATTGGGCAACTGTGACAGCTACAGGGGCCCGAAGCCCGAAAACCTTTAGCACAGTCTACAGGTCATATTTATTAAGGGATTTCATTGTACCTTGGTAGGATGACTCCAAATAATGTCTAGATGAGAACATCCCCTTTTGGTCACGATCATTCAGCCTTGATGGCTGCCGGAGTCCAAAAACCTTTAGCATAGTCTATAGGTCGTATTTATGGAAGGATTTCATTGTAACTTGTTAGGTTGACTCCATATAATGCCTAGATGATGACAAGATTATGCCCAGATGACAACGCCTCCTTTTGGTTGTGATCATTCAACCATGATGGCTTCCCGAGCCCAAAACCCCAAAAACTTTAGTACAGACTACAGGTCGTATTTGTGAAGGGATTTCATTGAAACTTAGTAGATTGACTCAGTATAATGTCGAGATGAGGACGTCCCCTTTTAGTTGCAATCTCCCATCATGGCTACACAGGCCTGAAGCCCAAAAATCTTTAGAACAGTCTACAGGCCATATTTATGAAGGGATTTCAATGTAACTTGATAGTATGACTCGTTTTGGAATAATTTAACTGTAACTTGGTAACTTTGGTTGACATACGTTAACTGTGAGGGCCACATACATTAACTGTGAGGGCCACATTAACCCACCCCTCAGCTCTTTAGTACAGTGTACACCTCATATTATTTTTATTAAAAACATAGCATACAGGGAACAGAAATTAACATAATCCCAATTATCAAGATTCTTGTCTTATTTCATAATCCTTTCATAAACATTGAACATTATCCTTTTCATCAAATGCAACACACAGACAAGTTAAGCTACAGTGTCATTGACACTTTCATTAGTTGCACAAACTTGAAAGTTTGGAAGGCTTGGTTTACTTTCATATTTCTACTAAGAAGTTTTCACCTTTGCAATGCAGCATAAACTATCAAATTAGTGTTTTTAGCTCACCTACATCTGTAAGATGTGGTGAGCTATTGTGATAACCTCGGGCGTCGGCGTCCGGCGTGTCCAATATTGTAAGAGTTAATGTTAAGGTGAATTTCTCAAGCATCAGTGGGCTCAGGCCTTTGAGATTGCATATGTAGGTTCTAGGGGACTATTAGAACAGTATTTAACCCTGAAACTACGACTTTTTTCCAAATTTCAGCTAAAATTTTCTGCCAAAAGTTGTTGTAAGAATTTGCATTTAGGTGTTGTAAGAATTTGTGTTAAAGTCAGCTTTTGTGCAGATTGTGCTGGTTTAACTTCTCATTACTGTTGATTTTCATATTTCAATAACAACTGTAGGTATTAACCCTACTGTATGCAGAAATTTAACGAAAATTTTCTTTTTTTTCACTCAAAATTTTCATGGTTTTCTCGGACTTAGTAAATTTTAAGTTGTAAAACTTTGTAAACTTTGTGTTTAGGTGAGTTGTGTTTCAATGTTTGTTTCCAGGCGATTAATATTCTACGCTTGGGTTACTGAACTCCATTGCAGTAATATTTAACCCTCATTACATGCATATTTGAGGAATTTGAGGCTGATTTTCTGCCAAAACTTGTTGTAAGAATTAGCGTTTAGGTGTTGTAAGAATTTGTGTTAAAGTCAGCTTTTGTGCAGATTGTGGTGCCTTCATCTCTCATTACTGTTTATTTTCTCATTTCAATAACAACTGTAGGTATTAACCCTACTGTATGCAGAAATTTAACTGATTTCTTTTCTTTTTTTTCAGTCACAATGTTCACGTTTTTGTCTGACTTACTCAATTTTAAGTTCTAAAAGTTTGTGTTAAGGTGAGGGGGATTTTTGGGACTTATATTCACTTTCTTTAAAAAAATTTTTTTTAACTTTTTAGCTCACCTGACTGAAAGTCAGGGTGAGCTTTTCTGATCACTTTTCGTCCGTCGTCCGTCGTCCGGCGTGAAGGTGGTGTTTGGGTCTTTTTCTTCCAAACCACTGGCCGCATGTTTATGAAATTTCATGTGAGTAGGGGTTGTATAGCGGCATTTTGATTTTTGGGCAAATTAGGTTTCGGCTCATATTGAGCAGAGGGGTGGGGCAAAAATGCTCCAATTCTTAAAAAATCTTCTTCTCAAGAACCAGCAATAGCAGAGACTTGATATTTGGTATGCAGCTTCCTTTTGAGGTGTAGACTCAAGTTTGTTCAAGAGAAGTTTGTAGGTCTATACTTGGCGATGTTATGGGAGGAGCAAAAATTTTGGCCCCACCCCAAATTTCTATTTTTTAAACCGAGAGGCCAATTTGAACCAAATTTTATGTGAGGGCTTATTGGGTCATAAGTACCTAATTTATGCAGAAATTTTTTTTCCTGTAGCCCCGTGGGAACCACAGGAGCTAAAAATAGAAAAAAATTAAAACGCCTATATCTCAAAAACTGCACGGCAGTGAGAATTTTTATTTGGTGTGAAGCTTTCTTGGGACCAACAGAAAGGATTGGTAAAAAAAAATTGCTATCGGTTTTATCATAGGGTACTTTTTCGGGACTCTGAAAAAGTGCTGAGTCAGTAAATATTTTTTAACACAGTAGGCAATGGGAAAAAAATAAAGAATTGTTTTCTTCCAAACCACTGCTCTAAAAGCTTTCATATTTTACATATAACATCTTTGGAACATTGATTCACATATTTGTAGAAATCAAATTCCTCGGTCCATATTTGGGTTCCCTATGGGAACCCAAATGTTCAAATTAGTGCAATATGAGGGATATATTTTAAAAATCTTCTTCTTCGGATCCACAAATCAGAATCTTTTGATATTTGCTATGCATCATCCTTAGGGGGGTGAGATTGATGTTTGTTCAAGCCAAGTCCCTGAGTTCATATTTGGACTCCCTTTGGGAACCCAAATTGTAACTTAGTGCAATACGAGGTATATTCTTTTAAAATCTTCTTCTTCGCATCCACCGGTCAGAATCTTTTGATATTTGGTATACAGTATGCTTAGGGAGGTGAGATTCAAGTTTGTTCAAGTCAAGTCCTTCGGCTCATATTTGGTCTCCCTGTGGGAGCCCAAATTATAACTTAGTTCAATATGAGGAATATTCTTTAAAAAAAATTTTTTTTTCAGATCCACCAGTCAAAATGTTTTGATATTTGATGTACAGCATTCTTAGGGGCTGAGAGTGAAGTTTGGTAAAGCCAAGTACCTGGGTTCATATTTGGGCTCACTGTGGGAGCCCAAATTATACCAAAATTTTTATTTTCCAAACCAAAAAGTCGATTTGAACCAAATTTGATATGAGGGCTTATTGGGTCATAAGTACCTAATTTATGCCGAAAATTGTTTTCCTGTCCCCCACGGGAACTGCAGGAGCTAAAAAATTTTTTTCTTTTTAAATGCCCATATCTCCAGAACTACATGCCACTGAGAATTTTTATATGGTGTGAAGCTTCCTTAGGACCGGAAGAAAAAAATGGTAAAAATTTTATCATAAGGTTCTTTTCTAGGACTAAAAGTGCCGAGTCATCATTTTTTAACAGTGTAGCTAATGGGAATAACGTTGAAGAATCTTCTTCTCCCAAAACACTGCTTCAGAAGCTTTTATTTTTGGGCTCCCTATGGGAGCCCATGTATAACTTAGTTCAGTATGAAAAATATTCTTAAAAAATCTTTTTTTTCTGTTACTCCTGTCAGAATCTTTTGACATTTGATTTTTAGTTTTCTTAGAAGCGGCAAATTGAAATTTGTTCAAGTTCTGGTTTATTGATAAAATTGGGCCCAGTAACCAATTCCTGCGTTGAAAGCCCTGTAAAGTGGGCAGTAATAGGCATAAACGATTGACCAAACCTGATATTATAATTATGCCTCTGTAATGATGTAGCCTTAGAAAGTGACCTTAAATTCCAATAAATAAATAGATAAATTATTGAGTACCCAATATGGGGATCTAACATATGAACACTCTGGGTTACTAAGTAGAGAAAACACTTTTATGTTGAAAAACTGATAATAACCACAAGGCAGAATCCCTTGCTATTTTGGTGATATGACTCGGCCAGTATCAGGTGAGCGCCCTCAGGCCCCGTGGGGCCTCTTGTTTTTTTTAATACTTTCTCATACTTGTTACTAGTAACATTAAGGCTTATTTTAGTTGTTGATGTGATGTATTTTTGTTGGGACTTATAGTCACTTTCTTGAATGAATGTTTTTCCGCAACTCCTCTTTAACCAGTGAATGTACTTACAATTTCAGTGATTTATGAAAGCCTTGAATGAATGTTTTTCTGCAACTCCTCTTTAACCAAAGAATGTACTTACAATTTCAGTGATTTATGAAAGCCTTGAATGAATGTTTTTCCGCAACTCCTCTTTAACCAATGAATGTACTTACAATTTCAGTGATTTATGAAAGCCTTGAATGAATGTTTTTCCGCAACTCCTCTTTAACCAATGAATGTACTTACAATTTCAGTGATTTATGAAAGCCTTTCCTAATTCTTATTTATGATTTAATATCTGGCCTCACGATTCATATTCTTAATCATAAACATTTCTAAAAGAAAAAAATGCTTTTATATCCAATGATTTTATGTTGAATTGATATATAATAAGTGCAGAAATATAGACTTTCCAAAGCCATCACATAAACCACATTAATCATTTGATGCCTAGTTAATGATTTATATTAACTAAATATTAGGCATGTTACATTGGAACGACATTATCAAGCGCGAATGTAGGTGAGCGTTGGGATGTAACATCCCTCTTGTTTATTTTTCAGACCGATCATGCCAAAATGGTATGGCAAAAGAAGCCTACAGATAGAGTAGGTTTGTTGATATGTTCTGCTATTTTGACAGCGGCAGTAGGTGTTATAGGATACAAGATGTATAGTTTAGTATTCCCTCCAAGACCTGATGAATAATGCTGCTTGCACCACATAGAGTAAGTTAACCCTTCACCCAATGTAATTTTCAAATCCAGCCAGCACTTTTCACAAACTAATTCCATTGAGGGGTTGGAACTCATTCCAGTGAGGGGTCTTATGCTATGTTTTGACCCAAGAATGAAATAATTAGTTATTCAATAATTTTTCAATAATTTTGTTTGCAAGTGTTGCCTGCTTTTTTTATGTTAGCTAAAAGGTTAATAGTTTCTGAATGAAATTGAATCAACTGACCAGTTACTATTTCTTCTGCTCTGAATTTTCAAAAATGCTTGCTATTTATTAGCTCACCTGACTGAAAGTCAGGGTGAGCTATTCTGATCACTTTTCGTCCATCGTGAAGGTGGTGTTTGGGCTTTTTCTCCCAAACCACTGGCCGCATATTAATGAAATTTCATGTGAGAAGGGGTTGTGTCTGCGGACTTTGATTTTTTGTCAAATTAGGTTTCGGCTCACATTGAGCAGAGTGATGGGGCAAAAATGCTGCAATTCTTAAAAAATCTTCTTCTCAAGAACCAGCAATAGCAGAGACTTGATATTTGGAATGCAGCTTCCTTTTGAGGTGTAGACTCAAGTTTGTTCAAGAGAAGTTGGAGGGGCTATATTTGACGATGTTAAAGGAGGGGCAAAAATTTTGGCCCCGCCCCGAATTTCTATTTTCCAAACCGCGAGGCCGATTTGAACCAAATTTTACATGAGTACTTATTGGGTCATAAGTACCTAATTTATGCCGAAATTTTTTTCCCCATAGCCCCGTGGGAACCACAGGAGCTAAAAATAGAAAAAATGAAAACGCCCATATCTCCAAAACTACACAGCACTGAGAATTCTTATTTGTTGTGAAGCTTCCTTAGGACCAACAGAATGGAATGATAAAAAAAAATTGCCATCGGTTTTATGATGGGGTAGTTTTTGGGGACTTTGAAAAAGTGCTGAGTCAGCATTTTTTAACACTGTGGGTAATGGGAAAAACATAAGACTACTTTTCTCCGAAAGCACTGCTCCAAAAGCTTTAAAATTTCACATATAACATCTTTGGAAGATTGTTTCACATGTTTATTGAAATGAATTGCCTGGGTGGGTATTTGGGCTCTCTATGGGAGCCCAAATGTTTAAATTAGTGCAGTATGAGGAGTATTTTTGAAAAATCTTCTTCTTCAGATCTAGCAATAAGAATGTTTTGATATTTGGTATGCAGCATCCTTAGGGGGGTGAGATTCAAGTTTGTTGAAGCCAAATCTCTGGGTTCATATTTAGGCTGAAAATTTGGGATCCCGTTGCGGACTTCGAAATTTTGGACCAAAATCCGAAAAAATTTTTGTTTGTTTTTTATGCATTTCTGTCAATTTTAAGACAAAAAAAAAAAAAAAAAAAAAATTTTCCCCTGAAAATTTTGGGTCCGGGGGATGGGACTTAGAAAATTTTGGACGAAAATCCGAAAAAATTTTTTTTCGTTTTTTCTGCGTTTTGGTCAATTTTAAGACAAAAAAAAAAAAAATTTTTTTTTACCCTGAAAATTTGGGGTCCGGGTGGGACTTAAAAAATTTTGGACCAAAATCCGAAAAATTTTTATTGTTTGTTTTTTATGCATTTCTGTCAATTTTAAGACAAAAAAAATTTTTTTTTTTTTTCCCCCTGAAAATTTGGGGTCCGGGTGGGACTTGGAAAATTTTGGACCAAAATCCGAAAAAAAATTTTTTTTGTTTTTTCTGCGTTTTGGTCAATTTTAAGACAAGAAAAAAAAATTTTTTTTTTACCCTGAAAATTTGGGGTCCGGATGGGACTTAGAAAATTTTGGACGAAAATCCTAAAAAAATTTTTTTTGTTTTTTATGCATTTCTGTCAATTTTAAGACAAAAAAATTTTTTTTTTTGCCCTGAAAATTTGGGGTCCGGATGGGACTTAGAAAATTTTGGACGAAAATCCGAAAAAAATTTTTTTGGTTTTTTATGCATTTCTGTCAATTTTAAGACAAAAAAAAAAAAAATAATTTTTTCCCTGAAAATTTTGGGTCCGGGGGGGACTTAGAAAATTTTGGACGAAAATCCGAAATTTTTTTTTTTGGTTTTTTATATGCATTTCTGTCAATTTTAAGACAAAAAATTTTTTTTTTTTTTTTCTCCTGAAAATTTTGGGTCCGGGTGGGACTTTTTTTGACCAAAATCCGGAATTTTTTTTTTTTTGTTTTTCATTTATTTCTGTCGATTTTAAGATTTAAGACAAAAAAAAAAAAAAAAAATTTTCCCCTGAAAATTTGGGGTCCGGGTGGAACTTAGAAAATTTTGGACCAAAATGCGTAAATTTTTCTTTTTTGTTTTTTATGCATTTCTGTCAATTTTAAGACAAAAAAAAAAAAAAATTTTTTTTTTTACCCAGAAAATTTGGGTTCCGGTGGGAATTAGAAAATTTTGGACGAAAATCCGAAAAAAATTTTTTTTGTTTTTTATGCACTTCTGTCAATTTTAAGACAAAAAAAACAAAAAAATTTTTTCCCCTGAAAATTTTGGGTCCGGGTGGGACTTAGAAAATTTTGGACGAAAATCCGAAAAAATTTTTTTTTGTTTTTTATATGCATTTCTGTCAATTTTATGACAAAAAATTTTTTTTTTTTTTTTTCCCCTGAAAATTTTGGGTCCGGGTGGGACTTTTTTTGACCAAAATCCGGAATTTTTTTTTTTTGTTTTTCATTTATTTCTGTCGATTTTAAGATTTAAGACAAAAAAAAAAAAAAAATTTTCACCCTGAAAATTTGGGGTCCGGGTGGGACTTAGAAAATTTTGGACCAAAATGCGTAAATTTTTCTTTTTTGTTTTTTATGCATTTCTGTCAATTTTAAGACAAAAAAAAAAAAAAAAATTTTTTTTTTACCCTGAAAATTTGGGATCCGGGTGGGACTTAGAAAATTTTGGACCAAAATCCGGAAATTTTTGTTTTTGTTTTTTATGCATTTCGGTCAGTTTTAAGACAAAAAAAAAAAATTTTTTTTTTACCCTGAATATTTGGGGTCCGGGTGGGACTTCGAAAATTTTGGACCAAAATCCATAATTTTTTTGTTTTTTGTTTATTATGCGTTTCTGTCAATTTTAAGACAAAAAAACCATTCTTTTTTTACACCAAAAATTTGGGGTCCGGTTGGGACTTAGAAAATTTTGGACCAAAATCCGGAAATTAGTTGTAGCGTTTTTTATGCGTTTTAAGAAGAAGAAAAAAATTTAGGCTGAAAGTATTTTGTTTGGAAAAAAAATCTGTTTTTTATGTGTTTATCTCAATTTTGGGACGTTAAAGTGCAGGAACTGAAAATAGAAGGAAAATCCTGTGTATTGTGTGGGCACAATCGCTTCATCTAGTTGGTATATGCTTTTCTTAGGAGGGGCGTATGCAGCTTATTCAAGTCAAGTCCCTGGTTTGATATTTAGACTACCATGTCAGGTGAGCGCCCTCAGGCCCCCTGGGGCCTCTTGTTTTGTATTTGGTTTATAAATAAACATATTTCAACCCAAATTTATACATACATGTATACATAAGCACACACCCACCCCCTAAACATAATCTCAAAGTTGTTTGTGGGGCATTATAAATTTTAGAAAGTTTACTCTTTACCCGACATGAATTAAAGACACCACTTGCAAAACAACTAAAGTTTTCATTTTTTGTTCCCAAAACATTTTTCATCCTACATTGGAATGAGCTCATCAACTGTGTTCCAAAGAAGGGTCATAAGCCTTGATTTTGAGGCAAAAAATGAGACTATAGTAATATTCTAATGGCAATGTTCTTGAACAGCCCTGGCTGTGGGTTGCCATTGTGTTTGGTAGAGTGTTGAAATGTTTTTCAACCTCTTTCAAATTGTCACATGTTTAAAGGATTTCTTCCATATTTTGTATGCAGTCTTCTCAAATGAATATACCTCCCTTAAAAGTTTGAAACTGTGGCAGCTGCACTGCCTGTAAAGCTGTGGAGCTTGATGTGCCCCTGTCATTTGAAAGTGTTACTAAATTCAGAACAAACAAAGGTACTTTCAGGTACCAAAGGGAAAGAAAAGAAGTCATACAAGTGATTGTTATATGATATTTTACGGAATACGTTTAATAAAAAACATAAATAATACTGTATTCCCCATGGGAACCCCGGGAAGTAAGCAGCACTTGTTTACTGTGGTAAACCAGTTCCGCTTTACTAGTAAAATAGGACCCAGTCACCAATGCTTGGGGTGAAAGTCCTCTAAAATGGGCAACATGTAGATCAACGATTGACTAAACTTGACTTCATCTCCATGTTGTGTCACGATTAGCCATGGTGCATAAATATGTGACATTAACCATCAACAAACAAACAAACATAATACTGTATAATCTCCAGTCTAACACAAATACGCCACCTACACAAATACCCCATTTAGTAATTGCATTGTTTGCTGCCATAATATTTTTCACTTCCAACTACCATGCACCACTAAGATGAATTACCTAAGAACTAGTGAAGTGATTGCTCTCTTCTGTTCTTGTAATAATGACTTCTGAAAAGGGAGGCTCTAGGAAGATGGCAAAACTGGCCACGATGCACCACATGTTCAAATTGTTCTTTGTGTACAAAATTATTTTAACCTAAGTTCATTATTGTTGAATAAAGATTGATTGATTGAAGATATTTTAAAAAATAATACATTTCAAGCAACTTTGAGTTGATGAAAAAAGATAGATTAGGTTGAAATGAAAACATACATTTTGTGAGGAGTCTTTTATTTGCTACTTGTTGCATGATATATCAGACATCACTTAGTAAATGCATTCGAAGGATGACAACCAACTTAACTGCTTCAGAAGGATGATAGCTTATACCAGATTATTAAATCTGCCAAAAAATCTCCAGTCTTTTAAAACACATATGAATATCTGTTAATCAAACTGATTTTGTTTTACAGTGGGGCCCACTTACTTGGATGTGGGGCGTGGTGGCTCAGTTGGTAGAGGTGCAGGCTGCAAGCCGAGAGGTCCTCGGTTCGAATCCCACCTGCGGCAACCGCGTTGTGTCCTTGGGCAAGACACTTCACCCCGATTGCCCACATGGGGGCACGATGACGCTGTGTACTGAGGCGTACTGCACGTCGATGGTGCGCATGTCTTCAACCAATCTAACCCTGCCTGTGCTGCGGTGCAGAGTTCAGAGTTACAGTGTTGGAGAGCTGACAGCTGCTCGTCGTTGCTCGGTGGTTCTCTCCGGGTACTCCGGCTTCCTCCACCCGTAAAACTGTCACGGTCACGATTAGCCATTGTGCATAAGTATGTGACCTTAAACACCAATAAATGAATAATAAACTTACTTGGATATCTCTTAATTGAATAACCCTGTTAATTGAAAATAGTTTCCGAACACAAAACCATTTTTTTATACCTGCAGTATAAATTGGACCTGTTAATTGCATTTAGTCACAGAGTAAACTCCTGTTAATTAAATAAAAACTTCTGTAATGTGTCACAAAATTGCCCCTCACCAAAATCTCTTTGTATATAGACCTCTTTGGCCTCAGTCTATCCAATACAAACAAGCTCAGTGATCTCTGTCAAACAGGTTTGATGTGGTTAAATTTTAGTTGCATTATGGGGAAAATTCTAAGATTGATATGTTGATAATTCAACATCAGTGTGCAGAAGGTTAATCTACTGAGATTAATTACAGGTACACTTGGACAGGTACTTGCCATTTGTTCAGCCACAACACCCATGCTATTTTATTTTTCTGGATTGGGTTTATCAGATTTCAGTGAAATATGGCATGCAGTTTGTCTATGACAAAGGCTTCTGCCTCATTGCATAAAACTTCCAAACACCAAACAATTTACCATACCTTTTGACTTAGAAATTGTTGAAAACTTTCAAAGAAAATGGAAGAGGGGGGGGGGGGAGGGGGTGGTCTTATACCGGATTGCGTCCATCCATCTGTGCATCCGTCTGTCAGTCCGTACGAGAATATTCATAAATAATATTTGTTGGTCATAGGTATGCCCACACTAGGCGGTACACCATGTGGGGGTATGCACCGGACGAAAGTCCTGCTCTTGTTAAGTTTGTTCACTCCGTCTGTATCAAAATTCAAGTGTTTCAGTGATTTAATTAATTTTGTTGGGCAAAGAATTTGTTCAGAATGGTAGATGTATCAGCATTTATTTGTTCTTTTATATAGTGGCAATTAAAATTGAAATATGGAATTTTTCACCCGAGTTTTCACTATGCAAAAAAAAATAGAAACAAAAATAAAAAAAAATTTATCCTCTGGAAACCCTGGGAAGTGAAGCAGTGCTTGTTTACTGTGGTAAACAAACTCTGTTTTATGGGCAAAATTGGACCCAGTAACCGTTGCTTGAGTGGAATTCCTCTAAAATGGGAAGCATTGGTATAAACGACTAAATTTGACTTTCCATATTACAGTCATGATCAGCCATTGTGCAAAAATATGTGACCACTCCCAGTAAATTGATAATGACAGCAATACAGGTTTGAGACAGATTTTGGCCAATAGATTATAGTTACGATACCAAATATATAGGACTCACACTCCAATTGTTCTTCTTTTCCTGAAAAATCTGCCACATTTGCCCGCACAATTTAAATTTACATATTGTGCATTTAAAGAAAAAATTCAAAACATTTCAACAAAACCATATGTGACCTCTCATTTAAACGAGCACATTCCAATGATGCGGTCACATGACACATGAAATGGACTGGAACTTATAGTGTTACCCTTGTCAGTCCATAATTCTGAAATATGTTTTCGGGACTTTTTTTTCACCATAGATTGAGATAATTGGCTGTTTTCTGGTATGTGACTTTGTCATGGGTACCTACCTATAGGTGTTTAAAACCAATGCTTAATCACGCTACTTCATGGGGGCAAACTTGTCAAACTCACACATTTAGTTTTATATATATATATATGCACAGGAGAAGATGGTTATATTAGCCTTTTTCAAAATAGAAGGTCAAGGTCACCAATTTCAAGGTAAAGGTCACCCCGCACGGGCACCCCGATAAAGCTAAAATGATCGATGGGTCAGTACACCCGCACATATGAAATTGTAGCTCGAATGGCCCAGCCGTTTTCGAAATAAAAGGTCAAGGTCACAATTTCAAAGTCAAGGTCACCCCGCACAGGCACCCCGATAAAGTAAAAATGATCGATGGGTCAGTATACCTGAAAATATGAAATTTTAGCCCAATCGGCCCAGCCGTTTTTGAAATAAAAGGTCAAGGTCATCAATTTCAAGGTCAAGGTCACCCCACACGGGCACGGCACCCATCCCATGTTACTCGCAGGGACGAATTACCCCTGTGTACAAAATTTGAAATCGATCGGTCGAGAAACGGAGGAGTTCACCCGGAACAAAGATAGAGAGATAAAGAGAGAAAAAGATACAGACATTCGCATTTATATATTAGATAACAAATTTTGACACCATCTGTGCTGGGTAAAGGGTTAATAATAGATAAGAATAATTCATTGAAATATAGTCCATATTTTGTTCAAAAAGTTTTTGAGTTTTTAGCTCACCTGACCCAAAGGGCAATGTGAGCTATTGCCATCACTTGGCATTTGTCGTTGTGCATAAACTTTTCACATTTTTATCATCTTCTGTGGAACTGCTCAGCTGATGTGAACCAAACTTGGCAAGAATGGTCTATGGGAGGTCCTCTACAAATAATCCTCATTTTGTTCCTATGAGATGAAAAACATGGCCACCAGAGGCATTCTTTGATTCTGGTTGGTGGATATTCAAAAATCTTCTCTAAAACTACAAGGCCAAATATTTTGAAACTTCACATGCTTGATGACTGGAACATCCTCTACCAATGATCCTCATATAATGTTAATTGGGTTGCGAACATGGCTGCAATTGCAGCTTATGGTTACCATGGAAACCCTATGGGAAATCACCTTTTTATCTTCTTATCTGAAACTACTTGGCCATTGTGAACCAAACATGGCACAAATAATGTATGGAAAGTCCGAAGAAAACAATCATCATTCTGTTTCGTGCAGATGAAGGAGCATGGTAGCCAGCTGCATTCTTTGATTTTGATTAGAATAACTGAGGGATATGTATTTCTGCCAGGTGAGCGATTACAAGCTCTTTAGAGCCTCTTGTTTCAAAACTCGACCTGTAGTTTGATGAAGTCGTTGCGTTGGGCGGGCAGCCATCATCGTTCTCATCAGTATGATAACTTCCAACAAATACCAATGGATTTGGTCAGTATTTGGTATGTGAGTCTTTCTTAATAGTGAGTGTCTTGAACAAGTTTGAAAAGTGGGTCAGTTTGTCCTTTCTTAACAGAGTTATGGCACTTAATTCATCAATTTTTGCTTCATTTCAGCTCATTAGCCCGATAACTTGGTACAAATATCAATGGATTTGGCCAATATTTCATAAGTGAGACGTAACAATGTCTTGAATGAGTTCGAAAACTGGTACAGTTCTGCCATACTGAGCCGAGTTATGGCCCTAATTAGTTAATTTTTACGTTTTCAGCTGGTTAGCATGATAACTTGAACAAATATCAATGGATTTGATCTTCTTATAATGACAAGCCTTACGAGTACGAAAAAGCTCAACTTGACATCAGCCATGCGCAATCCTTGTTTACACTCTGTTACAGAAAGTGTGTGGGGAACTACTGACCCAAATCGTCAGTTATGCTTGAGGCCTCCTTGCACCTCTTCTTTTAGTGATGACTCTTCACGCTTTTTATATCTTGGGAGAGTAGTTGCCCTGTTTGCATGCAGTTCTTACATGTAATTAAATATATCAGTCAATTCTATTACACCAATTACTTTTGTTTTTTCAGGTAATTTAGAAACCTGTTTGTGGATATATCAAGAATTTTCAACGGAATATCAGAAGATTTGTTTTGTTAAAAATTGACTGTACAAAAGAACTTCATTAATAAATGTAAAACATTATTTCACTTGTTTGATTTAATCTTGTATTGAAGAAATGGTGTATGATGTAATATTTCTGGAACATTTTGGAAGATGTTTTCGTTCTTTCAGGGTCTCGGGGAAAATTTCTCTTCTAGTTGTCCATGCCAAATGAAAAATGGATTTGACGAGGGATTCAAAGCTGTAGAAATTAGAAGTTAAGACTACCCAAAAAGGGTTACCGTAATTCTTTCAGGCAACCCATTTTTAACTAAACTTGACAAAGTGAAGACAAGCTATTGTCATCACACATGCGGAAGTCTGTGAGTCTGTTCACATTTTCTTTAGCACAGGTTACACCCTGTAATTCTTTTCCGATCATCACAGAATTTCATATGGTGGTTCGAGGTCATGTCTAGATGAGAACGTCCCCTTTTGGTTGTGATCAGTCAACTGTGATGGCTGCCTGAGGCTCAAACCCGAAAACCTTTGGCACAGTCTACAGGTCATATTTATGAAGGAATTTCTTCTCAACCTACCCTACAATTGTGTACTACAGGCTTGCACTACAGTTGAAGCCCCTAACTCGGAAAATATACTCTCTATTTTGATCTTTCCCAACTGATTTGGGAGAGAAGAGTGGTGCAAAAGCACCAAGAAAAAATAAACCAAAGCTGGGTCGAGTGCTACTGGCGCACACCCAGTAGGGGATGCTCTTCTCCTAGCACATATCCACGGCTTCCGGTACCAGTGCGCAGTCATGTAACTAATGACTCAGTCTTTTTAGCTTAACTTGACATAGTCAAGATAAGCTATTGCCATCACGCGTGCGGAAGTCTGTTAGTCTGTGACGTCTGTTCACATTTTCCTTTAGCATGGGCTACACCCCGCAGTTCTTGTCTGATCGTCACGAAATTTCATATGCAGGTTTGGGGTCATGTCTAGATGAGAACGTCCCCTTTTGGTCGCGATCGGGCAACCGGTATGGCTGCCCGAGCCCAAAACCCGAAAACCATTAGCACAGTCTACAGGTCGTATTTATGAAGGGATTTCATTGTAATTTGGTAGGATGCCTCTGTATAATGCCTAGATGAGAACGTCCCCTTTTGGGCATGATCTATCAACTGTGATGGCTGCCCAAGCCCGAAACCCAAAAACTTTTAGCACAGTCTGCAGATCATGTTTAATGTGGAGGGATTTCATTGTAACTTGGTAGGATGACTCCTTATGATGTCTAGATGAGAATTTCCCCATTTGGGCATGATCTGCCAACCGTGACGACTGCCCGAGCCCAAAACCCGAAAACCTTTACCACAGTCTACAGGTCATATTTATTGAGGAATTTCATTGTAACTTGGTGGGTTGACTTCATACATTGATCATACTAGATGAGAAAGTCACCTTTTGGGCATGATTGGGCAACTGTGAGGGCTACAGGGGCCCAAAGCCCGAAAACCTTTAGCACAGTCTAGAGGTCATATTTATGAAGGGATTTCATTGTAACTTGGTAGGATGACTCCAAATAATGTCTAGATGAGAACGTTCCATTTTGATCGCGATCATGCAGCCTTGATGGGTGCCCAAGCCCAAAAACCTTTAGCATTGGCAAAAGGTCATATTTATGGAAGGATTTCATTGTAACCTGTTAGGTTGACTCCATGTAATGCCTAGATGATGACATCCCCTTTTGTTCATGATTGGTCAGTTGTAATGGCTACTAGTGCCCGAAGCCCAAAAACCTTGAGCACAGTCTACAGGTCATATTTATGAAGGGATTTCATTGTAACTTCTTAGGATCACTCCAGATGATGCCCAGATGAGATTGTCCCCTATGGTTGCGATCATTCAGCCATGATGGCTGCCCGAGCCCGAAGCCCGAAAACCTTTAGCACAGTCTACAGGTCATATTTATGAAGGGATTTCATTATAACTTGGTAGGTTAACTTCATATAATGTCTAGATGAGAACGGCCCATTTTGGACATGATTGGGCTACTGTGACGGCTAAAGGTGCCCAAAGCCCGAAAACCTTTAGTACAGTCTACAGGTCATATTTATGGGGGGATTTCATTGTAACTTGGTAGGATGACTCCAAATAATGTCTAGACGAGAACGTCCCATTTTGGCCATGATCATTCAGCCTTGATGGGTGCCCGAGCCCAAAAACCTTTAGCATAGGCAAAAGGTTATATTTATAGAAGGATTTCATTGTAACCTGTTAGGTTGACTCCATATAATGCCTAGATGATGACATCCCCTTTTGGTCATGATTGGTCAACTGTGATGGCTGCAGGTGCCTGAAGCCCGAAAACCTTGAGCACAGTCTGCAGGTCATATTTATGAAGGGATTTCATTGTAACTTCGCAGGATCACTCCACATAATGCCCAGATGAGATTGTCCCCTTTGGTTGCGATCAGTCAACCATGATGGCTGCCTGAGCCCGAAGCCCGAAAACCTTAAGCACAGTCTACAGGTCATATTTATGAAGGGATTTCATTGTAACTTGGTAGGTTAACTTCATATAATGTCTAGATGAGAACGTCCCCTTTCGGACATGATTGGGCTACTGTGACGGCTAAAGGTGCCCGAAGCCCGAAAACCTTTAGCACAGTCTTCAGGTCCTATTTATGAGGGAATTTCATTGTAACTTGGTAGGATGACTCCAAATAATGTCTAGACGAGAACGTCCCATTTTGGCCATGATCATTCAGCCTTGATGGGTGCCCGAGCCCAAAAACCTTTAGCATAGGCAAAAGGTTATATTTATAGAAGGATTTCATTGTAACCTGTAAGGTTGACTCCATATAATGCCTAGATGATGACATCCCCTTTTGGTCGTGATTGGTCAGCTGTGATGGCTACAAGTGCCCGAAGCCCAAAAACCTTGAGTACAGTCTACAGGTCATATTTATCAAGGGATTTCATGTAACTTCGTAGGATCACTCCAGATAATGCCCAGATGAGATTGTCCTCTTGGGTTGCGATCATTCAACCATGATGGCTGCCCGAGCCTGAAGCCCAAAAACCTTAAGCACAGCCTACAGGTCATATTTATGAAGGAATTTCATTGTAACTTGGTAGGTTAACTTCATATAATGTCTAGATGAGAACGTCCCCTTTTGGACATGATTGGGCAACTTTGACAGCTAAAGGTGCCCGAAGCCCGAAAACCTTTTGCACTGTCTACAGGTCATATTTATGAAGGGATTTCATTGTAACTTGGTAGGATGACTCCAAATAATGTCTAGATGAGAACGTCCCATTTTGGCCGTGATCATTCAGCCTTGATGGGTGCCCGAGCCCAAAAACCTTTAGCATAGGCAAAAGGTTATATGTATAGAAAGATTTCTTTGTAACCTGTTAGGTTGACTCCATATAATGCCTAGATGATGACATCCCCTTTTGTTCGTGATTGGTCAGCTGTGATGGCTACAGGTGCCCGAAGCCCGAAAACCTTGAGTACAGTCTACAGGTCATATTTATGAAGGGATTTCATTGTAACTTCGCAGGATCACTCCAGATGATGCCCAGATAAGATTGTCCCCTTTGGTTGCGATCATTCAACCATGATGGCTGCCTGAGCCCGTTGCCCGAAAAACTTTAGCACAGTCTACAGGTCATATTTATGAAGGGATTTCATTGTAACTTAGTAGGTTGACTTCATATAATGTCTAGATGAGAACGTCCCCTTTTGGACACGATTGGGCAACTGTGACGGTTTCAGGGGCTCAAAGCCCGAAAACCTTTAGAACAGTCTGCAGGTCATAATTATGAAGGGATTTCATTGTAACTTGGTAGGATGACTGCAAATAGTGTCCAGATGAGAATGTCCCCTTTTGGTTGCGATCATTCAACCATGATGGCTGCCAGAGCCCAAAGCCTAAAAACCTTTAGCACAGTCTACAGGTCATATTTATTAAGGGATTTCATTGTAACTTGGTAGATTGACTTCATATAATGTCCAGATGAGAACGTTCCCTTTGGACGCAATTGGGAAACTGACAGCTACAGGGGCCCGAAGCCTGAAAACCTTTAGCACAGTCTACAGGCCATATTTATGAGGGGATTTTAATGTAACTTGATAGGATGACTCGTTTTGGAATAATTTCACTGTAACTTGGTAACTTTTGTTGATATACGTTAACTGTGAGGGCCACATACATTAACTGTGAGCTCATATTAACCCACCCCTCAGCTCTTTAGTACAGTGTACACCTCATATTATTTTTATCATAAACATAGCACACAGGGAACAGAAATGAACATATTCCCAATTATCACAATTCTTGTCTTATTTCATAATCGTTTCATAAACATTGAACATTATCCTTTTCATCAAACACAACACACAAGTTAAGCTACAGTGTCATTGACACTTTCATTTCTTCCACCGTCATGGGAAGACGTGCGTCCATTTGCATTAAGAAACAGTGATAATTCAACTCGTTGATAACGGTTACCTGTGACTAGAATTATGGATCTGAGGATTGTATATTAACAGGACTGTATTTTATATATTCTCTTTATTAATTTCAACTACATTTTCTTTATATTTTGTATATTCTCCGTGTTCGTGAATGACTTTCACATACTGTGCAGTTCGGACATATAATTTTTTGGTTGATAAATTTGTTATCTTTTGGATATTATTATTATTATTGGTGTTAAGTGTCAGTGGGGGCTGTATGGACAGGATTTCTCCTCTCTGTTGAGGGCAGATTTTCTGTTTTTTGGGTCCCTGTCGGCTGCCTGGGTTCAGTTGCGTTCTCGCCAGTCCTTTATTTTCTGCCACCTTTTTCTCGTAGTTGGGGGTGTTCTACTTTCTACATCTGTTGAGTTCACCTTTTCTTCAACTGCTCTCACCTCTGTTATGCCCAGGACTGTTCCTTGATGGCAATGCCTTTTGCTCAAGCATGTGGGCAATTCCCATGCTTCTTGTGCCACTTGTAATGGGTGTTCTTCAGATCGACTCTGTGGGTCTTGGTCATCCACTATTTGGGCTTGTGTAAACTGTGTGGTGCATTCTCATGGCCGTTCCTCCCACACCAGTGGGAAAGGGGAACGCTGTTGTTCGGGGGGCCTCCCGACACGACCACGTCTGGTGAGATGGGGGATGTGCAGTCTTTTCCTGTGGTGGATACTGCAGGAGCTGTTGAGTTGTCTGGGGAAGAGATGCCTGTTCCGGGACGGTGGTCCCTCTCCAGTCCACATCTGAGGCTGTCACTAGGGTTGTGACTCCTCCTTTGGAGCCGAGCTCGGTTGCTCTCTCTCCACTTTTCCGCCGGTTTCAACAGCTCCCGTCATATCTTCTGCTACTGCTGTTCCGTCTGCAACGTCATCGGTGACTGTTTCAGCCAGCCTCGGCTTATCCCAGCAGGGGTCTGCAGAGATGTCTGGTAGTGTGGACATGGGATATCGACCTCCACCTTCCCCGACTTCAACTCGGCGAAGTCGGAAGAGGCTGCCAGCCAAACCCTCTGCTGTGGTCTCTTAGCCATCGAGCCCAGCAGCTTTTTCGTTGGATTCGGATGTTCATGGTGGGGTCACCATGGACTCTGTTGCGTTTCTGTCCATGCACTCTGGTCCTACAGCCAGTTTTGCGTGACCAATGCTTTTTGTGCAGCTTGGACCTTCTGTCCCTCAGAGGTCTGCGGTGACTCTCCTGAGTTCCTGCACTTCAGATTCTTGGGGTATTTCATATCCCTACAAGCATCTGCTTTCAGATGTTTCGGCTGCCACCCGTCGCCCCTTGTCGGGTGTACTAGAGGATAGTGACCCTTCGCTGGTTAAAAGGAGTGAAGCCACTTTGCCGGTTCGTTCCCACGTCGAACCAGCTGACACGGGGCCGTGAGCTTAGGGAGGCCCTCTCCTTGCTCACTCAGGTTCTTTCCAAGAGCCTTCCTGTTGCCTTCAGCGAGGCTACTAGTGGTTTCCAGGCCCCCTAACCAGCCCACAGTGCCACCTCCCGGGATTGGAAGCAGGCCACTTTCTGATCCCCCTGGTGTTCCTACACGGAGGCATCAGCTGGTCTGCCATGATGGGCTATGTGTCTTCCGACTCAGAGGATGGGTCAGACATACCTGACGTCGAGAGCCAACAGTCTTCTGACTTGGGGGCAGCTCTTGACTTTGTGTTTGGGTTCCTTCCGGATCTCAAACCGTCAGACCAGCCGATGGTATCAGCCAAGCTGCAATCATCGTTCGCGCACCTACAGCCTGTGGAGCAACCCGCTTCTGGGCATCTTCGACCATGCCATTCGGTACAGGTGGTTGAAGCATTTGCAGCTTTGGACTCTAAGCTGAGTTCCAAGGCTATGAAGACTTTGTTCTCCACCAGGGCAGATACCTTTTTACCTCCAGTGCGTTATCGTTCCTACGATTCTGCCAGTCTGTCAGTCTGCCACACTTTGACGGTCTTGGATCAGGACTCCTCCTCCCTCGGGCTTTCCAAGCCCATGTCGGCCGTTATTCCTATGGCGACTCTGGAGTCCCTGTTGGGCTTATCGAGACAGATGCTGGGCATGCTTTCTCTCCCGGATCACGTCGTCTCTGCTTTAGCTGCTTATCTGCCTCCAGATAAGTTTGATGATGTACAGGCTCCTTTGCGTATGATTTCCAAGGCGCTCATGCATCTTACTCACACATATGCCTGTATCACAGCTAACTTGGAATTAGTTCGCTGGGACTTTGTGTTGGACACAAGCCGTTCCCTTCCTGAGGGGCAGCGCGCTTCTGTTCGATCCTCTTCTTTGGCGGGTCTGTGACTATTCCATGGTTCCATGGCGACGGTCCGGGATGACGTCCTGTGTCATTCCAAAGATCAGCTGCTGCTTTGCCAGATTGATCAGTCTTCTGTTGGCGGCAGGGGCCGTTCTAAGCCTAACAATCGCCCTTCTGCTTCCTCTGCGAAGCCAAGGGCTGATCCTCCTGCCACCGCTTCTACTTACTCCCGTGGTAAGGGTAAGCGTCGGCAGACAGAGGGAGGACTCAGGATCATTCATCTAGTAGAGGAGGTGGTTTCTCCTCTCGCAGGCCTGGCCTTGGCTCGAAAAGAAGGTCCTCACCTCGATTCATCCCAGGTTGGAGGAAAGATATCAGAGTTCGCAGAAGACCATTGGGCCACGATCACATCTGATCCTTGGGTGTTAGATGTTGTTCGATCTGGACTGCGAATATCCTTCTGGAGGCACCACACTCTGTGGAGAGTACTTCTTCCAACACACGTTCCTTAAGACATTTCACATTGGGAACTTTTGATCGTGGAGATAGACAGTCTTCTGTCAAAGGGAGCTCGTGAGGTCATCAAGAACATTCAATCAGTGGGATTTTATTCCCACCTGTTCTTATCGATCTGAGTATCCTGAACCACTCTTTCATTGCTCCCTTTCACCGCTCCATTCACCAGGGAGATTTCGCTTCCAGCATCGACCTGCGAGATGCTTACTTTCACGTTCTGATTCATCGGACATCGCAAACGTATTTCAGGTTCGCTTTTCTGGGGCGAGTTTACCAGTTCAAGGCCATGCCTTTCGGCCTCAACCTGGCTCCTTGGGCCTTCACCCAACTGATGTCACATGTGATAGCCTTCCATCGCACACAGTCCAGGGTGACTTCTTCGATATATCTGGACGATATCCTCCAGAGGCACTCCAATGCTGCTCTTCAGGAGTCAGATGTCGATGTACTACTGTTGAGCCTGTTCACGTCACCAGGGTTCAGAGTCAACGAGGAGAAGTCGGACCTGGTCCTTTCTCAGTCATTTTGTCAGCTGGGGATGGACTTCCGTACTCAGTTGAATACGGTGGAGGTTCCCTGGATTAGGGCTGTGATTCTCTCAGCTTTTGCCCTGACTCTGTCCCAGTCCACGTCTGCGACAACTCGGAGTATTCTCCGGCTGCCCGGTCTCTGCGATTCGGTAGCAGATCTCATTCCTCTAGGTTGGCTGTATGTCAGACCTCTCCAACACTTTCTGCTCAGTTGTTGGAGGCCGAACATCGATCCTCTGGATCTGGTGATTCAGTTACCAGACTCTCTACATCGTCACCTTCTCCCCTGGATGGATGTTCAGTGGATTATGCAGGGAGTTCCGTTGGACTTGCCCACGTCCGATCGTGTTCTGACATCCGTTGCCTGCGATCTCGGATGGGGTGTGACGTTGGATCCTCTAGGTCTTTCCCTTCACGGTTTTATAGGACCAGGATCAAGTAGCTCTTCACATCAACCAGAAGCAGCTTCTTCTCTTCTTTTCAATTTCCGGCAGTGGTTCCCCAACCTTTTGAATCGTCAGGTCCTTCTGTTTTCCGACAATTCAAAACTGGTCGCTTACATTTGGAACCAGGGCGGCACGCACTTGGTTCCCATGTACGAATTGGCTTGGTATCTTCTACTGCTAGCTCAGGATATCAACACCGGAGTGGTGGTTCATCACATTCCCGGTCGCCTGAACATCCTAGCCGACTCTATCCCGACGGGGCAGGGTCATTTCCATCGGGTGGATGCTTCACAGGGCAGTGTTCCAGTTGCTGTGCGGTCTCTGGGGTCATCCCCACATTGATCTTTTTACGACCTGTTGGAACCATTAGGTGGCCTCTTTCGTGTCCCCGTGTCCAGCTCTTTCGGCTTTCACCGTGGACGCTCTGTCATTCGATTGGAATGGGCTAGTCGGCTACGCCTTCCCACCGGTTCTGATTCTGCCTTAGGTTCTTGCCAAGATACGAACCTGCAGTTGTCAAATCATTCTGATCGCTCCCCTGTCGCCTCAACAGGTGTGGATTAATCAGCTCCGCTCTCTGGGCGGTGGTTCCGGCACATCTCCCTTCATGCCGCGACCTTCTTTGTCAAGGTCACCCGAGGGGGTTTCATGTCAACCCAACTTCATTGTGCCTTCACGCATATTTTTTGTCAGGTCCTGTCTTCTCCGTAGAGGTTTTTCAAGACGAGCCGTGGAGTGCATTTCTTCTTCAAGGAGGCACTCCACTGGTTTAGCCTATGCAGCTAAATGGAAGGTCTTTTGTCGATGATGTGCTGATCACTCTGTTGATTATGCCAATCCTTCGATAACACAGATTGTGGAGTTTCTGGTATATCTGTTTGATTCTCGGGGTCTCCAGCCTGTTCCCATCACAGGATACCTGTCCATGCTTTCGGGGACCTTTTTCGTATGTGGGAAAGCATCGTATTAGCACTAATCCATACCTTTCCAAACTTATTTGGCACTTTTCTTTGAAAAGGCCTAGGATTTTGCAACTTACCCCAAGATGGAATCTTTCTTGGGTGCTTCTCACATACAAGATGGCTTTTGCCTCAGCCAGACGGGTTAGTGAGTTTCACGCCCTGTCGGTTGATCCGGCCTTTTTCAGGAGCTCCCCCAACAGTGTTACTTTTACCACTGATTGCTCCTTTCTGGCCAAGAATCAGATACCAGAAACAACTCCACCTCCAATTTGTATCAGGGCTCTTCCTTCTGCCGAGGGTAATCGCCCTTTGCTCTGTCCAGTTCGTGCACTTCGCATTCGTCTCAACCAGACGCAGTTCATTAGGGAAGGCAGGAAATGATATATTTTTCACTGGTCTCCTCAGTCCATTTCTCAATGGATTTGTCTTGCTATTCGCGCAGTCTAGCGACTGACGATTGTATTACCAATCGTATTTCTGCCCACGAGGTGCGTGCCTTGTCTACCTCCTGGGCTTTTGCTAACTCCGTCAAGTTGTCAGATGTTATGCAGGCAGCCTACTGGAGAAATGCTTCTACTTACTCAACCTTCTATCTGCGTCAGTTGCAGGAGCAGTCTGAGGACCTTTTTTCTTTGGGCCCTCTTTCTTCTGCTCAGGCTGCTGTCTACCCTTGCCGTTAGGCTTCTTCAAGGTCAGTTCCAGCCCTGTGCTGTTTTACTGTCCTTTCTGTCTGTGTGTCACACAGAGCCATACGCCTCATCTCATTGTCTTTTACTAATGTTTGTGATGCTATGGTTTGATAGGCCTAGGGATTTATTCCTCTGTCCACGGTTCCAGTGCAGTCGGGTAATGTGGGGGTTGGTTATGTGATTCCCTCCTCCTGTTGTCTATTCAGCCTGTAGTAAACAATTGTAGGGTAGGTTGATAAGAAATTTAAATTTTATAGTAAATTTTCTTATTGTACCTACCACACTTGTTTACATGGAGGCCCTCCCTTCTTATTCAGGTAAGAATCCTTCCTCCTCGCTGATCACATAACTTCAATGTTGACGGATTCAAAAGAGTAAGTCATTAGTTACACGACTGAGCACTGGTACCAGAAACTGTGGATCTGTACTAGGAGAAGAGTGTCCCCTACTGGGTGTGCGCCGGTAGCACTCGACCCAATTTTGGCTTATTTTTTCTTGGTGCTTTTGCACCACTTTTCTTTCCTAAATCAGTTGGGAAAGATCAAAATAGAGAGAAAATTTTCCGAGTTAGGGACTTCCACTGTAATGCAAGCCTGTAGTAAACAATTGTGGTAGGTATAATAAGAAAGGAAATTTACTATAAAATTTAAATTTCTTTGTAACTTAATAGGATGACTCTGTATAATGTCTCGATGAGAACGTCCTCTTTTGATCCCGATTAGTCAGCCATGACAGCTACGTGGGTGCAAAGCCTGAAAACATTTAATACACTCTGTAGGTCGTATTTATGAAGGGATTTCATTGTAACTTGGTAGGATGACTCTGTATAATGTCTAGATGAGAACGTCCCCTTTGGGACGCGAACGGTGGACCGTGATGGCTACATGTGCCCAAAACCCGGAAATCTTTAGCACAGTCTACAGATTGTATTTATGAAGGGATTTTATTGTGACTTCGTAGGATGACTCTGTATAATGTCCAGATGAGAACGTCTTTTTTGGTCGAGTTCAGTCAATTGTCATGGCCTCAGGTGCACGTTACCTAGATTCCTTTAGTACAGTCTACAGCTTGCATTTATGAATGGATTTCATTGTAAATTTGTAGGATGACTCTGTATAATGTCTAGATGAGAATGTCTTATTTTGGCCCTGATCAGTCAACCTTGATGGCCGCATAGGCACGTGACCTAGATTTGTTTAGCACAGTCCACAGTTCATATTTATGAAGCGATTTCATTGTAACTTGGCAGGATAACTCGGTATGATGTCTAGACGAGACTGTCATATTTTGGTCACAATCGGTCAACCGTGACTGCTGAGCTGTCATTTGACCTAGATTCCTTTAGCAAGTTATATTTATGAAGGAATTTCATTGTAACTAGGTAGGATGACTCATTAGTTTAACTTGACAAGATAAGCTATTGCCATCACGCGTGTGGAAGTCGGTTAGTCTGTGAGTCTGTTCACATTTTCCTTTAGCACAGGCTACACCCCGTTGTTCGTGTCCAATCATCACAAAATTTCATATGCAGGTTTGGGGTCATGACTAGATGAGAATGTCCCCTTTTGGTTGCAATCGGTCAACCGTGATGGCTGCCCGAGCCCAAACCCCGAAAAACCTTTAATGTACAGGTCGTATTTATGAAGGGATTTCATTGTAACTTGGTGGGATGACTCTGTATAATGTCTGGATGAGAACTTCCCCTTGATGATCTGTTAACCATGACGGCTGCCCAAGCCCAAAAACCTGAAAACCTTAGTCTACAGGTCATATTCGTGGAGGGATTTCATTGTAACTTGACTCCATATAATGTCTACATGAAAACGTCCCCTTTTGATCGCGATTGTTCAACTGTGATGGTTACAGGGGCCCAAAAACCTTTAGCACAGTCTACAGGTCATATTTATGGAGGGATTTCATAGCAACTTGGTAGGATGATTCCAGATAATGTCTAGATGAAAACATCCCATTTTGGTAGCGATCATTCAACCATGATGGCTGCCCGAGCCCAAAACCCGAAAACCTTTAGCATAGACTACTTGTCTTATTTATGAAGGGATTTTATTTTAACTTGGTAGGATGACTCCATTTAATGTCTAGATGAGAACATCCTCTTTTGGTTGTGATTGGTCATCTGTGATGGCTACAGGGGCCCGAAGCCCAAAAACCTTTAGCACAGTCTGCAGACTGTATTTATGAAGGGATTTTATAGTAACTTGGTAGGATGATTCCAGATAATGTCTAGATGAGAACATCCGCTTTTGGTAGCGATCATTCAACCGTGATGGCTTCTCGAGCCCAAAACCTTTAGCATGGACTACAGGTCGTATTTATGAAGGGATTTCATTGTATCGTGGTAGGATGACTCGGTATAATGTGTAGATGAGGACATACCCTTTTGGTTACGATCAATCAACCATGATGGCTACACAGGCCGAAAGCCCAAAAACCTTGGCAGTCTACAGCCGTATGTATGAATGGATTTCATTGTAACTTGATAGGATGACTCATTTTGGAATAATTTCACTAACTTGGTAACTTTGGTTGACATACATTAACTGGTAGAGTGCTAAGTTATTTTTGGTCATTAAAATTTGTTCACATGTCTTTGCCTTGTTACAATTTATGGGAGAGTGCCAAGAGGCACTCTCCCATAAATTGTAACAAGGCAAACCAGTATCGACTAAGGAATTTCGCTTCTAAGATAATATGAAGCACATCCACAGAATATGACACCTTTAGGCTGGGGTACCTGCTCTTCGTATCAAAGCCCTGATAGTGGCTTCTAGCACTCTACCAGTTAACTGTGAGGGCCACATTACCTACCCTTCAGTTCTTTAGTACAGTCTACACCTCAAATTATATTTATTGAAAACATCGCATACAGGGAACAGAAACTAACATATTCTCAATTATCACAATTCTTGTCGAATTTCATAATCCTTTCATAAACATTGGCCATTGTCCTTTTCATCAAACACAACACACGGTCAGGTTAAGCTGCAGTGTCAGTGACACTTTCATTTTGGAATAATTTTCCTGTAACTTGGTAACTTTGGTTGACATACATTAACTGTGCGGGCCACATTAGGCCAGCCCTCAGTTCTTCAGTACAGTCTATATCTCAAATTATTCTTATTGAAAACATAGCATACAGGGAACAGAAATTAACATATTCTCAATTATCACAATTCTTGTCATATTTCATAATCCTTTCATAAACATTGAACATTATCAAACACAACACACAGTCAAGTTAAGCTACAGTGTCATTGACACTTTCATTTAAGCTGCCCTTTTCAGACTTTTAAGCAAGAGAAATGGAAAAGTAATATTGTGGAACCCTGTTAATTGAATAACTTCTTTTCCAGAGAAAAATATTCAGTTATCAAGAGTATACAATTAACTGGAATTGGGCCATTTTCCTATCTAGTAGCTTCAAACTAAGAAATTAGTCTATTAAATCTTGTTTTACAGAACTCACTGAGCTCTGTCAAACGAGATATAATAGATTAAATGCCTATACTCAATGTATTGAGGACCAGAATGTCTATAAATTTGGTGAATTCAGTGGATGTTGGAGTAATTCTCTGACAAATTACAAGATTTTTATTCAATTTTCAAGTTTCCTGTATAACCTACATGCAGTTAACAGGTTAAATTTATACTGAAGGTATGGTAAATGGTTTGGTGTTTGTAAGTTATATACAATTAACAGGCTTATTCAATTAAAAGATATATAATTAAGTGGACTTCCCTGTACTGATATATTTGCAATTGTCAGAGCAAAAACTGAGAAGAGAGAAATTCTGAATTCTCAGATTATTTTGTAAGTTTTTTCCATTAAGCTGATACGCTGTGTTGTAGTATACTGTTGGAAAGTGCTCAGGGAGCCCTTCCAACAGTGTATTACTACACAGTATTTTGCCATGTGCTACATTTAGTCATCTTTATAAAATAGATCACGGTTCATGAATAGTTAAAATTTACTTTTCAAACACAATTAATGTAAACATTCTCACAGATTGTAGTGTAATCCAAGTGATAGATAATTCTATTTCCCTACATTTTTTTACAGGAGCGGTAGTCAAATGAAATGACCATTCACCTAATTTGTAATGCCTTGGTGGTTTCAGATCAACCAGGCATCTGCCAGACAAGTTGAAGAGTAAATGTTAAAATCTTATTTTTTGTTTTCACTTTTTTTTTTTTTTACAAGAAATAGAGGAATCTCTCTAGTGAAAAAAATATTTTGAACAAATGCAAAGGGATGCAATGAAATGTTTACTCATCCTGCTCACAACAATTGTAATGTATTGTCAATCTGGGTAATGGAAAAAACATTCAACAATCTTCTCCCAAAAGTGTCCTATTTTGTCCCGAGATGTTGAGTTGAGTAAAATCATGTCACAGGCTGTGTGTTTTAGTGTTGTAACCACATATTTCAGACAACCCAGTGCAGCCCCAATCCAGACTGGACAGTAAAACTATAACCTATAAATTTCTAGTAGGAAAGAGATTTAACCCTTGAGGGCCTGGAGATTTTTATACATTTTTGTTATACCGTGAAAGTCTCCCCCCTGTGGCTTTGCAGTTGTTTCTAGTCAAGTCTTGGCTGCCGACAGGGGCAAGGTACATAGAAAACAAATTTTGAGTTTACCCAAACAATGCATGTTGGGGCTCCTGTTCCGTTGCATTAAAAAGTTATCAAAGTTAGAATTTAGTCCTTGAGGGTTAACCCTTTACCAGACAAATTGACCACATCTACCCATGTAATTTTCAAAAATATTTATTTTTCCCAAAATTTTAACAAAACCGTATCATGTGATCCCAGAATGGAATGAGCTTGTTCCAGTGATGTGTCATATGATATGATTTTTTGACATTTTAAAAAAAATTGAAATAACAAATTTTGATCTTGTGTGCATTTGGTAAAAGATCAAGAACAAAAAGTAACATTGTTTTACCATTATGGTAAGCAGTTAAGTGCTCTCTAAATCTGATACTCTAGTTATCTAGGAGTTGATATTACACAATTATGTGGCCTTGTAAACCAACATGAACAAATTTTTGATACTGAACAATAGAGAAAGAGAGATTGGGGAGTGTCATGGAGGATTGTGACTGGAATTGGAGAGAAGGGGTCGGGACAAAAGCGGTCTTTGGGTGGCCTGCATGATAAAGAGAAGCCAATATTTGAGGAGTACCTTGGTGGTACCTTTGGAGGATCACTGCTTTTAAATTTGATGTTGCTGGAGCTTAACCCTCTACACATTGATGTCAAAATGGCAAAGTTTTCAGCAGCAAATATTTCCCATAATGCAGTTTGATATTTAACCAGATATATCTTGTTTAACCGAGCTCAGTGAGCTCTGTCAAACAAAATATAATGGGTTAAATTCATAGTTGAACGATAGAAAAACAGAGTGATTGGAGAAAATTCTTTTGCACAACCAGTGTGTTAGAGGTTGAGAGGGTGGGGGGAGGGAGGCTCTATAAAGGAGTACCAAATATGTAATTTGGAAGTAATGGAGACCCTGGAATTCTCCAACCCATCTATATATTTGGACATAAAAAAGGTTAATGTGCACATTTTTATCTTTGTTTATTTGTTCACTGGGCTTTATTGACACTTATAATCACAGAGTCATATCAAACCAGACAATTTTATAGCTGGAGTACTTGAAGAGAACCACTGAACAACTGCAATCTTATCAATTTGCTATCCAGGCCCAAGCAGGGTAGGCATTAGTTCAAGGAAAGTAACATCGGCCAGCTGTTTGTCTTTGGTCAATGTGCTGATTGCCTATGGTACACTCTTCTTTAACCAATGCTTATTAGCTCAACTTGACAACGTCAAGTATGAGCTATTGGGATGGGTTGTGATCTGTCGTCCGTCCATATGTCTGTAGGTCTGTCCGTCAACAATTCCTTTAGCACACCCTACAGGCCGCTGCACGATCAGTCCCAAATTTCATATGTAACTTTGGGGCAATGTCTAGATGAATTTCGTTAAAAAACATGGCCACCAGCAGCCATCTTCATTTTGGCATGTAAATTGTCATCATTTCCATTAGCCGACACTACAGGCTGCATCACTAACCCAATCTTTTTCAAATTTCATATGAAGCGTGATATCTAGATGGGAGCTATTGAATTTTTCTGAATTTTGTTGAAAAACGTGGCTGCCAGCAGCCATCTTGGATTTGGATATAAACTGTCTAAAAATTTCTTTAGCACAGGCCGCAGCTCTCATCTGATCAGTCTAAATTATATATGGTGCTTTGAGGCAATGTCCAGATGTGAGCTATCAAATTTTTCCAAATTTTCGTTGAAAAACATGGCCACCACGCAGCTCTCACACGATCAGTCCCAAATTTCATATGTAGCTTTGGGGTAATGTCTAGATGGGAGCTATCAAATTTTTCTGAATTTCGTTAAAAACATGGTCGCCAGCAGCCATCTTAGATTTGGCATACAAATTGTCAACATTTCCACGAGCACAACCTACATTCTGCATCTCTCACCCGATCTATTTCAAATTTGATATGTGGTTTTGGGGCAATGTCTAGATGGGAACTATCATATATTTCTGAATTTTGTTGAAAAACATGGCGCCAGCAGCCATCTTGGATTTGGATATAAATTGTCCACAATTCCATTAGCACACCCTACAGGCGGCATCTCTAACCCGATCTTTATTGAATTTCACATATAGCTTTGGTGTAATGTCTAGATTGGAGCTATCAAATTTTTCTGAATTGCATTAAAAAATATGGCCGCCAGCAGCCATCTTGGACTTTGCATATAAATTGTCAACAATTCCATTTGCACTACCTGCAAGCTGCATCTCTCACCCAATCTTTTTCAAATTTCGTATGTAGTTTTGGTGTGATGTCTAGATGGGAGCTATCAATTTTTCTGAATTTCGTTGAAAAACATGACTGGCAGTGGCCATCTTGGATTTGGCATATAAATTGTCCTAATTCTATTAGGAGATCCTACAGGCCACATCTCCCACCCGATCTTTTTCAAATTTTATATGTAACTTTGGTATGATGTCCAGATTGGAGTTATCAAATTTTTCTGCATTCTGTTGAAAAAGATTGCTACCACTGGCCATCTTGAATTTGACATATAAATTGTCAACAATTCCATTAATATGCCCAACAGTCCCCACCCGCACCTGATTTTTTCAGATTTCTTATGTAGCTTTGGTGTGATGTCTTTTCGGTAGAAACTTGAGTGAATGACTTGGCATTACTGGATCTTTCTGTTTAGTTCAGTCCCTTCTTTGGAAAGTTGAGTTGCAGTGTCATTGACACTTTCATTCTGATTGTGTCGGGATAGTTAGAGAGTTTAGGTTCTTCGGCTTCCCTCATCCATAAAAGTGTCTGACATGCTGTGACCGAGGTTGCTGAAAGTGTTGTTAAAACTTAATACACAAACAAACACCAAAATATACACATTTATTTTTTGTGTATAAATATGTCGAGTTTTAGGAATAACTTGAAGGCTACGGAATTTTTTTTGTTTTTGTGTAGTATATATCAATCGAAAATCCGAATCGTACAAACTTGAGATCCGAATTGTCCAAGGTAAATGTCGAAGTTGTCCAAATATAGAAGTCTGAATCGTCCCAAAATTATCCGAATCGTCCCCAAACTGCCATGCTACACCATAGCGAATGCCTTTCGATGTCCAGAAGCATGGCAGCGCCTGTTTTTTCTAGGGTGAAAGCTATTTTGGTAAACGTTCTGAACACCTTTCTGATTTCTGGAGGACTGTTGCCATTCATTGAAGAAATTGCTTGGTTCCAGATGGTCGCACAGTCTGTCCATTCAGATATCTTGCCAATGCAGCTGTGGGTGCTGATTGAGTGGCAACTGGATGGACTGTTCAGGTTTTGGCCATGTATTGGAATCATAGCCTCGGTATCTACTTTCCAGCATTTTGAGAAGGCATGAATTAAAAACATCGGTTAGTTTGGTGTGGAAGAGACGAAGTAAAAAAAAATGGTTTCTGTGCATGCAGGGATGTTGTTGGGTTGTTAACCACATATTTGACCCTGATAACAGTGTTCTTTTGATGGCGAAAACTGTCTGACCACAACCTGTAATGGGATGAGGCGCTTTCGTCGATTTCAGTGTGAAGATTTTGATGTTGGTGTACTTTTTTTAAAAAAAGGTGCCTTAATTTCTCAATTCCTGCTATTGTTCTAGAAATGCCTCCTGTTTGCGTTGATACTCTTCCATGTTCAGTAATTCCTCTTTTCCCCGAAGACTCTGTTTTCACGAGTTCATCTCGTTTCCGACTCACCCAAGGTCTCCCCACCAGTCTTCAAAGGAGCCATGCACTTTCTCAACAGACCATTGAGGTTGATTTGGAGGAAAGAGACGCACTGGAGTTGGACATGTCCACACATTTGCCGTTCTCTTCTGGTTCTACCCTCCTGCGAGGAAAAAAACTGCCTGATAACAGGTGAATCTGGGGCTCGAGATATGGAGGCTTAAGAAGGGTGCACCATATTCCTACTCCCTCTTCTGCTCCAAGAACTTTTTCAGTCGTCTGGAATCTCGTTCTCTGTCAGAGGGACTCTCCCTTCTTTTTTTCTTCTTCTTTACAGCTGCTTACAAACCCCTTTTGGGTGGTGGTCATGCAATGTGGGAGTAGCTTCTCCCATGAAAAGTACTACTCCTCTCGGAAAAAATCGGTTTCTGTTTCCTCTCAAAATCGACTGTTATAAGCAGCTTCCCCCAAGTCCACCTGGAGATTCCAGGTGAGAGTTCCAACTCCTGACAGTTATTTTCTGTATCTCTAGTGGTAGGTCGATAGAGCCACTAATTATCATGCCTTGCCACCTTTACGTCCAAAGTGAATGGCAAAAAAAAAAACGTTTTAGAAGAGGTGCAAGAACAATTGGTGGGGGGGGGGGGGGTGCGCCCTGAACACGTACTATTTTTGTGGGGTTTGAACCCCATTCGACCTTGGCGGTGTTCTTTGATGACATGACCGCTGCTGGAAAATATGGCGGTGCTCTGACGCAGGTGAACGTTGTTTTTTCTTTTTCTTTTGACTTATTGTTGTGGTGAGGGGATTTTGAAGTTTATGTGGATCTTTTTATTGTAGGGCCCAGATTTCTTTCTCCCGCTTTTCCCCGTTCTGCAGTTCATGCAGGCACTTCTGTCTTTTCTGATAATTGTGCTATTGCTTCTGTTCCTCTTATCCGTTGCTGTAATTCGGTCTCCTGTATCCATCTAGCTTTTACGTCATCCAGTGTCTCCCGGGAATATAGAATTTGGTTCCGAGGAAAAGAAGAATTCGAAGGTCTAAACACATTCTCCTCCCCGAACACCGAGAGAACGCAGCTCTCCCCGATTCTACCTCCTGAAAGAAGCGAGTCGGGCGATCATGCACATCGTCGGCGTTCTGTTTGAAGTCTGGTTATCCCACACATCTATAATTGGCCTCGATAGGCGTCCTCTTCGAGTTTGATGCATGCGTTTCCGTGGCACGAGGTACAGGCGTAGAGGCAGGTGTTCCAACCTCCTCCAAAAACTCTGTCAGTCGATGGGTATCTCGTAGTCTGGTGAAGGGACTCCCTTCTCTTCTTTGGTTCTACCAAGTGCACAGCAAACGTGTTTTTAGAGTCTTTCGGATGGGGATCAGTGGGGTGGGAGTCTAACCACTAAAGGTACTACACCTCCCCAACGACTTTTTTTCTTTTTTTTTTTTTTTTTTTTTTCTCTCAAAATCCACTGCCACCGTGCCACGGGAGTTCTGCCCTCACTCAGCCGGATAATCGAAGTGGTGGCTCGGAGAGTTTTCTGGCCCAGCAGTGTGTTTTGTATTTGGCTGCATGGTAGCTCCATCCAAATCAAGTAGCGTGTTCTCACCTCAAAGTCCAAGGTGCAAATGAAAGAGGCGGGGGTCAATCAACAGTATCGATGCACCCAAGGCGTGCCAGCGACGGTGTGAAGCAGCTCAACCCCTTTGACTTTATCTAACTGAAGACCTTTGCTTATGTCCGTTCGTGGAAGAGGATGGGGCTTGTTTGGAAATTTAGGTGCCTCATTCTCTTTTGCCTCTCTAGTCTTTCTGTCCAAAGACTCGCCACCAGTTCTCACAGTGTGTGGGGACCAGTATGAGAGGAGGTCCTTGGTGGGGACCAATATGAGAGGAGGTCCTCACTGAAGTTGGAGGAAGTGTGGGGTCAGTTGTTACGAATTCCATAGTTTGATAAGTTAGAGGAATGATTTCACCTTTTACTTGGAGAGTGCAAGTAAGAGGACGAGAGACATTCGGTGCAGCCAGAGTTCTCTGCAACTTAGCTGGGACTTACATTATAGCGAGCGCATGTGGTCGTTTTTGGTGTCCAGTGTGATGCGGGGGTGCTGAGATCATTGCTTATGTGTTTATAACGTGACTGATGGCGGCAAATGTTAAGTTCAATTGTGGTGAAAACATCAGACAGACCGCGAAAACCCACTGCATTTCCATTCCGGAATCTTCACTAACGCCCATTTCCATTTTCCTTGTTTCTCACCTTGGATGCCAAGGTATAAAGCAAAACGCATCGATCACGGCTATGGAATTACCTGCAACAGGTGAGTGAACCCTAAAGTGTCAACGCATCTCGCCTCCTACTTTGTCCGTCCAAGTAAAAGACGAGAGATTCCAGCCCAGCTTAGCTTGTGTAACATCACCCAAATCCCCACCACTACTTTCGGGGAGGGTTAGCACCTTTTGTGAAAGGACATCCCCTCAAACTGGTCCCCACCGAAGAAGTCCAGACCTCTGATGGTTACCATTCAAAAGAAGAGGAGGAAGAACCCTTAAACCGAGCGCCGAGAGGCCCGTTGGCTTGAGGAGTTTCCAGAAAAGGAAGAAAGAAGAGAAATCCATTTTCACTTTCTCGGGACATTCTCCTATACCTCTCATCCAGTTTCCATTTCCTGAACTTACTTCTAAGGAAGTTGGGTGACAGGAACGTTTTTAGTGATGCTGAGGCGGGGATGGAAAGCGGTATTCAACTCCAGTATCTCCCCTTCTCCCGGCCAGACACTGTGTATTAAATCTGTCAATGCAACAGCACTTTAACCATAAGACCACCGACTTCCACGCCCATTGCCTTTCCCCTTGCCTGCCACCAGACAACAAAAATAGACGCCGCAACCAGTGTCCGTTGGTTTGGACAATTCCACACCGAAAACATTTCTTCGTCGACACACCACTGATATGGACTGTTCAATGTCTCTTTGGCATCGTTGTGTGCGTTCTTCGCAACGTCTATCCACACTTGTCTTCATAAATAGTCAACACACTTTCTCTTTTCAGACATGAGCAGCGGGGAGAGTGGGTAGACTTTCTAGATCTCTTCAGCCCCGAAAACGCCTCCCAGGCCGTTTTCGAGTGTAAAGGCCTCAGATTCACCCCACCCTTATAACACCTCCCAATCCATGTTCCACCAGACCCATCTGATCCATCTCACGTCTCCCAGCCCCTGTTCAGCCAAGGGTGTTATACCAGCTAGAGCTCGGGCCACTAAGCCTACTAGCCCATGTTCAGCCTGGGGGCAGAATATCAGCTGGACCGATCCGCCAAGCCTTCCAGACTGTGGTGGGGAGAAGGTGCAGACCGAGTTCCAAGTTGTTTGCCTATTAGAGAGAGATACAACCCAACTATACCACAAAATCATACCTTCTGTGGGTGATCTGATCGACGAGATACTTGCGGAAATACCGGTCCCACCCCAATGGGGCAGCAATTCATCTACCTAGACACCAAAGCCCCTCCCCTGTGGGGCTTCTGCCAGTGGACAGCGTGTCGAGATGACGAATGACACCCAAACGTCCTTCTCTGTCCGTGTTCAAACTGGGGGACGTGTTAGACAACGGAACTTCCTTAGTTGCATGCTACAGAGATATATCTACCATGTTCGTGAAAATGAAACAATGCTTATGGCTAACGAGAGGATGGAGGATTTGCCAATCTTTGTCCGAGGGGCGCCCAATACAACTGGAAGATAAAACACGACGCTATTCCATACTGCCCCTGCAAGAGGTTTGGTGTTCACGTTTGGAATGGTCACAGATTATGTACGGCATGTGGAAGCAAAGCCATGCAGACCTGTCTGCACTGGAAGTGATTTACTCTAGTATTGACCGAACTCACAATGTTGAGAAAGGCTCATATAAAAATTGTAAATAACTTCCTTGTCGGCAAATCAAGATTCGCTGAAAAACACCGAATGTTTGTGTCAAATTGCAGGCACAGATCAATGTTTTCTCTGTAACAAAGGGGGCACCACCGGGGTGCAAAATTGCATTACATGTCCTGGGCAAAGATTTTCCTGTAATTTGTAATCACGGGGTAAAGCAGTTTCCCTATATATCTGCCGTATGCTAGGTTGGTCATCTTGAAGTGGACATATTAAATCCGACAGATGTGGTTCGGTTCAACTCATCAGTTGCACCGAGTCGCAGTTCTCGAATCGTACTAGCTCAGGACTAGAGCACCAAAACCGATGGGCCACGATGCTCTTGGCCCTCTGCTTCACTCGGACTAGCGGTTACTGCCATAGTGTATCAGTCCGTGCTTGCTATAGTGTAACAGCAGTCTACTAGAAACAGCACTCCAAGGATGTGTGAATACACTGGGGGCCTGCTACGTAGCTTGACGGGGTTATACACCCAGCCATTATGGAATGATTTCGATTTGGAAAAAAAATAACAAAAAAAACGACCAGAATCCAAGTCGGCAGCCTGCACAACACTTGTTTGTTTGCACAACGCATTCCTCAGTCTACAGAGCAATGTGGTTTGCATTCCTGGGAATCCATAAAAATGGGTACAACCATTGGAAGACAAGAAAAACTATGCTCCCCAAGAAAGACTTATCTTCACTGCAAATCCAAGAAATCCAATATCTCCGGGGAAGACTCTCTGCAGTGAAGGTCAGAACGCGATGTAGAAGTGGCTCGTCGATGTTGTACCAGTTCTGGAAGAGAGAGAGAGAGAGAGAGAGTCACAGCTGTCGACCAACTAGACCCAGCCTTCGACGGTTCGATAGTTCCCGCAACGTATGGCCCTACTGTGAACGATTTCTGCAGGTTGTTGGGAAACCCCGAGGCCCAGATTGCCAACCTCTCTCGTGGGTATGGATGGCAGCTGGAAGGGATATCCTGAATATTGACGGCCTAGCTTTCGGTAAAACAAAAAACAAGACAAACTGCTCAACAAGCTTCTGTCAGATGAAAGATTCCGCAATGATACAGAAGAAACCCACGAAGAGATTCACGAAACCCATCTGGACTTGGGCAGGTGGTCGAACAAGTTAGAAAATGGGGCCACTTCCTTGTCGCTGCTGTCTTGTGGGAAGTGCTCGCGAAAACTTGGAGTGCCTGCGGCCAAACAACCATTACTGAAGCAGGGAGTGTGACGAAGAACAAGTCTGCCAGTCACAACAGCAACTTGTCTTCCCACCACCATGACGGACAGAAACAATCCTTTTTTTACACAGAGTAGGGCCGGTTCTTTTGCTTCTGTGCTCGAGGGGAGAAAAGGGTGCCCTCGTCATTTCTCTTTTGGTTCCTTTTCTGGGGATACCACGTGCAGACCTCGAGAGAGGTGGGGCGGGGCGCTTTAGCAACCACGTTATCAGTTTCCTAAAATATTCCAAAGTATTTAATTTTTTTGGGGGGGGGAGGGGGGGGTGCTTCAGTTTGTTAATATCGGGGCGGGGGGGAGGGCATAAATTTGCATCAGAATGGTCCCAATAATTTTTCAACTGCACGGTACCAGAAATTTCCTGACGATCTACGCGACTGCAAATTTAATATTGGTCCGGTTGGTCGTCAAGTTCGGGGACGGTCCTAGCACCGGATGAGTGGGTGGGACAAACATTTTCCCTGTTTTTTATTCCAGTCTGCCCCTAATTTAAAGGCATTGTGTTTATATATGTATGGTTGTTCGCCTGTACTTTTTCTTATCATGTCCTCTAAATAAATCAAAATACTTTTTTCCTTCAACAGGGATGGCTCAGTTTTCCGTTTTGAAGTTTGTAATGCACAGAGAAACTGGTCATCGTGCAATCATTGGTGATAATGAAGGCATGTTCTTGAAATGGCAGATAGAGCAGTTGTACTTTTCGGAGATATTCGAAGGAAAACAAAATTATGTTATAGAAAAACTGAATCAAATAATAGATGAACGCTCATACTTTGGCTACATTTCAGCACAAGTTGTCACAGACATATTCGCTAATTCGGATTTTTCATATTGTGCTCACAGTGTGAAATCCTTCTCAAAACTGTTCACCAAGAAAATCGAAGCGGCAACTCACCTTTTCTCTGCAGACATTGTTCCTCATACTTTGTGTGATTTGAGAAACGCGATGGAAGAACTTGACTCGTAAAGGAATGGTGTTAAATAATTGCCGGTGCTTCAAGTTGTGTGCGTTTGTTTTTCTTTCTCATGTTTGTTGTTATTTCATTCCTTTGTAGGTAATGGTTAAGAGTAAAAAGAGTGGTCGCCCTAAAACATTTTTAAACTGGTGTGAAGAGGATATGACTAATGCCTTAGATGATGTGAAGAATGGGGTGTTAATCAGAAAAGCAGCAGAAAAACACGGAGTGCCTAAGTCATATTATAGCCCCCATATTATATTGAGATTGATATATATCCTTAGTAGATAATTATATGAGAAAGATATTTTTTATTTCTGCATTTTCTGACTGGTCTCTCTCATTTGCACTCGGTGACCTTATTTACATCTTTGTCACACTGATCTACAATTATTGTACATATAGCTGTTGATTGTTTAAGTAGGTCAGGGACCTTGTTTACTTGGATTGTGACAGAATCACCTGGAAACTGATAGAAACTGACAGAACATTGTAGACATTTCATCTTCTAGGACATTCTATCTGGTTACTATATAAAGGTTTGTCAACAGAATTCAAAAACTCATTTTTTAGAAAGCCATTTCAGAAAGACTCACTTCAGTTAAAACACAGCAGTTGTTTCCATTGGAGATTATTATTCTTCTGGGACAGTGCATTTATTATAGAAGCAGTGCTTCTTCGTGAATCTGGAAGATTGATTCCAAAAGAGAATTTTGAAGAGAATTTGTTCGTCTTGGAAAAGAGAATTTATACTTTCTGTGAAACAGAATATTATTTTGTGAAAAGCCAGGATTCTACTGGATTATTTGGAAATTACCTGTGGCGCCAATACTTCTTGGATTTTTTTCCCATTTGAATTTTGCGGAGCATTTTATTATATTTTATTGGAGACTGCGGAAATTTCTAAGAGAAGATTTTATTACAAATCTATGGGATACTGTTTCTGAAGAGACATTCTTGGATTTAATACTACCAGCTGGTAACTTTCTACACAAGATTCTTCACCACTGGATTACTGGATTCTGTCAAACTGTATTTTGGACTAATTCTATAATTGATAAGTACCACTGTTTTTCTTTTCTGTAAACCAATTAGTGTAAAAGATCTTTGTATCATTTTTTTTATATTAATTTTTTTTTTAATTAAATTTCAGAATAGTTAAATTCATAGTTATTGTTGCTGATTCTCAGATTTCTTTCTGTTACCAATATCAATAATATTTCCATACTGTAACAGAATTTGGGGGCTCGTCCGGGATTGAATATTAGATAACGAGAAAGCTTTATTTGCAAATTGCAATTATTGTTTTGGCTCACTTTCAAAACATTAAAACTTTTTTAGAAAATTTCAGTATTATTATTTATAATCTGAGAACCACCAAACCTTTTCATCATGGTGTTTATCGTGACAGAATTTATATCTGAATTTGAAAGCTCTCCTAGTTTGGCCCTTTTAGAATCTCTTAAGAAGGAGGATTTATTTCAACTTGCGCAATATCTAAAGTTACCTGCCACCCCTGGTCTGAACAAACATAAACTTAAACAGGTCATTGTTAATTATTATATGGAGGAAGGCCTTTTGCCTCAGACTGAAACTCCCCTCTCTGAACCACAACCTACTGATGCCCTTGAACTCAAAAAATTAGAATTGGAACTAAAGAGATTAGAAATGCAACAAGAAATGAAAAGACAGGGAAATGAAATAAAATTAAAAGAAATTGAAGCTCAAAAAGAAATGGAACAAATTCAGGCTCAAAAAGAAATGCATTTAAGGGAAATTGAAATTCAGGCCCAAAAGGAAATAAAAATAAAAGAATTAGAATCACAGCGTCAAGGCTCAAATGTAATTTCCCCAAGTAGATTTGATGCAACTAAACATGTTAGGCTTGTTCCCCCCTTTCAAGAAAAAGAAGTTGATAAATATTTTTCACATTTTGAAAAAGTGGCAACAAGTTTAGAATGGCCAAGGGATGTCTGGACTTTGCTATTACAAAGTGTTTTGAAAGGGAAGGCCCAAGAAATCTATTCCGCTCTATCTTCTGAGCAAAGCAATAATTATGACACTGTTAAAGAGGCTATACTTAAGGCATATGAACTTGTTCCAGAGGCCTATAGGCAGAAATTTAGAAATTATTACAAAAGTGAAAATCAAACTCATGTGGAATTTGTCAGAGAGAAGCAAAATTTATTTGACAGGTGGTGCCATTCCAAAGAAATTGGGACATATATCTCTAAATTAAAAGAAATGATGCTGATTGAAGAGTTTAAAGGAAAGATACATTCAGATATAAAGGCCCACCTGGATGAACAAAAAGTTGACACATTAAACAGAGCTGCAGTACTAGCAGATGACTATGCCTTAACTCATAAAATGAGTCGTAACGCTACAAATTTTTGGCTTCACAGGAATTCTTTCCAAAGTGGACCTAGACCAACTTCAGATAAAACTCATCCTTCCAGTCCTCCAAACTTTTCACCACCCAAATTTAATAGGAAGCCTAATGAGAATAAGTCATCTAATGCCAGTCCTACACCATTACGACCCAACAGTTCAAATAAAACCTGTAATTATTGTAAGAAACCAGGACATTTATTATCCGATTGCTGGCTGTTAAAAAGGAAAAATGAGTCCTCTACTTCACAGAATGCACTAGCATGTGCTCCATGCCATGAAAATTATGTAATAAAGCAAGATGCTTTAGAAAATTATAAGCCATTTATTTCTGAAGGCTTTGTTTTCCTTGAGGGGGATAAGCACTGTCTCTTACCAATAAAAATACTGAGAGACACAGGGGCTACTCAGTCTTTAATGTTAGAAGGCATTTTGCCATTTTCTGAAGAAAGTGCGACCGGAGCACAAGTTTTAATATCAGGTATTGAGTCAACCTCTTTAAATGTCCCACTTCATAAAATAAATTTGAGAAGTAGTTTAGTAAATGGGACTGTGACAGTAGGAATCAGACCTACTCTACCTGTAAAAGGTATTTCTTTATTATTGGAAAATGACTTAGCTGGTGACAAAGTCACTGTAGAATCTCAAGTGGTGGATAAGTCGAGCACAGGTGAAAGCATTATTAATTTGAAGGAATGTTTTCCTTTTGCTTTTCCAGCATGTGCTGTGACTCGGTCCATGGCAAAGAAAGCTGAGGTTGATACCAACCTCAATTGTGTTGATTTGAACAGCAGAGCTGAGGATAAGAACAGTCACAGAATTACGCATTCTGAAGATGTTGATTTGTCTCACACATTTTTGAGTCAGTGTGATGACTCCTCCATAAATTGTAAAGAGGCCACTACACCTGAGAGTGATAGGGGGACCTCCTTGAATGTCATTTCCCGGAATCTTTAATTCAGGAACAGGAAAGTGATCCTGACCTTGCCGAGCCACGTGAAAGGGCTCTAACAGAGGCAGAAGCCCGAAACTCCCCTGTCTGTTATTTTAAAAAATCTGATGTACACATGAGGAAATGGCGACCACCAGAAGTACCCTCCAATAGTGATTGGGAGGTTATTTATCAAATAGTTGTCCCCACTAAATACCGGAATGAAATAATAAGCCTGGCTCATGAAAATCCAATGGCTGGACATTTGGGAGTTAGGAAAACCTACTCTCGTATTCAACAGTGTTTTTACTGGCCCAAGCTTCGACAGGATGTTGTCGAATTTTGTAAAACCTGCCACACCTGTCAAATTGTAGGAAAACCCAACCAGAAGATTCCTCCTGCTCCCCTTCATCCAATCCCTGCCTTTGAGGAGCCATTTAGTAGAATTATTATCGATTGTGTTGGCCCATTGCCTAGAACAAGATCTGGAAATGAATATCTTCTTACCATCATGTGTGCTTCTACACGATTTCCTGAGGCTATACCTCTAAGAAATATTAAAACTAAGACTATAGTTAAGGCCTTGATAAAATTTTTCACGACTTTCGGTCTACCCAGGTCAGTGCAATCAGACCAAGACCCAAATTGTATGTCAAACATTTTTCAGCAGGTGATGTATGAGCTCAAAATTAAGCAGTACACATCAAGTGCCTATCATCCCGAAAGTCAAGGAGCTCTAGAATGCTTTCATCAAACACTGAAGACCATGATAAAAGCCTATGGGGAGGATAATGAGAAGGACTGGGATGAAGGAGTACATCTCCTCTTATTTGCAGTCCGTGAGACTGTACAGGAATCTCTGGGGTTCAGCCCTTTTGAATTAGTGTTTGGACACTCAGTGAGGGGTCCACTCACTCACTGCTTTGAAGGAGAAATGGCTTGAGGAAGAGCCACCTGAAATTTCTCTTCTGGACTATGTGTCCACTTTTAAGGAAAAACTGCACCAGGCCAGAGAAATGGCAAATAAACATTTACAGAAAGCCCAGTGTCATATGAAGACCTGGTATGATAAAACGGCGAAATTTCGCACCTTTAAACCTGGGGACAAGGTGCTAGTATTATTCCCTTTAAAGGGCAATGCTTTACAAGCAAGATATTCAGGCCCTTACATTGTTAAGCACAAGATCAGTGATACTGATTATGTTGTTGAGACTCCCGATAGACTCAAAAATACTCAGCTGTGCCATATAAATATGTTGAAAACATATTATGAGAGAGAACCAAACTCTCTACCACTCTCAACAGTCACCCACATGGATGAGCTGGAAAATCATTCATGAAGACGGCGAAAATGTACCTCTGAAGTTACAGAACTCAGATGTCCTGAGAGATCTACAAAATAAAACAGATTATTTACTGCCTGATCAAAGAAAAGATTTAGTTCAAATATCAACACTTATTTCCAGATGTGCCTAGTAGGACATCTGTTATTTTTCATGATGTTGATGTAGGAGAGGCAAATCCCATCAAACAGTATCCATATAGATTGAATACTTTCAAAGCTGAGATCATGCGAAAGGAAATACAGTATATGCTGGACAATGATATCATTAAACCTAGCCATAGCAACTGGAGTTCTCCCTGTATTTTCGTCCCAAAACCTGACGGGAGTTACCGATTTTGTACGGATTACCGAAAAGTGAACAGCCTCACCAAAACAGACAATTATCCAATTCCAAGAATTGATGACTGCATTGACAAACTTGGCCATGCTAAATTTGTGACAAAATTTGACTTATTAAAGGGTTATTGGCAAGTCCCTTTAACAGAAAAAGCAAAAGAAATATCTGCTTTTGTTACCCCATTTGGGTTGTATCAATATAAAGTAACCCCTCTTGGCATGAAAAACTCTCCGGCAACGTTCCAGCACATGGTTAACCACTTAATTGCAGACCTAGATCACAGTGAAGCTTATATTGATGATGTTATTATACACACAGATACAAATTGGGCTGATCATCTGAAGCATATTCAAGAATTTTTTGACAAAGTGACCCAAGCCAACCTAACTATTAACTTGGTAAAATCAGAATTTGGCAAAGCAACTGTAAATTATTTAGGTCATGTTGTGGGTCATGGGCAGGTGAGGCCGATTGCGGCAAAAGTTGATGCCATTGTAAATTTTCTAGTACCAAGCTCTAAAAAAGAGCTCATGAGATTCTTAGGCATGGCTGGATATTATAGAAAATTTTGTTTAAATTTCTCAGATGTTGTCTCCCCTTTGACCAGTTTAATGAGCAAAAGGGTTAAGTTTGTTTGGACTGAGGAATGCCAGAAATCCTTTAACAGTATAAAAACTTTATTAAATAATTCCCCTATCCTGGCCACTCCCAATTATGAAAAGCCCTTCAAATTATTTATAGATGCAAGTGACAATGGAGCAGGTGGGTATATTGCCCAGGAAGATTCCCAAGGTATTGATCACCCTGTATGTTATTTCTCCAGAAAATTTCTCAAACATCAAAAGAATTACTCTACAGTACAAAAAGAAACTGTGGCTCTAATTTTGGCATTAACCCATTTTGATGTGTATCTAGGAACCACCCAATTCCCAATTACAGTTTATACCGATCATAACCCCTTAACTTTTATCAATAAAATGAAAAACAAGAATCAAAGATTATTGCGGTGGAGTTTAGCCCTTCAAGAATATAATTTAGAGATTTGGCATATTTCGGGGAGAGATAATGTTGTAGCTGATGCTCTTTCCAGAATATCCTAATTTAAAATGATGTGATCGGTCCCCATTCACTTCAAGTGTATATATGTTTATTTAAAAAAAAATTGTGAAGATTATGGTGTGTGTATTGTAAACCAGTCAGAGACTGCTAAAATTATATAAAAAGTTTTCAGTACCTTCAAACTTTTTCTTTTAAGGCGGGGTGTGTTATAGCCCCCATGTTATATTGAGATTGATATATCCTTAGTAGATAATTATATGAGAAAGATATTTTTTATTTCTGCATTTTCTGACTGGTCTCTCTCATTGGCACTCAGTGACCTTGTTTACATCTTTGTTACACTGATCTACAATTATTGTACATATAGCTGTTGATTGTTTAAGTAGGTCAGGGACCTTGTTTATTTGGATTGTGACGGAATCGCCTGGAAATTGATAGAAACTGACAGAACATTGTAGACATTTCATCTTCTAGGACATTCTATCTGGTTACTATATAAAGGTTTGTCAACAGAATTCAAAAACTCATTTTTTTACAAAGCCATTTCAGAAAGACTCACTTCAGTTAAAACACAGCAGTTGTTTCCATTGGAGATTATTATTCTTCTAGGACAGTGCATTTATTATATACTCGCCCAAAAAAGAAAGTGTGCATTGCAGAAATTGATCAAACTCCAAAAAAATAATTTCGTACGTGTAAAGAGTGTTGACCTGTTCTTGAATAAGTTATATTGAACACAAAAACAGCTTTCCCCATTTAAATTGCATTAACGTTAAATGACGTGCTGCACGTTTGTGAAAAGGCATGTTTTGCGCGTGGAGAGTCTGAAAATTCATGCAGCAGTGTGAATCCTTGGATATTTAAACACTAAAGTAAGGCCTTCCTGTCGTTCACATTCAAACTTGCGCTGCTGTTAAAACGACTCCACATTAGCATGCCAAGATTGACAATGAATCAACGTCTCCTTGCCTTGGGTGTGATTAGAGCTAGCAGAACACACAGAGAAGTTGCCCAGCATTTGAACTGCCACCGTAACACTGTAGACAGGCTAGTCAATCGACATGCACAACATGATGACGTTGGAGACCGACCCCGCTCCGGGAGACCCCGAGTTACCACTCCTGCTCAAGATCGGTATATCCGTGTCGTCCATCTCCGGAACCGCAACAAACGGCAACGACGACAGCCAGGAACATCCCTAACCTGAGACGGATACATCCTCAAACAGTAATCAACCGGCTGAGAGAATACGGCTTACGTCCTCGAAGACCTGCAATTTGTCCGATTTTGACGTTACGTCTTCGTCGTGCTCGACTGCAGTGGTGTAGACAACATCTCAGGCATCCCTTACACTGGTGGCGACGTGTTTTATTCACAGATGAATGTCGTTTCCATCTTTCATCATCAGATGGCCGCCAGAGAGTGTACAGATGTCGAAACGAACGCTACGCAGATCCATGTGTCGTGGAGCGAAACCGTTATGGGGGAGGGTCTCTCATGGTGTGGGATGGCATCACTGCCCGTAACAAAACTGAGCTGGTCATTATTGATGGCAATCTCAATGCAGCCAGATATCGTGATGAAGTGCTTACACCTGTTGTTGTCCCATTTCTGCAACGTCACGGCCCCGGCGTCATTCTACAGCAGGACAACGCTCGACCCCACGCAGCTCGTGTTGTATCTCCAGCAACAACAAGTGGATGTTCTTCCCTGGCCCGCAAATTCGCCCGATATCTCACCCATTGAGCACATATGGGACGAAATGAAACGTCAGCTACGCCGGCTTCCCCATGCATCGTCAACGCTTGTGGAACTCCAAAGACAGCTTATCAGAATATGGAACAACATCCCACAGCACTTCCATGCTAACTTGTTCGCTTCCATGAGGTGTAGATGCACAGCAGTAGTCGATGCTGACGGAGGGCATACCAGATATTGAGTGTGTGGCTTTTGTGTTTGACCCTTAGTGTCTTTGACTCTCCATGGCACCAAGAGTATTCGTCGTAGCGTAATGAAATTTCTCATGTTGATCACAAATTGATTCTTCTGTGATTGAATAAAATTTCCATGAATGAAAATGATATATATCTTTTTTTAGTGTTATTTTTTAGCATGCACACTTTCTTTTTTGGCAGAGTATAGAAGCAGTGGTGCTTCTTTGTGAATTTGGAAGATTGATTCCAAAAGAGAATTTTGAAGAGAATTTGTTCGTCTTGGAAAAGAGAATTTATACTTTCTGTGAAACAGAATATTATTTTGTGAAAAGCCAGGATTCTACTGGATTATTTGGAAATTACCTGTGGCGCCAATACTTCTTGGATTTTTACTCCATTTGAATTTTGCGGAGCATTTTATTATATTTTATTGGAGACTGCAGAAATTTCTAAGAGAAGATTTTATTACAAATATATGGGATACTGTTTCTGAAGAGACATTCTTGGATTTAATACTACCAGCTGGTAACTTTCTTCACAAGTATCTTCACCACTGGATTACTGGATTCTGTCAAACTGTATTTTGGACTAATTCTATAATTGATAAGTACCACTGTTTTTATTTTCTGTAAACCAATTAGTGTAAAAGATCTTTGTATCATTTTTTTATATTAATTTTTTTTTTAATTAAATTTCAGAATAGTTAAATTCATAGTTATTGTTGCTGATTCTCAGATTTCTTTCTGTTACCAATATCAATAATATTTCCATACTGTAACAGTCAACACTAAGTGACCGTGTATCAGGAAAAATAATGCCTGGAAGCAAACGGGGTCCCAAGCCATTATTGTCCTTCGAAGACGAAGAAAAATTAGTAAATTTCCCCCAGACTACGGCAGAAATGAGGACTGGGTTCAGTAAAGAAAATTTGAAAGTATATGCGGGCATACTTGCCAACAAGAGAGGGGTACATTTTAAAAATGACAAACCTAGTGATAAATGGTATCGTGCAATGAAAATTCGTCAAAGAAATGTTGGAAATCAAATTGTCCTATGGGTACCGGAGGCGACGGCATCGGTTCGACACAGATGCATGGAGCCCGTCAGAGTGAAGAAATATTTCAATGCACTTAGAAGCGTCATTTTGGAAAACAACTTAGAAAGTAAACCGAAACTGATCTGGAATTTTGATGAAACTGGGGTGAGTTTGGAGCATAAGCCGCAAAAAATTATAGCTAAAAAGGGATCGCGTTTCCTCCATGCAAGAACTAGCGTAAACCATGAACTGATTACTGTCATTGGGTGTGTGAATGCTGATGGAGATATAATGTCCCCACATTGCATCGTGAAGGGAAAGATCCATCAGGTACTCAATGGCTTTGATACAGAGTATGCGCCAGCAAACACGTTCTGGTCAGTATCAGAGTCCGGTTGGACCAAGCAAGGAATAGGGCTGCATTGGTTCGAGAGTGTGTTTTTGAAAAGGGTCGGCGAAGAAAGGCCTCAAGTTCTGATATGTGATGGTCACACATTTCACAATTTCGTTGAACTTGTGGATCGAGCAAGAGAAGACAATATAATTTTAATTGAAATCCCTGCTCATACGTCACATTGGCTACAACCTTTGGATAGGGCTGTCTTCGGACCATTCAAAAAAGGTGGAATGCAGCGTGCCAGGAATGAATGAAGGACAGTAGTGTCGGAGTATCTCATAAAAATTACGGGCGTCTTTTCAACAAGGCCTGGGTATCAGGTGTAAACAGTCAGAATGTCCGTCAGGGGTTTATCACGTGCGAAATATGCCCTTTGAATCCAAAGGCTATACCGGATGAGGCATTCCATCCTTCACTTCCATACACAACACCCGATAAAACACCAGCAGCTGAAACACAAACACAGCCAATAAATGACAATACCCCGAGATCACACAATTGTAATGAAAACACGACTCAATATTCGACATCAGAATCTGTCTCAACACAACCACACGAGAATAGTTTAAATGGGAAAATGATGGGATTATGTCCAGGTTGGGGAAGTGCCCCCCTCCTCCTCCCTACAATCCCCCCCCCGATGCCCGACCCTGGTTGCAGGTCTGAATTTACACTCAGTTTCCTTTGTCTTATCTCAGATAAGTGGTTGTCTTGCAACGTGAAATGCCTGATTGAATAATAGCAGCTAGCCAGGTGTTACTTCTCCCCAGTTACCATAGGGCCCACGGTAGGCTACCTGAGTCCGTTCTTTATATACTTCGCGGAGAAAGATAAAGATATAGTTACGATATATCACTGTCGGTATCCATAAATTTGTACAACCCGCCCCGTGCATTCCGGGTCGGCGTCATTCCACACGTGGGCAGGCTGTTCAAATTTATGAATACACCTAACTCGGTTTGTAGGCTAACTTACGTTTAAAAACTTTCTGTGACGTCATCTATTGTGTATGGTAGCTGTTTAGATACACTAATCACCATTAAGGCATTGGATAGTTAAATATCCAACGCTTGACTGTTGGATAGTTGAATTGAGTCAACTATCCCATTGCAAACAATTGGATATTTCACTTGTCTCACATGATGTGATCGAAATATAGATAGGGACTTTATGAAAAGACAAAATTAAAGGACACGCAAATTTTATTTCAAAACAATAATTAGCTGGAAGTATACCATATAAACCGAGTCACCTCCAGTGATAATACCACGAACACATGGGTTGGTTGTGAGATTGGCCTGTAAGCACATAACAAATTTGAAAACATTTGAAAAATTAATTTCTATAAATACTTACAAAAAATTTTTTGAATTGAATGTGTTATTTCTTTGGTTTATTTTAAAATTAAGTCCTAACTGTTGAAACGCAGCGGTGACTTAATCGCACAATAAACTAAAAAAATAATACATTTACTGGTGCCATTGATTTGGAAATCATTGTCATTTAGACTGGTATATCTATGACAAGATCGCCTTTTCGGACTCGGACGGACTTGTTTGAATTCTTTGCAGCAGCCACAGAAACTCTCTCATCATTAACGTCACTGTCAGATGTTTTTCGCTTAACCCCCTGTACAACGTCACTAGCAAAATGTTCCTGCTCCACGCCGGTGCGTTTGTAATTCCTCACAGCGTCAGATCTATGGCCAGTCTTTTCGCAAATTATTTGTTCCGGCAACTCGGCTTGATACATACGCGTTGCTGCGGTGGCTCTCAGGGAATGGTTTGTAAAGAAACCATCTATTCCAGCGTTAGCACACAAAGTTTTAACCACTTTTGAAAGAGTATTGATACCGACGCGTGCATCTGCATACCATTGCGTTTCAGTAGGTTTGTTGAGAGAACGCAAATATAGATACACACATCTTCCCTGTTTGGGTCTTAATGAAATATACTTTTCGTACAAGGCTACTACACATCTGTCGGGTTTAAGGGTGTTAGCAAATGCCTTACTTTGCTTCTTTTTGAGCTTTCTGTGATCGATACCACCCATATTGCACTTTGATATATCCTCAGTGTATTCAAGGAATCTCAAGCCACTTTTATGATCAAAGTTAACTTTCAACTGACTGTTTTCGTCCGCACGCAAATTGTAATGTTCTTGGCCACCCCTCAGAGCAAAATTCAATCCAAGAAGATACAATAAAGTGTTTCTGAGTTTATCGGGAGAGTCAGAACCCAAAATCCCTTCATTCCACATTCTCTCCTCATCGTCCACTGTTATGACATTTGCTTGCTGTTTTTCAATTCCAACCCCAGCCCTTGCTAATGACTTCATTTTCTGATCTAGAAGATTCCTAGTGCTGGAGAAGATTTCGTCATCCATTATGGTCACGAATCGTCCGTTCTCGCGAAGATAATGCTGGATGGCAATCAAAATTTCATACAAAGTATTACCACGATACTCGTCCCCGTTCTCCCTACGAACCTCAAAAATGAAGGCACCCAAACAATAGTCAAGCATATCACTGTCCATGGATAAAATGTCACCACTAACATGTCTGATATCACGTCTGTTGACTTGGACTTTCTGTCTGTTTTCCATCCAACCCTCAAAAAGCCTTAATGCCCATTGACTTTTGCTTTCAGTTTTTTTGGCAAAGCGAGAATGAGAGAGTACATCTCTGTCCCTATCCGAGATCGGCACAGAGTAATGGGCACTATTCTCTGCATTCTGTGTAATTTGACGTAGGGCTTCATCAGTTGAGCGGATCAACTCAGTGTCAGAAATATCACTAAAAACCTGATTAAAACTGGTATTTAAGTTGAAATTAGGAAGTGTCTCAGTCCCAGATTTCTCTAGCTCCAAAGCATCGCTTAGTATAGCATCTGTGTCATTTCCAGAACCATTGGTTTCAAAAAATTTATTTTGTGTTATAAAAATATCAGATTCCGACTCGTATGCGTTCATCGTGGCAAGTTATTATGTGGACGCTGGTCAGTTAAACGAGGCAAGATATTAATGTGCACTCATTCAACTCAAAATTAATTAACAAGCGTGCGTAATCATTAAAATGTTTCATTCAACTATCCAACTGTTGGATAGTTGAAGCGTTTTAACAGTGAGCGAGGTTCCAAAAAGGGTGAAAGTTTTTAAGTAGGATAAATAACTCGTTGATGTTGGATAGGCCAGAGAAAGTACCCCGTCTCGGGCCTAACGGCCCTCGACGGGGTACTTTCTCTGACCTATCCAACATCAACTCGTTATTTATCCTCTACATATTGGATGAATGAAAAATGCCGACATGGGAATGAACATATGTCGAATTCATATCATGTTTGTACATCTGTCGTATATTTTCCAGCTTTGACTTCCAAAACACTGAATTTGGGGATGGAACCGAGGGACTCGGAGCAATTTGAATGTGGGCCGATGCAGACCCCGAAATTCGTCACGGCAATCAGCAATGTCGTGGTAAGAGTTGTGGCTGGATGCCACGACTCTTACCATAGCATGCATTGTCGATTGACGTGGCGAATTTCGAGGACTGCCAATGTGCCCCCCCCCCCCCCACACACACGCACACATGTACGCTAAGTGGCACCATGCCCCATATTTTCCAATTCACCCCCCCCCTCCCTCCCCATTGGCCGACATTGTCCAATACATCGTTGGTGGAAGAGGAACCTTGGAAGCTGAAATCACCTGAATGTGTAGTCCCCAACCCCCTTCCCGCCCCACCATAATTTGCAGTATGAAATACCTCATTGCTGTCTCCAGCGTAAATATTTATGCACGTGACTTTTGGAAAGACCGGGTGGGGCGGGTAGCATGGTGGGCTGCATGCAAGATAATTTAGAAGGGAATGCGATATTGAATGCCCATGGGGCGAGTGTCAATTCAAAGTAGCATGGCCATAACTGATCGCACCCCAATAATTTGTTTTTGAATGTGAGCTGAAGTGGTGCATTCTGAAACCATTTTGTAAGAAAAATTATTTTCCTACAAAATAGTTTCAGAATGCACCATCGATTATCGATACAGACTGTTCAACGTCTTCAGGGCCCCAATTCTGCTAAATTCGTTCACCACCCCACCCCCTTCCCAAACACACCCATCCCAGATGAAAGTTGGGAGGGGGGGGGCGTCCGAGAGGGAACGGGTGAACTCGCCACTGGGCTAACTCGCCACCGGGTCAAGTCGCCACGGGTGGGTCAAGTCGCCACGGGTCAACTCGCCACGGGTCAACCCGCCTCCAAAAAAAAAAAAATAATAATTTAAGACAGGTTTGACACACTGAAGCCAAATTTGAGCTTATGCCATGGCCAGTTGTCCGTCTGTCCGGGCTTAGAAGAGGTACATTGTGGGGTTTACAATTTAGGGTCAGTGGTAGTTGTTGGGTTGGGTTAGTACAGTGGCCACTTGTGGGGTTATTTTTTGCGCTGTGGGGTTAATTTTTTGACCTTGTGGGGTTAGGATTTAACATGGGAAAACTCCCACAAGTAAGAACGTGCAAGAACGTCCGTCTGTCCGTCTGTCCGTCAACAATGCAATACGGCCCGGGCTAGAGGCCGTATTTATGAACCGATCTTTACGAAACTTCTTGGGTACGCTTGTTATCACCGTGGGACGAGAACGAGTGTTTTGGGGTCCGATCCGAAATTCAAGTTGGCCGCTGGCAGCCATTTTGTACAAAATTAGGTGCAATCAGATTTTTGCGCAGAACTTCCATATGAAAGCGCTGATTTGAATATTTTTTTTGTATATGAATGTTTAGTACCATGGTATACATCACATATAATGTGGGGTTTTTTCTCGTGCGTAAATTATGCAAATTAGACTAGCTTTGATGTTTTTTGGTATTACTTTCAGCACTGTAAGTGCAAATGCCAATACGGCTCGGGCTAGAGGCCGTATTTATGAACTGATCTTTACGAAACCTCTTGGGTACCTTTGGTATCACCGTGGGACGAGAACGAGTGTTTTTTGGGTCCGGTCCGAAATTCAAGATGGCCGATGGCAGCCATTTTGTACAAAATTAGGTGCAATCAGATTTTTGCACAGAACTTCCATATGAAAGCGCGGATTTGAATAATTTTTTGTGTGAATGTTTAGTACCATGGGATACATCACATATAATACGGGTTTTTTCTCGTGCAGAAATTATGCAAATTAGATGAACTTTGATTTTTTCAGTGCTACTTACAACAGTAAGTACACATGTCAATACGGCTCGGGCTAGAGTCTGTATTTATGAACCGATCTTCACGAAACGTCTTAGGTACCTTTGTTATCACCTTGGGACGAGAACGGGTGTTTCTGGGTACGGTCTAAAATTCAAGATGGCTGTCAGTGGCCATTTTGTACCGAAATTAGGTCTAATCAGTTTTTTGTACACAACTTCTATACGGCTCAGGCTAGAGGCCGTATATATGAACCGATCTTTACGAAACTTCTTGGGTACCTTTGTTATCACCGTGGGAAAAGAATCGGTGTTTTTGGGTGTGGTCCGAAATTCATGATGGCCACCAGCAGCCATTTTGTACCAAAATTAGTGCAATCAGTCTTTTGTATAGAACTTCTGTATGAAAGTTCTGATCTGAATAAATTTTTGTATGTATGTTTAGTAACATGGAATACATCACATATAGTACGGGTTTTTCTTCTCGTGCAGAAATTATGCAAATTAGATAAACTTTGATTTATTCAGTGCTACTTATACACAGCAAGTGCACATATTATGGCTCAGGTTAGAGGCTGTATTTATGAACCGATCTTCACAAAACTTCTTGGGTACCTTTGTTATCACCTTGGGACGAGAACGAGTGTTTCTGGGTGTGGTCCAAGCTTCAAGATGGCTGCCAGTGGCCATTTTGTACCGAAATTAGGTCAAATCAGTTTTTTGTCACAGTTTCTATACAGCTCGTATTTATGAACTGATCTTCACGAAACTTCTTGGGTACCTTTGTTTTCACATTGGGACAGGAACGAGTGTGTTTTGGGGTGCCTTTGTTATCACTGTGCTGTGAGAACAAATATTTTGGGGTTCAGTCAGACCCACTCTGGGTCTCAAAGATTTCTTTTCTAGTTTAGCATCTGACTGTCACCCACCTTTACAATACTTTACCTATACGTTTGTTACAGGCTACGGTCAGTATTTATGTACAGACCATTAGCATACTTTATATGTACCTTTGTTATCAGGTCATTACCTAGATGTTTGTCATTGCTGTGTCACATACTATACATGTACATGTCTTAACAAGTTGAGCTTCAGTGTCATTGACACTTTCATTTTTTTTTTTTAGACTTTTAGCACATAATCTTATAATTGTGAAATATTCTATTTATAAATGGGGAAAGATCGGCAGTTACATTGAAATCGTGGAAAACGTTTTTTGGGGATTAGTAGATTTGCGTCAGTTTACTCTTGGATTCACTTTATGAAAGATGACAGTAGTATGTCTCGCACGTTTGAGTACTCATTTGGATGACCCCGGTGGACGACCCCGGAAGTGACGTCATGTCACGTGACGTAATGGCGCCATGTTGTGTTGTTATGGTAACCCGCGTGAGCGGCCATGTTGTGACGTCATCTCCATAGTGATACGTGGTGTGAGTGCGCATGCGCAGCGCGTGTTGTTAGGGTGATACGTGTTTCCGTCGTCCATTTTGTATACTGGGGGCCGCCATCTTTGTTTCTATGGTAGCACGTGATTGCTATGTTACCTAAGGCTAATTTCGCATCCGTCCTATGGAGGACTGTACGAGTTTTGAAATAGCCCAGAGTCTTTCATATGATAACTTCAGTCGTTGTTTTTGTTCACTTTTTCATCAAACCGGGTCACGGCTGCTGAATGGCAGACATGGCCGGATTTGGTGAAAAAGATATGGAATATCGACAGCTGAGTTCTGTAACTTGAATATATATTTTCACCAGTGATTTCTCGCATTCTGGATTTAATAGTATAGAATTAAAGGATGTAAATAAATCACTTGAAGGGAGGACTGTTCGAGTGTTGAAATAACCCAGAGTTTTTCATATGATAACTTTAGTCGTTGTTTTTCTCCACTTTTTCATCAAACCGGATCACGACTGCTGAATGGCGGGCATGGTCGGATTTGATGAAAAAGATCTGGAATATTGACAGCTGAGTCCTGTAACTTGAATTAATATTTTCACCAGTGATTGTGCGACTGACTGTTCGAGTGTTAAAGTGTCCGAACGCCCAAAATAAGTCCATGAAATGCTAATTGTTTTCATAACTTGACTATTTGTAAAAGATCATGTTCATTAAAACAGTCACGGCTGCTTTGCGGCAGACACGGCTAGATTTGATAGACATATTTGAAATATTGAAAGATGAGTCCAGAGTTCCACTACCAGAATTGATATTTTCATCAGTAATTTCGTGTATTTGATTTTAACTAAGATGTTTAGTATCCTTAATAGGTGAAGTCTGTTGCCGTCTAAACAGAAAAAAAATACTCACGTTTGTCGAATCAATCGAACAATTGAAGATTGCTAATTTCCCCATCCGTTCTGTGGAGGACTGTGCGAGATATGAAATGGCCCAGATTTTTTTTTTTTTTTTTTTTTTTTCTTTCTTTTTTTTTTCTTTTTTTTCAAGACAAATTAAGTCGTTGTATCTCACCAATTTTCATCAAACCGGGTCATGGCTGCTTAATGGCAGACATGGCCGGAGTTGATGAAAAATATGTGGAATATTGAGAGCTGAGTTCAGTGTTTTGTAACTGAAATTAATATCTTTCACCAGTGATTTCTTGCATGACAGTACTGTGCAGCATGGAATTAAATTATGTAAATAAATCACTTTAGCGTGTATAATTCAGCAACACCAAAGGGTCAGCCAGCCTTGATGCAGTCTTTATTTTCACCAGTGATTTATTGCATTGTAGATCTAAATGCAGGGAAACAAAGCTTATAAAAAAATTACTTGAGTGTGTGTAACTCAACAGCAATACTTTGCAGCAAACAAGGCAGTATAAGATAATCGTATCTAAAATAGTGAAAGTTGAGTCCAGCGTTCCGTTTTCAGAATGGATATTATCATCATTTGTTGTAATAAATTTGTTGTAAGTAATATTGCGATATCCTCCCATGTGAAAGTCCTCCAAATCCAAATCCCATAACAGTTTTTTGAACAACCTAATTTAAAACATATACCCACCCGAATTATCGCGTGACAACAACTGTAAGTAAAGTGATGTCGCACTCAATAAGTATATGTATATGTATATTTTTAACAGTTTTGATATATGTACAGAGTTATTGTGTACCCAATCTGACCTCAAATCATGGATTCATATTGCAACAGACTGTGACTAAAAGTGAAACTGAAGTATCGATAGTCCCTCATGAACAGTTCATTTACCACTTATTATTTAGGGAAATATTATTATACTTTTCCTGCGGAAGAGCGGGCGGTACGATAATGACCTATGGCGGGTAATGTTGCACTAGACGAGGTGCAAATGGAACCAGAGTATGACTTTATACAGCTCTATAATGAGAAAGTATGTTCCTCCCCAGAAAATGACGAATCTCCGTTTAAACTCCACTCAAATGAGTGTAAATACTTTACACCTAAAGATTTTCAGTCTATGACTAGTAAAATAAACTCAGAATTTTCTTTGTTCCATCTTAACTGTCAAAGCTTAAAGGCTCACTGGGATTCCTTCCAGAACCTGCTCTTTAATTTACAAACAAATAATAATTTTTTTGACATAATTGGACTCACAGAAATATTTCAAATTCCCCCACAAAACTCGTTTACTCTGGAGGGTTATGCGCCAATTATCAAATGCATGAGACCCGAAAATGATGATGGCCGAGGGGGAGTTGGGCTATATATAAAAGAGGGGATATCCTATAAAGTTCGAAGTGATATTACAATTTTCATCCCCCACGTTTTCGAATCTCTATTCATAGAAGTTGAAGATAAACACAACTCTAAAATAATTGGCGTCATATATAGACCAAACACTCCACCGAAAGCCGATATAAACCTCCTCATATTAAAATTAGGTGAAATAATGGATGTTCTGAATGCCGAAAACAAGAAAGTTTATATCATGGGGGATCTCAACCTGGACCTTTTAAAAGCAAATATACATTCCAAGACAGAAGAATTTGTCGATCTCATGTTTAGCCAAGGATTCTTGCCTCATATAACCAAACCAACGAGAATAACTAATCATTCAGCTACTCTGATAGACCACATATTTTCAAACAATGTTTCACAAACAACAATACCGGGTATAATTATAACAGATGTATCCGATCACTTTGGTGTTTTTTACATTGAAGAATCTACCAAGGCAAATGATACACCACGGTTTACTATAAAACGAATCATAAACGCGGAAAAAATGTCTGAATTTAAAGAATTACTCTCAGAAAGTAATTTTTACCCTGTCTTGCTTTCAAACTGTCCCAATGAATCATATGAAACATTTTTAAACATCTATATGGAAGCTTACGATAAGGCATTCCCTTTGAAGCGTGTCCGCCAGAACAATAAATTTATTAAAAAACAACCTTGGATGACAAAGGGACTTGTCATATCCTCAGTTAATAAAGAAAAATTCTATACAAGAAAACTTAAAAACCCTAATGAACATAATTTACGAAATTACAAAAACTACTGTAAAATTTTTAATAAAGTTAAGAAACAATGTAAATCAATTTATTATAGGGATATCTTGAATGAAAATAGGAACAATATGCGAAGAACATGGCAGATCTTAAACGAAGCTATCAATAAAGGAAAACGTGAAAGCAGACTACCCACTTTCTTTGTCCAGGGGGGTACAGAAATAATCGAAGCCCAGGACATTGCAAGAGAATTCAATAATTTTTTCGTCAACGTTGGTAGAACCATATCCGACCAGATCCAGAAACCGGATAAATCGTATTTAAACTACATGCATGGTAGTGTTTCCAACAACTTTTATCTTCTACCCACAAATCCTGTAGAAGTTAGTCAAATTGTAAACAGAATGAAAGTAAAATCGTCGAAAGATTGCGATAGTATCACAACCAGTCTTCTTAAACAAACGATAAATGAGATATTAGTCCCCATTACCCACATAATCAATAATTTCTTTACCGAGGGCAAAGTACCAGATAGAATGAAAATCGCAAAGGTGGTACCCATTTTCAAATCAGGCGACGAGCACAGCTTTACAAACTACAGACCCATTAGTATCCTTCCAGCTTTTTCAAAAGTAATGGAAAAGCTCATGGACAAAAGACTTAGAATTTATCTCGAGAGGTTTAATATCTTATATCCTTATCAATACGGGTTTCAAAAACGTCATAGCACGATTCACCCAGTCCTCCAACTCCTCAAAAGCACCGCTATGGAAAACAATAAACGGGAAAAGAATAGTACACTGGCACTATTCTTGGACCTGTCTAAAGCATTCGACACGATAAACCATGAAATACTATTGGGCAAACTCGAATACTACGGCATCAGAGGACTAGCCAACAACTGGTTTAGAAGCTACTTGTCCGATAGATTCCAATATGTTCTATATGACGAACAAAAATCTGACTTTGCCAGGCAAAGCTGTGGTGTCCCACAGGGCTCGATCTTGGGCCCCGTTTTATTTCTTCTGTATATAAATGATATTAGTAACTCAACTTCGCTTAATCTCTTGTCGTTCGCTGATGACACTACAGTACACTGCTCTGGTCTCAACAGTAGTTCAATAACACCTTATTTTAACGAAGAACTTCAAAAATTATTCGAATGGTGCTCTGTGAACGAGTTGATGCTGAATGCTAAAAAAACCTCATACATTATACTTAATCCAACAAAAGGAAGGAATACTGATTCCCGTCATGAGGTAAAAATAAATAACCAAGTTATTAAGAAGGTCGGAGACAACGAACCAGAAAAATCCATAAAGTTTTTGGGAATAAGCCTCGATGAACATTTATCCTACAAAGCCCACATATCCCGAATAAGCTCGAAAATAGCGCGAGCAAACTATAGTCTCAACAAAGTAAAAAATATCCTCCCTCATCGAGTCCTGAAGACATTGTATTTCGCCCTGGTTCACAGCCATTTAATATATGGAATCGTAACATGGGGGAGCTCGAAAGCAATTAATAATTTAGCTATTATGCAGAAGCGTTCATTACGAATTGTCAATAACAAAAAATACAACTCTCATACTGACCCTCTGTTCAAGAAGGATGAAATCCTCAAAGTTGACGATTTGTTTAAACTACATGCATTGCTGTTCATGTTTGACTGGCATAGAGGCCATTTACCTTCTTCCTTTAATGATATGTTCAACGTAAATGACAATTCGTCAGGTAGAACAACCAGACAGTCTGGACTTCTGAACATAGAAAAAACACGAAACCGTACCTTAGATAAACTTCCATTATACACGTTCCCGAAATTATGGAATGCTCTAGACGTCACTGTTCGAAATATTAACAATAGAACCGCCTTTAGACGCAAATTAACCTCCGATTTTATTTCTTCCTACTCAAATTATGTCCGGTGTAATAACCCTTATTGCCCAGAATGTACATAATAAAAATCAGTATTTTCATTAAATTACCGAGAAGAACTTACCAAAAAGAACTTATACACACAAGTTATGCTCTGTGTCCCATTCTGGTACCCTCGTCCTGTACAACCTGCAAATCCTTCGATTTGATCCGTGAAAATGCATAAATAATTTACATGTCATGCCGACTGTCACACCGTGAGGTACCGCCGGGGGGGGGGGGGGGGGGGCCGTTCCAGTTTAAACTGAAACGGGCTGATTCACCGCTATTTGCGCCCCATCGTGTGTCAGCCGATGTGGACCTCCCATTAACAGACTTGTATTATTCCAAGATTTATACGATAGTTTATGACGGGATCTGTTGTTACTGTTTGCAACCCTGAACTGTGTTAACAATATATTAAGCAGGTTGTTTCGGGATATTAGCAATATTGAGGTACCAGTCGTCCGCTGGAATCTATAATTATTTCCCCCTAACTTATTTTTTATACGAGAACAAATTATTGGCAAAAGAATATGAACACCCATTCCTCATTAGGAATTAGACTAATTACGTCAAGTCCGATCACTTCATCACAGTCTGTTGCGATTTTTATTTTTCTAGGGAGTGTCAGGTAGACAGCCAATCTGGCTATGTCACTTCCCACGGTATGCTGAATACATTGTCTGTAAAACATTTATCTGTAAAACGTTTTTTTATATGTATACCGTAAATAAAGAATCTGAATCTGAATCTGAATCTAAGGCCTACAATGGGACGGGGTATGTTCAGTGGGTATGTTCGATTGAATCGGAGTATTTTCTGGAACGACTTCCCAGGATAATTACCACAAACAACCCGACAATCCTTCCAAATCACCAAAATCCACCCAAAATCACCGAAATTGACTTTATTTTCCCAATTTATCGGCTTAGCACGTAGTGCTATAGTACTAAGGGGCACAAGGGGGTGCATTCGATTGAACAGGAGTAATGTTCTCGATTAGAATTCTCCCAGAACCCCTTTTTGGATCCCTATCCCATGACATTTTCCCCTATTAAGAATAGCACGTAGTGCTATAGGACAAGTTTACCCAGAATTCTCTGCTTCTATCTATATATGCAATAGTTATCGTCTATCTGATTCTGTTCCTTCTAGAGTATACTCCAGTAGCGTAGAAGAGCCTATCAACTGGAACAGTATACCTTATTATTGCTATATTTAGCAATTTCTAGTCTATTCTTGTTAGTTCTGACCCTATTCCAAGTACTCTCATCATCAAAAACAAAATTTAATTCCTACTTTATCTTTGAACATAATTTCGTTATATATGTGCATAATATATAATGAAATTATGTTCATTGTTGTATTTTAAGACTTTTGTGGCAATTTGAATTTTCTGTCTACACCTTTTTCCGACTCGGACTCGGACTCGGTTTACACTTTTTAGTGATAGCCGTAGTTTGCACCGATAGTAGTCGAAACTGTGCGAAATGTTCCGCACATGGAAAAAGAGTTATCCGCCCTTGCAAAATAGCAACACTGTTGAGAAAGCCCGTAAATTATTTTGTTTACGTTTCTCTTATTCACAGTAGTTGATAAAAATATGGATGAAGAATATCTAGAAATCGACCACAAGCCAAGAGTGTGTTTTTATGAACTTATTAGTTTTCATTTTCAGTACACTTTAGTGTGTTTTTTTCTTATTGCAGAAATTTCGTTGATTTTATACAGAAGTTGATCATATGTTTGTGGTGATTCTATTATTCGCTCCTACTAAATACCGAATGCCATCAATGGCAAACGAAGGCCACCCAGTATAACTAAAACTGTTGTATTTAAAGCATTTTTGAGGTCAAACAATCTTTATTTATCGTAGAGCGAACGTTTGTAACACTCGGTCTTCAAATTAGTTGTTTTATTTCAAAAAGAGACCATTTTCAAAAGCTACCGAAAGCCATCGTCAGTGATTGCCATTCTAAATTTACCTACTATCGCACTGTAAAGCATGATTAGGATAACCCTAAATTAGACTAGGATGGATGTTTATAAAGCTGTTTTCGGGGGTATTTCAAAGTATTTGGTTTTTTTTTGGTGGGGGGGGGGGGGGGGGGGAAACTACAGTACGTAGAGAGTGTATTATCACTAAATCACCCACGGAGTGGAAATTCCACCCAGCAATAATTGCAGATTTGTTGCAAAGCAAGACAAGCACAAGCAAAGTTCCAGCAATGGACCTCCGGGTTAAACCCGGAAGTCCATTGGCTGAAACATTGCTTGTGTTTTTTGTCCATATATACAGAATTTGAAAGGAATACTTTGGGTGATAACTCCACTCCATGGGTGATTTAGTTACAATCCACTCTCCACATTCTGTAGATTTTCAAATCCGATCTCCCCTTACAACACGCAAGCAGAGACCAGTGTTACCGATGACCGCCTAATTCATACTGTTTCAAACGAAATTGCAGTTAATTCAGTGTTTACTGTTATCTAAATCTATTTATTTTACATAAGCTGATAATTATAACAACATCTCCCTTATCATTTTAATAAAATTTACGGGTGGCCTTCGGTGTCACTTTCATTCAAAACAAAAAAACCCCGGTATTTTCAAATTGAAGACAAAATTGGTATCATTCGGATGTTTGGTAATATTTTCATTTTTTGCTTCGAAACGTAGCTTATGACCGTTATGGGAACAAGCTCGTTTCCAAGGAGCTCTAAGCTTTGTTTTTAAGCCAAATAGTAGTCCCTTCCGACCCTCAGCAATAACTGTATTTAAATTGCTTTCATTCATGTCTGGGTGCGCTAGAGGAGGAAAGAGAATTCAGAGCTTTATCAGTGTGTTTCTATAAAAAAAATCATCCCATCTCCATTCAAAGTTACAAAGAGAAAAGAAATCGAAACTTAAGCCTTTCTAATCCCAAGAGCATCTGGCTTTAGTGATGAACCGATTATCAAAACTTGCTATCAACCGATTACCGGTTATTTCTCTGCCGATTCCGATGGCTGAAGTAGGACACTGAATTAAATCTGTTGGTGCCTGTTATACTACAGAATTTCGTTGATAAATCATTGATTATGAAAGCTTAATACCACATAAGTTCTCAGAATATGCATATTTAGTGCTGGGCAATATTAACTAAAATAATATTTGCATTTTGGTTGGGGTGTGGGGAAAAGATCGTTATTAACGATACAATCACACGATATTGTTCTCGTGAAGATTGTGTTTTATTCCGGTAAATAGTGTTAATATGGTTTTGTGTAAGGATACAATACACTTGGCTGTATTAACCAGGAATATACTGAACACACATACTTTGTGTCTTAAATGAATAATAATTTTGATGTTAATGTGTGTTGTGAAGTCGTATGATGCATGGTTTACACATTTGTCAGAATGTATTGTTCAGTGTTCTTTTTTCAACGTGTTACCTCCCTTGACGTGTTTCTCTAATGTTTACATCAACTCTACAATATTCGGGAAATGGTGGCGATCTAGTACCGATTGCAGTTGGTAAATTCCGTAATATCTCTGCTCTGCAAATCCCTAAATTTTCAGCTATGCACTCCACACGTTTTTAATGGGGAAACTTTATTGAAATGGCCAGATATCAAAGGGATTTTTAATAGTCGGTGTTAAATATAGAATAACCGAAACTGCCGGTTGTCTTAATCGGCTACTTGGCTTGGCCTGTTCTATACTTACTGGTGAAGTGTTTTTATTGAAATTTCATTTTGTGTAACACTTTCATTAACAGACAAGATAAGAGCAGAATTCAAACTTACCATCAATTACCAAAACCACTGAGATGAAAGTACATGTACTATACTGTTAACTACAGACAAACAACAACAAACAAAACAACTAATTTGAAGAACGAGTGTTATAGACGGTCGCTCTATGATAAATAAAGAGTGTTGGACTTCAAAAATGCTTTTAAATGCAACAGTTTTAGTTATATTGGGTGGCCTTCGGTGACCTTCGGTAGCCTTCGGTATCTAGTAGGACCCCTATTATCTGGATAATTCTTTCCTGAATTCCACTATCTTTTCGCAGCGTATTGTCCGTATAAACCAGTGGCGGCACCAGGATTTCGATTTAGGTGGAGACTAAGTAACATATGGGTGGTCCAAGGTCGAGATGATGAAGGCATCTCCAGAACACTGCAGGCTGGGGTAGCTATGGAAGGGGGAGCCCCTCCCATGGGCAGCGGTCCGGGGGATCTCCCCAGAAAAAATATTTGGTCTCCCTGGGAGCGATATGTGAGCCAAAAGAATGTTGTTGTACCCTGCAGGTCGTTTTTGGGACATTATAATGTAGGCATACATGTATACTGTATAGATAGATTACTAGACAAAATGTCTGATCGCCAAAATGTCCGATTGCTAGAATGTCTGATGGCTGGACAGAATGTCCGATCTTTTTAGACAAAATGTCGGATTGTTTTAGACAAAATGTCTGATGAGCATTCGACAAAATGTAAGAAAACAAGATTCCGTTACTGATTCACCTTTATTGTATAAGTATATTCCAATATATCCTGAATATTTGAATTTAATCCTCCATGTAACGTTTTGAAATAGAATAAATTGAAGAACACAGTGCAGAACATGGTGCACATAACACCACATCTAAAACTTGAATGAAACAATGAAAAAAACAAATTAGTGAATTTGAATTTACATGTTTATTTAGCAATTTCGACTTTTCATACAATTCATCACATTGTTTTGATAGTGAAGCCATGAGTGTTCCGATCTATTTTGTTTTGTTTTTTTTGTCAATAAATTTAAGTCAAGTCAGCAAACGTTTTGTTGTTATTTAATATTGCTCTACCCATTTTCCACGCAGCTCGAAAATTCTTACATAAATCGATTTTTTTGGACATAATGTCCGATTTTTTTTAGACCTTATGTATGGTACATAATGTCTAAAAAATCGGACATTTTGTCCAATGAAATCAGACATTTCATCCAATGAAATCAGACATTTTGTCCAGAAAATCGGACATTTTGTGTCGGGACATTTTGGCAATCAGGCATTTTGTCCATGTTAGAGACATTGTAATAATGATTACCAGGACGCGATATGTATTGTGTGCATTTGCGGGTGTGATATTGTGCGGGAACACCACAGTCAGATTGCAATTTGAAGTTTGATTTGGGGGAGGGGTGGGGGGTTTGGGGCCCCTATTGCGCCACCACTGGGGTAAACTAATATTGTTTACAAACATTGTCCACGCATGTGCCGAGCAGCTGATCGCTATTGAAGGAAAAAAAAATTTAGTTTCCATTTAATGAAATACAGTTATTTGTCCAGTATTGAACCAGTTTGCATTAATCAAGTGCAAACGTTTGGGAAATGAACAAATCGAACAAATTTTTCATTCAGATTCCAATAATTGGGCACCAGAGGGGTTTCAAATGTGATGCCCATGCTGTCACTATGGAAATATACACTGATCCTGATCTCCGGATCCACTGGTACGCACTGGGAAGGAAGAACAATACTTTCCAACTTAGAGTGTGAGTCCAGGTCAGCCAAAAGAAGGTGACACATGACAAGAATGGTGTAATTATTACATTTAATAAAACAAATTAATACAATCGTGGAATTTCCCTTTCCTTTGTAAGCTTACTGATAATATAAAATATACCTGTTGTCACTTCCGGTTACACTTCAGTGCATGCATGTTTCTCACTAACACAGAGAACCTGTCACTATGAATGACATTGTCGGTCTCTCTGTATAGGACGGAATGGTTTCGCACACCGAAGGTGCACACAGACGGTTTGGGGCAAGCACCTTTCGCCCCTCATTGGCTGTTGAGATCTTTTGCATTTATGTCAAGGCGTATTGAAAGATTGAAAAGGTTCAGGTACACGGCAGAATTTTATGGCTAAGGTGTCACAGGTGGAAGATTGGCTGCGTTGATTGATGTTGATTGAACCCTCGGGTGAGGACCAGTGTGGGAGGTTGGGTCCTCTCACAAAGGTGCTACCTCTCTCTGAGGGTGCTGTGGTGTTTTATTTTCGGGCAAGTATAGTCTGCCACTTCGGGGATGATTTCGATGGTGGGCCATCATTGGCAAGTATAGTCTGCCTCAGACTGTCTTAGTTGGTGTTTATGTTCGTGGAAGGACATCTTTGGAGAGATAACAACAACGACCCCTTTCGGGGACCACCAGAAAGAAGACCCAAACTTCCCTGGTTCGGGGCAGGCCTGCATTATGATCCTATTTGGCTGGGTCAAAGGATGCGCAAAATAGACGCTTACAAACAAGGGGAGAGGTGGGGTGCAGGACCAACGATCGCCTCCCTTGAAGTGGTCGACCACTTCTAGGGATGGAGTGGAGGATGTTCAGGAACCATGGGCATTACGGTTTCCATAACGGTTATAGTTTCCATAGCGGTTATTGGGGTGCTGGTCAAAAAGCATTTTCCGTGTACCTGCTAAAAGAAGGCAGAATTAGTTATCATTAGAATATGTAAAATATAAAAAATAAATAGAGCGTATTTAGTTTAATGCAGTCTTTAAATATGATGTGATTTTAGCTGAGTCGGTGAAGGCAGCCCTTTCTGGTAGAAGGCCATAGGTAAGCTGTTAATCTGCCTGTTAGCTCACCTTCTCGTTCCCTATTTTTTCTCGAGGCTTCCGATTTTTAGTTACTTTAGTTGAGTTGGTGAAGGCAGCCCTTTCTGGTAGAAGGCCACAGCTGAGCTGTTAATCTGCCTGTTAATCTGCCTGTTAGTTCACCTTCTCGTTCCCTATTTTGTATTGAGACAAAGAACAGGCTTTCACACAGAGCCACACCCGGTTGTGTTACTTTCCTGTCTTTTCCTCATTTAAAAGTCCTATTTTAATGATCGGCCTATTTTAAATAGTTGAGGTAGCGAAGAACAGGCTTACACACAGAGCCACACCCAGAGGTGTTACTTTCCTATCTTGCCCTCAGTTGCAAGTCCAAGTTAGTATTTCCTTAAGTTTAGGCGTTTTGCCCTCAGTTATAAGTCCTAGTTAGTATTTCCTAAGTTTTGGCTTTCTGGGATTTTTGTCTGCTTTCGCAAATTACCTGTAGTTCGGATATTAGTTGGCTATTGGCTAGCTGGTCATGGTTTTTTGCGGCAAGAGAGACAAGGCGGTCTTTTATGGTGGGGATATCGGCTCTGTCGTGGAATGTTTTGATACGTGTATCCCATGGAGCACGGAGGATGACCCTAAGCACATGATTTTGGACCTTCTGAAGTTTTCCCATATTAGTTTGATTGAGCTCAGTTAGAATGATTGCCCCATATTCGAATCCCGGGCACACAAAGGCTTTGTATAGTTTAAGTAGGGTAGACTGGTTGGCTCCCCAGGAAGTTCCCTTTAACATTTTCAATAAGTTAATGCATTTGGTTGCTTTACTGGCCATATTGTTGGTTTGTTTATTAATGGACAGGTTTTGATCAATGGTGATGCCGAGGTCAAAGTCGTGTTTGTCTGTCTTGCGAGTGAAGGTGATTTGTTGGGTTTTATTGGCATTCACCTTTATTCTCCATTTGGCACACCATTGTTCTAGGTCTTCAAGAGCGCGTCGCAGAGGTTTTTGGAGTAGATTAGCAGTATTACTAGAGTCCCAGAGGCCCTTATCGTCTGCAAATTGGGAGACTTGGACACGATCCTCGGAGAATTTGAGATCGTTTACATAGAAGATGTAAAGGAGGGGGCTGAGAACGGACCCTTGGGGGGTACCTGCTTCTAGGGAGACACTGTCAGATTTTTCAGTGTTTACTCTGACTTTAATTTCGCGATCATTTAGGAAGGAGGACAGTAGTCTAAGCATTTTCATGGGGAGTTTTATTTTGGATAATTTATAGCGCATTCCATTGTGCCAAACAGAGTCAAATGCTTTTTCGATGTCTAGCAGGACTGCCGCGCCTATTTGCTGGTTGTTAATCACGGTTTTCATTTGGGTGACTAGGCAGTAGACATGCTCGATGCCTTCTTTACGATTTCTATAGGCTCTTTGCCATTTATTAAAGAAATTGTTAACTTCAAGGTGCCCCCTAAGTCGATTGGTAAGGATTCGTTCGAATACCTTGCCAATGCAGCTGAGGAGGCTGATTGGGCGGTAGCTGGCTGGATCGGAAAGATCCTTGCCCGGTTTTGGTATCATGACACCGATGGCTGTTTTCCAACATTTAGGAAAGTAGCCATGGGTGAGGCATGCGTTGTACAGTTTGTTCAGTTTTTCGATTAGGGAATTTGGGCTTTGTTTAAGAATTTTGTAACTCACTTCATCCTCGCCGGGTGAGGAGGAATTTCTGCACTTTTTTTATGATGTTGATGATTTCGTCATTGGTGATGGGGGTGACGAGGTCCTCATCATCCCCGTCTTCCGGCTCGTTATCGAATTTGGGGTCACGGTAGATATCCGGGTGTTCATTGATGAAGTCATCAATGGCTTTTATGGTGGTGTCATTGTTGCCCGGACCTTGATACAGGCGATGCGTTTTTCTTAGGAGGTCGGCCTTGTCTTTGTCGGTGCGCTTGAAGGAACCGTCTTCCCTTTTAAGAGGTTTGGCTGTGGCCTTTGTTTTTTTGCCCAGTTAGGGTTTTCAAAGAGTCCCAGAATTTTTTAGCATCCTGGACCCCGTTTAGGTTGGCTGTTGCCTTTTCCCAGTTGGCTTGTTTTTCAGCTTGGAGGGCTTTCTTAACCTCGCCATGAAGGCGGTTGTATGTTTTTTTGAGGTCAGCTTCCTTACTGGAGTCAGTTTCGGTTTTAAGAGCGCAAAGAGCTTCCCATTTGGTTTTGATTAGTGAGAGTGTGTCGCCCGAGATAGTATTTCTTCAGGGTCACACTTCTTCTTTTGGGCATATTTCGTTTAGGGTTGAGTTAATGGTTTTCTCTATGCCCTCGTATTGGGTTTCGAGTTCAGTTGCATTGGATGGGGGTATTTTTGTGAGTTTGACATCGATGATGTCACGGTAGAGGTTCCAATTCACTTTTCTAAAATTCCTGCAGAGAGTGGGGGGCACCTGAGTGGGGCATTGCCTAGTTGGAGGCTCCTAGGAAGTCTTCCATCCAAATGATACCTTTTAACCAACACTTAAACAAGCTCAAGGAGCTCATTCAAGTGAGGGGCATAAGGTATAATCTGGAAAGAAGATCCATCTTCTTCGTTACTACTTGACACTCTATTTACCGACAGAATTCATAGCTTTTGATAAGCTGGAAAAAATTAGTTGAATTTGAAAATATTCCATCCATGCACCAAGTATCACAGCTTGCTAGCTGCTGTAAATGTTTTTCAGTGGCAAAAATAATAACCCTCTCATCAGCAGTAGGACCATTGTCACTGAACAAAAATGGAACAGGCTGGTCACCTGTAGTCATGCTCCACTCACCAGTTATTTCAAGTTCCTGTAGAGTTTGTGGATCTTTGGGTCGATGAAGAGCTCGGGCTCGCCGCAGCACACGTTTATTTACATCTGCATTTAGAAGACAGGCTTTCACTTCATCAGATACTGTTGAAAGCATTGTCGTGAAAATCTGGTTGGGCTTATCATTTGTTTTACTAGCCATCTCTTTCATGTTCTGTCTGCATTTAGAAATATCTACTTCTATTTCATCAGATAAATGAGAATGCTCCTTCGTCAAAACTGGACATTCATAATTGTCATTTGTTTTCAAGATAGCTGTACAGTTGATAGGGGGGTCACGTTTCACACAGCGCCATGTTACAGATTTATACTTGTCTGATCTTGACTTCACAGTGTACATATGTCCCTCAACGCATAGTTTTTTCCCACCTCTTTTTGTTGTAATGATTTCCATGTTAGGACTCCTAGCACACCAGAGGCTATGAGGAGAGTATGATAACATGGAGTATTTATATAAAAAACCAAACCCTCTTTGAAGCCACATAAGGCAGGTATAAAGAAAAGGACAATTTCTTGTCAATTGCTCTAACTACAAAAACACAAGGAGACCTAAAAATTCATTGATCTCAAAAAACACTCCCTGACAAAGAGGAAGCCTAAATGAAATATTCTGCTAATAATCAAAAGCTGAAGCTAAATAGTTATGGAAACACACATAAAATGTAGTAAGCTGACAGGTAGGTTGAAGGAATATTACTATAAAAACATAATAGTTAATGATTATAACTATCCCTATGAAAAATCTTTTCATGTTTTAAATAAAAAAAATGAACATTCAAAAAAAAAAAAAATAAATAAATAAAATAAATAAAAAAAATAAAGTAAAAAAAAATTAAAAATAATAATAGAAAAATCTCATATATTGTGAGAAATATCTCCAATTGGCCGAAACGTCCGTGGCCGAAACGTCCGTGGCCGAAACGTCCGTGGCCGAAACGTCCAGTCACCTAATAAAAGACATGAAGCAAAGAATCCACAATTAGCCACAATTGATAGACATTATTGGGGGTCATAAAATGCAGTTTAGAAGAAAAAAACTTTAAAAAATACCAAAAAAATGGTGTAAATTTCTCACAGTTCTCTATTTAATGATTACTGTGTATGCACTGAACAACAAAACATTGGATGAGTAATGTGCACATTTTGCTAATTGTTTTCTAAATAAATTGATATTTGAAATTTTTTTTTTTATTTCTTCTGTTTGTCATTAATACCAACTTATGTCTGTTGATTGGATTCTAAAGGATTAAGAGATCCACCCTCTGAAAAACTAATTCTTCACCTATAATCCCTTATACCCTTAATCCCAATAAGAATGATCAAATTATCATCCATTTTCAAGAAATAATTTTGAAAAGTATTCAAGTATTCATATTTGTATTCATGAATACATTGTAAAGTATTCATATTCGTATTCAATACATTTGAAATTTGTGTATTCATATTCGTATTCATAAAATTTCAAAGTATTCGTATTCGTATTCAATACATTTACAATGTATTCGCCCCAACCCTGGTTGGAGCGAGGCATGGACCGGGAGGTGGTCGCTGCCTAAGTCATCATCGCCGATCCAGTGGTCATCGATGTGATTTATCAGGGAGTCGCTGGCGATAATTAGCTCAAAGATTTCAGATGCGTGTAGTGGGTTGCTACTAATGTAGGTTACTGAATTGTCATTCATAACCACATGTAGGTTATGTTTTTTTGTGATTTCGAGAAGGGCTTCACCGTTGAGGCTGGTTTTGTTGCAGCCAACGTAAGGTGTTTGGCGTTGAAGTCGCTGAGGAAGATGCAGTGTTTGTATTTCCTTGTAAAGAATTCAAAAACGGTGTCAGAAACAGTTCTGCGTCATTATAATAACAAACAATCGCGATGTTTTTATTGTCAATTGTGATTTCAGTTGCAATCACCTCTGCATCGAGGTGATCAGTTTTTATGGTTTTAGTTTTGATGTTCTGCTTTATTAGAAGTATAACAGACAAACTATGCTTTTATACTCAGTGTGACGTCACACATCTAAACAAATCTCCAAAATAAAACCAACGGAGGGTGCTAATAAAAATAGGATACCACAAAAATTTAACACAGAACCCAATAGAGAATCTACTGTTTGTTAAAATAAATTGTGACCACTTGTGATAGAGGTGATTGTGGTAAACTTTAGTTATGTAGATATTATTATTAGTCCCTTATGGGAACCGTAAAGGGCCTATAGGATTGCACTCCGTCCGTCTGTCTGTCCGTCCGTCTGTCTGTCTGTCTGTCTGTTTTTTATGTTACCACCTCTCCCTCCAACATGCTTTAAGCTACACATTTCATATTTGGCACATGGATAAATGGTTCTGTGGGGATGATGCACGCTCAAAATTTTTTTTTCAAAATCCAAGATGGCGGAATGGCGACCATTTTTGTTGTGTTTTTTAAGCTTTTTTTCTCTATTTTCATGTTACCACCCCTCCCACCAACATGGTTCAAGCTACACTTTGCATATTTGGCACATGGATAGAGGGTTGGGAGGGGATGATGCACATTCAATATTTTTTTTTCAAAATCCAAGATGGCGGCATGACGGCCATTTTTGTTGTGCTTTTTAAGCTTTTTTCTCTATTTTATGTTAGCACCCCTCACTCCAACATGATTCAAGCTACACTTTTTATATCTGGCACATGGATAGAGGGTTGTAATGGGATGTTGCACGTTCAATATTTTTTTTCCAAAATACAAGATGGCGCCATGGCAACCATTTCTGTTGTGTTTTTTAAGCCTTTTTCTCTATTTTATGTTACCACTGCTCCCTCCAACATGGTTCAAGCTGCACTTTTCATATATGGTACATGGATAAAGGAGTTGTGAGGGGATTATGCACGCTCAATATTTTTTTTCAAAATCTAACATCTGTCTGTCTGTCCGTCTGTCTGTCTGTCTGTCTGTTTGTTTTTATGTTACCACCTCTCCCTCTAATATGCTTCAAGCTACACCTTTCATATTTGGTACATGGATAAATGGTTCTGAGGGGATGATGCACAGTCGATATTTAATTTTCAGAATCCAAGGTGGCAGAATGGCGGCCATTTTTGTTGTCTTCTTTAAGCTTTTTTCTCTATTTTATGTTACCACCCCTCCCTCCAACATGGTTCAAGCTACACCTTTCATATATGGTACATGGATAAAGGGTTGAGAGGGGATTATGCACGCTCAATATTTTTTTTTCAAAATCCAAGATGCTTATGTACTCTAGTGTCTTCTGTGACAAAAACACCTTATGTCACAAAAGCGCCGTAGGGGACTAATACCACCTCGGTGGTCAAACACTTGTTATTTATTGGTGTTTAAGGTCACATACTTATGCACAATGGCTAATCATGACAGTTTTATGGATGGAGGAAGCCAGAGTACCAGCAAGCAACTGTCAGCTCCTCAACATTCTAACTCTGTTCAAGCTCCGCTCAGGCAGGATTACAGCGGTTGAAGACATGTGCACCATCGACATGCAGTGCACCTTAGTACACAGCATCAGGCATCATTGTGCCCCCATATAGGCAACTGGGATAAAGAGCCTTGCCCAAGGACACAACGCAGGTCGTCAAGAACAGGGATCGAACTCAGGACCTCCAGCACAGGAGTCCAACAGTCTTTCACAGAGTCACCACACTCTCACTATGTAGATATAAATATGAGTACAACTGTACAGAAGATTAGTGTTTGCTCAAATGGAGACCACCAGGCTTTGGACTCAGTTTGGAGGGGGTGGGGTGGGAATGAAGGAGGGCCCATTGGGCAAAATTTTTCTTTTTAGCTCATCTTGACAAAGTATTGGTATGAAGTATCCTTATGACCAGTAGAATTGAATTGTAAAAAAAAAATGCCATCGGTTATGTTAGGGTGTTCTGTAATGGGCATCGAAAAAATGCTGAGTCAGCATATTTGCAAAAATTTAAAAAAATCTTTTCTCCAGAACCAATCATCAGAATCTTTTGATATTTGGTATACAGCATTCATAGGGGGGTCAGATAAAAATTTGTTGAAATAAAGCTCATTGGTTCATATTTGGGCTCTCTACAGGAGCCCGAAGTTTTAACATAGGGTAAAGTGGGGAATATTCTTTAAAAATCTTCTTCTTCAGAACCACCAGTCAGAATCTTTTAATATTTGGTATACATCATTGTTATGAGGGTCAGATTTTAGATTGTTCAAACCAAGTCCCTAGGTTAATATTTGGGCTTCCTACGGAAGCCCAAATTTTATCTTTGTTCAATATGGAGGGTAATTTAAAAAAATCTTCTTCTTCAGATCCATCAGTCAGAATGCTTTGATATTTGGTATGCAACATCTCTATGGGGGTCAGATTCAAGTTTGTTCAAATCAGATCCCTAGGTATATATTTGGGCTCACTATGGTAGCCCAAATTTTTACTTAGTGCAATATGAGAAAATTTCTTTAAAAATCTTCTTCTTCAGATCCACCAGTCGGAATGCTTTTATATTTGGTATACAACATCTCTAGGGGGGTCAGATTCCAGGCTGTTCAATTCGAGTGCCTAGGTTAATATTTGGGCTCCATATGGGAAAATGAAATTTAACTTAGTACAATATGAGGGAATTTCTTCAAAAATCTTCTTCTTCAGATTCACTTGTCAGAATGCTTTCACATTTGGTATACAACATCTCTAGGGGGGGGGGGGTCAGATTCAAGTTTGTTCAAATCGGATCCATAGGTCAATATTTGGGCTCGCTATGGTAGCCCAAATTTGAACTTAGTGCAATTCGGAGAAATTTCTTTACAATTTCTCTTCTTCAGATCCAACAGTCAGAATGCTTTCATATTCGGTACACAACATCTCTAGGGAAGTCAGATTTAACTGTGTTCAAATCAAGAGCCTGGGTTAATATTTGGGCTCTCTATGGGAGCCGGAATTGGCCATTTTGCTGAAGAATTAAAAATTTTGTATTCAGTACCTTCTAGAGGTACTAAGATTAATCCACATAGGTTGTATCAAGGGGCTTCATAGGGGAGCTCTACATTTTACTTATGATCAACTGAAGAAAAGGCATGATGCCCAGATTATTTTTGTCACTCCTGAGGGACTCAAGGATTGACAGTGTAGCCTATGGAGATGGCTTGCTTAATGTAGACTCATTCTTGGACTCTGTTTAAATTGTGTTCTGTACAAGATGAGCGCTTCAGGCCCCGTGGGGCCTCTTGTTTTTCTTGAGAAGACGATTTGCAGGGTTTGAATAATTTGTGAAAAGAATTAACTTTCACCCCTTTTGGGTGGCAGGGGATGTGGGGGAGGTCCAATGGTTATTTTTTTCTCTTTGTTTCAAAATCTATTTTGAAGGGGTTTAGTGATTTTACGCAGAAAAAAAGAAAACCACTCAACAGTTGCTTCCTCCCCCCTACTCCCTTAGCTAAGTTAAATTAACTACATTAACATGTAGATGCTGAAGGTTACCATAAATCCTTCTTTAAACAGTTTTATCAGGTGAATGTTAAGACCCATTTGTCTTGAATAATAGCAGGTAATTTTTAGCTTAACGGAAGTCTTAGTCTGTGAGTCTGTTCACATTTTCCTTTAGCACAGGCTAAACCCCGTAGTTCTTGTCTGATCATCACGAAATTTCATATGCAGGTTTGGGGTCATGTCTAGATGAGAACGTCCCCTTTTGGTCGCGATCCATCAACCAGTATGGCTGCCCGAGCCCGAAAACTATTAGCACTGTCTACAGGTCGTATTTATGAAGGGATTTCATTGTAATTTGGTAGGATGATGCCTCTGTATAATATCTAGATGAGAACGTCCCCTTTTGGTCATGATCTGTCAACTGTGATGGCTGCCCAAGCCCGAAACCAAAAAACTTTTAGCACAGTCTGCAGGTCATATTTAATATGGAGGGATTCCATTGTAACCTGGTAGGTTGACTTCATATAATGTCTAGATGAGAACGTCCCCTTTTGGACGCGATTGGTCAACTGTGATGGCTACAGGGGCCCGAAGCCCGAAAACCTTTAGCACGGTCTACAGGTCATTTTATGAAGGGATTTCATTGTAACTTGGGAGGATGACTCCAAATAATGTCTAGATGAGAATGTCCCCTTTTGGTCGCGATCATTCAGCCGTGATGGCTGCCGAGCCCAAAACCCCAAAACCTTTAGCATAGTCTATAGGTCGTATTTATGGAAGGATTTCATTGTATCGTGTTAGGTTGACTCCATATAATGCCTAGATGATGACATCCCTGTTTGGTCGTGATTGGTCAACTGTGACGGCTACAGGGGCCCGAAAACCTTCAGCACAGTCTACAGGTCATATGTATGAAGGGATTTCAATGTAACTTCATAGGATCACTCCAGATAATGCCCAGATGAGAACGTCCCCTTTTGGTCGCGATCATTCAACCATGATGGCTCCCCGAGCCCAAAACCCCAAAATACAGACTGCAGGTCGTATTTGTGAAGGGATTTCATTGTAACTTTGTAGAATGACTCAATATAATGTCGAGATGATGATGTCCCCTTTTAGTTGCAATCGGTCATCAACCGTGATGGCTACACAGGCCTGAAGCCCGAAAACCTTTAGCACAGTCTACAGCCCATATTTATGAAGGGATATCATTGTAACTTGATAGGATGACTCGTTTTGGAATAATTTCACTGTAACTTTTGTTGACATACGTTAACTGTGAGGGCCACATACATTAACTGTGAAGGCCACATTAACCCACCCCTCAGTTCTTTAGTACAGTCTACACCTCATATTATTTTTATTGAACACACAGTGTACAGGGAATAGAAATGAACATATTCCCAATTATCAAAATTCTTGTCTTATTTCATAATCCTTTCATAAACATTGAACATTATCCTTTTCATCGAACACAACAGACAGACAAGTTAAGCTACAGTGTCATTGACACTTTCATTCTCTATTCCTACTCGTGGGTTTTGGATGAACAACAAAAATAAAAAATGCAAGCACACATTTTCTGAGCTTAGGAAAAAGCCTTAATGCGAAATTTTTTGCATTTATGATATGTAAACTGTGAAAGTGATTTTTCCAACACCTGAACTTTTATCCCACATATCATTGGTGTTCTGTGAGCCAGTCTGATATTGTTTTCTATGTAAACAAAGATGGAAGTGTCTATCTCCTTCGAGCACTTAGAAAAAATCTGACCTTTAAGTAATAGTCTAGTGTCTTATAGTTTCCGATATTCAAGTTAATAAATAGAAATTCACTGGTACATCTTTTGATTTCTTAACATCAGAATGAGCTGCATTGTTTTGAGATGGCGAGGAAGGTATTTCAAACTAATGATTACAAATCTGACACTGCATGTATGTTGATATGGAGTGTGTTGGACCCAATTGATGTACATGTACCACACCTCAAAAAATTATTGTTCTCCTGAGGGTCCAAGTTTGGACTGTTGCACATGTATCACAAGTGTACCCTACTAAAATCTAAAATTCACACAAATCCACTTTAGTTCTGTATAAGTGGTAATTATTTGTATTTCATCAAGCTTTTTTTTATTACTAACGCATGTACCCAGCTTTGCTCAGGTTGAAGGGTTAAAGTGACACCACATTGAAAATTCACCCTTCCATTGTTACTATTGTTAAAAAGTTATCCCTTGGTGGCAATGTCCTGCGTGATAACTATAATGTAGGACTGTGTCAGAGTGTATTAGAGCATTGCTGTGGTTGAAGGGTTAACATGAACTAACATGTGATAGGGACCCATCTGATGTCTTTTTTCTGTAAATTACCCCATGGTGCCAAATTTTGTCCCCATCGGTCGAGGCACAGCAGTGTCTATAGTGTACAAACAAATGCAGAATCCATCATGATCAGAAATCCATCCCATGCCCTTTTCCTTGTCAGATGACCCCAAGATCTGAATCAGTCAAAGCATGAGGTATTCTAACTGAAATATACACATTCCTACATTCCTGCATGTACATGTACATGTTGATGGGTTAATGTCAAAATTCAGTGTTTAACATAATCAGCACCCATGTCCCTTTCCTGGCCAAATTTTCAATGTTGTGGGGTTAACATCAACATGCAGTATGGGATGCGATCTGTACCAATCCAATGTCCCTTTTCTGGTCAACTTAACCCTATGTGTCAATGGTTTGGTTCAGGCACGACAGAGTCTATGTCCTTGTTGTATGGGTTAACATCAAAGACAAATTATTCCCACTGTGTCATGGATTGAAGGGTTAACATCCCATGTCTTGTTCCTGTGTAAATTACCACAGGTGGCAAATTCTGCCTCGATGGTCGAGGCACACCAAACTAGACCTAGGTTGAAAGATTAATGTGACAATGTCGGATGTGATAGTGGCCCATCTTAAGTTCTTTTGCAGGTCAAATTACTCCTTGGTGCCAAATTTGTCTAGATTGGCTGAGGTGTGGTGGAGTTGAAGTATACCTGGCATTGCATGGGTTGAGGGTTTAATGCGACATTTGATGCAATTTAGAATTTAAGAGCCATCCCGTGTCCCTTTCCTGGTCAAATTACAACAGTGCACAACATTTTGTGTTGTTCTGTCTAGGCAAGACAGAGTTGCACTATTCTGGGGTTAACCTGGTTGAAAGGTTAATGCAATGTTGGGCATGATTGGGACCCATCCCATGCCTCTTCTCTGATAAAATTAACCCTGGGTGCCAAATTTTGTCTCAGTAGGTTGGTCTTGGCCAGGTAACCTACAAATTCATTTTTAGCTTAACTTGACATAGTCAAGATAAGCTATTGTCATCACGCGTGCGGAAGTCTGTTAATCTGTGAGTCTGTGACGTCTGTTCACATTTTCCTTTAGCACGGGCTACACCCCACAGTTCTTGTCTGATCGTCACGAAATTTCATATGCAGGTTTGGGGTCATGTCTAGATGAGAACGTCCCCTTTTGGTCGCGATCGGGCAACTGGTATGGCTGCCCTAGCCCAAAACCCGAAAACCATTAGCACAGTCTACAGGTCGTATTTATGAAGGGATTTCATTGTAACTTGGTAGGATGCCTCTGTATAATGCCTAGATAAGAACGTCCCCTTTTGGGCATGATCTATCAACCGTGATGGCTGCCCAAGCCCGAAATCCAAAAACTTTTAGCACAGTCTGCAGGACATGTTTAATGTGGAGGGATTTCATTGTAACTTGGTAGGATGACTCCTTATGATGTGTAGATGAGAATGTCCCCATTTGGGCATGATCTGCCAACCGTGACGACTGCCCGAGCCCAAAACCTGAAAACCTTTAGCACAGTCTACAGGTCATATTTATTGAGGAATTTCATTGTAACCTGGTGGGTTGACTTCATACAATGTCTAGATGAGAAAGTCCCCTTTTGGGCGTGATTGGGCAACTGTGACGGCTACAGGGGCCCGAAGCCCGAAAACCTTTAGCACAATCTAGAGGTAATATTTATGAAGGGATTTCATTGTAACTTGGTAGGATGACTCCAAATAATGTCTAGATGAGAACGTCCCATTTTGATCACTATCATGCAGCCTTGATGGGTGCCCGAGCCCAAAAACCTTTAGCATAGGCAAAAGGTCATATTTATGGAAGGATTTCTTTGTAACCTGTTAGGTTGACTCCATATAATTCCTAGATGATGACATCCCCTTTTGGTCGTGATTGGTCAGTTGTGATGGCTACAAGTGCCCGAAGCCCAAAAACCTTGAGCACAGTCTACAGGTCATATTTATGAAGGGATTTCATTGTAACTTCTTAGGATCACTCCAGATGATGCCCAGATGAGATTGTCCCCTATGGTTGCGATCATTCAGCCATGATGGCTGCCCGAAGCCTGAAAAACCTTTAGCCCAGTCTACAGGTCCTATTTATGAAGGGATTTCATTGTAACTTGGTAGGTTAACTTCATATAATGTCTAGATGAGAACGTCCCCTTTTGGACATGATTGGGCAACTGTGGCGGCTAAAGGTGCCTGAAGCCCGAAAACCTTTAGCACATTCTACAGGTCATATTTATGAGGGGATTTCATTGTAACTTGGTAGGATGACTCCAAATAATGTCTAGATGAGAACGTCCCATTTTGATCGCGATCATTCAGCCTTGATGGGTGCCCGAGCCCAAAAACCTTTAGCATAGGTAAAAGGTCATATTTATGGAAGGATTTCATTGTAACCTATTAGGTTGACTCCATGTAATGCCTAGATGATGACATCCCCTTTTGGTCGTGATTGGTCAACTGTGATGGCTACTGGTGCCCAAAGCCCGAACACTTTGAGCACAGTCTATAGGTCATATTTATGAAGGGATTTCATTGTAACTTCGCAGGATCATTCTAGATGATGCCCAGATGAGATTGTCCCCTTTGGTTGCGATCATTCAACCATGTTGGCTGCCCGAGCCCGAAGCCCAAAAACCTTTAGCACAGTCTTCAGGTCATATTTATGAAGGGATTTCATTGTAACTTGGTAGGTTGACTTCATATAATGTCTAGATGAGAACGTCCCCTTTTAGACATGATTGGGCAACTGTGACGGCTACAGGGGCCCAAAGCCCAAAAATCTTTAGCACAGTCTACTGGTGACATTTATGAAGGGATTTCATTGTACCTTGGTAGGATGACTCTAAATAATGTCTAGATGAGAACGTCCCATTTTATCGCGATCATTCAGCCTTGATGGGTGCCCGAGCCCAAAAACCTTTAGCATAGGTAAAAGGTCATATTTATGGAAGGATTTCATTGTAACCTATTAGGTTGACTCCATATAATGCCTAGATGATGACATCCCCTTTTGGTCATGATTGGTCAGCTGTGATGGCTACACGTGCCCGAAGCCCGAAAACCGTGAACACAGTCTACAGGTCATATTTATGAAGGGATTTCATTGTAACTTCGTAGGATTCCAAATGATGCCCAGATGAGATTGTTCCCTTTGGTCGTGATTGGTCAACTGTGATGGCTACTGGTGCCCAAAGCCCGAACACTTTGAGCACAGTCTATAGGTCATATTTATGAAGGGATTTCATTGTAACTTCGCAGGATCACTCTAGATGATGCCCAGATGAGATTGTCCCCTTTGGTTGCGATATTTCAACCATGTTGGCTGCCCGAGCCCGAAGCCCGAAAACCTTTAGCACAGTCTTCAGGTCATATTTATGAAGGGATTTCATTGTAACCTGGTAGGTTGACTTCATATAATGTCTAGATGAGAACGTCCCCTTTTGGACTTGATTGGGCAACTGTGACGGCTTCAGGGGCCCAAAGCCCGAAAACCTTTAGAACAGTCTACAGGTCATAATTATGAAGGGATTTCATTGTAGCATGGTAGGATGACTCCAAATAGTGTCCAGATGAGAACGTCCCCTTTTGGTCACGATCATTCAGCCTTGATGGCTGCCCGAGCCCAAAAACCTTTAACATGTCTGTAAGTCGTATTTATGGAAGGATTTCATTGTAACTTGTTAGGTTGACTCCATATAATGCCTAGATGATGACATCCCCTTTTGGTCGTGGTTGGTCAACTGTGATGGCTACAGGTGCCTGAAGCCCGAAATCTTGAGCACAGTCTACAGGTCATATTTATGAAGGGATTTCATTGTAACTTCATAGGATCACTCCAGATGATGTCCAGATGAGAATGTCCCTTTTTGGTTGTGATCATTCAACCATGATGGCTGCCCAAGCCTAAAGCCCGAAAACCTTTAGCACAGTCTTCAGATCGTATTTATGAAGGGATTTCATTGTAACTTGGTAGGTTGACTTCATGTAATGTCTAGATGAGAACAGCCCCTTTTGGACGCCATTAGGCAACTGTGTTGGCTACAGGGGCCCAAAGCCCGAAAATCTTTAGCACAGTCTACTGGTGATATTTATGAAGGGATTTCATTGTACCTTGGTAGGATGACTCTAAATAATGTCTAGATGAGAACGTCCCCTTTTGTTCACGATCATTCAGCCTTGATGGCTGCCCGAACCCAAAACCTCAAAACCTTTAGCATAGTCTATTGGTCATATTTATGGAAGGACTTCATTGTAACCCGTAAGTTTGACTCCATATAATGCCTAGATGATGACATCCCCTTTTGGTCGTGATTGGCCCGAAGCCCAAAAACCTTGAGCACAGTCTGCAGGTCATATTTATGAAGGGATTTCATTGTAACTTTGTAGGATCACTCCAGATGATGCCCAGATGAGAATGTCCCCTTTTGGTTGCGATCATTCAACCATGATGGCTGCCAGAGCCCAAAGCCCAAAAAGCTTTAGCACAGTCTACAGGTCATATTTATTAAGGGATTTCATTGTAACTTGGTAGGTTGACTTCATATAATGTCTAGATGAGAACGTCCCCTTTGGATGCAATTGGGAAACTGACGGCTACAGGGGCCCGAAGCCCGAAAACCTTTAGCACAGTCTACAGGCCATATTTATGAAGGGATTTTAATGTAACTTGATAGGATGACTCGTTTTGGAATAATTTCACTGTAACTTGGTAACTTTTGTTGATATACGTTAACTGTGAGGGCCACATACATTAACTGTGAGGTCATATTAACCCACCCCTCAGCTCTTTAGTACAGTGTACACCTCATATTATTTTTATCATAAACATAGCATACAGGGAACAGAAATTAACATATTCCCAATTATCACAATTCTTGTCTTATTTCATAATCCTTTCATAAACATTGAACATTATCCTTTTCATCAAACACAACACACAAGTTAAGCTACAGTGTCATTGACACTTTCATTGAGTCTTCATTGTTGGTGTTTCGAGCATTGGGCATAGCAAGTTATAATGTAGTTTCTTAAATAGTCATTCAGCTAATTTGGTAGAAATTTGATTGGCTGTGCCTTCAAGCTGGTTCTTATTGGATGTCAGTGTAATTGGTGCAGATGTTTCTGTTTTCCACTGTTGTATGTACATGTAGATGTATCTAATTGTGAGGTGTTCTGAATGTTGACTGCAATGATAGTAACTTACTCTTACACCCTGACTCTTTTAGTCTCTTTTGGAGATTTGAAGCCAACTTGGAATATCTGTCCTGAAGGTAATTCAAGTTTCTTGCATACCCCAAAAGAACAAAAGAGTCAGGGTGCACATGTAAGCACAAAGTGGAGGATGTTGTCAAATGTACTCAGGTGGACACTATAAATTTTGTTTATCTGCTGATACATGTTAACCCTTTACCCAATGCAGACGATATCAAAATTTATTATTTTAAATATCATTTTTTGAAATTTTTTGAAAAATAATATTTTTTCAACGACTGAATTTGCATATTACGCGGACGGATGCGGCCGATTCGTTGGGTAAAGGGTTAATGCAAACCAAAAGTGAAAAAAAAATCCATTTCTGATTGGTTAACCAACCATTTCAGCCCATTCTTGACCTTTGACCAATTAACACCAAACCAATGTTGAAAAAATCATGTCAAGTTAGAACTTTTTATTTTAAAGAATGTTGTATTTATATGTTGAATGTATATTGAAACAAACTAGAAAATAGTGTTTGGTGGACATGTGGTGGTATGCACCGTTTTGACAAGTTTTTTAACATTAAGTTGCAAAGTCTGATATACTGTCATATTTTTTATGACCACCATACACTCTAATAACAAACCATGATTAGAATTTGTCCATTTGTTTTGTAGTAATTTTATACAGTACTTTCTTAACTCTTTACCTGCTGAGTATTTTTAAAATATACTACTCAAAGTTTGATAAGCACCAAGTACATCCCACTATCTGTTTTACGTTTTAGTTGAAATGTTGTAATGAAAAGTGTATATATTTTTTATTTAATTATATCTTTAATGATTTAAGTACAGAAATTAAGATTTTGTTTGTGTTTGACATTATTTTTTAGCTTTTGAATATGATAACCATGGAAAATGGATATTATTGGTAAAAGAGGAAATTTTTCAATATGCCAAAAAGTTGACGGAGCTGACTGGTATTGCTTCAATATTGAGTATGAGACCCATTACTGTTAAAAACAGCTTGACAACACCTTCTCAAGCTCCCAATCAGGTTCCTGGTGGTCCTTTGTGGGATGTTGCTCCATTCTTGGACCAGCATGGCACCAAGCTCCTGGACACTTCTTGGCTGGACTGGACGGGCTGAAATTGCAAGCTGCAACTCATTCCAGACATGTTCGATTGGAGTTGGGTCAGGGGATCTTGCTGGTCAGTCCATACGCTCAGTCCCCTCTCTCTGTCGGTACTCCTCGACTGCATGGGCAACATGAGGACGGGCATTATCGTCCATCAGAATGAATCGTATCACCCACTGCACCTGCATACAATCTGACAAGGACATCCAGGATCTCATCAATATACCATTGTGCAGTCAATGTAAAACATTCAGAAACACAGTGCTCTGTACGTCCATTTCAGCTGATGCCGCCCCAGACCGTGATTGACCCTCCACCATAGCGGTCATGCTCAGCAATGTTGGCTGCATGGAATCGCTCTCTTGGTCTTCTCCATACCCTAGAACGCCTTTCTGTGTGGTCTAGACAGTACCTTGACTCATCTGTAAAAAGGACAGGTCGCCAATCTTCTCTAGTCCATCCAACGTGGTCCATGGCCCATTCATATCATGCCTGGTGGTGTTTCTGGGACAGTGGAATGCGAATAGATGGTCTTCTCGATCAGAGACCACCTTCGTGCAACCTTGCCTGGATAGTCTGCGTCAAAACATCTACCCTGGATGCATTCAGAAGATATCTGCGAAGCTGGGTTGCTGTGGCCTGAATTATTAAAAGACGATCTTCAGCTGCTGTCTCTGCCACCACCATGCCATCTTAATGGTGTGCAATACTGCTGAAATCTTGCCCAGACTCTGGTGATCACCGTATGGTGCACACCAAGTTCTTCACCAACCTGTCGATGCGTAGCCCCTTGCTCCACCATCCTTACAGCCTGCCACATTTCTGCTTCATACAAATGTCTTCTTACATTTGCATTTGCATATTCAATCATTAAATCACAAGAGTTTGTGTTGAAATGAAGATTGAATACCCTACACATGTCATGTAGACAGTACACGAAAACATAATGAAAATCAAGGGGTACATGCTTTCCATGACTGTCATGAAATGTCTTTCTGTCAAGAGAGCTAATGTAAACACTGGGGACCATCTCAATACATTCCTCAATCATATCCATCAAAAATATCTCAAATATGTCACAAGTAAATTTCACAATGATGTGTCAAATATTTGGTGCTTAGCAAACTTTGAGTAGTGTATTTTTCATAACATGATCTAAACATGGCTGCTGTGAAGCAGCCATGACTAGATTTGATGAAAAGTTCAAATAAATTTAACTCAAAAATCATTGGTCGAACAGATAATCCAATATACAAGGGAGGCTTTGGATAAAAGTGCTCAAATTATACTTATTTCAATGGAACTATTCCTTGTCCTCGGCTGGAAAATGCGCCAGCAGCATGCAAGGAGTTAAGCCTTTACCTAACATAGCGGCCAGAAAATTAACCAGAATAAGCTTTCCACAGCCTAAAATATCTCAGAAGTTTCTGAATAAAACCATACAAATATGGATATCATTAGAACCAGCTCGTTGAGCTGGTTCAAATAGTATCCATATTTGTATGGTTTTATTGAAAAATTGTGAAATTTGTTTTTGAAAAATGTGAAATTTAATTTATGTTTTAAAAATACCGTGTTAGGTAAAGGGTTAAAAACATAGATATTTTGAATGTTTTCACTTGAAAATAAACATTCATGCAACCAAGTGAAATACTTTGGAGAATGTAAAAGGAATGTGCGAGAATTTTGGGACCATTTATAGACAGCATTGTCTGTTGCACTGAATATGATATGATAATTAACAATAAAAGCTGCTTTGTTTTTTAAAACTGTTTTCAGAGTGCAAAGAAGGGAAGAAGAGCTGCAAGAGCTGCAAGGCCAGATGATGAAATGAATGATGTTGTTGATACTCCTGCAAGAGGGCTTGGGGCTGATACAGTTGTACCTCCAGATATGCCAGGAGTAAGCAAGCAGTTTTACTAATTGATTGTTCACCCATGTATTTACAAACTGGATAAACAGTTTATTTGAGTTATCTCAAACTCCCAACCCACCAGTCAAGTTGTGTAAGGAATTTGACACTGTTATGGCCTGAAATCAGTCTAGCCCATAAATAGTTCAATGCCTATGTTTACGTTTGATCCACTGGAAATTTTCAGTTTGTCAGGACAGTGAACAATAATTTCGCTTTTCCAACAAGCTGAAATGAGATATTTCAGCCAATTGAATCTACATGTAACAAATATCATAAACTTTGATTTTTTTAATCAACACAAGAAATGAGGAGACTTGTCTCAATAGGGACTTGATTTTGACTGAATATTTAATAACTTTACAAATATTATTGGATGTGTTTGTTCTTTGAATAATTATGAATGAAGACTCATAACAGCCTGTAGTTTTATCATTATGTTCCACTAACAGCAAATATGGAAATACTAAATGGCTTATATATCGTAACCCACTGGCAGGTTACTCCATATAGCATGCTCTTAGCCCTTTACCTAACGAATCGCCCGCATCTGCCCGCATAATATGCAAATTGAGCAGTTGAAAAAATTAAATTTTTCAAATTATTTCAACAAAACCATATCATGTGACCCCTCATTGGAACGAGCTCATTGAGCTCCTTCCAATGAGGGGTCACATGAAGTGGTTTTGTTGAAATTTTTTGAAAAATTAAAAAAAAATTATATTTAAAATAATAAATTTTGATATCGTCTGCATTGGGTAAAGGGTTAACCCATAGGAAAGGAGTGTTGTGGTGCTTCTCCACCTTCTCTGTTTTTTGTATGCCAATTTTAACCCTTTGCCCAACGAATCGGCTGCATCCGCCCGAGTAATATGCAAATTCAACAGTTGAAAAAATATTATTTTTCAAAAAATGTCAACAAAACCATATCATGTGACCCCTCGTTGGAACGAGCTCATTGAGCTCGTTCCAGAGAGGGGTCACATGATATGGTTTTGTTGAATTTTTTTTTAAAATTTGAAAAAAATGATATTTAAAATAATAAACTTTGATATCGACTGCGTTGAGTAAAGGGTTAAAACGTCTAAACCTTTATAAATATCAACAACCAACATGCGAGATCACACATTGGTTGTTGCTATTTATTTTGGCAGAAATTCTTTTAAGGTGGTAATGTAATAAACTTATGTTGTATTACTTTGTCGTAACCTGTAGTTCGTTCGAGTATTTTACAAATGACGCAACCCACATGTAACCTAAACGATCATTCATGAGTTATTTCCAGGCCTGCAACTGTGTTAATATTTTTTTCTTTTTAGGGCAAATTAAATACTTTTAGATTGGAATATCTGTAACTAGAGCATGAAAAAATATCTGTATATCTTGTCGAGTGAAGAGACATCATATTGAATCAGTGGTTGTCTATGTGCAAACTCCACGAAAACAGACAGCCTGTAACAGCTTAGTCTCCTTACAGAATTTGACAGGTTGCCTGTGAACTTGGAATTACCTGTGATTTTCAGATATCAATTCTTCCAGAACAAGTAGATATTTTATAGCTATTGTTAAACTTGTCTTCCTTGACATTATCAGTGAAGTGAAGCGGTATTTAAAGGGCCTTCAAAGAATGAATTTAAATTATTGGAAAGTGATTTCAGCCTGGCTGTCTGACTGATTTTGTTTAGTTTCATTCTGAGAACTTTTTCAGAAACAGAAATCATCTCCCAAGCCAAGAGCAGCAATATCTTATCTCCCCTAAAAATAGGTTAAACGAGACACTGAAGATGTGAATGTTGTTGGATTAACACTTTTACAGCATTATGTGAAACAGACGGTTCTTACAGATCAGATCTGTTAACTAATTGAGGGCTAGATTATTTTTGGTGGTCTGAATTTGTTATTCAAAATTTGTTCTATTACAAATTATTGGAGAGTTACCACTATTTGTAATAGAACAAATTTATATAAACAAAATATCATTTGCATTCAGCTGAATATGAAACATGAGCAAGGAAAATATTGGCTGTTGTTCTGTTGCCCTCATTTTTAGCTTAACTTGACATAGTCAAGATAAGCTACTGTCATCACGCGTGCGGAAGTCTGTGAGTCTGTTCACATTTTCCTTTAGCACGGGCTACACCCTGCAGTTCTTGTCTGATTGTCACAAAATTTCATATGCAGGTTTGGGGTCATGTCTAGATGAGAACGCCCCCTTTTGGTCGCGATCGGGCAACCGGTATGGCTGCCCGAGCCCAAAACCCAAGAACCATTAGCACAGTCTACAGGTCGTATTTATGAAGGGATTTCATTGTAACTTGGTAGGATGCCTCTGTATAATGTCTAGATGAGAACTTCCCCTTTTGGGCATGATCTATCAACCATGATGGCTGCCCAAGCCCGAAACCAAAAAACTTTTAGCACAGTCTGCAGGTCATGTTTAAAGTGGAGGGATTTCATTGTAACTTGGTAGGATGACTCCTTATGATGTCTGGATGAGAATTTCCCCATTTGGGCATGATCTGCCAACCGTTACGACGGCCCAAGCCCAAAACCTGAAAACCTTTAGCACAGTCTACAGGTCATATTTATTGAGGAATTTCATTATAACTTGGTGGGTTGACTTCATATAATGTCTAGATGAGAACGTCCCCTTTGGATGCAATTGGGAAACTGACGGCTACAGGGGCCCGAAGCCCAAAAACCTTTAGCACAGTCTACAGGCCATATTTATGAAGGGATTTTAATGTAACTTGATAGGATGACTCGTTTTGGAATAATTTCACTGTAACTTGGTAACTTTTGTTGATATACGTTAACTGTCCCCATCCTGACAGTCCCCATCCGTCCATCCATCCATTCGTTCGTCTGCCTGTGCTTGAAAGATTGTCTGCCCACATGCCCACCCACGTGACCACCCGCACACCAGTGCTTATGCCTGCCGGCGTGCCAGGCTCTTTAGCACCTCTGGTAAACCAATCTCAGAAAACCAACATTGGAAAGGCCTCATTAGGAACTTTCCAATGATGGTTTCAGAAATTGCACTACTGCTGTCATAGAAATAAATCTGCCAAAAAGAGTCTTCTGAAAGTTGTAACACAATATTTCTAAGAGAAAAATACTCTTTCAGTTGAGAACCGAATAATTTTGAAAAGCTGCTTTATGTCTAAATAAACATTATTAACTTTATCACTTTTCTCTCTTTAGTTAATGCATTTTAATGTACTCGACATTCTTACATTGTTTATTATTCCTGCATTTTTGAAAATGCGGGAATATAGTCGTGATCTCCGTTCGTCCGTCCATCCGTACATCACACCCTGAAAGGCTCCTAGGGTATTCAATTCGAAACGTTTAAACTATGCTAAGGTGTTCAGGTAGCAACTCTAGATGTGCGTGAAGGTTTTGGAATTTTGATTTAGCCCAAGTGGTTCCCATGGAACCACTTTTATCGTTAGAAAATCAGCTTCATCGAAAGGCTCCTAGGGTATTTAATTCGAAACATTTAAACTATGCTAATGTGTTCAGGTAACATCTCTAGATGTGCATGAAGGTTTTGGAATTTTGATTTGGCCCAAGGTGATTCCAGTGGAACCACTTGTTACTAAGGAAATGTGGGGATACACCACTGTGTTCTTTGCACACAAATAACTTGATCTAGTTTCTTTTTTGACACTCAGCATTAGAATATCTTTATCCACGCATATTTTTATACTGTACCAATGACCCAGACTTAGCTGGTGCTAACTCTAACAAAACCAGGGCCAAACACAAATTTTGCCCCCCAATCCCCAAAATTTGCATCCAAAACAAAAAGAAATCATGTCCTAAAGGACCTCCATACTACGCCTATACTGCGCATGCGCAGTGACGCAGACGTCCCGAAATTGGCGCCAATTATCATCCTTTCTCTGTTTGGCCCTTCATCAGTCAACATCTCACTGATCTTTGTGCATGTAAATCTCAGTTTAAAGGATGCCAGACATGTAATTTTTGGAGAAAATGTGATTCTAAGGAGGATAGAAGGAGGAGAGGGAAAAGAAGTGACAAAAAATAATCAGGGCTGTACTTAAAAATTTTTGATGAAATTATGTTAAGTTGCCTATTTTCGAGGCATGGGCCTCTTGTTGTCATTCTTGCTAATTGTTGCACTGCTTATTCAGTGTTTCCTCTCCCCTAGCCTTCTAAAGTCCCCCCTTGCAATTCTCCCATGCTTTTGGCATATTTTTGAGAAATTTCATTTCTAAAATTTCCTGGGAGAGTTGCTTGGTTACAGAATGTTTTCTGTTATTTTCCCCATAGTTGCGTTTTCACCCATGGGTGTATAACGTTTGTGTTCTGCATCTTCCATCTGATGTTCTGCAGATTCTCCCCTGGGAGTCTCTGTTTTGCATCAGATAGAGTGTAATTGATGACTGATTCCGGGCCAGTTTTTTCAGTGCCTGGAGTCATGTTTTCTGGTGTTTTTACACTGTTTGTTTTCATTGGCAACAGCCTTTTTTGAGGGGGGCTGTTTGCCTTTGCTGTAGTTTATCTCACTATAAGATACATTTATATTATCCAAAAGTGTCTCATTAATTATTTAATATAAATTTAAAATTTTTGACCACACTTTGCCATCGGATCCATCGGGGCTCAACGTTACTTTTCAGCAACTTGGGCTTCGTTGAAAAAATATTTTTTCAAAATTATTTTGTTTTGCAATTGTTTTTTCATTTATTAATGGATCATGTTATTATGTATCTTTGTGTCAGGGGTTTTTGCGAGTAACTAGGACTTATTGTTGTTCTTTCACAATGAAGGGACGTTCTTCAAATTGTAATAGGAAGAAATCTTCCTCTGACTTTCATGATCATTGTATTAATTGTAGTCAGTGTTCTTGCATTAATCACTGTCCTATATGTGAACATTGGGATGAGAAACATTGGAAACGTGTGTCACGATATGTTGTTTCTGGAGAAAGAGCGATGCCGGCTCTTTCTCCGCAAGGTCACTCTACTCTCTCAGTTTCTATTTCAGAGGAACCAGAACAGGGTGATGTTTCCATGTTATCTTCTTCAAGTGTGCGTCCGTCGTCACAAATGAATTCAGAGCTAGCGGCAAAAGTGCTCATGGAGATTAGACAAATGTCGTCCGCTGGCTCGCCTGGTGTAGCGTCCATTCACCGAATGGTTCGGCAACCGGGTTCGTCCGATGCGGTCCAAGAGGAAATTTTGGGTGATGCGAGCACTATAAACATAATAGATGCACACCCAGTGACGGCAGATAGTAAGCGAGAACGGAGGAAGCCTTTGAGTCCGGTTCCTAGCTCGTCCAGGTCCAGCCGGGCCGCGAGCGAGAGAGGCCCCTCTCTCGTACAACAACATCTGGGACCAGATGTTGTGGTACAAAATGTGTCTTTAGCAAAGCATACGTCCGTCGCTCGGGACGCTCCGTTGTATAAGCAGTCCGCAGAGACTGTTAAGGCTTCCTCTTCTCGTCAGCGCACACGACCGCACCTTGGCTGCGTGACCGCCGATATATTACCAGCTTCGCCGATCAAGGATTCTTCGGCGACCAGGTCACACCAACCGGCAGCCAGGGATTCGAGACCGATGGACTCCGGACGTTCGCATAGGAAAAGTATGCGGGGGCCATCTGATGCGGAGCTGCCCTCGGCGAAGCAGCGAAAGACTGCGCCTCCGCAGGTCTCGACGCCAGACATTCTTGTGCAGATAGCACAGCTTATCGCAGCATCCCAGCAGCCGACAGAAACGGTGTCGGATCGAGAATTATCCGACGGTTCTGGGTCGGTACGCTCCGCCGAAGCATCGGGGGCGGACGACCGGGAACATCATGAGGTCCGACCGGATGGTGAAAGGGATACGGATGACTTGGAGCTATCCCTTTCGGAACAACATAAAGCTGCCGTGGACTTCATCCGGCACTTTCTACCTCAAGTTGTTCCGTCGGGCCAGACTGCTGCGCTTCCGGACAAGAGAATTATAGCGTCATTGGACTCTGAATTTTTTGAGCGGTTAAGGGACATCGCTCCCGAGTTTCCGTCGCAGTCCAATAATGTTGCAAGAACATTTGAATTATTGAACGACGCTATATTTAAACTTGCTTCCAGGACGGGGAAAGCAGGTTTCTTGTCCGCTAATACTCTCAACCTGCCTTTCATTAATGCAAGGAATAAATTCGATACGGCAGGACAGGGTATACCGAGAGTTCCTCTGCGTATGGACGACGAGGCGGAAGACTTAGAGCTATCATTACCGTCGTCAGCTTCTATTCCAACCGCGGTGTTGGAAACAGCTATTGCGTCTAACAGAGCCAATTTAGATGCCTTATCTTACGCAGATCACCTTACTAAGGCGTTATCACTGCGCCTTCAGGGGAAAGAGTTTCAGGATATACAATCCTCTTTAAGACTTCTTTCAAGGGCAGTAGCTTATTCCACGTGTAACTCCGCCCTTTCAGTGGCAAATCTGGAGTTGGTTAGACGTGACGCAGCCCTAGCTACATCCACACTAGTGGATTCTAAGGTGAAGAACTCTCTTAGAGTCGCTTCGGTCTCAGGAGAACTTCTCTTTGACGGCAAGCTTTCCGCTATTTATGATAAAATTACAAAGAAAGCTAAGGATTCTCTGTTGTTAAAATCTGCTCCTAAGAAGTCGGATACAGCAGACACGAATAAGACAGGCACTTCTGGGTCTAATGCGCCCAAGAGAGGTTCCTACAGAGGTTCCGGTGCGTCCTCTTGGTCTTATTCGAGAGACCGTCAGGATAGCGACTCTCGTTCGGGACGTCCTTCAGGCCGGGACAATCGGTCGGACGCCCCGAGGTCGACGGGGCGAGGTGCGGGTCGTGGAAGACGTGGTTTCTCCTACCGCAGGCCTCGCAGGTCCAGGAGATGATGGCTTAAACCTCTATCGCGTTCCGGTTGGCGGAAGGTTGTCGAGCTTTTCACAAGAATGGGCGTCGATTACGGACGACCCTTGGGTGAGAGGAGTGACTTCGGAAGGTCTAAAGATATCCTTCAAACGAAAGCCTCCATTAACTCGAAGTCCAAAGTGGACTCATCTTCCGTCAAATCCGCAGAAAAGAGACGCTCTGTTATCAGAGGTGCAGTCTCTTTTAATGAAGAACGCGGTAGAGGTCGTAGAAAACCAGGAATCTCCGGGATTCTACAGCCATCTGTTTCTGGTTCCGAAACCAGACGGCTCGTTCCGTCCAGTCATAGATTTGAGCTGGATAAACAAGCTGATCGTCGCTCCGAAGTTTTTATATGGAGACGATTCGATCGGTCAGAGCGAGTATTCGGGTGAACGATTATGCAACGAGCATAGATCTCAAAGATGCGTACTTTCACGTCATGGTACATCCGACATTCCGAAAGTATCTACGCTTCGCAGTCCTAGGAGTGGTGTATCAATTCCGGGTGATGTGCTTCGGATTGAATCTAGCACCCTGGGCTTTCACTCGGGTAATGAACTCGGTAATGATCTACTTCCGAGCTCATTCGTCTGCGGTAACGTCGGCCTACCTGGACGACATTCTTCAGAGGTACGGCAACGAGTTAACGCTTCAGAACGATGTTCAGAATCTTCTTCTATTGCTCCGACGTCTCGGTTTTATAGTAAACGAGGAGAAGTCGGATCTGGTGCCGTCCAAGTCATTCACTCATCTGGGAATGAGCTTCGAGACGCACAACAATCTCGTTCGTCTGCCGTTAACCAGAGCGAAATTAGTCAGTTGTTACGCTCGCTATTGTCTGCACGCAGACAAAGTCACGGCGAGAGAATTTATGAGACTGATAGGCCTGTGCGGAGCTGCCGCGGATCTCATTCCGATGGGGCGGTTACGCACACGTCCTCTTCAAATTTTCCTGAATTGGAGTGTGAAAATTCATTCGCTCGATGTAGACGTTCTCTTGTCAGATCAAGTGAATCAAGAGATTCAGACTTGGGCAAACATTCAGTGGTTAACTCAAGGAGTTCCGCTGCAGTTGCCGGATCCGAGTTTTACCGTTATGACGGATGCCAGTCAAACAGGTTGGGGTGCATCATTAATCCCAACGGATTCGAGATGCCAGGGTCTTTGGGATCCGCAATTCCTGGGCAAGCACATAAACATCAAGGAAATGATGTCAATTTGGCTTGCGTTACGTCACTGGATGGACATTATTCACGATGCTCATGTCCAAATCCTATCCGACAATACGACAGTAGTGGCGTATATACGGAATCAGGGAGGCACTCATTCAGTTCCGTTGTTCAATCTAACGGAAAGAATCCTTCTGTTTGCGTTAGAACATCGCGTTCTTCTTTCGGTCCGTCACATACCGGGTCGTCTGAATGTGCTAGCAGACTCCCTTTCACGAAAGGGTCGCTTGTTGCCGTCGGAGTGGACTCTCAACAAACAAGTATTCAATCAGATTTGCTACCAATGGGAACGGCCAATGATAGACTTATTTGCGACACATCTCAACAATCAGTTGCAGACGTATGTGTCTCCGTGTCTGGATCCAAGAGCATTTGCAGTAGACGCTCTGTCGATCCCTTGGGACGGAATGATAGGATATGCGTATCCTCCAGCGCCGTTAATTCAACAAGTATTGCTAAAGATAAAACAATCTCAATGCAAGATTCTGTTGGTAGCATCTCTGTCACCACAGAGACCGTGGATAAATCTACTCAGGTGTCTGTTGTGGGACCTACCGCGGAAGCTTCCTCCACGGGAGGATCTTCTTTCGCAGGGGAAATCGCCCCAACTCCATCACAACCCGCAAGGTCTCAACCTTCACGTTTTTCCGTTGTGCGGTCCTTCTTGCATGGCAAGCACTTTACAGGACGAGCAGTGGACGCGATTTCTAACTGTAGGAGGACCTCCTCTTCGCTAAACTATGCGGCTAAGTGGAAGGTTTTTCGTCGTTGGTGTAGGGATCATTCTGTAGATATATTCGATCCCTCTATACCAGACATTGCAAACTTTCTAGTATACTTGTTTGACGAAATCAAACTGCAGCCTGTTACTATAAAGGGTTATAGATCTATGTTATCTGATACCTATGCACATCATGATAGTTTACAAATTGGATCTAATGTCTCTTTATCGAAGTTGGTTAGAAACTTTTCGATAAATAGACCCAGAACTCTTAGATTAATTCCTAAGTGGAATTTAGCTTGGGTTCTTCTTAAATTGAAGGAAAAGCCATTTGAACCTCTTGGGACAGTAGATTTCAAATTCTTATCTTATAAGACAGCTTTTCTCTTAGCTTTCTCTTCTGCTAGAAGAGTCAGTGAGCTTCATGCACTATCGGTGGATGATTCTCATTATCGTAGTGTTGGGAACACTATCACCTTCACTACTAATGTGGGTTTTTTAGCTAAGAATCAGGCTCCTAATAAATATCCGGAACCTATTGTTATTAAGGCTCTTCCGTCTTCAGACGGGCGTAGGCCTTTACTCTGTCCTGTTAGAGCATTACGTATCTATAAACAGAGATCTCAGTTTATCAGAAAGGGACAGAAACGTTTCTTTCTGTCTTTGATGCCTAATAGAAAGGACATTTCAGTCCATTCTATTGCTAGATGGATTCAGTTAACTATCCGTACTGCTTATGAAGATTTATCTTCTTCTCAGCAGTCTGTGCTTAAGATTTCTGCTCATGAAGTAAGAGCTCTTTCTACTTCCTGGGCTTATGCTAATAGTGTTGCTATTACAGATTTAATGAAGGCTGCTTATTGGTCTCAGCCATCCACATTTACGAATTTTTATCTCAGAAATATTGAGTCCATTTCTGGAGACCTGCATTGTTTAGGTCCGTTATCTGTTGCTCAGAATGTCGTCCACTAAACAGTTGCAACTATAGTTATGCAGGCTTTCTGTTCCGGCAGTGACTCCGTCCGGCTGTCCTCTTCGCTCTGGGCTATTTGACCCAGGGCAAGGGGAAGGGGGGGGGGGGGGGGGCGGGTGTTCCCTTAGGTCACCTGCTTTATAGTGAAAAGCAAGGGAATGCCTCCTCCAAGTCAGTATTTCTGAGTCGCTTCCGGGATGGTTTTAAAGTGTAATATTAATGTTTAAATTCATTCATGTCTTATTTTTAAAGTGTAGCCCGGTGTGAAGCATTTGTATATGTCAAGTGTCAAACGGGCTTTAATATACAATACTCGGACACTTTTAAATGACTATAAAGAGTCTCAATTCTCTGGACTACTTTATTTATTGGCTTGCTTTAAAAATAATTAGTATAAGGGTTATACTGGATGTTAATAGAGAACATGAATGTTATTGTGCTCAATTATTAAGGGTAGTGTATATTTCTAATTTAATATTAAATAAGAAAGATACATGTAAAGCCTAATACTCCTTTTCTCCTTAAGGGGTTACCTCTTTACTATATAGTTGAGCTTATTGGATTTTCCTCTATGTCCTAGGCTCTCCAGCCTGTTTACTATTCAGCTAAGTCTGGGTCATTGGTACAGTATAAAAATGTTAAAAAATTTATAGTAATTTATATATTTTTTATACTTACCAATGACCCAGATGGGGATGGCCCTCCCTGGAGTTGGGAACTCTTGCCTCCCCGCTGAGTACATAGCGCTGACCAGGCACTGCCAGTAAGAATGATAATTGGCGCCAATTTCGGGACGTCTGCGTCACTGCGCATGCGCAGTAGAGGCGTAGTATGGAGGTCCTTTAGGACATGATTTCTTTTTGTTTTGGATGCAAATTTTGGGGATTGGGGGGCAAAATTTGTGTTTGGCCCTGGTTTTGTTAGAGTTAGCACCAGCTAAGTCTGGGTCATTGGTAAGTATAAAAAATATATAAATTACTATAAATTTTTTAACTTTCAGGGGATATAGTGATGATCTCCGTCCGTACATCCATCTGTCCGTCTGTCACACCCTGAAAGGCTCCTAGGGTATTCAATTAGAAACGTTTAAACTATGCTAAGGTGTTCAGGTAGCAACTCTAGATGTGCATGAAGGTTTTGGTATTTTGATTTGGCCCCAAGTGGTTCCAGTGGAACCACTTTTATCGCTAGAAAATCAGTTTTCCTCGAAAGGCTCCTAGGGTATTTCATTCGAAACGTTTAAACTATGCTAAGGTGTTCGGGTAACATCTCTAGATGTGCATGAAGGTTTCAGAATTTTGATTTGGCCCCTGGTGATTCCGGTGAAACCACTTTTATTCTTATAAAATTAGTTTTCACCGAAAGGCTCCTAGTGTATTTAATGTGAAACATTTAAACTATCCTGATGTGTTAGGTAGCATCTCTAGATGTACATGAAGGTTTCGAAATTTTGATATGGCCCCAAGTGGTTCTGGTGGAACCACTTTTATCACTGGAAAATTAGTTTTCATCGAAAGGCTCCTACGGTATTTAATTCAAAACATTTAAACTATGCTAATATGTTCAGGTAACATCTCTAGATGTGCACAAAGGGTTCGGAATTTTGATTTGGCCCCAAGTGGTTCCAGTGGAACCACTTTCATTGTTGGAAAATTAGTTTTTATCGAAAGGCTCCTAGGGTATTTAATTCGAAACATTTAAACAATGCTAAGGTGTTCAGGTAGCATCTCTAGATATGCATGAAGGTTTCCGTATTTTGATTTGGCCCCAAGTGGTTCCAGTGAAACCACTTTTATCATTAGAAAATCAGTTTTCCTCTAATTCTCCTAGGGTATTTAATTTGGAACTTTTAAACTATGCTAAGGTGTTCAGGTAGCATCTATAAATGTGCATGAAGGTTTTGGAATTTTGATTCGGCCCCAGGTGGTTCCAGTGGAACCACTTTTATCATTAGAAAATCAGTTTTCATCGAAAGGCTCCTAGGGTATTTAATTTGAAACATTTAAACTATGCTAAGGTGTTCAGGTAGCATCTCTAGATGTGCATGAAGGTTTTGGAATTTTGATTTGGTGCCAGGTGATTCCAGTGGAACCACTTTTATTGTTTGAAAATCAGTTTTCATTGAAACGCTCCAAGGGTATTTAATTCGAATCGTTTAAACTATGCAAAGGTGTTCAGGTAGCATATCTTGATGTGCATAAATGTTTTGGAATTTTGATTTGGCCTCAAGTAACATGGACCACTTTTATTCTTAGAAAATCAGTTTTCATTTAAAGGCTCCCAGGGTATTTAATTTGAAACATTAAACTATGCTAAGGTGTTCAGGTAGCATCTTTAGATGTGTATAAAGTTTTTGGAATTTTGATTTGGCCCCAAGTGGTTCCAGTGGAACCACTTTTATCATTAGAAAATCAGTTTTCATCAAAAGGCTACTAGGGTATTTAATTCGAAATGTTTAAACTGTGCTAAGGTGTTCAGGTACCATCTGTAGATGTGTATAAAGGTTTCAGAATTTTGATTTGTCCCCAAGCTGAACCACTTTTATTGCTGGAGAATCGGTTTGCATTAAAACGCTAGGTATTTAATTCAAAATGCTCAATCCATGCTAAGGTACTTAGGTAGCATCTCTAGATGCGCTGAATGTTTCAGAATTTAGGTTTTGCTCCAAGTAGTTCTCGTGGAACTACTGTATTGCTAAGAAATCTGTTTCCATTGAAAGTCTCATGTATTTAATTCAGAATGTTTATGCTGTGCTAAATTGTTATGTAGATTTAACTGTAAACTAAACTTTTGTTTATTGTTAGTTGTCATATAATAATTGGTTATTATTGTTGGTATGCAACCTTCTTATTTGTTTGTTACCATTTCTTGAACTAAACAGATGCGCACATGTAAAAGTCATATAAAGGATTTCAGCCTTTATAATTTAAAAATATTTCCTCCATAACAGTTATACTTATTTTTGTTCGGTTTACTAATAGAGAATAATCATAAAATCAAATATTAATCTAAAGTACTAAAGTACTAATTACTATTATAATTATTATTATTATCATTATTATTGTTTGATTTGTGACCATCGTGATTGCATACCGAAAATATGGGGATACATCTTAGTGTGCTTTGCACACAAATGACACCGTTCTAGTTTTATTATTGTTGTGCGATGTCTTTTATTTGCACACCACTGCACATGTCAAGAATCGAATGCTAAACTGAACAACTCTGCTTTCAAGGAGGTTTAGATGGTTTAATCCAGAATGATAAGCCAGAATTTTAGCTGCTCAATGAAACGACCTGGTTATTATTTCATATGTCTGTGCATGCTCACCATAACCCAAGTAAACCAGAATACCTCACTGAAACACACACTTTGAATGTAAACTGTGAGAGTTGATCAAGTGTGAGTGTATCAGTGTCAAACCTAGAACAATGGGGTGATGGGGTGTTGATTAACATTCTTTCCAAAAGATAAGTGAATATTCAATATGTTATATCCAGTTTGAGAGATTAGGTTTGTATTACCATTATAAACAGCTCATTTGGTATCATAAAAATAATGATGACCTACTGCCTTGTTAGACAATCGACAACATCCACCTCTAACCAGATAATTGATTTTTATACCCGCCACACTGAGTTGAGGGGGAGTGGGGGGGGGGTGCGGGGTATACTGGAATCACCTCATCTGTCCATCCATCCATCCGTCCATAAACATAATTTTGTCTGGAGATTTTCTCCGCTGTTTATGAATCAGTCTGCTCAAAACTTGGTATGAATGTTCACCAACATGGGGACCTGTGCACCTGAGATTCTAGTTCCAGTCAGATTATTTTTGCAAAAATTATGCCCCTTTTTGACTTGAAAAAGCAGGCATAGAATTTTGTCCAGAGATTTTCTCAGATGTTAATGGGTTGATTCCTTTGAAACATAGTATGGATGTTTACTACTATGGGAAACTGTGCACCTGCGATTATAGTTTCGATGAGAATTTTTTTTGCCTGAGTTATGCTCCTTTTGTCTTAGAATGTCTGAATTGTGTCCAGAGATTTTCTGAGATGTTTATGGGTCAATTCCTTTAAAACTTGGTATAGATATTTACTACCATGGGATCCTGTGCACCTGCGATTATAATTTTGATTGGACTTTTTTGCCAGAGTTATGCCCCTTTTCGTCTTAGAATGCCTGAATTGCCTAGAAATTTGTCTGGAACTTTTCTCAGATGATTATGGGTTGATTTTGTTGAAACTTGGTAAGATTGCTCACTACCATGAGAACCTACGATTATAGTTTTGATCTGACTTTTTACCATGGGAACCTGCGATTATAGTTTTGATCTGACTTTTTTTTCCAGAGTTATGCCCCTTTTCATCTTAGAATACCTGAATTTTGTCTGGAGACTTTCTCAAATGTTTCTTTGAAACTTGGTATGGATGTTCACTACCATGGGAACCAGTGCAACTGTGATTATAGTTTCAGTTAGACTTTTCTTGCCAGAGTTATGCCCCTTTTCTTCTTAGAATGCCAATATTTTGTCCATAGATTTTCTCTGATGTTTATGGGTTGATTCCTTTGAAACTTGGTAAGGATTTTCACTACCTGTGCACCTGTGATTATAGTTTCAATCAGACTTTTTCACCAGATTTATGCCACTTTTCGTCTTGGAATAATCATGGTGGTTGGGGGTATGATCAGGCCCATCTGGGACAGTCACACCTCTTGTGTATTGTACTTTCAAACAAGCTGCATATTACATGGTGGATATGTCTGTTTATTGCAATGCAGAATGAGCATATTTTATTCTTAATTCAAACTGAAAAATGACATTGATGTAGTATCTTGCTTTATCATACATTTAAGCTTCATATTTGCTTGTAGGACAATTCACCAAGACCCAATAAAGCAGTATCTGGATGGGGTGAAGAAGCACCAAGAAGGAGGTATATATGCTTGAATATTCTACTTTTGACAAGGAGAATTTGCTCTGTCCTTTGGAAAGATAAATTTGAAATTTTTATGAAGAAAATTTTTGTTTTACAAAAAACAAATTTTGAAGCATCAGATACTTTGTTAACCTTTTATCTAACATAGTGGGGATATCCAGCTAGTGCTATTCACAAAATTCCCCATTTAATTTTATTATTTTTCCAATTTGCATTAATAGTTTGTGTCCTCTCAGAGGAATGAGTACATCAGGCTTATTCCAGTGAGAAGTTATAAGCGAAATTTCTGAGTCTACCAATTTTAGCTCAACTTTGACATAGTCAAATTTGAGGTTATGCCATAGCTCGTCGTCTGTCTGTCTGTCTGGCATCAACAATTCAATACGGCTCGGGCTAGAGGCTGTATTTATGAACCGATCTTCACAAAACGTCTTGAGTACCTTTGTTATTACCTTGGGACGAGAACGAGTGTTTTTGTGTGCGGTCCAAAATTCAAGATGGCTGCCGGTGGCCATTTTGAAATTTGGTACAATCAGTTTTTTGTACAGAACTTCTATATGGTTTGGGCTAGAGGCCGTATTTATGAACCGATCTTTACAAAACTTCTTGGGTACCTTTGTTATCACCGTGGGATGAGAACAAGTATTTTGGGGTGCTGTCCGGAATTCAAGATGGCCACCGGCAGCTATTTTGTACCAAAATTAGTGCAATCAGTTTTTTGTACAGAACTGTATGAAAGTTCTGATTTGAATAAATTTTTGTATGAATGTTTAATAACATCGAATACATCACATATAATACAGATTTTTTCTCATGCAAACATTATGCAAATTAGATGGACTTTGATTTATTCAGTGCTACTTATACACAGTAAGTACAAATGTCAATATGGCTCAGGCTAGAGGCTGTATTTACGAACCGATCTTCACGAAACTTCTTGGGTACCTTTGTTATCACCTTGGGACGAGAACAAGTGTTTCTGGGTGCGGTCCAAAATTCAAGATGTCTGCCAGTGGCCATTTTGTATCAAAATTAGGTCCAATTAGTTTTTAGCTCATCTTGACAAAGTTGACCTGAGCTAATCTCATCGCTCTCCGTCTGTCATCCGTCCATCCATCGTCCGTCAACACCATGTTTTGGTCTTCTCCTCCAAAGCCACTGGACCAATTCAAGTGAAAGTTTGTGTGAGTGATGGTCCCCAAGGGGCATTGCATTTTTGTTCAACTCAACATGCCCAGCGCCATAGGGCGGGAGTGAGGGAAAATGCTCCAAAATATTTTTAAAATCTTCTCATGAAGCAGTGTGTACAATGACTTGATATTTGCTATGGCGCTTCCTTTTGAGATGTAGAATCAAGTTTGTTCAAACGAAGTTCGTGAAGCAATATTTGGCTTTGTAATGGGAGGGGTAAGATTTTTGGCCCTGCCCAAAATTTCTATTTTCTGAGCCGATGGTCCAGTTTAAACCAAATTTGGTATGTGGTATTATTGGGTCATAAGTACTTGACCCATGCAAAAAAAAAAAAAAATCCTACATCCCCATGGGAACCCTGGGAGCTAAAAATAGAAATATTTTCAAACGCCAATATTTCCCAAACCACACGGAACAGAGAGCTGTTATTTGTTATGAAGTATCCTTAAGACCAGTAGAATTGAATTGCCATCATTTATATTAGGATGTTCTGTAATGGGCATCGAAAAAATGCTGAGTCCGTATATTTGCAAAAATTTAAAAATATATTTTTTCCAGAACCAATCATCAGAATCTTTTGATATTTGGTATACAGCATTTATAGGGGGGTCAGATACAAGTTTGTTAAAATAAAGCCCATTGGTTCATATTTGGGCTCAATACAGGAGCCTGAATTTTTAACATTGAGTAATATGGGGAATATTCTTTGAAAATTTTCTTCTTCAGAACAACCAGTCAGAATCTCTTAATGTTTGGTATACTTCATTGTTATGAGGGTCAGATTCAAGATTGTTCAAACCAAGTCCCTAGGTTGATATTTGGGCTTCCTATGGAAGCCCAAATTTTAACTTTGTTCAATATGGGGGATAATTTTTAAAAATCTTCTTCTTCAGATCCAGCAGTCAGAATGCTTTCATATTTGGTATGCAACATCTCTAGGGGGGTGAGATTCACATTTGTTCAAATCAGATCCCTAGGTGTATATTTGGGCTCGCTATGGTAGCCCAAATTTTTACTTTGTGTGATATGAGGAAATTTCTTTAAAAATCTTCTTCTTCAGATCCACCAGTCGGAATGCTTTCACATTTGGTATACAACATCTGTATGGGGGTCAGATTCCAGTTTGTTCAATTCTAGTGCCTGGGTTAATATTGGGGCTCCATATGAGAACCTGAAATTTAACTTAGTACTATATGAGGGAATTTCTTCAAAAATCTTCTTCGGATCCACTAGTCAGAATGCTTTCATATTTGGTATACAATATCTCTAGGGGGGGGGGGGGGGAGGGGTCAGATTCAAATTTGTTCAAATTGGATCCATATGGTGCAGGTAGCCCGAATTTTAACTTAGTTCAATATGAAGAAATTTCTTTAAAATTTCTCTTCTTCAGGTCCAACAGTCAGAATGCTTTCATATTTGGCCTGGGTTAATATGTGGGCTCCTTATTGGAGCCAGAATTGGCTATTTTGCTGAAGAATTAAAAATTTTATATTCAGTACCCTTTAGAGGTGCGTAACTAAGGTTAATCCACATTGGTTGTATTAAGGGGCTTTCATGTGGGAGCTCTACATTTTACATTATGATCAACTGAAGAAAAGGCATGATGCCCGGATTATTTTCGTCACTCCTGAGGGACTCAAGGATTGACATTGTATCCTATGGAGATGGAGATGGATTGCTTAATGTAGACTCATTCTTGGACTCTATTTATTTATATTGTGTTCTGTTCAAGATGAGCGCTTCAGGCCCTGTGGGGCCTCTTGTTTGTACATAACTTCTATGTTGCTCAGAGGTCGTATTTATGAACCGATCCTTACGAAACTTCTTTGGTACCTTTCTTATCACCTTGGGATGAGAACGAGTGTTTTTGTGTATGGTCCGAAAATTCAAGATGGCTGCCGGTGGCAATTTTGTACCAAAATTAGGTACAATCAGTTTTTTGTACAGAACTTCTATATTAAGGTTCTGATTTGAATAAATTTTTGAATGAATGTTTAGTAACATGGAATACATCACATATAATACAGGTTTTTTTCTCATGCAGAAATTATGCAAATTAGATGAACTTTGATTTATTCAGTGCTACTTATACACAGTAAGTGCACATGTCAATACGGCTCAGGCTAGAGGTTGTATTTATGAACCGATCTTCATGAAACTTCTTGGGTACCGTTGTTATCACATTGGGACAGGAACAAGTGTTTTGGGGTGCCTTTGTTATCACTGTGCTATGGGAACAAATATTTTTGAGTTCAGTCAGACCCACTCTGGGACTCAAAGATTTCTTTTCTAGTTTAGCATCTAACTGTCGCCCACCTTTACAATACTTTACCTATACATTTGTTACAGGCTATGGTCAGCATTTATGTACAAACCGTTACAATACTTTATGTGTACCTTTGTTATCAGGTGTTTACCTAGATGTGTGTCATTGCTGTGTCACATACTATACATGTACATGCCTTACACAAGTTGAGCTACACTGTCATTGACACTTTCATTTAACCCATTTTACCCTGATGGTATATTCCATAGTAGTTCCGAGCCATCAACTGGTAGAATCTATCATCGTTACATGAAGACAAATCAATATTTTCAATGTGCAGCCAAGGGACTGAACTTTCTAAATCTTGATTCTACCACACAAATTCATTGAGTGACTATCTACTTTATGAATTGGAGTCATATCGTGAAACTGACACTTTCGACACCCAGTGTCACCTCGTGTCAGAGAGTTTTATGGGTGGAGGAAGTTTGAGTACCCAGAGAGAACCACCATGTAGTAGCAAGCAACTGTCAGACTCTCCAATATACTTAATCCACTAAGCAGGGTTAGCATTAGTTGAAGACGAGTGCACCATTGATGTGCAGTATGCCTTAGTACACAGCACCACTGTCTTCCCATGTGGGCAATCAAGAGAAAGTGCCTTTCCCAAGCACACAACACAGTTACCCCTGGTGGGGATCCAACCGTGGATCTTTCAGTTTGAAGTCCAGTGCTGTAACCACTGAGCCACCCCACTCACATTTCAAAGGGTTAAGAATTTATTTTTATTTTTGCATGATTTAAAAATAACAAAATTTTTAGCAGCAGATCTTTTCCATAATGCTACTACGTCTTGCCCCAATTTAGTCTTGTTTGACAAAGCTCATTGAATTAAATTCAAGTTGCATTATGGGAGAAACTTGCAGGTAGAATTTTTTATAAGCTTTACCAAGTTTAGGAGACCTTAACACTTTACCCAAAGTAATGGCAAAAACTGGCCAGCGCTATTCACAAAAAACGCCAATTAATTTTCATCATTTTTTCATTATTTGTCTCAAAGCTTTGTCTGCTTTTCATGTTAGGTAAAGGGTTAAATGAGTTTTCGACTCAGAAATTTCATGGAATGTTTTGATCTTTTGGATGTTTTTTCTGAATGTCTGGATTGTAAGAGAAATTTCAGTGCCATTAAGTGGAATCAAGTCCATTCACATTAGCTAGTCCTGCCACTATTTTAGCTCCACCTGACTGAAAGTAACGGTGAGCTTTTGTCATCACTTGGCAACTGGCATCCGTTAACTTTGCATATTAGACGACTTCTTCATAACTGCTGGACCAAACCTAACCTTGGCATAAGTTATCTTTAGGAGATAACCTTCCAAGTTTGTTTCATAGACGTAGCTAAGCCAAATAGGCTGAGGGCAGTGACTGAAACACCTGAAATTTTTCAAAAATCTTCTCATAAACCACCAGTCTGAATGCTTTGAAATTTTGTATGCACCTTCCTTATATACTCAAGATTCAAGTTTATTCAAAGAAAGTTTCTTGGGCAATATAGGGGTTCATTCAAAGAGGGGGAAGTATTTTTTTTTAATATTTTTTGGACCAGTGTTTGGACCAAATTTGATATACGATGGAATTAGGAGATGCAAACTTGATTTATGCCTGAAAATTTTTATCACACCCTTGAGGGAAGCCCAAATGCTAAAAATAGAAACAAATTTTTGTGCCCATGTTTCCCAAATTACATGGAACAAAGAATTGTTGTATGGTATGCAGCATCCTTAGGACGAATAGATTTGAATGGGCCTGATTTCTCATTTGGGAAAATTCTTTAAAATCACCTTCTTCAGATCCACCAGTCAAAATAATTTGATATTTGATATACAGCATCCTAATCGGAATCAAACTAAAGTTTGTTCAAATTAATTCCCTGGGTTCATATCTGGGCTCCTTATCAGAACTCAGATTTTAACTTAGTGCAATATGAGGAAAATTCTTTAAAAATATTTTTCTTCAGATCCACTTGTCAATATATTTTCATATTTGGCATACAGCATCTTTATGGGTGTCAGATTTAAATTTATTCACATTAGGTTCACATTAGGTCTATCAGTTTGTATTTGGGTTCCCTAAGTGAACCCAAAATTTAACTTGGTATAACATGAGGAGTAGTCTTGAAAAATGTTATTCTTCAGATCCACCAGTACAAATTAGTGTCATATTCGGTATTCTGCATCTTTAAGGGACTCAGACCCAAATTTGTTCAAATCAAGTCTGTTGGTTTATATTTGAGTTCCCCATATGAGCCTGAATTTCAATTTAGTGCAATATGGGGAATATCATTTAAAAATCTTCTTCAGATACACTCCGAATCCATCCTTTGATATTTGGTATATGTCATCCTTATAAGGCCCGGATTTTAATTGTTCGTATCACGATCATGGTTCGTATTTTTATTCCCTGTGGGAACCCAAATTTTTATGCAATACAAAAAACAATTATTTTAAAATCCTCTTCCGAGCCACAAGGTAGAAACATTTCATATTTGGTATTTAGCACTTTCATGGAGGTCAGATTCAAATTTGTTCAACCCAAGTCCCTTGATTCATATTTGAGCTTCCAGTGTGAACCCAAATTTGAACTTAGCTCAGTATGAGGAATGTTCTTTAAAAATCTTAAGATCTTCCATTCAAATCTTTCAATATTTGTTACGTGATATCCTTATGGAAGTCAGATACAAGTTTGTTCAAATAAAGTCTCTGTGTTTATATCTGTGCACCTTATGTAAACCTGAATTTTAACTTGTTTCAATATAAGAAAAAATCTTCCAAAATCTTGTTCTTTGGATCCACCAGTTAGAATCTTCTCATAATTGGTGTTTTGCATCCTTAGTGGGGTTCACATTCAAGTTTGTTCATATCAGGTCTGTGAGTTCATACTTGGGCTCTATAGGGCACCCAAATTTTAATTCTGTGCAATATGAGGAATATTCCTAAAAAAACCCCCATCTTGTTCAGATCCACCAGACAGAAATCTTTTGATATTTAGTAAAGAAATTTTATTTCAATCGAATGTTCTGTTTTCATTAATGATTACATCTGTTTGTGAGTGTGTTAGGACACACAACCAGAAATCCAAATTAAACAGTGAGAAGAATAATGTGTCATTCAAAAAGGATGTTGTTACAAAAATCCTAAACATTCTTTTTAGCTGAACTTGACAAAGTCAAGATAAACTATTGCCATCACGCGTGCGGAAGTCTGTTAGTCTGTGAGTCTGTTCACATTTCCCTTTTGCACAGGCTACACCCCATAGTTCATGTCTGATCGTCACAAAATTTCATATGCCGGTTTGAGGTCATGTCTAGATGAGAACATCCCTTTTTGGTTATGATCGGTCAACCATGATGGCTGCCCAAAACCTGAAAATCTTTAGCACAGTCTACAGGTCGTGTTTATGAAGGGATTTCATTGTAACTTGGTAGGCTGCCTCCAGATAATGTCTAGATGAGAACGTCCCCTTCTAGTCATGATTTGTAAAACTTAACAGCTGCCCAAGCCCATAACCCAAAAACTTTTAGCACAGTCTACAGGTCATATTTAAAATGTAGGGATTTCATTGTAACTTGGTAGGATGACTCTGTATTATGTCTAGATGAGAACTTCCCCATTTGGTCACGATCTGTCAACCACAATGACTGCCCGAGCCCAAAACCTGAAAACCTTTAGCACAGTCTACAGGTCGTATTTATGGAGGGATTTCATTGTAACCTGGTAGGTTGACTCCATATAATGTCTAGATGAGAATGTCCCCTTTTGGTCGCGATCATTCAGCCGTGATGGCTGTCTGAGCCCAAAACCCGAAAACCTTTAGCACAGTCTACAGGTCATATTTATGGAGGGATTTCATGGTGTCTTGGTAGGTTCACTCCATATAATGTTCGGATGAGAACGTCCCCTTTTGGTTGTGATCATTCAGCCGTGATATCTGCCCGAGCCTAAAACCCGAAAACCTTTAACACAGTCTACGGGTCATATTTATGGACGGATTTCATTGTAACTTGGTAGGTTGACTCCATATAACGTCTAGATGAGAACGTCCCCTTTTGGACGTGATCATTCAGCCATGATGGCTGCCGAACCCAAAACCCCGAAAACCTTCAGCACAGTCTACAGATCGTATTTATGGAGGGATTTCAATGTAACTTGGTAGGTTGACTCCTTATAATGTCTAGATGATAATGTCCCCTTTTGGTAATGATCATTCAACCATGACGGCAGCCTGAGCCCCAAAACCCGAAAAACTTTAGCACAGACTACAGGTCGTATTTATGAAGGGATTTTATTGTAACTTGGTAGGATGCTTCTGAATAATATCTAGATGAGAACGTCCCCCTTTTGGTCGTGATCATTCAGCCATGATGGCTGCCCGTGCCCAAAACCCGAAAACCTTTAGCACAGTCTAGATGAGGACGTCCACTTTTGGTTGCGATCAGTCAATCATGATGGCTACACAGGCCCGAAGCCCAAATCCTTTAGCACAGTCTACAGCCCGTATTTATGAAGAGATTTCATTGTAACTTCATAGGATGACTCGTTTTGGAATAATTTCACTGTAACCTGATAACTTTCGTTGACATACATTAACTGTGAGGGCCACATACATTAACTGTGGGGCCACATTAACCCACCCCTCAATTCTTTAGTACAGTCTACTCCTCATATTATTTTTATTGAAAACATAGCATACAGGGAATTGAAATTAACATATTCACAGTTATCACAATTCTTGTCTTAATTTATAATCCTTTCATAAACATTGAACATTATGCTTTTCATCAAACACAACACACAGACAAGTTAAGCTACAGTGTCATTGAAACTTTCATTTTCTATTTGCAGAAGAAATCTTGGAGAGGGTTTTGAACCTTTTGAAGAGTGAGTATACCCTAGTTATTCTGCAGTGCTGTGATGATGTAATATAAGTGGTGGTTTTACTAATGATTCTTAAATGTGGTGCTATAAGAAATGTAGTGTTAGTAACTTTATCTGTTGTTAGATACAGAGCCTTATACTCTTTAGTGAGTTTCTTGTTATGCCTCTGACTTGAAAAGTCGAAGGGGTATCTAGTGGATACCTCTGTCTGTCCATTTGTTTGTCCAACCATACCAACATTTTATTTTGTATCACAGCCACTGCCACTCCAATTTGAATGATATTTCATGTTGTGATAGAGCATCATGGGAGAACTAAACCTGTGTAGCGTGAGGTTCTTCCACACATTTTTAGCTTAACTTGACATAGTCAAGATAAGCTATTGCCACCACGCGTGTGGAAGTCTGTTAGTCTGTGAATCTGTGAGTCTGTTCACATTTTCCTTTAGCACGGGCTACACGCCGCAGTTCTAGTCTGATCGTCACGAAATTTCATATGCAGGTTTGGGGTCATGTCTAGATGCGAATGTCCCCGTTTGGTCGCAATCGGGCAACCGCTATGGCTGCCCGAGCCCAAAACCCATTAGCACAGTCTACAGGTCGTATTTATGAAGGGATTTCATTGTAACTTGGTAGGATGCCTCTGTATAATGCCTAGATGAGAATGTCCCCTTTTGGGCATGATCTATCAACCATGATGGCTGCCCAAGCCCGAAACCCAAAAACTTTTAGCACAGTATGCAGGTCATGTTTAATATGGAGGGATTTCATTGTAACTTGGTAGGATGACTCCTTATGATGTCTAGATGAGAATTTCCCCATTTGGGCACGATCTGCCAACCGTGATGACTGCCTGAGCCCAAAACCCGAAAACCTTTAGCACAGTCTACAGATCATATTTATTGAGGAATTTCATTGTAACTTGGTGGTTGGACTTCATACAATGTCTAGATGAGAAAGTCCCCTTTTGGTCCTGATTGGGCAACTTTGACGGCAACAGGGGCCCAAAGCCCGAAAACCTTTAGCACAGTCTACAGGTCATATTTCTGAAGGGATTTCATTGAAACTTGGTAGGATGACTCCAAATAATGTCTAGATGAGAACGTCCCATTTTGATCACGATCATTCAGCCTTGCTAGGTGCCCGAGCCCAAAAACCTTTAGCATAGGCAAAAGGTCATATTCATGGAAGGATTTCATTGTAACCTGTTAGGTTGACTCCATATAATGCCTAGATGATGTGATCCCCTTTTGGTCATGATTGGTCAACTGTGATGGCTACAGGTGCTCGAAGCCTGAAAACCTTGAGCACAGTCTACAGATCATATTTATAAAGGGATTTCAGTGTAACTTCGTAGGATCACTCCAGATGATGCCCAGATGAGATTGTCCCTGTTGGTTGCGATCATTCAACCATGATGGCTGCCCGAACCCGAAGCCCGAAAACCTTTAGCACAGTCTACAGGTCATATTTATGAAGGGATTTCATTGTAACTTGGTAGGTTGACTTCATATAATGTCTAGATGAGAACGTCCCCTTTTGGACACGATTGGGCAACTGTGATGGCTACAGGGGTCCGAAGCCCGAAAATCTTTAGAACAGTCTACAGGTCATAATTATGAAGGGATTTCATTGTAGCTTGGTAGGATGACTCCAAATAATGTCTAGATGAGAACATCCCCTTTTGGTCGCGATCATTCAGCCTTTATGGCTACCCGAGCCCACTGACCTTTAGCATAGTCTATAGATAGTATTTATGGAAGGATTTCATTGTAACTTGTTGGGTTGACTCCATATAATGCCTAGATGATGACATCCCCTTTTGGTCGTGATTGGTCAACTGTGATGGCTACAGGTGCCCAAAGCCCGAAAATCTTGAGCACAATCTACAGGTCATATTTATGAAGGGATTTCATTGTAACTTGGTAGGTTTGACTTTATATAATGTCTAGATGAGAACATCCCCTTTTGGACACGATTGGGCAACTGTGACAGCTACAGGGGCCCAAAGCCCGAAAACCTCTAGAACAGTCTACAGGTCATATTTATGAAGGGATTTCATTGTAACTTCGTAGGATCACTCCAGATGATGCCCAGATGAGAATGTCCCCTTTTAGCATAGTCTATAAGTCATACGTATGGAAGGATTTGATTGTAACTTGTTAGGTTGACTCCATATAATGCCTAGATGATGACATCCTCTTTTGGTCATGATTGGTCAACTGAGATGGCTACAGGTGTCCGAAGCCCGAAAATCTTGAGCACAGTCTACAGGTCATATTTATGAAGGGATTTCATTATAACTTCGTAGGATCACTCCAGATGATGCCCAGATGAGAATGTCCCCTTTTGGTTGCGATCATTCAACCATGATGGCTGCCCGAGCCCAAAACCCGAAAATGTTTAGCACAGTCTTCAGTTCATATTTATGAAGGGATTTCATGGTAACTTGGTAGGTTGACTTCATATAATGTCTAGATGAGAACATCCCCTTTTGGACACCATTAGGCAACTGTGACGGCTACAGAGGCCTGAAGCCCGAAAACCTTTAGAACAGTATACAGGTGATATTTATGAAGGGATTTCATTGTACCTTGGTAGGATGACTCCAAATAATGTCTAGATGAGAACGTTTGGTCGCGATCATTCAGACTTGATGGCTGCCCGAGCCCAAAACCCCCAAACCTTTAGCATAGTCTATAAATCATATTTATGGAAGGATTTCATTGTAACATGTTAGTTTGACTCCATATAATGCCTGGATGATGACATCCCCTTTTGGTCGTGATTGGTCAGCTGTGACGGCTTCAGGGGCCCGAAGCCCAAAAACCTTGAGCACAGTCTACAGGTCATATTTATGAAGGGATTTCATTGTAACTTCGTAGGATCACTCCAGATGAGAATGTCCCCTTTTGGTTGCGATCATTCAACCATGATGGCTGCCCGAGCCCAAAGCCCAAAAACCTTTAGCACAGTCTACAGATCATATTTATGAAGGGATTTCATTGTAACTTGGTAGGTTGACTTCATATAATGTCTAGATGAGAACATCCCCTTTGGACGCAATTGAGAAACTGACGGCTACAGGGGCCCGAAGTCTGAAAACCTTTAGCACAGTCTACAGGCCATATTTATGAAGGGATTTCAATGTAACTTGATAGGATGACTCGTTTTGGAATAATTTCACTGTAACTTGGTAACTTTTGTTGATATACGTTATGAAATGGTGAGAATTCAAGACACTTGTCCAGGCCGTTAAGGGTTAACAGAGTAGACATTTTCTAATGCTATGAGCTGTGTGAAATGAGATATAAATGATCAAATACCAGTCATTAGTTTTTTCACTTGAATATGGGAGGTAGTGCTGAAACGAATATTCAAATATTTGAATGCGAATAATAAAAAGCTCATATTCGGATAGTAAATTGGTATTCGAATATTCGTCCCTAAATAACAGACCACTGTGAATGACGGGAAGCTGATAGAACATCTAACGATTTTCCTCACTTGGTTGAATTTATTCCACCGTCATCATCAAAGGCAGAAATCAACAAGGAATATTTGACAGTCAATCAAATCAAACCCCTTCCTATTAAAATCAGTGAAATGTATGGTGCATGACCCATCTGGGGAGGGGTTGGAGGCTAATCAGGCTATGCTAGTATGCTGCTTCGACGAAGAACGAAGCGGTCAACAAGTCAAAGCTAGCAGAGCCCCTCTGTCGATCCATGACCCAATCAGCACCTGTCAGAAATTATCTAGTGCCACCCTGCTCTCAATCTTATTTTGCATGTTACTTTGTAAGACAAACTTTCGGAGACGTGATGGCCAGGCCTAATCTATGCTTCGAAATTTTGAAAAATGCTGGTCAGTTCACTTCGAATTGCGAGCCTCAGTTTGAAGAAAATTGACTTAATTTCCTAAATTTTCTTTGGTGTGGGACACCAGCCTACAAGTAATACCATCCAATGGCCTCCATTGCAGTGGCCTTTAACCCTAGACCGTCTTTGCGGTCACCAACAAGTTAGGTCTATACCTGCCCCCCCCCCCCTCCCCCTGCCGTCTGTGGCAAAATCACTGGGCAAAATTAACTAAATGAATCTTGTTTTTGTGCAAGTGAAAATTCCACGTCACTTTACTCAGTAAGTGAAACTAAACATGTATTTCTATTAAATATATTATGATGAGATTATGAGAACATCAGGCCTGGTTTGGATTGTGGAACATGATTGAAAGTCTCCTGGATAAAAAGTATGACTTCATCACCATGAGGGATGATCCCTGCAGACCAACCAGCAACCATTGGCAGCTGTCATGGCTGTTCCCTATTTTCACTTTTTGTTGTTTGCGTGGAGCGTAGTTATTTTCTGTTCACATGGTCATTCCACATTCAGTCATTGTTGTTGATTATCCATTTAAAGGGTGATCCAACCAGGTAAACAGTATCTTATAAGATAAGTATTCATTTCGGCACTGATGGGGGGAGGGGGAGTTGTAGCTCATTGGTTAGAACATTGGACTTCAGTTTGAAGGTCATAATTTGGTCTTGACACACATCATCTACATTGTGAGCAAGACAACTCCTTACATGCTGCTGGCAGATATTTCTGCCCAGGTCACAAAATCACTTACCACTGAAATAGTATAATTTGGACACAAGTTATCAAATTTGCTCCCAGTAAATTGAACGGCATTTTGACCAATGATTTCTTGAGTTAAATTTGGATCAATTTTTCTTCAAATCTAGTCATGGCTGCTTCTGAGCAGCCATGACTAGATTTGATGAAAAATATTTTGAAAATATTCAGCAGGTTGAGAGTTAATCCCAGTTGCCCACGAGGGAGCATGGTGGCACAGTGTGTGAAAACAAACCACACGTTGTTAATATGCATGCCTTCAACCAATGCTAACCTTGTTTGTACAGGGTTAGTAAGTTGGAAAGTCTTTATAGTTACTGAACTCAGCTCAGTGAGTCTCACCAGTTACACCACACTCCTTCACCTGTAAACCTGTCCAACATGATATGTCTCTAGATGTTGAAAATGCCATTAAATCACAATAAATTAATAGATACATCAGAAGAAAGGGAATTTTGGTTTATTGAATATTATGCCAGATCAGGCCAGATTGCATATTTTTTGACTGACACAGTCAGTGTTCATCTGGATGAGTAGATGGTTGGGAATCTTATAGTATATTTTCAAAGCAAGGTTTTCACTTTAAAAAAACCCAACACATGGACCATCCTCAAGTAATGTTAGATATTGGGATAACCATGTCCTCTGTATTTTATAATGATTACAGTTGTGTTATACATTTTGTTCTTTAGTTGGTTGGTTGCTATTTGGCTGGATGCTATATAAAAGCATTGGACTATGTAGATTTGATTTTCATTTGCTCAGTTTTTGTCCTTTGTCTGCAGTAGATTGGTATTTTATGTGTTAACCATTTACCCAAAGCAACAATATCAGAATTTATTATTTTAAATATTATTTTAACAAAACCATATCATATGACCCCCTCATTGGAAGAGCTTGACATCCAATGAGGAGTGACATGATACGGTTTTGTTGAAGTTTTTTTCTTCTGCTGAATTTGTAAATTAAGCGGGCGGATGTGGCAGATTCAATAGATAAAGGGTTAATTACTGATATACATAAGCCCACTCATTAGGATAAAAGACAGAAACACATTGTAGCAAGGATTAGAAGAAGATCAGTGTAACAGATTCATACTGACATAATCTTCATGGAATATTACTTGGGCTGTTGGCAGGCCTGAAAATAAGCAGTCTGACATTTGCATAATGAGGTCCCCAGAGGGTGAATTTGATGATGCTATCCCATACAGTGGGCCAATTTATCTTCTGAGTACCTCTTTCTGTTTAGTTTTGAGACACTGATTCAGATTGAGATTCACAGAGGATAAATTTAGTGATGCTATCCCACTATGCAGGGTAGCATCACTAAATTCACCCTCTGGGGACCTCATTTTACAGATGACAGTCTGCTTATTTTCTGGCTTGGCTGTTGGTATATAGCAATTGAATAATATAAATAAATCTCATATCTCAAATGCTGATTGAATTCTGCAAACAAGAATAACTGGTTAAATTTCAAGATGAATACATCCCAGACAGATGTTGTCCAGATAGACAGAGAGAAGGGTTCTGATGGATGGTTCCCAGACTTATGTTTCTCAGATAACTGGGTCATAGATGGTCACTCCCAGATAGATGAATCCCAGATGGATGCTTCCCAGATAGACATGTCCCAGATGGACACTTTCTAGATAGATACCATATAATGTAGATGCTTCCAATTTAGATGCCACATATATAGTCACTTCATGAAATAGATGCTTCTCAATAGATATTTGTTTCAATTGAATTTTTCATCATTTTGATGTTTATAGATTTATTTTAGAATTTTGTTTGATGGGTGGTCTACCGGTACTTGCATAAAGCTTTCACTGAGTACATGTACAGAGTTCAAAGGATTGTTAGTCTAACAGGCTCTCGGGTAGAGTGCTAAATTACTTTTGAATGGTCATTTGTTACTCAAGTATTTTTTCAAAGATATCAGGCAACGATCAAAAGGGGCCTTACTTTAGTTATCGCTCATAAATAACAGTTTTGTTGCAATTTATCGAAGAGATCCAATTGGCACTCTCCAATAAATTGTAACAAAACAATTGTATATTAATATTTTTCCACTGCTGAGCCAACAGTAAATTAGTACAAACTCTGTAAAGCCCCTATAGTGACTTTCACCACTTTTCGAAGAGCCTTGATAGTAGCTTCTAGCTCTCTGCCAGTTAATGTAAAATATGGTAATTTATTACTGCTGTTGTAATGATGTGAAGAAATTAAAAATGATATTTGGATCATTGTTTAGTTATCCATTTTATTTCTACTATCAAAGCATCTGCCTGGGACCTGTCCGTTCTGTATAATTTTCCTTTCACAGGGTTCATACAGCTCTTGAAAAACCCTTGAAAATGAGTTTTTTCTTGAAAAACCCTGGAATTTGAAATTAGCCCTTGAGAAACCCTTGAACTTTCAGAAATCTCTTGAAAAACCCTTGAATACCAAGCTATTTCCTGGGCATTGTAAATATATGTGTACTCGCCTTTTACTTGTTTGTTGCGCTCGTGTCGCACAGTTAAAAAAAACCCAAAAAAGTATGGAACGTTTTACCAAGATTACTGTAACACAGATCACACTTGGGTACCAGTACTTCCTGACTTCCAAAGTCAGATCCGTGTCACATGAATCTTAGATTTTTAGAGCTCATACAACAAGCTGAATAGTATATGTAGCCCTTGGAAAAAAAAAGAAGCCCTTGAAAAACCCTTGAAAAACCCTTGAACTTTGTGAGCAAATTTTTGTATGAACCCTGTTTCATAGTCTGTGTACTTGGCATATATTTGGGAATTGCCTGTCTGGGAAGGATCTACCAAGAATCCATCCATTCAGAGAAATCAGGTGTTTTTCTGGAAAGTGTCCATCTCGGACATGCCTATCTGATAAACATTTATCTAGACATGTCTGTCCGAACACACTTATCTGGGACTTATCAATCTGTCAAAAATCTATCTGGGACACATCTGTCTGGGAAACGTCTGTTTGAACACAGTGAGATGACATCTCTGAGTTGCATTATGGGCATTTTTTTTCTATTTTGACATCAGTGTGCAGAGGGTTAAATGAATAACAGTTACACTGTTAGAACAAACAAAGAGATCTATGTCAAACTAGAAATCCAGGAATTACATCTTGATTTATATAATAAATTTTATGATACTCTGAATGTTACAAATATGTTTATTGACTTTTCTACATATAGTGCACTGAAAGTTGCTTTTGGGGATGATTTTGGATATGGAAGCAAAAGGTATATTTTTAAGAAGCAATGTATTGTGACATTTCAGTGGTATTGGTTACCTGATGTATTTTCTTGTGTGTTGTATGCATCCGTCTCAATGTAATGGTTATGGAATCCTAAACCTCATTGTTGAGTGAACTAAAAAATTATCATTTAATATATCTCATTTTTCTACTAACATGTAATGTTGGACGTTATTGTTTTATTACACTTTTTGACCTCATTTCTGAGATCTTCAGACAGGTATGTGAACATACTGGATACACAAGTCAGGCTTCTTAGGTGTAGTGATCTTGGTTGCAAATAATGGCCATTATTCAACAAAACACATAGGTTTTTAAGTAACTAAGGGCATTGTTAATAACTTTTTTGTTTTACGTCAATCCAAAGTTCAGATAGGCAGATGCTAAATGAGCCAATTATTAACTATACATTACCTGCAGACAAGTATTTATGCTTGTCCGCAGATTTCTCAGTTTTCTAAAGTGTGAAATTTGAAATTTTTAATTGAAATTTGGACAAACTTCTTCTACCACAATTGTCCAAGTATGGAATTTATGGGCATGAAATATATTGATCCACCATTAACACTGGCCTATGCACTGCTGTGGTAGCTCATTTGAAGAATCAGGTCGAACACTTAATTTTGAACCTGCTCAAAATTAAACCAAATAACGAAAAATAAAGAATCCTTTGTAGTGCTGCATGTTCGATGTCTGTACATAGACTTAAAATATGCAGACATTATGTATGGAGGACTGTACATGGCTCTTTATTTTTTGTTATTTGGCTTAATTTAGGGGGTTTGGGTGGTTCCAAATTGAATGTTTGGCCTCATTCCTCGAATGAGCTAGTTTGGCAATGTCTGGCCTATGGTAGTTATGATAAATAGAGAAATTATTTTAAATTTCTGATATCACTACATGTATCATTGATTGCCAAGCAGTTATAAATGAAACACCATAGTCAGTTTGTTATTTACTGATAGTTGGTTGCAATATGATGAATATTATTATGTTCAAAAGCTTTTATTGCATGCCTATACTTTTATATTTTTCCCACTGTACCCAATGGCCCGGACTAAGCTGGTGCTAACTCCAAAATATCGAGGTCCAAACACAAATTTTCCCCCCAATCCCCAAAATTTGCATGTAAAACTGAAAATTAGAAGTCCTATCTGGCCCTCCATACATTTACTCTCTGTGCATGCGCAGATGCCAGGAAGTGACCAGAATTGGTGCAAACATCATTCTTTGTTTGGCTCTCAGTCAGATAACAACAAACTGACTTCTCTGCTTTTAAATCTCAGTTTATAATGATGCCAGACACAAATCAATGGTTAATTTGGTGGATCCAAGGACACAACTATATGAAGGAAGGAAGAAACGGTGGTTTGAAACACTCAGGGCTGTAACTTTATAACATTTATAAAAATTAGTTCATGTTCCCCAATTTTGGGACATGGGCCTGATGTCATCATTATTGATAATGATTTTTCCACTGTTAAGTATTCCTTCCCTACCCTACCTGGACCCCCCCCCCCCCCCTGCTCCCCTCCCACCCCCCCCCCCCCCTTCCAGTTAAACTCCCAAGCTTTTTGGCTTGTTTTATTGAAATTTTTTTTAATAAAATTTCTTGGGAGTTTAACGTGTTACACAGAATGTTTATTCTGTATATCCCCATGGTTACGTCCTCACCCTTGGGGTGTTTAGGCATTTTGGTCATGCATCATACATCCGATGTATCGTTTTTTCTTCTGATGAAGATCTTGCTAAATCTGTTACTGCCTTCAGGCCATGTTGCTTGGAGTCTTGTTTCCGGTTTTCATTCTGACGTTGTTTACATTGATAACGCTCTATTTATATATGTAGTTTCATATTTATTATATGGTAGGACTGTTGTAAGATAATTAAATATTCCGGTAGTGTAGCAGTTAATTGTTTTTGGATAGAAAAAGAATTTTTTGTCCACACTTGGGCTCTAAAGGGATACATTTGGGCACATTGTTCCCTTTGGGAACTTGGGCTCTTGTCAAAATTTTTCGAAAAATTTTTTTGTGTAAATTATTTTTCGATTTATATCTTGAATGTTATTTGTTATGTATCTTTTTTATAATATTTAATATATTTTATAATATTTAGAGTATGATCGACTTAGTTTGCTTCATTATGAAAGTATATTGCTCAATAAGCAAGGCGAGGAAGCCTTTCCTCTGATTTACATGTTGGTTGCCTTGCTTGTAGTCGATGTACTCCCACTAATTCTTGCTCAACGTGTGTCGCATGGGATGGCAAACGTTGGAGACGGGTGTCACGGTCTGTTGTTAGCGAGAGGCCACTGCCAGTCCTCTCATGATGAGAGGCCACTGCCGGTCCTCTCTCCAAAAAGTCGCTCTAGTTTTTTTAGTTTCTATTTACATAGGAACAAGAACATGGTGATGTTTACATTACGCCGTCAGAGAGTGTGCTTCCTTCGTTGCATTTAGATCAGAGCTAGTGGCTAAAGTGCTCATGAATATTAGACAGGGCAATAAACCACAGCGTGGTTTCAGCTCCCTGTCGCCAGATAGCTCGACTGGTGAAGCGGTTACACCATCCGTGGGTACCGTGACACCGGGTGTGTCCGTTGCGTTCGCGGAGAGTAGAAAGGGTAGAGCGAGCACTATAAAATAATAACAGGCTCACCCTGTGATGACAGAGAGGAAGAAGCCGGCAAGTTCCGCGGGAAGCTTGGCGAGGTCTGAAGGGAGAGCAAGAGAGAGCCCCCTTTCTTTCATAACAACATCTGGGATCAGATGTCGTGGTTCGGAACTTGCATCAGTCGGAGCATACATCCTCGTCTCTCGTCCGGGACGCTCTGTTCAGTTCACAGCTGGGGTCAGCTATAGTTACGGCTGCGTGATTTCTGATATCCAGCCTGCATCGCCGAGAAGGTCCACTCTTCATCAAAGAAATCACACCATACTGTTGCCAAGGAGACGAGGCCTCATTCATCAGGACGTCCGCAGAAAAGAGCCATCTTGGACACACTGTCCCAGGAGCAGCCGGCGGCCAAGCAACAGAAAACCGCTGCTCCTTAGGCCTCTGTAATGGACTTGCTGTCGCAGATTGCGCAGCTCCCCAGCAAGTGCAGAAGCAGCCGACAACAGTCTCAGAACCTGAGCTGTCGGATGATGCTGGGTCGGTCCGGTCATCTGCGCGTTCAGATGCCGATGACCTTGAGTATAATCTGATTCAGTCGGATGGTGATTTGGAGGAGAATTACCCTTCCCTTTCAGATCAACACAGGGTGGTGATGGATCTAATGCATCAATACTTCCCTGAGTTCGTTCCTGAGAATCAGAATGCTGCGTCCGCTCGAAAGTAGCACTATTCAGTAGCTAAGAGACGAGGCCTCATATATCGGTATGTCCGTAGAAAAGAGCCGTCTCGGACACACTGTCCCAGGAGCAGCCGGCGGCCAGAATAGAAGATCGCTGCTCCTCAGGCCTCCGTAACGGATTTGCTGTCGCTGATTGCGCAGCTCATCGCAGCATCCCAGCAAGTGCAGAAGCATCCGACCACAGTCTCAGAACCTGAGCTGTCGGATGGTGCTGGGTCGGTCCAGTCATCTGCAAGTTCAGATGCCGCTGACCGTGATTTTCAGCTGATTCAGACGAATGATGAAAGGGATAGAGATGGGGATTACCCTTCCCTTTCGGAGCAACACATGGTTGTGATGGATTTAATCCATCAACACTACCCTGAATTTGTTCCAGCGAATCAGAATGCTGCGACTACTTGCGAGAAACCGCTAGCGTTTTTGGATGCTGTCTTCATCCGGAAAAAATAGGTCATGTCTTTTCTGGTTAAATCTCCACATCTGTCGCAGGCCTTAGGCCTTTTAGACGACGGCATATTCAACTTTCCAGTGGGAAGAAGTAAGGCGGTTTCTTGTCATCATCTTCCGTAATTTTACCGATTATAACTGAAAACGGGGAAGATGTATAGAGAGTTCCTCTGCATTTGAATGAGCAGGCTATGGACCTAGTTATGGCCTTACCTTCGTCATTCACTCTTCGCTCGGACACAACTGAGACGGCAATTTCTTCATTCAGAGCGAATTTAGACTCACTGTCTTATGCAGATCACCTTTACGAACTGTGACACAACGTCTCTACGGAAAGGAATTTGAGGACATTCGTACCTCATTTAAAGTCTTTTCCAGGGCTATTATATTTATCACGTATAACTCTGTCTTAACAGTTGCTAATTTGGAGTTAATCAGACGTGACGGAGCCCTTGCGTCATCATCTTTAATAGATGACAAGGTGAAAAACTCTATACGAGTCGCTCCGGTTTCCAGACACTAAGTTTTTGATGATATGCTTTCATTGGTTTATGACCAAGCTACAAAGAAAGCATCAATACTCTGCTCCTTAAGTCAGCGTCTAATCGACCCGCAATAGCAGAAAAGAGTAAGGGAGGACGTCCTAAACAGAAAGTCGTCTAAAAAGGACTCCTTGTGAGGGTATAGGTAACCCTCCTATAATTACTCTAGGGATCGTCATACAGCGACTCGGATAGGGGGCTTAGATCTGATCGAGACTACCGGTCAGACGCCCCTAAGCCGTTGGCTGAAGGCTCTTCGTGAAGGAGACGTAGTTTCTCCTTCCGAAGGCCTCGCAGGTACTACAGGTGAGGATTAGGACCTCTAATGCTTAGCAGTTGACGGATGGTTATCAAGATTCGCATCAAAGTGGATAACTATTACGGAAGACCAGTAGGCGAGAAGTGTGGTCTCGGTCGGCCTACGGCTATCTTTCCGAGAGAAACCACCACTAACTTAATGTTCGTGTTGGACAATGCTTTTGTCAAATCCTTGCATAAGAGTCTCTGCAATCAGAGGTAAAGGTTCTCTTGATAAAAAAGTAATAGAGGTCATTGAGAATCAAGATTCTCTAGGATTCTATAGTCACCTGTTACTCGTACCGAAGCCAGAGAGCTCGTTCCGACCAATAATAGACTGGAGCTGGATAACAAGTTTATCATAGCTCTAAAAGTTTATTTATGGTAATCATTTAGTCAGTAAAAGTGAGCGTTCGAGTGATTGACTATGCGACAAGCATAGATCTAAGGATCCGTTTTTTCATGTCCTGGTATATCCGGCATTCAGAAAGTACCTACGGTTTGTTGTCCAAGGAATAGTATTTCAGTTCCGAGTGATGTGTTTCAGTCTGAATCTAGCGCCCTGGGCTGTCACTCAAATAATGAATTCGGTTATGTCTCACAACAATCTGGTTCATCTCGTTATCCAGAGCGAAATTAGTCAGTTGTTATGCGAGCTTTTGTCTACTCTCAGACACATTAACAGCGAGAAATTTTATGCGACTGATGGGGTTGTGCGGAGTGGCTACGTATCTTATTCAGATGGGTCGCTTACGCATACGTCCCCTCCAGTTCTTTACTCAGAACTGGAGTGTGAAGACACACTCGCTCAAGACCAGTACTGTTTTAACGGATCTAGTAAACAAAAGGTCCATATTGGGGCAGATATTCAGTGGTGAACTCAAAGAGTTCTGCTGCAACTGCCAGATCCGGCTTTCACGATTATGACGGTCTGAGTCAATAGTTTGGGGCACGACCCTGAGTCCGACAGACTCGAAATGCAGGGGTCTTGGGACCCTCGGTTCCTGGAGAAACACAAAACATCAAAGAATGATGTCAATATTGTTAGCGCTACATCAATGGATTCACATTATTTGCGGACACGCATGTTCAGATATTGTTGGACAACTCGATAATAGTAACGTACATCAGGAACCAGGGCAGCACCCATTCATTTCCGTTATGATAACTAACGGAGAAGATTTTTCTATTTCGTCATGTATCATCCTGTTCATTTCTCTATCCGTCGTATACCAGGTCGTCTGAACGTACTAGCAGACTCGCTCCTCGGAAAGGTCACCTGTTTCATTTGCATTTGACGCTCAACAAGCAAGTATTTGGACAGTTTTGCTACCAGTGGGATTGCCCCATAATTCAGGTTGCGACGCACCGGAACAATTAGTTACCGTCATTTTTGTTGCCATGCCCAGACCATTGAGCACATGCAGTAGACGCTCTGCAGAATTCATGGGGATGAATGATAGGATACGCGTATCCTCCAATTCATTTGATTCAGTAGATTACGTTTAAGATTAAACAGTCTCGTTGTGAATCCTACTAGTAGCACCTCTGTTGTCACAGAAACCTTGGATCAGTATTCTCAAGTGTCTGTTATGGGACGCTCCCCAGAAGCTTCCTCCATGAGAGGGCCTTCTTTCAGGGGAAGTTTTATTCTTCACGTCCTTCTCCACCCAATAGTGGCATAATGAAGTCGGTTAGACGTGAGGGAACCATCGCGGTTCCTATATTATTTGATAACTGGCACATGAACGATTAAATAATGCGGGTAAGGAGATTTCGATATGACTTTGAATTCCCCCCTCCCCCATCCCCCCCCCTCCCCCACACACACACACACTCACACACACTGCCTATGTGTTTAGAGGCAATTACTGGGCAAGACATAGTTTTCTTCCTGCAAGCCTCCTATAATTTAATACATACATTCTGTGCATTTGGGTTGTGTTCTGTGGCGACCTCATTGGCACATCTGCGTTTTAGTTGGATTAGTTTCCTGTGATTATTTGTTGATTTGTTATATACAAGCGCTTATTTAAAAATCATTACAATTAAATTGCTACTCTTTGAGTACCTCGCAGGCTGCATAACCAGTTAACTGGTATTCAGATGATTACATGCTAAATATAAATGCTCTCGCGCATTATGTTATTAGGCTAACGCTTTATTGTATTTTGTGGACCTTGAAATCATAATCTATTTCGGGGGCGGTCCGTGTCAGAGCCTGTTAATCATACCTACTTTCATTTCTAGATCCAGGTTTCTATTATGTCAGTACTCATTTCGCATATTCCCATATGTTTACGATCATAGATATCGGATAGTACACGTTGGAGAGTGTTGTTACTGGAATTTATTGTACAGAGGCTGCCTGTGGATTACCTAGGTGTTTTCGACGTATCTGTGTGTGCCGTCTGCGGTGTTCGTTTATATGGCTGGCAATATTAATTACCAGGATCGTCGCTATAGCCTTAACTTCTGAAGTGGCATTAAGCACCATTTATTAATCATGAATTAATATGTGAGTGCCTGTTCGACGATTATTTATATTGCTTTTTCGTACCGCTCTTATTGATTCCAGAGCTCTCCCCTCTTTCTTTTGATTCCTTCAAAAGAAAGGAGGGGGGTGGGGGGGGGATTTTTACCTCTTCTCTGGCTTAAAGAGTATGTAACTATGAAGGAAGCTGTTTTATCCGTAATTATATCCTGCATACAGCTGAAGTGTTATTGTATGGCATATGTTTGTGGGGGATTTTCACTCATTCTCAGATACGCCATCCTAATTTTTGGGGCTTAGTCTGGACTAGCCTTAAAAATTAGGAACTTGTTACATCCTAAGTAGCATTGTCTACATGCTTACAATAAGGAATTACTTAATTTGGGCTCCTTATTAGTCCCCTACCGGCATCGCTGGAGGGGACTATAGGTTTGCACTCTGTCCATCCGTCAGTCTGTCAGTCACACTTTAGTTTTCTGGAGTTTTTTTGGAAACGCTTCAACGGAATGATTTCATTTTTGGTAAACTACTATAGAACGATGACTTACAGATCAAGTTTGAGTTTCATGCTGATTGCATTATTCTTGTGTGAGTTACAGCCCTTGGAAATATGGGAAAAAGCACCAAAATATCAGTATTTTTATACTGTACCAATGACCCAGACAGAGCTGGTGCTAACTCTTAAAAAACTAGGGCCAAACACAAATTTTGCCCCCCAATCCCCAAAATTTGCATCTAAAACCAAAAGAAATCATGTCCTGAAGGACCTCCATACTTTGCCCTTACTGCGCATGCGCAGTGTCAAGGACGTTCCGAAATTGGCGCCAATTATCATTCTCTGTTTGGCCCTTCATCAGTCAACATCTCACTGATCTTTGTGCTTGTAAATCTCAGTTTAAAGGATGCCAGACACGTAATTATTGGAGAAATGGTGATTCTAAGGAGGATATAGAAGGAGGAGAGGAAAAAGGAGTGACAAAAAATAATCAGGGCTGTACTTAAAATTTTTATGAAATTATGTTAAGTTGCCTATTTTCGAGGCATGGGCCTGTTGTTGTCATTCTTGCTATAAAGTTGCACTGCTTATTCAGTGTTTCCTCTCCCCTGCTCTTCTAAGAACCCCCCTTGCTATTCTCCCATGCTTTTGGCATATTTTTGAGAAAGATCATTTCTAAATTCTCTTGGGAGAATTAGCTTGGTTACAGAATGAATTCTGTTATTTTCCCCATATTTACGTTTTCACCCATGGGTGTATAAACGTTGTGTTCTGCATCTACCATCTGATGTTCTGCAGATTCTCCCCTGGGAGTATCTGTTTTGCATCAGATAGTGTGTAATTTTGATGACTGATTTCGGGCCAGTATTGTCAGTGCCTGGAGTCATGTTTTCTGGTGTTTTTACACTGTTTGTTTACATTGGCAACAGTCTCTTTTGAGGGGGGCTGTTTGCCTTTGGAGTAGTTTATCTCACTATAAGATACATTATTATTATCCGTAAGTGTTGCATTAATTATTTAATATAATTTTAAAATTTTTGGCCACACTTAGCCTTGGATCCATTGGCGCTCAACGTTACTTTTCAGAAACTTGGGCTTCGCTGAAAAAATATTTTTCAAAAATTATTTTGATTTTCAATTGTTTTTTCTATATTAATGGATCATGTTATTATGTATCTTTGTGTTTAAGGGTTTGTGCGAGTACTAGGACTTGTTGTTGACTTTTCACAATGAAAGGATATTGTTCAAATTGTAATAGGAAGAAATCTTCCTCTGACTTTCATGATCATTGTATTAATTGTAGTCAGTGTACTCGCACTGATCCTTGTTCAATATGTCAATATTGGGATGACAAACATTGGAAACGTGTGTCACGATATGTTGTTAGTGGAGAAAGGGCTATGCCGGCTCTTTCTCCGCAGGGTCACTCTACTCTCTCAGTTTCTATTTCAGAGGAACGAGAACAGGGTGATGTTTCCATGTTATCTTCCGCAAGTGCGCTTCCGTCATCACAAATGAATACAGAGCTAGCGGCAAAAGTGCTCATGGAGATAAGACAAATGTCGTCCGCTAGCTCGCCCGGTGTAGCGTCCATTCACCGAATGGTTCGGCAGCCGGGTTCGTCCGATGCGGTCCAGGAGGAAATGTTGGGTGATGCGAGCACTATAAACATTCAGTGACGGCGGATAGTAGGAGAGATCGGAGGAAGCCTTCGAGTCCTGTTCCTAGCTCGTCCAGGTCCAGCGGGGCCGCGAGCAAGAGAGGCCCCTCTCTCGTACAACAACATCTGGGACCAGATGTTGTGGTACAAAATGTGTCGCAAGCGGAGCACACGTCTGTCGCTCGGGACGCTCCGTTGTATAGGCAGTCCGCTGAGACTGCTCAGGCTTCTTCCTCTCACCAGCGCACACGATCGCACCTTGGCTACGTGACTGCCGATATTTTACCAGCTTCGCGATCAGGGATTCTTCGGTGACCAGGTCACGCCATCCGGTAGCCAGGGACACAAGGCCGGTTGACTCCGGACGTTCGCAAGGAAGAGTATGCGGGAGTCACCAGATGCGGAGCTGCCCTCGGCGAAGCAGCGGAAGACTGCGCCTCCGCAGGCCTCGATGTCGGACGTGCTTGTTCAAATAGCACAGCTTTTCGCAGCATCCCCGCAACCGGCAGAAACGGTGTCGGATCGGGAATTATCCGACGGCGCTGGGTCGGTACGCTCCGCCGAAGCATCGGGTGCGGACGACCGGGAGCATCATGAGGTCCGATCAGATGGTGAAAGGGATACGGATGACTTGGAGCTATCCCTTTCGGAACAACATAAAGCTGCCGTGGACTTCATCCGGCACTTTCTTCCTCAAGTTGTTCCGTCGGGCCAGACTGCTGCGGTACCGGACAAGAGAATTATAGCGTCATTGGACTCTGATTTCTTTGAGCAGTTCAGGGACATCGCTCCCGAGTTTCCGTCTCAGTCCAATAATGTCCCAAGAAGATTTGAATTATTGAACGATGCTATATTCAGACTTGCTTCCAAAACAGGAAAAGCGGGTTTCTTGTCCGCCAATACTTTTAACCTGCCTTTCATTAATGCAAGGAATAAATTCGATACGGCAGGACAGGGTATTCCGAGAGTTCCTCTGCGTATGGACGACGAGGCGGAAGACTTAGAATTATCATTACCGTCGTCTGCGTCTATTCCAACCGCGGTGTTGGAGACGACTATTTCGTCTAACATAGCCAGTTTAGATTCTTTATCTTACGCAGACCACCTTACTAAGGCGTTATCACTGCGTCTTCAAGGGAAAGAATTCCAGGATATACAATCCTCTTTAAGACTTCTTTCAAGGGCAGTAGCTTATTCCACGTGTAACTCCGCCCTTTCAGTGGCAAACCTGGAGTTGGTTAGACGTGACGCAGCCCTAGCTACATCCACACTCGTGGATAGTAAGGTGAAGAACTCTCTCAGAGTCGCTTCGGTCTCCGGAGAACTTCTCTTCGACGGCAAGCTTTCTGCAATTTACGATAAAATTACTAAGAAAGCTTCGGATTCTCTGCTGTTTAAATCTGCTTCTAAGAAGTTGGATACGGCAGATAAGAGTAAGACAGGCACTTCTGGGTCTAATGCGCCCAAGAGAGGTTTCCTATAGAGGTTACGGTGCATCCTCTTGGTCTTATTCACGAGACCGTCAAGGCAGCGACTCACGTGCGGGACGTCCTTCGGGCCGGGACAACCGGTCGGACGCCCCGAGGTTGACGGGTCGCGGAGGACGTGGTTTCTCCTACCGCAGGCCTCGCAGGTCCAGGAAGTGATGGCTTCAACCTCTATCGCGTGCCGGTTGGCGGAAGGTTGTCGAGTTTTTCACAAGAGTGGGCGTCGATTACGGACGACCCTTGTGTGAGAGGGGTGATTTCGGAAGGTCTAAAGATATCCTTCAAACGAAAGCCTCCATTAACTCGAAGTCCAAAATGGACTCAACTTCCGTCAAATCCACAGAAAAGAGACGCTCTGTTATCAGAGGTGCAGTCTCTTTTAAGGAAGAACGCGGTAGAGGTCGTAGAAAACCAGGAGACACCGGGATTCTACAGCCATCTGTTTCTGGTTCCGAAACCAGACGGCTCGTTCCGTCCAGTCATAGATTTGAGCTGGATAAACAAGCTGATCGTCGCTCCGAAGTTTTATATGGAGACGATCCGATCGGTCAGAGCGAGTATTCGGGTGAACGATTATGCAACAAGCATAGATCTCAAAGATGCGTACTTTCATGTCATGGTACATCCGACATTCAGAAAGTATCTACGCTTCGCAGTTCTAGGGGTGGTGTTCCAATTCCGGGTGATGTGCTTCGGATTGAATCTAGCACCCTGGGCTTTCACTCGGGTAATGAACTCGGTAATGATGTATTTCCGAGCTCATTCATCTGCGGTAACGTCGGCCTACCTGGACGACATTCTTCAGAGGTACGGCAACGAGTTAACGCTTCAGAACGATGTGCAGAATCTGCTTCTATTGCTTCGACGTCTCGGTTTTATAATAAACGAGGAGAAGTCGGATCTGGTGCCGTCCAAGTCATTCACACATCTGGGAATGAGCTTCGAGACGCACAACAATCTCGTTCGTCTGCCGTTAACCAGAGCGAAATTAGTCAGTTATTATGCTCGCTATTGTCTGCACGCAGACAAAGTCACAGCGAGGGAGTTCATGAGACTGATAGGTCTGTGCGGAGCCGCTGCGGATCTCATTCCGATGGGGCGGTTACGCATGCGTCCTCTCCAAATTTTCTTGACTCAGAATTGGAGTGTGAAAATTCATTCGCTTAACATAGACGTTCTCTTGTCAGATCAAGTGAAACGAGACATTCAGACTTGGGCAAACATTCAGTGGTTAACTCAGGGAGTTCCGCTGCAGTTGCCGGATCCGAGTTTTACCATTATGATGGATGCCAGTCAAACAGGTTGGGGTGCATCATTGATCCCAACGGATTCGAGATGCCAGGGTCTTTGGGATCCGCAATTCCTGGGCAAGCACATAAACATCAAGGAAATGATGTCAATTTGGCTTGCGTTACGTCATTGGATGGACATTATTCACAATGCTCATGTCCAAATTCTATCCGACAATACGACAGTAGTGGCGTATATACGGAATCAGGGAGGCACTCATTCAATTCCGTTGTTCAGTCTAACAGAAAGAATCCTTCTGTTTGCTCTAGAACATCAAGTTCTACTTTCGGTCCGTCATATACCGGGTCGTCTGAACGTACTAGCAGACTTCCTTTCACGAAAGGGTCGCTTATTGCCGTCGGAGTGGACTCTCAACAAACAAGTATTCAATCAGATTTGCTACCAATGGGAACGACCAATGATAGACTTATTTGCGACACATCTCAACAATCAGTTGCTGACGTATGTGTCTCCGTGTCCGTATCCAAGAGCATTTGCAGTAGACGCTCTGTCGATCCCTTGGGACAGAATGATAGGATATGCGTATCCTCCAGCGCCGTTAATTCAGCAAGTATTGCTAAAGATAAAACAATCTCAATGCAAGATTCTGTTGGTAGCATCTCTGTCTCCACAGAGACCGTGGATAAATCTACTCAGGTGTCTGTTGTGGGACCTACCGCGAAAGCTTCCTCCACGGGAGGATCTTCTTTCGCAGGGGAAACCGCGTCAACTCCATTACAACCCGCAAGGTCTCAACCTTCACGTTTTTCCGTTGTGCGGTCCTTCTTGCATGGCAAGCACTTTACAGGACGAGCAGTGGACGCGATTTCTAACTGTAGGAGGACCTCCTCTTCGCTAAACTATGTGGCTAAGTGGAAGGTTTTTCGTCGTTGGTGTAGGGATCATTCTGTTGATGTTTTTGATCCCTCCATACCAGACATTGCAAACTTTCTAGTATACTTGTTTGACGAAATCAAACTGCAGCCTGTTACTATTAAGGGTTATAGGTCTATGTTATCTGATACCTATGCACATCATGATAGTTTACAAATTGGATCTAATGTCTCTTTATCTAAGTTAGTTAGAAACTTCTCGATAAATAGACCCAGAACTCTTAGGTTAATTCCTAAGTGGAATTTAGCTTGGGTTCTTCTTAAACTGAAGGAAAAGCCATTTGAACCTCTTGGGACAGTAGATTTCAAATTCTTGTCTTATAAGACAGCTTTTCTCTTAGCTTTCTCTTCTGCTAGAAGAGTCAGTGAGCTTCATGCATTGTCGGTGGATGATTCTCACTATCGTAATGTCGGGAACACTATCACCTTCACTACTAATGTGGGATTTTTAGCTAAGAATCAGGCTCCTAATAAATATCCGGAACCTATTGTTATTAAGGCTCTTCCGTCTTCAGACGGGCGTAGCCCTTTACTCTGTCCTGTTAGAGCGTTACGTATCTATAAACAGAGATCTCAGTTTATCAGAAAGGGACGAAAACGTTTCGTTTCTTTCTGTCTCTGATGCCTAATAGAAAGGACATTTCGGTCCATTCTATTGCTAGATGGATTCAATTAACTATCCGTACTGCTTATGAAAATTTATCTTCTTCTCAGCAGTCTGTGCTTAAGATTTCGGCTCATGAAGTAAGAGCTCTTTCTACATCTTGGGCTTACGCTAATAGTATTGCTATTACAGATTTAATGAAGGCTGCTTATTGGTCTCAGCCATCCACTTTCACGAATTTTTATCTCAGAAATATTGAGTCCATTTCTGGAGACCTGCATTGTTTAGGTCCGTTATCTGTTGCTCAGAATGTCGTCCACTAAACAGTTGCAACTATAGTTATGCAGGCTTTCTGTTCCGGCAGTGACTCCGTCCGGCTGCCCTCTTCGCTCTGGGCTATTTGACCCAGGGCAAGGGGAAGGGGGGGGGGGGGAGGGTGTTCCCTTAGGTCACCTGCTTTATAGTGAAAAGCAAGGGAATGCCTCCTCCGAAGTCAGTATTTCTGAGTCGTTTCCGGGATGGTTTTAAAGTGTAATATTAATGTTAAAAATTCATTCATGTCATATTTTTAAAGTGTAGCTCGGTGTGAAGCATTTGTATATGTCAAGTGTCAAACGGGCGTTAATATACAATCCTCGGACACTTTTAAAGAATATAAGAGTCTCAATTCTCTGGACTAACTTTATTTATTGGCTTACTTTAAAAATAATTAGTATAAAGGGTTATACTGGATGTTAATAGAGAACATGAATGTTATTGTGCTCAATTATGAAGGGTATTGTATCTTTCTAATTTAACATAAAATAAGAAAGATACATGTAAAGCCTAATACTCCTTTTCTCCTTGAGGGGTTGACTCTATATTATATAGTTGAGCTTATTGGATTTTCCTCTATGTCCTAGGCCCTCCAGCCTTTTTACTATTCAGCTATGTCTGGGTCATTGGTACAGTATAAAAATGTTAAAAAATTTATAGTAATTTATATATTTTTTATACTTACCAATGACCCAGACAGGGATGGCCCTCCCAGGAGTTGGGAACTCATACCTCCCCGCTGAGTACATAGCACTGACCAGGCACTGCTTGTAAGAATGATAATTGGCGCCAATTTCGGAACGTCCTTGACACTGCGCATGCGCAGTAAGGGCAAAGTATGGAGGTCCTTCAGGACATGATTTCTTTTGGTTTTAGATGCAAATTTTGGGGATTTGGGGGCAAAATTTGTGTTTGGCCCTAATTTTTTAAGAGTTAGCACCAGCTATGTCTGGGTCATTGGTAAGTATAAAAAATATATAAATTACTATAAATTTTTTAACTTTCCGGAGTTTTTTGGAAACGCTTCAACGGAATGATTTCATTTTTGGTAAACTACTATAGAACAATGACTTGCAGATCAAGTGTGAGTTTCATGCTGATTGCATTATTCTTGTGTGAGTTACGGCCCTTGGAAATATGGAAAAGCACCAAAATGTCAGTATTTTTATACTGTACCAATGACCCAGACATAGCTAGTGCTAACTCTTAAAAAACTAGGGCCAAACACAAATTTTGCCCCCCAATCCCCAAAATTTGCATCTAAAACCAAAAGAAATCATGTCCTGAAGGACCTCCATACTTTGCCCTTACTGCGCATGTGCAGTGTCAAGGACGTTCTGAAATTGGCGCCAATTATCATTCTCTGTTTGGCCCTTCATCAGTCAACATCTCACTGATCTTTGTGCTTGTAAATCTCAGTTTAAAGGATGCCAGACACGTAATTATTGGAGAAATGGTGATTCTAAGGAGGATATAGAAGGAGGAGAGGAAAAAGGAGTGACAAAAAATATAATCAGGGCTGTACTTAAAATTTTTTATGAAATTATGTTAAGTTGCCTATTTTCGAGGCATGGGCCTGTTGTCATTCTTGCTATAAAGTTGCACTGCTTATTCAGTGTTTCCTCTCCCCTGCTCTTCTAAGTCCCCCCCTTGCTATTCTCCAATGCTTTTGGCATATTTTTGAGAAAGATCATTTCTAAATTCTCTTGGGAGAATTAGCTTGGTTACAGAATGAATTCTGTTATTTTCCCCATATTTACGTTTTCACCCATGGGTGTATAAACATTGTGTTCTGCATCTACCATCTGATGTTCTGCAGATTCTCCCCTGGGAGTATCTGTTTTGCATCAGATAGTGTGTAATTTTGATGACTGATTTCGGTCCAGTATTGTCAGTGCCTGGAGTCATGTTTTCTGGTGTTTTTACACTGTTTGTTTACATTGGCAACAGTCTCTTTTGAGGGGGGCTGTTTGCCTTTGGAGTAGTTTATCTCACTATAAGATACATTATTATTATCCGTAAGTGTTGCATTAATTATTTAATATAATTTTAAAATTTTTGGCCACACTTAGCCTTGGGATCCATTGGGGCTCAACGTTACTTTTCAGAAACTTGGGCTTCGCTGAAAAAATATTTTTCAAAAATTATTTTGATTTTCAATTGTTTTTTCTATATTAATGGATCATGTTATTATGTATCTTTGTGTTTAAGGGTTTGTGCGAGTACTAGGACTTGTTGTTGACTTTTCACAATGAAAGGATATTGTTCAAATTGTAATAGGAAGAAATCTTCCTCTGACTTTCATGATCATTGTATTAATTGTTGTCAGTGTACTCGCACTGATCCTTGTTCAATATGTCAATATTGGGATGACAAACATTGGAAACGTGTGTCACGATATGTTGTTAGTGGAGAAAGGGCTATGCCGGCTCTTTCTCCGCAGGGTCACTCTACTCTCTCAGTTTCTGTTTCAGAGGAACAAGAACAGGGTGATGTTTCCATGTTATCTTCCGCAAGTGCGCTTCCGTCGTCACAAATGAATACAGAGCTAGCGGCAAAAGTGCTCATGGAGATAAGACAAATGTCGTCCGCTAGCTCGCCCGGTGTAGCGTCCATTCACCGAATGGTTCGGCAGCCGGATTCGTCCGATGCAGTCCAGGAGGAAATGTTGGGTGATGCGAGCACTATAAACATTCAACGTGCACACCCAGTGACGGCGGATAGTAGGAGAGATCGGAGGAAGCCTTCGAGTCCGGTTCCTAGCTCGTCCAGGTCCAGCCGGGCCGCGAGCGAGAGAGGCCCCTCTCTCGTACAACAACATCTGGGACCAGATGTTGTGGTACAAAATGTGTCGCAAGCGGAGCACACGTCCGTCGCTCGGGACGCTCCATTGTATAGGCAGTCCGCTGAGACTGCTCAGGCTTCTTCCTCTCACCAGCGCACACGACCGCACCTTGGCTACGTGACCGCCGATATTTTACCAGCTTCGCCGATCAGGGATTCTTCGGCGACCAGGTCACGCCATCCGGTAGCCAGGGACACGAGGCCGGTTGACTCCGGACGTTCGCATAGGAAGAGTATGCGGGAGTCACCAGATGTGGAGCTGCCCTCGGCGAAGCAGCGGAAGACTGCGCCTCCGCAGGCCTCGATGTCGGACGTGCTTGTTCAAATAGCACAGCTTATCGCAGCAACCGGCAGAAACGGTGTCGGATCGGGAATTATCCGACGGCGCTGGGTCGGTACGCTCCGCCGAAGCATCGGGTGCGGACGACCGGGAGCATCATGAGGTCCCACCGGATGGTGAAAGGGATACGGATGACTTGGAGCTATCCCTTTCGGAACAACATAAAGCTGCCATGGACTTCATCCGGCACTTTCTTCCTCAAGTTGTTCCGTCGGGCCAGACTGCTGCGGTACCGGACAAGAGAATTATAGCGTCATTGGACTCTGATTTCTTTGAGCGGTTCAGGGACATCGCTCCCGAGTTTCCGTCTCAGTCCAATAATGTTGCAAGAACATTTGAATTATTGAACGACGCTATATTCAAACTTGCTTCCAAAACAGGAAAAGCGGGTTTCTTGTCCGCCAATACTCTTAACCTGCCTTTCATTAATGCAAGGAATAAATTCGATACGGCAGGACAGGGTATTCCGAGAGTTCCTCTGCGTATGGACGACGAGGCGGAAGACTTAGAATTATCATTACCGTCGTCTGCGTCTATTCCAACCGCGGTGTTGGAGACGACTATTTCGTCTTACAGAGCCAGTTTAGATGCTTTATCTTATGCAGATCACCTTACTAAGGCGTTATCACTGCGTCTTCAAGGGAAAGAATTCCAGGATATACAATCCTCTTTAAGACTTCTTTCAGGGGCAGTAGCTTATTCCACGTGTAACTCCGCCCTTTCAGTGGCAAACCTGGAGTTGGTTAGACGTGACGCAGCCCTAGCTACATCCACACTCGTGGATAGTAAGGTGAAGAACTCTCTCAGAGTCGCTTCGGTCTCTGGAGAACTTCTCTTCAACGGCAAGCTTTCTGCAATTTATGATAAAATTACTAAGAAAGCTTCGGATTCTCTGCTGTTTAAATCTGCTTCTAAGAAGTCGGATACAGCAGATAAGAGTAAGACAGGCACTTCTGGGTCTAATGCGCCCAAGAGAGGTTCCTATAGAGGTTCCGGTGCGTCCTCTTGGTCTTATTCACGAGACCGTCAAGGCAGCGACTCATGTGCGGGACGTCCTTCGGGCCGGGACAACCAGTCGGACGCCCCGAGGTCGACGGGACGAGGTGCGGGTCGCGGAGGACGTGGTTTCTCCTACCGCAGGCCTCGCAGGTCCAGGAGGTGATGGCTTCAACCTCTGTCGCGTGCCGGTTGGCGGAAGGTTGTCGAGTTTTTCACAAGAGTGGGCGTCGATTACAGACGACCCTTGGGTGAGAGGGGTGATTTCGGAAGGTCTAAAGATATCCTTCAAACGAAAGCCTCCATTAACTCGAAGTCCAAAATGGACTCAACTTCCGTCAAATCCGCAGAAAAGAGACGCTCTGGTATCAGAGGTGCAGTCTCTTTTAAGGAAGAACGCGGTAGAGGTCGTAGAAAACCAGGAGATACCGGGATTCTACAGCCATGTGTTTCTGGTTCCGAAACCAGACGGCTCGTTCCGTCCAGTCATAGATTTGAGCTGGATAAACAAGCTGATCGTCGCTCCGAAGTTTTATATGGAGACGATTCGATCGGTCAGAGCGAGTATTCGGGTGAACGATTATGCAACAAGCATAGATCTCAAAGATGCGTACTTTCATGTCATGGTACATCCGACATTCAGAAAGTATCTACGCTTCGTAGTCCTAGGGGTGGTGTATCAATTCCGGGCGATGTGCTTCGGATTGAATCTAGCACCCTGGGCTTTCACTCGGGTAATGAACTCGGTAATGATGTATTTCCGACCTCATTCGTCTGCGGTAACGTCGGCCTACCTGGACGACATTCTTCAGAGGTACGGCAACGAGTTAACGCTTCAGAACGATGTGCAGAATCTGCTTCTATTGCTCCGACGTCTCGGTTTTATAATAAACGAGGAGAAGTCGGATCTGGTGCAGTCCAAGTCATTCACACATCTGGTAATGAGCTTCGAGACGCACAACAATCTCGTTCGTCTGCCGTTAACCAGAGCGAAATTAGTCAGTTGTTACGCTCGCTATTGTCTGCACGCAGACAAAGTCACAGCGAGGGAGTTCATGAGACTGATAGGTCTGTGCGGAGCCGCTGCGGATCTCATTCCAATGGGGCGGTTACGCATGCATACTCTCCAAATTTTCTTGACTCAGAATTGGAGTGTGAAAATTCATTCGCTCGACATAGACGTTCTCTTGTCAGATCAAGTGAAACGAGACATTCAGACTTGGGCAAACATTCAGTGGTTAACTCAGGGAGTTCCGCTGCAGTTGCCGGATCCGAGTTTTACCATTATGACGGATGCCAGTCAAACAGGTTGGGGTGCATCATTGATCCCAACGGATTCGAGATGCCAGGGTCTTTGGGAACCGCAATTCCTGGGCAAGCACATAAACATCAAGGAAATGATGTCAATTTGGCTTGCGTTACGTCATTGGATGGACATTATTCACAATGCTCATGTCCCAATTCTATCCGACAATACGACAGTAGTGGCGTATATACGGAATCAGGGAGGCACTCATTCAATTCCATTGTTCAATCTAACGGAAAGAATCCTTCTGTTTGCTCTAGAACATCAAGTTCTACTTTCGGTCTGTCATATACCGGGTCGTCTGAACGTACTAGCAGACTCCCTTTCACGAAAGGGTCGCTTGTTGCCGTCGGAGTGGACTCTCAACAAACAAGTATTCAATCAGATTTGCTACCAATGGGAACGGCCAATGATAGACTTATTTGCGACACATCTCAACAATCAGTTGCAGAGGTATGTGTCTCCATGTCCGGATCCAAGAGCATTTGCAGTAGACGCTCTGTCGATCCCTTGGGACGGAATGATAGGATATGCGTATCCTCCAGCGCCGTTAATTCAGCAAGTATTGCTAAAGATAAAACAATCTCAATGCAAGATTCTGTTGGTAGCATCTCTGTCTCCACAGAGACCGTGGATAAATCTACTCAGGTGTCTGTTGTGGGACCTACCGCGAAAGCTTCCTCCACGGGAGGATCTTCTTTCGCAGGGGAAACCGCGTCAACTCCATCACAACCCGCAAGGTCTCAACCTTCACGTTTTTCCGTTGTGCGGTCCTTCTTGCATGGCAAGCACTTTACAGGACGAGCAGTGGACGCGATTTCTAACTGTAGGAGGACCTCCTCTTCACTAAACTATGCGGCTAAGTGGAAGGTTTTTCGTCGTTGGTGTAGGGATCATTCTGTTGATGTTTTTGATCCTTCCAGACATTGCAAACTTTCTAGTATACTTGTTTGACGAAATCAAACTGCAGCCTGTTACTATTAAGGGTTATAGGTCTATGTTATCTGATACTATGCACATCACGATAGTTTACAAATTGGATCTAATGTCTGTTTATCTAAGTTAGTTAGAAACTTCTCGATAAATAGACCCAGAACTCTTAGGTTAATTCCTAAGTGGAATTTAGCTTGGGTTCTTCTTAAACTGAAGGAAAAGCCATTTGAACCTCTTGGGACAGTAGATTTCAAATTCTTGTCTTATAAGACAGCTTTTCTCTTAGCTTTCTCTTCTGCCAGAAGAGTCAGTGAGCTTCATGCACTGTCGGTGGATGATTCTCACTATCGTAATGTCGGGAACACTATCACCTTCACTACTAATGTGGGATTTTTAGCTAAGAATCAGGCTCCTAATAAATATCCAGAACCTATTGTTATTAAGGCTCTTCCATCTTCAGACGGGCGTAGGCCTTTACTCTGTCCTGTTAGAGCGTTACGTATCTATAAACAGAGATCTCAGTTTATCAGAAAGGGCCGAAAACGTTTCTTTCTGTCTCTGATGCCTAATAGAAAGGACATTTCGGTCCATTCTATTGCTAGATGGATTCAATTAACTATCCGTACTGCTTATGAAAATTTATCTTCTTCTCAGCAGTCTGTGCTTAAGATTTTGGCTCATGAAGTAAGAGCTCTTTCTACATCTTGGGCTTACGCTAATAGTATTGCTATTAGAGATTTAATGAAGGCTGCTTATTGGTCTCAGCCATCCACATTCACAAATTTTTATCTCAGAAATATTGAGTCCATTTCTGTAGACCTGCATTGTTTAGGTCCGTTATCTGTTGCTCAGAATGTCGTCCACTAAACAGTTGCAACTATAGTTATGCAGGCTTTCTGTTCTGGCAGTGACTCCGTCCGGCTGCCCTCTTCGCTCTGGGCTATTTGACCCAGGGCAAGGGGAGGGGGGGGGTGGGAGGGTGTTCCCTTAGGTCACCTGCTTTATAGTGAAAAGCAAGGGAATGCCTCCTCCGAAGTCAGTATTTCTGAGTCGTTTCCGGGATGGTTTTAAAGTGTAATATTAATGTTAAAAATTCATTCATGTCATATTTTTAAAGTGTAGCTCGGTGTGAAGCATTTGTATATGTCAAGTGTCAAACGGGCATTAATATACAATCCTCGGACACTTTTAAAGAATATAAAGAGTCTCAATTCTCTGGACTAACTTTATTTATTGGCTTACTTAAAAAATAATTAGTATAAAGGGTTATACTGGATGTTAATAGAGAACATGAATGTTATTGTGCTTAATTATGAAGGGTATTGTATCTTTCTAATTTAACATAAAATAAGAAAGATACATGTAAAGCCTAATACTCCTTTTCTCCTTGAGGGGTTGACTCTATATTATATAGTTGAGCTTATTGGATTTTCCTCTATGTCCTAGGCCCTCCAGCCTTTTTTACTATTCAGCTATGTCTGGGTCATTGGTACAGTATAAAAATGTTAAAAAATTTATAGTAATTTATATATTTTTTATACTTACCGATGACCTAGACGGGGATGGCCCTCCCAGGAGTTGGGAACTCATACCTCCCCGCTGAGTACATATTGCTGACCAGGCACTGCTTGTAAGAATGATAATTGGCGCCAATTTCGGAACGTCCTTGACACTGCGCATGCGCAGTAAGGGCAAAGTATGGAGGTCCTTCAGGACATGATTTCTTTTGGTTTTAGATGCAAATTTTGGGGATTGGGGGGCAAAATTTGTGTTTGGCCCTAGTTTTTTAAAAGTTAGCACCAGCTATGTCTGGGTCATTGGTAAGTATAAAAAATATATAAATTACTATAAAGTTTTTAACTTTCCGGAGTTTTTTTGGAAACGCTTCAATGGAATGATTTCATTTTTGGTAAACTACTATAGAATGGTGACTTACAGATCAAGTTTGAGTTTCATGCTGATTGCATTATCCTTGTGTGAGTTATGGCCCTTGGAAATATGGAAAAGCACCAAAATATCAGTTTTCTGGACTTTTTTTGGAAACGCTTAAACGGAATGATTTCATTTTTGGTAACCTACTATAGAACGATGACTTACAGATCAAGTTTGAGATTCATGCTGATTGCCTTATTCTTGTGTGAGTTATGGCCCTTGGAAATATGGAAAAGCACCAAAATATCAGTTTTCCAGACTTTTTCTGGAAACGCTTCAACGGAATGATTTCATTTTTGGTAACCTACCATAGAACGATGACTTACAGATCAAGTTTTATTTACACTCTGTCCATCCATCCGTCAGTCTGTCAGTCAGTCTGTCGGTCATACTTTAGTTTTCCGGACTTGTTTTGGAAACGCTTCAACGGAATGATTTCTTTTTTGGTAACCTACTACAGAACGATGACTTACAGATCAAGTTTCATTTGCACTCTGTCCATCTGTCAGTCTGTCGGTCATACTTTAGTTTTCCGGACTTGTTTTGGAAACGCTTCAACCGAATGATTTCATTCTTGGTAACCTACAATAGAACAATGACTTACAGATCAAGTTTGAGTTTCATGCTGATTGCATTATTCTTGTGAGTTATGGCCCTTGGAGATATGGAAAAGCGCCAAAATATCAGTTTTCTGGACTTTTTTTTGGAAATGCTTCAACGGAATTCATGCTGATCACATCTAGGTTATAACATTTGTATAATTATTAATGCTCATTAGTCCGGTAGGGGATATTGTATTGCTTCATCGATATGTGCGCTCCTGTTTAGAATATGTCTCCTCTATCACTGTATTCCTAATTATTCTAATTTCCTTTCATCATGGATTGCAGGATTGGAACTATGTTGATCTACTATTTCGGAAGTCCTAGGCCCTCCACCTTTTTATGATTCAGCTAAGTCTGGGCCATTGGGTACAGTGGGAAAAATATTATAAATTCATAGTAATTTGTATATTTTTCATATTTTACCGCCCCGCTGAATTATTATGTAATACTCTCTCTTTTACCAAAAACGATGTTGGCGCCAATTCCGCTCACTTCCTGGCATCTGCATATGCGCCCTCCGGAGGGTATATGTATTGAGGGCCAGATAGGACTTCTAATTTTCAGTTTTGCATGCAAATTTTGGGGATTGGGGGGCAAAATTTGTGTTTGGTCCTCGATATTTTGGAGTTAGCATCAGCTAAGTCTGGGCCATTGGTAAGTATGAAAAATATACAAATTACTGTGAATTTATAATTTTCATAAAATACATGCTTTTTCTGCAAAAAACCGATGTGAACAATAAATTTTTTTTGTTTCGTCCTTGAAGAATATGGATCACAGGCACAGACTATTTAACTATTTATTTTTTATATTGGGGTTATTTTTGGCAATAATTTTTTTTTTAAATATTTTTAGCTCAACTTTGACGAAGTCAAATTTGAGCTATTGTCATGGCCCGTCGTCTGTCATCCGTCTGTCCGTCCGTCCATCTGTCTGTCCGTCTGTCTGTCCGTACGTCAACAATTGGCTATGGCTCGGGCTAGAGGTCGTATTTATGAACCGATCTTTACGAAACTTCTTGTGTACCTTTGTTATGACCCTGGGACGGGAACGAGTGTTTTTAGGTGTGGTCCGAAATTCAAGATGGCTGCCAGCAGCCATTTTGTACCGATGATGCAAAAATCAGTTTTTTGTACAGAACTTCTGTATGAAAGTTCTGATTTGAATAAAGTTTTGTATATATGTTTAGTACCATGGGATACATCACATATAATATGGGTTTTTTTCTCGTGCGTAAATTATGCAAATTAGACTGACTTCGATTTATTTAGTGTTACTTTCAGAGCTGTAAGTGCCAAGCTGCTATGGCTCGGGCTAGAGGCCGTATTTATGAACCAATCTTTACGAAACTTCTTGGGTACCTTTGTTATGACCGTGGGATGAGAACGAGTGTTTTTAGGTGCAGTCCAAAATTCAAGATGGCTGCCAGCAGCCATTTTGTACCGACGATGCAGAAATTTTTTTTTTGTACAAAACTTCCATATGAAAGCTCTGATTTGAATAATTTTTCGTATGAATGTTTAGTACCATGAGATACATTACATATCATATGGGTTTTTTCTCGTGCTTATATTATGCAAATTAGACTAACTTTGATTTATTTAGTGTTACTTTCAGCACTGTAAGTGCAAATCCCTATACGGCTCGGGCTAAAGTCTGTATTTATGAACCGTTCTTCACGAAATGTCTTGGGTACCTTTGTTATCACCTTGGGACGAGAACGAGTGTTTCTGGGTGCGGTCCAAAATTCAAGATGGCTGCCAGTGGCCATTTTGTACCGAAATTAGGTCTAATCAGTTTTTTGTACACAACTTCTATACGGCTCAGGCTAGAGGCCGTATTTAAGAACTGATCTTTACGAAACTTCTTGGGTACCTTTGTTATCACCGTGGGATGAGAACGAGTGTTTTTGGGTGTGGTCCGAAATTCAAGATGGCCACCAGCAGCCATTTTGTACCAAAATTAGTGCAATCAGTCTTTTGTACAGAACTTCTGTATGAAAGTTCTGATTTGAATAAATTTTTGTATGAATGTTTAGTAACATGGAATACATCACTTATAGTACAGGTTTTTTTCTCGTGCAGAAATTATGCAAATTAGATGAACTTTGATTTATTCAGTGCTACTTATACACTGTAAGTGCAAATGTCAATACGGCTCGGGCTAGAGGCTGTATTTATGAACCGATCTTCCCCAAACTTCTTGGGTACCTTTGTTATCATCTTGGGACGAGAACGAGTGTTTCTGGGTGCGATCCAAAATTCAAGATGGCTGCCAGTGGCCATTTTGTACCGTAATTAGGTCCAATCAGTTTTTTGTCACAACTTCTATACAGCTCATATTTGTGAACTGATCTTCACGAAACTTCTTGGGTACCTTTGTTTTCACCTTGGGACAGGAATGAGTGTGTTTTGGGGTGCCTTTGTTATCACTGTGCTATGAGAACAAATATTTTGGGGGTTCAGTCAGACCCACTCTGGGACTCAAAGATTTCTTTTCTAGTTTAGCATCTGACTGTCACCCACCTTTACAATACTTTACCTATACATTTGTTACAGGCAACGGTCAGTATTTATGTACAGACCGTTACAATACTTTATATGTACCTTTGTTATCAGGTCATTACCTAGATGTTTGTCATTGCTGTGTCACATACTATACATGTACATGTCTTTGTCTTGACAAGTTGAGCTACAGTGTCATTGACACTTTCATTTAGTAAACTGTAGGCATGCAATAAATGCAGAACAGCATATGCATTTGAACTGTCATTTTTGACCAAACGAGAACGATTTTGGCAGAGGGATAATATTGAACAAGAAGCCGAAGGCTTTGAGTTCAGTATTATCCCTCTGCCAAAATCGATTAATATTTGTAGGTGTGCAATAAATTCAGAACTACATTCATGTTCAAACTGTCATTTGTTACTGCACTCGATCAGCTTTTTGTTCAATATTATCCCTCTGCCCAAATCGATCTCGTGCGATAAAAAATGACAGTTCGAACCTGATTGCCAGTCTGTCATTATCATGGCCCATAATTAACTAAAATATGTGATAACATTTGAAGCCCACAATGATTGACATAGAACAAAGTATCAGTGGAGACCTTATCACATTTGAGAGCCAGGTTCTTTATGTTGGGAGTTTTCTAGGTTGATATATATGCCAAGATGTATCCGATGATTCCAGTTTGATATGTTGCAGTGAAACTTGGTGTGATTTATTTTTAGCTTAACTTTGACAAAGTCAAGATAAGCTATTGCCATCACACATGCAGAAGTCTGTTACTCGGAGTCTGTTTCCATTTTCCTCTAGCACAGGCTACACCCTGTAGTTCTTGTCCGATTGTCACGAAATTTCGTATGCAGGTTTGAGGTCATGTCTGGATGAGAACATGTCTTTTTGGTCATGATCGGTCAACCGTGATGGCTACCCGAGCCCAAAACCCCAAAACCTTTAGCACAGTCTACAGGTCGTATTTATGAAGGGATTTCATGGTAACTTGGTAGGATGACTATGTATAATATCTAGATGAGACCATCCTCTTTTGGTCATGATCTTGTCAACCATGATGGCTGCCCAAGCCTGAAACCCAAAAACTTTTAGCACAGTCTACAGATCATATTTAGTATGGAGGGATTTCATTGTAACTTGGTAGGATGACTCTGTATGATGTCTAGATGAGAACTTCCCCATTTGGTCATGATCTGTCAACGGTGATGACTGCCTGAGCCCAAAAGCTGAATACCTTTAGCACAGTCTACAGGTCAGTTTTATGGAGGGATTTCATTGTAATGTGGTAGGATGACTCCATATACTGTCTAGATGAGAACATCCCCTTTTTGTCATGATTGGTCAACTGTGATGGCTACAAGGGCCTGAATCTCGAAAACCTTGAGCACAGTCTACAGGTCATATTTATGAAGGGATTTCATCATAACTTGGTTGGATGACTCTAGATAATGTCTAGTTGAGAACGTCCCCTTTTGGTTGCAATCATTCAGCCATGATGGCCACCTGAGCCCAAACCTTTTAGCACAGACTACAGGTCGCATTTATGAAGGGATTTCATTGTAACTTGGTAGGATGACTCAGTATAACGTCTAGATGAGGACATCCCCTTTTGGTCGTGATTGGTCAACCATGATGGCTGCCCGAGCCCTGTAACACAGTCTACAGGTTGTGTTTATGAAGGGATTTCATGGTAACTTGGTAGGATGGCTCTGTATAATAACTAGATGAGAATGTCCCCTTTTGGTCATGATCTGTTAACTGTGATGGCTGCCCAAGTTCAAAACCCAAAAACTTTTAGCACAATCTACAGGTCATATTTAATATTTAAAACTACTGTACCAAATTTAACCAAATTTGATGTTCCTTATACGTCAGTTCAAGTTTGTTTAAATAAAGTTGTCATGCCCATGGATGGGGTGGGGCACTACAAGGGGCATAACATAGTTAGTACCCCCAAAAATAAAAAAAATTATTCTCCAGAACCACCAATCAGACTCTTTTAATATTTGGTATACATCATCCTTTGGAGGGTCAGATTTAAGTTTTTTTCCAAATCAAGACTCTGGGTTTATTAGCTATTGCAGTCACTTCTCATCAGTCGGCGTACGTACATACATACGTCCACAATTTCCTTTGGCATAACTCACAGGTTGCATTTATGATCAGATCGCTTTGAAACTTGGTATGCTTGTTTGGAGTGACCTCTAGATGGGAGCTATCGATTTTCTTCAATTTCCGTCAAAAAATGTTGCTGCTGGCAACGTTCTTAGAGCTTAGTTTTGTCAGATTGTCAATATTTCCCTTTGGCACACCCTACAGGGCACATTTATGATTGGATTGCTTTGAAACCTAGCATGCATGTTTGGGGTGACCTCTAGATGGGAACTATTGATTTTCTTCAATATCCGCCAAGAAATGTTGCCACTGCCAATGACCTTTGATGAACTTAGTGCAGTTATGCATCAAAATTTCCCTTTGGCACACCCTGCAGGGCACATTTATTATCGGATCACTTTGAAACTTACATACGTCCACAGTTTCCTTTGGCACACCTCACAGGTTGCATTTATGATCAGATCGCTTTGAAACTTGGTTTGCTTGTTTTGGGTGAGCTCCAGATTGGAGCTAGCGATTTTCTTCAATTTCCGTCAAAAGAGTTTGCCGCTGACAATGTTTTTAGAACTTAGTTTATTAGTCAAACCTCAATATTTCCCTTTGGCACATTCTTTTGGGCACATTTATGATCGGATTGCTTTGAAATCTGGCATGCTTGTTTGGAGTGACCTCTAGATGGGAGCTATTGATTTTCTTCCATTTTCATCAAAAAATGTTGCCACTGGCAACAACCTTTGAACTTAGTTTAGTCAGGCATCAATATATTCCTTTAGCATGCCCTACATGGCACATTTATGATCAGAATGGTTTGAAACTTGGTATGTTTGTTTGGGGTTACCTCTAGATGGGAGCTATCAATTTTTATAATTTCCATAAAAAATTCAATTTCTGTCAAAAAAAGTTGCCTCTGGCAATGACCTTTGATGAACTTTGTGCAGTTATATATCAATATTTCCCTTTGGCGCAGCCTGCAGTGCACATTTTTGACCAGATAGCTTTGAAACTTGGTGTGCTTGTTTGGAGTGAGCTCTAGATGGGAGCTATCAATTTTCTTCCATTTCCATCAAAAATAGTTGCCATTGGCAATGCCACTTATGAACTTAGTAAAAACTCAGTGTAGGTATGCATCAATATTTCCTTTTGACACACCCTGCAGGGCACATTTTTGATTGGATCGCTTGGAATCTTGGTGTACTTGTGTGGGGTGATATCTATATGGGAGTTATTATTTTCTTCCATTTCTGTCGAAAAATGTTGCCACTGGCAACGACCTTTCAACTTAATTTAGTAAAGCTTCAATATTTCCCTTTGGCACACCCTTCAGGGCTCATTTATGATCGGATCACTTTGAAACTTGGTATGTGTGTTCGGGGTGACCTCTAGATGTGAGCTATTGATTTTTATAATTTCCATAAATTATTTTTGTTGTTATCACCAGCCTTTGAACTTACTGCATTTGTGCAGCAACTTATCCCTTTTGCACTCTCTGCAGTGTATATTTATGAATTTCCATAAAAAAGAGAGAAAAAACATTGCCACAAGCAAAGACCTTCAAACTTAGTGCATTTGTGCTTTAACATCTTCCTTTGGCATGCCTCAGTCAGAGGGCGCATTCTTTATCAGGTTGTTTTGAAACTTTTTATGCTTATGCAGGGTGACAAAGATAGGAGCTATCGATTTTCTTTTCATTTCCATCAAAAACTGTTGCTGTTAGCAACAATCTTTGAATTTGTTGCATTTGTGCATCAACATTCTTCTTTGACATGGCCTAAGGCCACATTTATCATAGGATTGTTTTTGAGCTTGGTGTGCTCATTGGGCGAGACCTTTAGATTAGAGCTATTGACTAGCATTTATTTCTGTGAAAAAAGTTGCCATTTACAATAACCTCTGAACTTACTGCATTTGTGTATCAACATTCTTCCTTTAGCCAGTCTTACAGTTTACATTTAAAAATGCATGGATTACTCTGACGTTGTGCACACACAATGTTGTTATGTTGAAATTTCACCAAATAACATTGGTGCCAATGATCTTTAATTTTGCCATTTCAGTTATAACTTACCAAGTTCAAGTTTGTCAAGTTGAGCTACAGTGTCATTGACACTTTCATATTTGGGCTCCCTGTGGAAGCCCGAAGTTTAACTTAGTGCAAAATAAGAACAAATCTTTTAAAAGTCTTCCTCAGACCCACCAGTCTGAATGTTTTGATATTTGATTACATCATTCTTAGGGGGAGGTGGGGATCAGATTCAAGTTTGTTTAAATCAAGTTCCTCATTTCATATTTGAGCTTCCAATTGTTGTCCAAATTTTAAGTTAGTGCAAAATGAGAAATGTATATCAAAAATCTTCTTCGGATCCACCAGTCAGAACTTTTGATATTGGTATACAGCATCCTTAAGGGGGTTAGATTTTAATTTATTCATTTCAAGCCCTGGGGTTATATTTTGCTCCCTAATTTCAACTTAGTGCAATACAAAAAATATTCGTTAAAAACCTTTTTATTCAGATCTACTTATCAGAATCATTCAATACTGTATGCATCATCCATAGGAGGGTCAGATTCAAATTTGTTCAGATCAAGTCCCTATGTCGGGTTACTTATGCGAGTTGAAGTTTTAACAGTAAGAGTAATTAAATATTCTTTATAAAAATCTTATTCATACACACCAGTCAAAGTCATTTGACATTTACATGCAGTATTCATTATCCTTTGTGTGTGTGGGGGAGGCAGATTTAAGCTTGTTTAAATCAAGTGCCAGGGCTCATGTTTGTGCTCTGCAGTGTTAACTGGTCATAGACTCTGAATGTGACTTTAAATCCTTTTTTAAACAACTTTCTCAGGTGAGCTAGAAAGACCCCTTGGGGCCTCTTATTTTTTCTGTGACCTCTTGTATTATATTGTTAGTTCTGCTAATTTGTCTCAATTTATTTCAACAAATATATGAAGGATGTTCAATCTACAGAAATGCAATGTAGAAGTCATGTTTAATATCCATAGTTTTCAGCTTATTACATCAATGAGATTTACTCTTTCTGTAACAAATCAGACAAATTTGTCCAACATTATACTAATGTTAATACATAATATACTACTCAAAGTTTGCTAAGCACCAAGTATATCCAATTTCCTGTGTTACGTTTTAGTTGAAATATTGTTATGAAAAGTGTATATATTTTATATTTAGCCTGACTGTTTACAGTGAGGGTTATAGTCATGACTTTTGTCCGTCCGTCCATCTGTCCGTTTGTTAACATTTAGAGTTTTGTTAAAGTTTGTGGTTGAAGTTTTTTACTAAAGGTTCAAGTGTTTTTTGTTTTTTTTCCCCTGTTTAGTTAACATTTGGAGTTTTGGTTAAAGTTTTTTATTCAACCTTCAAGTACAGGCTACACCCCGTAGTTCTTGTCTGATCGTCACAAAATTTCATATGCAGGTTTTGGGTCATGTCTAGATGAGAACGTCCTTTTGGTCGTGTGCTAATGGTTTTCGGGTTTTGGACTCGTGCAGCCATAACGGTTGCCCGAACCCGAAAACCATTAGCACAGTCTACAGGTTGTATTTATGAAGGGATTTCATTGTAACATGGTAGGATGCCTCTGTATAATGCCTAGATGAGAACATCCCATTTTGGGCATGATTTGTCAACCGTGATGGCTGCCCAAGCCCGAAACCCAAAAACTTTTAGCACAGTCTGTAGGTCATGTTTAATATGGAGGGATTTCATTGTAACTTGGTACGATGACTCTGTATGATGTCTAGATGAGAATTTCCCCGTGATCTGTCAACCGTGATGACTGCCTGAGCCCAAAACCCAAAAACCTTTAGCACAGTCTACAGGTCATATTTATGAAGGGATTTCATTGTAACTTGATAGGTTGACTTCATATAATGTCTAGATGAGAAAGTCCCCTTTTGGACGTGATTGGGCAACTGTGACGGCTACAGGGGCCCGAAGACCAAAAACTTTTAGCACAGTCTACAGGTCATATTTATGAAGGAATTTCATTGTAACTTGGTAGGATGACTACAAATAATGTCAAAAGGTCACATTTATGGAAGGATTTCATTGTAACTTGTTAGGTTGACTCCATATAATGCCTAGATGATGACATCCTCTTTTGGTTGTGATTGGTCAACTGTGTCGGCTACAGGTGCCCGAAGCCCGAAAACATTGAGCACAGCCTACAGGTCATATTTATGAAGGGATTTCATTGTAACTTCGTAGGATCACTCCAGATGATGCCCAGATGAGAATGTGCCTTTTTCGTTGCGATCATTCAACCATGATGGCTGCCCGAGCCCAAAGGCCAAAAACCTTTAGCACAGTCTACAGGTCATATTTATGAAGGGATTTCATTGTAACTTGGTAGGTTGACTTCATATAATGTCTAGATGAGAATGTCCCCTTTAGGACACGATTGGGCAACTGTGACGGCAAGAGGAGCCCGAAAGCCGAAAACCTTTAACACAGTCTACAGGTCATAATTATGAAGGGATTTCATTGTAGCTTGGTAGGATGACTCCAAATAATGTCTAGATGAGAACGTCCCATTTTTGGTCGCGATCATTCAGCCTTGATGGCTGCCCGAGCCCAAAAACCTTTAGCATTGTCTATAGGTCGTATTTATGGAAGGATTTCATTGTAACTTGTTAGGTTAACTCCATATAATGCCTAGATGATGACATTACCTTTTAGTTGTCAACTGTGATGGCTACAGGTGCCCGAAGCCTGAAAATCTTGAGCACAGTCTACAGGCCATATTTACGAAGGGATTTCATTGTAATTTCATAGGATCACTCCAGATGATGCCCAGATGAGAATATCCCCTTTTGGTTGCGATCATTCAACCATGATGGGTGCCCGAGCCCGAAGCCTGAAAACCTTTAGCACAGTCTTCAGGCCATATTTATGAAAGGATTTCATTGTAACTTGATAAGTTGACTTCATATAATGTCTAGATGAGAACAGCCCATTTTGGACACGATTGGGCAAGTGTGATGGCTACAGGGGCCCAAAGCCCAAAAACCTTTTGCACAGTCTACAGGTCATATTTATGAAGGGATTTTGTTGTACCTTGGTATGATGACTCCAAATAATGTCTAGATGAGAACGTCCCCTTTTGGTCACGATCATTCAGCCTTGATGGCAATCCGAGCCCAAAAATCTTTAGCATATTCTATAAATCATATTTATGGAAGGATTTCATTGTAACTTGTTAGGTTGACTCCATATAATGCTTAGATGATGACATCCCCTTTTATCATGATTGGTCAACTGTGACTACTACAGGGGCCCAAAGCCCGAAAACTTTGAGCACAGTCTACAGGTCATATTTATGAAGGAATTTCATTGTAACTTCGTAGGATCGCTCCAGATGATGCCCAGATGAGAATGTCCCCGTTTGGTTGTGCTCATTCAACCATGATGGCTGCCTGAGACCAAAGCCCAAAAACCTATAGCACAGTCTACAGGTCATATTTATGAAGGGATTTCATTGTAACTTCGTAGGTTGACTTCATATAATGTCTAGATGAAAACATCTCCTTTTGGATGCAATTGGGCAACTGTGATGGCTACAGGGGCCCGAAGCCCCAAAACCTTAAGCACGGTCTAGAGGTCATATTTATGAGGGGATTTCAATGTAACTTGGTAGGATGACTCCAAATAATGTCTAGATGAGAATGTCCCCTTTTGGTCGCGATCACTTAGCCTTGATGGCTGCCCGGGCCCAAAACCCCAAAACCTTTAGCATAGTCTATAGGTCATATTTGTGGAAGGATTTCATTGTAACTTGTTAGGTTGACTCCATATAATGCTTAGATAATGACATCCCCTTTTGGTTGTGTTTGGTCAACTGTGATTGCTTCAGGGCACCAAAGCCCGAAAATCTTGAGCACAGTCTACAGGTCATATATATGAAGGGGTTTCATTGTAACTTCGTAGGATCACTCCAGATTATGCCCAGATGACAACGCCCACTTTTAGTCGCGATCATTCAACCATTATGGCTTCCCGAGCCAAAAACTTTACTTTAGTACAGACTACAGGTCGTATTTGTGAAGGGATTTCATTGTAACTTAGTAGAATGACTCAGTATAATGTTGAGATGAGGACATTCCTTTTTAGTTGCAATCGGTCTACCGTCATGGCTACACAGGCCTGAAGCCCGAAAACTTTCAGCACAGTCTACAGGCCATATTTATGAAGGGATTTCATTGTAACTTGATAGGATGACTCATTTTGAAATAATTTCACTGTAACTTGGTAACTTTCATTGACATGCATTAACAGTGAGGGCCACATACATTAACTGTGAGGTCATATTAACCCACCCCTCAGCTCTTTAGTACCGTGTGCACCTCATATTATTTTTATTAAAAACATAGCATACAGGGAACAGAAATTAACATATTCCCAATTATCACAATTCTTGTCTTATTTCATAATCCTTTCATAAACATTGAACATTATCCTTTTCATCAAACACAACACAGACAAGTTAAGCTACAGTGTCATTGACACTTTCATTATCTCTTCCCTAAGGGAGGATATAGCACAGAGCTCACTCCATCTGTCTATCTGTCAGTCCATCCATCAGTCCGTCCCTCCGTTCGATCGTTCGTCAGTCCATCTGTCTGTCCGAAATTTCTTTATGCCATAACTTAAACAAAAGTTAACGGATTTCAATTCTTTTCAGTACATGTCTCTAGGTCAAGTTTGATGAGCACAATCATCCAATGAAAATTGTTGAAGTTATTGTCCTGCCCAGCCCCCGCCAGTTAGGCATTTTTTTTAGCTCACCTGACTTTCAGTCAGGAGAGCTATAGTGATCACTCACCGTCCGTCGTCCGTCGTCCGTGAACATGGTGTTTGCTTCTTCTCCTCCCAAACCGCTGAACCAATTTAATTAATATTTGAGATAATAGTTTGTTATGACATCGCAATTTGATTTTGTTCTAATCAAGTTGCCTCGCCCGTGGGTAGGGCCACACCCAAAAAGTGTGCTGAAATCTTAAAAAATCTTCTTCTCATGAACCAGCAGTAGCAGAGACTTGATATTTGGTGTGCAGCTTCCTTTTGAGGTGTAGACTCAGATTTGTTCAAGAGAAGTTTGTGGGGCTATACTTGGCGTCGTTATGGGGGGGGGGGCAAAATTTTTTGCCCCGCCCAAAATTTCTATTTTCCAAACCGAGAGGCTGATTTGAACCAAATTTTATGTGAGGGCTTATTGGGTCATGAGTACTTGATTTATGCAAAAAAAAAAAATTTCCCGCAGCCCTGTGGGAACCGCAGGAGCTAAAAATAGAAAAAATTTAAAACGCCCATATCTCCAAAACTGCATGGCACTGAGAATTTTTATTTGGTGTGCAGCTTCCTTAGGACCAACAGAAAGGATTGGTAAAAAAAAATTGCCATCTGTTTTATCATAGGGTACAGTTTCGGGACTTTGAAAAAGTGCTGAGTAAGCACTTTTTAACACTGTAGGCAATGGGAAAAACATTAAAAAATCTTCTTCTCCAGATCCAGCAGGCAGAATCTTTTGATATTTGGTATGCAACATTGTAGGGTGGATCTGATTCAAGTTTGTTCAAATTGGCCCTCTGGGTTCATATTTGGGCTCAGTATAGGAGCCCGATTTCGAACTTATTGCATTTCAGGCAAATTTCTTCAAAAATCTTCTTCTCCAGATCCAGCAGGCAGAATCTTTTAATATTTGGTATGCAACATTGTGGGGTGGATCTGATTCAAGTTTGTTCAAATCGGCCCCCTGGGTTTATATTTGGGCTCAGTATAGGAGCTCAAATTTGAACTTACTGCATTTCAGGCAAATTTCTTTGAAAATCTCCTTCTCCAGATCCAGCAGGCAGAATCTTTTGATATTTGGTATGCAACATTGTAGGGTGGATCTGATTCAAGTTTGTTCAAATCGGCTCCCTAGATTCATATTTGGGCTCACTATAGGAGCTTGAATTCGAACTTAGTGCATTTCAGGCAAATTTCTTCAAAAATCTTCTTCTCCAGATCCAGCAGGCAGAATTTTTTTATATTTGGTATGCAACGTTGCGGGGTAGATCTGATTCAAGTTTGTTCAAATCGGCCCCCTGGATTCATATTTGGGCTTACTATAGAAGCCCGAATTCGAACTTAGTGCATTTCAGGCAAATTTCTTAAAAAATCTTCTTCTCCAGATCCAGCAGGCAGAATCTTTTCATATTTGGTAAGCAACATTGTGGGGTGGATCTGATTCAAGTTTGTTCAACTCGGCCCCCTGGGTTAATATTTGGGCTCAGTATAGGAGCCCAAATTTGAACTTACTGCATTTCAGGCAAATTTCTTTGAAAATCTTCTTCTCCAGATACAGCAGGCAGAATCTTTTGATATTTGGTATGCAACATTGTAGGGTGGATCTGATTCAAGTTTGTTCAAATCGGCTCCCAAGATTCATATTTGGGCTCACTATAGGAGCTTGAATTCGAACTTAGTGCATTTCAGGCAAATTTCTTCAAAAATCTTCTTCTCCAGATCCAGCAGGCAGAATCTTTTGATATTTGGTATGCAACGTTGCGGGGTAGATCTGATTCAAGTTTGTTCAAATCGGCTTCCTAGATTCATATTTGGGCTCACTATAGAAGCTCGAATTTGAACTTAGTGCATTTCATGCAAATTTCTTAAAAAATCTTCTTCTCCAGATCCAGCAGGCAGAATCTTTTCATATTTGGTAAGCAACATTGTGGGGTGGATCTGATTCAAGTTTGTTCAAATCGGCCTCCTGGGTTTATATTTGGGCTCAGTATAGGAGCCCAAATTTGAACTTAGTGTATTTCAAGCAAATTTCTTAAAAAATCTTCTTCTCCAGATCCAGCTTCAGAATCTTTTCATATTTGGTAAGCAACATTGTGGGGTGGATCTGATTCAAGTTTGTTCAAATCGGCCCCCTGGGTTTATATTTGGGCTCCATATAGGAGCCCAAATTTTAACTTAGTGCATTTCAGGCATATTTCTTAAAAAATCTTCTTCTCCAGATCCAGCAGGCAGAATCTTTTGATATTTGGTATGCAACATTGTGGGGTGGATCTGATTCAAGTTTGTTCAAATCGGCCCCCTGGGTTTATATTTGGGATCAGTATAGGAGCCCAAATTTGAACTTAGTGCATTTCGGGCAAATTTCTTTGAAAATCTTCTTCTCAAGATCCAGCAGGCAGAATCTTCTGATATTAGGTATGCACCATGCTTAGGGGGGTGAGATTCAAGTTTGTTCAAGCCAAGTCCCTGGGTTCATATTTGGGCTCACTGTGGTAGCCCGAATTATAACTTAGTTCAAAATGAGGAATTTTCTTTAAAAATCTTCTTCAGATCCAGCAGTCGGAATGTTTTGATATTTGGTATGCAGCATCCTTAGGGGGTGAGATTCAAGTTTGTTCAAGCCATGTCCCTAGGTCCATATTTGGACTCACTGTGGGAGCTCGAATTGTAACTTAGTTCAAAATGAGGACTTTTCTTTAAAAATCTTCTTCTTCAGCCATGTCCCTAGGTCCATATTTGGACTCACTGTGGGAGCTCGAATTGTAACTTAGTTCAAAATGAGGACTTTTCTTTAAAAATCTTCTTCTTCAGATCCAGCAGTCGGAATGTTTTGATATTTGGTGTGCAGCATCCTTAGGGGGGTGAGATTCAAGTTTGTTAAAGCCAAGTCCCTGGGTTCATATATGGGCTCCCTGTGGGAGCCTGACTTATAACTTAGTTCAATATGAGGAATATTCTTTAAAAATCTTCTTTTTTTTTAGATCCACTGGTCAGAATCTTTGGATATTTGGTATAAGCTTTTCTTAGGAGGAGCAGATGCAACTTGTTGAAATCAATTCTCTGGGTTGATATAAATTTAGGCTACCATGTCAGGTGAGCGCCCTCAGGCCCCTTCCTCCAATATGCCTTTTGAACTATTTACAGTCACTACATGCGTAACTTTTTTTTTAAACTCATGTAACCCCCCCCCCCCCCCCACCACCCCCAAACCCCCACCCCCGGGGGCCAATTAGGCACTTTTTTTTTCTTTCGTCAACAATGCATTTTTACAGTTTTGCTTAAAAGTTTGTGGTTAAAAATCCAGACAAACACCACACCACACACACCCCTTTTGCCAATCAATTTCATTCTCCAAACACTCTGTTACAATGTCATTTCTTTTTTTCATTTCGGGCAAGGTCTACTGAAGCGGTACACAGTGGTTTCAAATAACACTGGCATTCATTTAACCCTTTTCACAATGCTTTTCGAACTTAGTTTCTCTAAATTTAAAATTGGGCTTCTTAGGCAATTATTCCCAAAATGCATTTTGAAGGATTGGGAGTTATTACATGCAAAAAAGAAAATTGACTCCTATAGCCCAACATTGCTTTATGTACTGCATCTTTAATCCTTTACCTAACACAAGTTGAAGCCAACATTTCAAATTATTTTTCTGAAACATCAAATTTATGGCTTATTGGTCGTTATTAAGCTCATCAAGCTTGTTCCATTAATAGGTCATGAGGTATGTTTTGGAGTAGAGAAATAAAAAAATAAAATTTGAATAGCAAATTTTGTACACCACGAGTGCAGGTATGGCAGATTCGTTAGGTAAATGGTTAACAAAAAATGGCTCTAACTATTTTGTGTCTAAGCATTGCCATTGCTGGGACAGTCGGGCTGTATGCGTGACATCACTTTAGTTAATTATATCTTTAATGATTTAAGTGCAGAAATTAAGATTTTATTTGTGTTTGACATTATTTTTTAACTTTTGAATACGATAACCATGGAAAATGGATATTATTGGGAAAAGAGGAAATTTTTCAAATTTGCCAAAAAGTTGACGGAGCGAACTGATATGGGTTCAATATCGAGTGTGAGACCCAGTATTGTTAATTACAGCTTGACAACACCTTCTCATGATCCCAATCAGGTTCAGATGGTCCTTTGTGGGATGTTGTTCCATTCTTGGACCAACATGGCACCAAGCTCCTGGACACTTCTTGTTTGGACTGGATGGACTGAAAATGCAAGCTGCAACTCATTCCAGACATGTTCGATTGGATTGAGGTCAGGGGATCTTGCTGGCCAGTCCATACGCTCAATCTCCTCCCTGTCGGTACTCCCAGACAGCATGGGCAACATGACGACGGGCATTATCGTCCATCAGAATGAATGTATCACCCACTGCACCTGCATACAATCTGACATGGGCATCCAGGATCTCATCAATAGGCCTATACCGCTGTGCAATCAATGTACCACGGTCAAGGACACAGAGCTCTGTATGTTCATTCCAGATGATGCCGCCACAGACCATTATTTACCCTCCACCATAGCAATCATGCTCAGCAATGTTGGCTGCATGGAATCGTTCCCCTGGTCTTCCCAATACCCTAGAACGCCTATCTGTGTTGTTTAGGCAGTGCCTTGACTCATCTGTAAAAAGGACAGGTCGTCAATCTTCTCTGGTCCATCCAATGTGATCCATGGCCCATTCATATCGTGCCTGGCGGTGGTTCTAGGACAGTTGAATGCGAATACATGGTCTTCTCGATCAGAGACCACCTTCGTGCAGCCTTGCCCGGATCGTCTGTGTCGAAACATTTACTCCGGATGCATTCTGAAGGTCACTGCGAAGCTGGAATGCTGTGTCAAAGTGGTTCCTATGGGCCTGAATGATGAAAAACCGGCCTTCAGCTGCAGATGTTGCCCTGTCTCTGCCACCACCATGTCGTCTGACTGGTGTGCCATACTGCTGAGATCTTGCCCAGGCTCTGGTGATCACTATATGGTGTACACCAAGGGCTTAACCAGCCTGACGATGGGTAGCCCCTTGTTCCACCATCCCTACAGCTCACCACATTTCTGCTTCAGACAAATGTCTTCTTACATTTGTATTCACCATATTCAGTCATTAAATCACAAGGGTTTGTGTTGAAATGAAGACTGAATACCCTACACATCTCATGTGCATGTAGACAGTACACGAAACATCATGGAAATCAGGGGTACATGCTTTCCATGACTGTCATGAAAAGCCTGCCTGTCAAGAGAGCTGATGTAAACACTGGGAACCATCTCAATACATTCCTCAATCATATCCACCAAAAATATCGCAAATGTGTCACAAGAAAATTTCACAATGATGTATCAAATATGTGGTGCTTAGCCAACTTTGAGTAGTATACTTTGTCACACAACATGTTATGCTATTTATCCTGAGTGAACACTCTTGTTATTCAAACGAGTTTACTAAAACATTGTCATTTTTATGGTGCAGTACAACCCTGTTAATTGAATAGCCACATTCCAGTGAGAATTATGAAACCAACAGGAAAATTTAAATAACAGAGATTTAGTCACTTTCCTGTAGTCTAAAGATAAACTAAGCATTTATATATTTTATTATATCTTGTTTAGTAGGGCTTGGATTGGATGGACTAAGTCCCAAACAGTTCTATAAACAAAGGAAATTTGGTGATTGTTATGATATTTTCTTGACATATTACAAGATTATTTATTCAGTGAACAGGAGTTTACTCTGTAACATATATGCAATTAACAGGTCAAATTTGTACTGAATTCATGGTAAATGGTTTGGTGTTTGGAAGTTATATTCAGCATGCTGAGTTTCAGTATCAGGCCAGGTCATCTCGAAATAACTCACCCTTCAGATTGTATTATTTAAAAAAAATCATTTTACCTTAAAAAAAAAGCTTGTGGTCCCCTTCATTGCTATAATCTCATCAAGCTCATTCCAAGGAGGGGACATAAGCTTTGCTTTTTGAGGCAAAAAGTGAAAGTGTCTCATTATTGAAGAAGACTTTTGTGCAAGTGTCATTATCTTGTGAGGTAGAGGGATAAAGCATAGTAAAGTTGGACCAAAATCCCCCTGTCATATGTCAAAAAAAAAAAAAATCAGTTGCAACAGCTTGGTTGAGTGTAGATAAAAGAATTTTTTAGATGGTAAAATGAAACCATACAGCTTACAACTGGTGGCACAGGCATTCTGCTATTATGTTTTTATGGATGGTAAATGGGTTTGTTCCCCTCATCATGATCAAGATCATGTCTGATTTTCCAGCTTGCGGAGTAACCAAGTTCTGGTGACTGAACGAAGTGGTTGTCTCCCTATGAAGTAGAACAGCCATTATGTTCAGACATCTTACCTAAGTGGTAACTTCAACCGTCCGAAACCCAACTCCTCTTTGCATAACACAAGTTCAAAATACACTATGTGCTGTCACAAATGGCCACATTTATTTCAACTTAACAGAATGTCAATTTCAAAATGGTAATACACTGCATCCAAATATTGTGTTGAAAATTTCATTGTCTTCAACATTGTATGCACCCTTTACCCAATTTACAGTGTGCAAAATTTGACGAGAATGCTGATTTCGTTTGTGGGGTGGTTACGCAAATTTAAATCTACGCAAACTGATGACCGGTTACCCAAATGTTGCATCTTGAATGGTAAAATCTGAGTAACTTAACTGGTAATAGCAGTGAGCCCATCATCCACAGTCTCTTTATCAGAATTCTGAAGTTAAATTAACAAAAATTTAATTGACATATGTATCAATTTACCAGCTCAAACATTAACAACAACAATGTTTTGAACCGCAATGGACGGTCCCGCCATACTTACCATCCCAACTAAAGGAGAGCACTGCCACAATGCATAATCTTCTACTATTTTAATGGTGGTACTGCCATAGCCCAAACGGTACTGCCACATCACCCTTACCACCACACTTCAACCAGTACTGCCAAACCAAACCAGTACCGCCACACCCCCCAGCTTATATACACACTGCAGTGGCGGATTTTCCGTCTTTGACGAGTTCAAACTCAGAACAAAATCGGTCAGGCTTTTTTATCAAGGGAAAAGCTACAGAACCGAACTCTTCTGCTCCACTAGGAGATTTATTTTATAGTTAACTGGTAGAGTGCTAAATTTTTTCTCAGCTTCAACATTTGTTCACACATTTTCACTCTCCCATAAATTGTAACAATGCAAATCGATGGAGATGAAGTAATTTTACGTCTTCCAAATCTTAGATAATAAGAAGGAAATCCACAAAATATGAAGTCTTCAGCTTTAGGTACCAACAGTTCAGAATAAAGCCTGAATATGGCCTTCCAGCACTCCACCAGTTAACTAGCCTTTCATATGTCTGATAGATTTTAAGACTTGTGCCTTGAGAGGCTAGATATTTCAATTCCATGCAATATATGAATACTTGTTAACGATAAAAAAGCAGTATTTTTATACTGTACCAATGACCCAGACTTAGCTGGTGCTAACTCCAACAAAACTAGGGCCAAACACAAATTTTGCCCCCCAATCCCCAAAATTTGCATCCAAAACAAAAAGAAATCATGTCCTAAAGGACCTCCATACTACGCCTCTACTGCGCATACGCAGTGACGCAGTCATCCCGAAATTGGCGCCAATTATTATTCTCTGTTTGGCCCTTCATCAGTCAACATCTCACTGATCTTTGTGCTTGTAAATCTCAGTTTAAAGGATGCCAGACACGTAATTTTTGGAGAAAATGTGATTCTAAGGAGGATAGAAGGAGGAGAGGAAAAAGAAGTGGCAAAAAATAATCAGGGCTGTACTTAAAATTTTTTTGATGAAATTATGTTAAGTTGCCTATTTTCGAGGCATGGGCCTCTTGTTGTCATTCTTGCTAATTGTTGCACTGCTTATTCAGTGTTTCCTCTCCCCTAGCCTTCTAAAGTCCCCCCTTGCAATTCTCCCATGCTTTTGGCATATTTTTGAGAAATTTCATTTCTAAAATTTCCTGGGAGAGTTGCTTGGTTACAGAATGTTTTCTGTTATTTTCCCCATAGTTACGTTTTCACCCATGGGTGTATAACGTTTGTGTTCTGCATCTTCCATCTGATGTTCTACAGATTCTCCCCTGGGAGTCTCTGTTTTGCATCAGATAGAGTGTAATTGATGACTGATTCCGGGCCAGTTTTTTCAGTGCCTGGAGTCATGTTTTCTAGTGTGTTTACACTGTTTGTTTTCATTGGCAACAGCCTTTTTTGAGGGGGGCTGTTTGCCTTTGTAGTAGTTTATCTCATTATAAGATACATTTATATTATCCGAAAGTGTCTCATTAATTATTTTATATAAATTTAAAATTTTTGACCACACTTTGCCATCGGATCCATCGGGGCTCAACGTTACTTTTCAGCAACTTGGGCTTCTCTGAAAAAATATTTTTTCAAAATTATTTTGTTTTGCAATTGTTTTTTCATTTATTAATGGATCATGTTATTATGTATCTTTGTGTCAGGGGTTTTTGCGAGTAACTAGGACTTATTGTTGTTCTTTCACAATGAAGGGACATTGTTCAAATTGTAATAGGAAGAAATCTTCCTCTGACTTTCATGATCATTGTACTAATTGTAGTCAGTGTTCTCGCATTAATCCCTGTCCTATATGTGAACATTGGGATGAGAAACATTGGAAACGTGTGTCACGATATGTTGTTTCTGGAGAAAGAGCGATGCCGGCTCTTTCTCCACAAGGTCACTCTACTCTCTCAGTTTCTATTTCAGAGGAACCAGAACAGGGTGATGTTTCCATGTTATCTTCTTCAAGTGTGCGTCCGTCGTCACAAATGAATTCAGAGCTAGCGGCAAAAGTGCTCATGGAGATTAGACAAATGTTGTCCGCTAGCTCGCCCGGTGTAGCGTCCATTCACCGAATGGTTCGGCAGCCGGGTTCGTCCGATGCGGTCCAAGAGGAAATTTTGGGTGATGCGAGCACTATAAACATAATAGATGCACACCCAGTGACGGCGGATAGTAAGCGAGAACGGAGGAAGCCTTTTAGTCCGGTTCCTAGCTCGTCCAGGTCCAGCCGGGCCGCGAGCGAGAGAGGTCCCTCTCTCGTACAACAACATCTGGGACCAGATGTTGTGGTACAAAATGTGTCTTTAGCGGAGCATACGTCCGTCGCTCGGGACGCTCCGTTGTATAAGCAGTCCGCAGAGACTGTTAAGGCTTCCTCTTCTCGTCAGCGCACACGACCGCACCTTGGCTGCGTGACCGCCGATATTTTACCAGCTTCGCCGATGAAGGATTCTTCGGCGACCAGGTCACACCATCCGGCAGCCAGGGATTCGAGACCGATGGACTCCGGACGTTCTCATAGGAAAAGTATGCGGGAGCCATCTGATGCGGAGCTGCCCTCGGCGAAGCAGCGAAAGACTGCGCCTCCGCAGGTCTCGACGTCGGACATTCTTGTGCAGATAGCACAGCTTATCGCAGCATCCCAGCAGCCGACAGAAACGGTGTCGGATCGAGAATTATCCGACGGCGCTGGGTCGGTACGCTCCGCCGAAGCATCGGGGGCGGATGACCGGGAACATCGGGAGGTCCGACCGGATGGTGAAAGGGATACGGATGACTTGGAGCTATCCCTTTCGGAACAACATAAAGCTGCCGTGGACTTCATCCGGCACTTTCTCCCTCAAGTTGTTCCGTCGGGCCAGACTGCTGCGCTTCCGGACAAGAGAATTATAGCGTCATTGGACTCTGAATTTTTTGAGCGGTTCAGGGACATCGCTCCCGAGTTTCCGTCGCAGTCCAATAATGTTGCAAGAACATTTGAATTATTGAACGACGCTATATTTAAACTTGCTTCCAGGACGGGGAAAGCAGGTTTCTTGTCCGCTAATACTCTCAACCTGCCTTTCATTAATGCAAGGAATAAATTCGATACGGCAGGACAGGGTATACCGAGAGTTCCTCTGCGTATGGACGACAAGGCGGAAGACTTAGAGCTATCATTACCGTCGTCAGCTTCTATTCCAACCGCGGTGTTGGAAACAGCTATTGCGTCTAACAGAGCCAATTTAGATGCCTTATCTTACGCAGATCACCTTACTAAGGCGTTATCACTGCGCCTTCAAGGGGAAGAGTTTCAGGATATACAATCCTCTTTAAGACTTCTTTCAAGGGCAGTAGCTTATTCCACGTGTAACTCCGCCCTTTCAGTGGCAAATCTGGAGTTGGTTAGACGTGACGCAGCCCTAGCTACATCCACACTAGTGGATTCTAAGGTGAAGAACTCTCTTAGAGTCGCTTCGGTCTCAGGAGAACTTCTCTTTGACGGCAAGCTTTCCGCTATTTATGATAAAATTAAAAAGAAAGCTAATGATTCTCTGTTGTTCAGATCGGCTCCTAAAAAGTCGGATACAGCAGACACGAATAAGACAGGCACTTCTGGGTCTAATGCGCCCAAGAGAGGTTCCTATAGAGGTTCCGGTGCATCCTCTTGGTCTTATTCGAGAGACCGTCAGGATAGCGACTCTCGTTCGGGACGTCCTTCAGGCCGGGACAATCGGTCGGACGCCCCGAGGTCGTCGAGGCGAGGTGCGGGTCGTGGAAGACGTGGTTTCTCCTACCGCAGGCCTCGCAGGTCCAGGAGGTGATGGCTTAAACCTCTATCGCGTTCCGGTTGGCGGAAGGTTGTCGAGTTTTTCACAAGAGTGGGCGTCGATTACGGACGACCCTTGGGTGAGGGGAGTGACTTCGGAAGGTCTAAAGATATCCTTCAAACGAAAGCCTCCATTAACTCGAAGTCCAAAGTGGACTCATCTTCCGTCAAATCCACAGAAAAGAGACGCTCTGTTATCAGAGGTGCAGTCTCTTTTAATGAAGAACGCGGTAGAGGTCGTAGAAAACCAGGAATCTCTGGGATTCTACAGCCATCTGTTTCTGGTTCCGAAACCAGACGGCTCGTTCCGTCCAGTCATAGATTTGAGCTGGATAAACAAGCTGATCGTCGCTCCGAAGTTTTATATGGAGACGATTCGATCGGTCAGAGCGAGTATTCGGGTGAACGATTATGCAACGAGCATAGATCTCAAAGATGCGTACTTTCACGTCATGGTACATCCGACATTCCGAAAGTATCTATGCTTCGCAGTCCTAGGAGTGGTGTATCAATTCCGGGCGATGTGCTTCGGATTGAATCTAGCACCCTGGGCTTTCACTCGGGTAATGAACTCGGTAATGATCTACTTCCGAGCTCATTCGTCTGCGGTAACGTCGGCCTACCTGGACGACATTCTTCAGAGGTACGGCAACGAGTTAACGCTTCAGAACGATGTTCAGAATCTTCTTCTATTGCTCCGACGTCTCGGTTTTATAGTAAACGAGGAGAAGTCGGATCTGGTGCCGTCCAAGTCATTCACTCATCTGGGAATGAGCTTCGAGACGCACAACAATCTCGTTCGTCTGCCGTTAACCAGAGCGAAATTAGTCAGTTGTTACGCTCGCTATTGTCTGCACGCAGACAAAGTCACGGCGAGAGAATTTATGAGACTGATAGGTCTGTGCGGAGCCGCCGCGGATCTCATTCCGATGGGGCGGTTACGCACACGTCCTCTTCAAATTTTTCTGACTCAGAATTGGAGTGTGAAAATTCATTCGCTCGATGTAGACGTTCTCTTGTCAGATCAAGTGAAACAAGAGATTCAGACTTGGGCAAACATTCAGTGGTTAACTCAAGGAGTTCCGCTGCAGTTGCCGGATCCGAGTTTTACCGTTATGACGGATGCCAGTCAAACAGGTTGGGGTGCATCATTAATCCCAACGGATTCGAGATGCCAGGGTCTTTGGGATCCACAATTCCTGTGCAAGCACATAAACATCAAGGAAATGATGTCAATTTGGCTTGCGTTACGTCACTGGATGGACATTATTCATGATGCTCATATCCAAATCCTATCCGACAATACGACAGTAGTGGCGTATATACGGAATCAGGGAGGCACTCATTCAGTTCCGTTGTTCAATCTAACGGAAAGAATCCTTCTGTTTGCGTTAGACCATCACGTTCTTCTTTCGGTCCGTCACATACCGGGTCGTCTGAATGTGCTAGCAGACTCCCTTTCACCAAAGGGTTGCTTGTTGCCGTCGGAGTGGACTCTCAACAAACAAGTATTCAATCAGATTTGCTACCAATGGGAACGGCCAATGATAGACTTATTTGCGACACATCTCAACAATCAGTTGCAGACGTATGTGTCTCCGTGTCCGGATCCAAGAGCATTTGCAGTAGACGCTCTGTCGATCCCTTGGGACGGAATGATAGGATATGCGTAACCTCCAGCGCCGTTAATTCAACAAGTATTGCTAAAGATAAAACAATCTCAATGCAAGATTCTGTTGGTAGCATCTCTGTCGCCACAGAGACCGTGGATAAATCTACTCAGGTGTCTGTTGTGGGACCTACCGCGGAAGCTTCCTCCACGAGAGGATCTTCTTTCGCAGGGGAAATCGCGCCAACTCCATCACAACCCGCAAGGTCTCAACCTTCACGTTTTTCCGTTGTGCGGTCCTTCTTGCATGGCAAGCACTTTACAGGACGAGCAGTGGACGCGATTTCTAACTGTAGGAGGACCTCCTCTTCGCTAAACTATGCGGCTAAGTGGAAGGTTTTTCGTCGTTGGTGTAGGGATCATTCTGTAGATATATTTGATCCCTCTATACCAGACATTGCAAACTTTCTAGTATACTTGTTTGACGAAATCAAACTGCAGCCTGTTACTATAAAGGGTTATAGATCTATGTTATCTGATACCTATGCACATCATGATAGTTTACAAATTGGATCTAATGTCTCTTTATCGAAGTTGGTTAGAAACTTTTCGATAAATAGACCCAGAACTCTTAGATTAATTCCTAAGTGGAATTTAGCTTGGGTCCTCCTTAAATTGAAGGAAAAGCCATTTGAACCTCTTGGGACAGTAGATTTCAAATTCTTATCTTATAAGACAGCTTTTCTCTTAGCTTTCTCTTCTGCCAGAAGAGTCAGTGAGCTTCATGCACTATCGGTGGATGATTCTCATTATCGTAGTATTGGGAACACTATCACCTTCACTACTAATGTGGGTTTTTTAGCTAAGAATCAGGCTCCTAATAAATATCCGGAACCTATTGTTATTAAGGCTCTTCCGTCTTCAGACGGGCGTAGGCCTTTACTCTGTCCTGTTAGAGCACTACGTATCTATAAACAGAGATCTCAGTTTATCAGAAAGGGACGGAAACGTTTCTTTCTGTCTTTGATGCCTAATAGAAAGGACATTTCAGTCCATTCTATTGCTAGATGGATTCAGTTAACTATCCGTACTGCTTATGAAGATTTATCTTCTTCTCAGCAGTCTGTGCTTAAGATTTCTGCTCATGAAGTAAGAGCTCTTTCTACTTCCTGGGCTTATGCTAATAGTGTTGCTATTACAGATTTAATGAAGGCTGATTATTGGTCTCAGCCATCCACATTTACGAATTTTTATCTCAGAAATATTGAGTCCATTTCTGGAGACCTGCATTGTTTAGGTCCGTTATCTGTTGCTCAGAATGTCGTCCACTAAACAGTTGCAACTATAGTTATGCAGGCTTTCTGTTCCGGCAGTGACTCCGTCCGGCTGCCCTCTTCGCTCTGGGCTATTTGACCCAGGGCAAGGGGAAGGGGGGGGGCAGGTGTTCCCTTAGGTCACCTGCTTTATAGTGAAAAGCAAGGGAATGCCTCCTCCAAGTCAGTATTTCTGAGTCGCTTCCGGGATGGTTTTAAAGTGTAATATTAATGTTTAAATTCATTCATGTCTTATTTTTAAAGTGTAGCTCGGTGTGAAGCATTTGTATATGTCAAGTGTCAAACGGGCTTTAATATACAATACTCGGACACTTTTAAATGATTATAAAGAGTCTCAATTCTCTGGACTACTTTATTTATTGGCTTGCTTTAAAAATAATTAGTATAAGGGTTATACTGGATGTTAATAGAGAACATGAATGTTATTGTGCTCAATTATTAAGGGTAGTGTATCTTTCTAATTTAATATTAAATAAGAAAGATACATGTAAAGCCTAATACTCCTTTTCTCCTTAAGGGGTTACCTCTTTACTATATAGTTGAGCTTATTGGATTTTCCTCTATGTCCTAGGCCCTCCAGCCTGTTTACTATTCAGCTAAGTCTGGGTCATTGGTACAGTATAAAAATGTTAAAAAATTTATAGTAATTTATATATTTTTTATACTTACCAATGACCCAGACGGGGATGGCCCTCCCTGGAGTTGGGAACTCTTGCCTCCCCGCTGAGTACATAGCGCTGACCAGGCACTGCCAGTAAGAATGATAATTGGCGCCAATTTCGGGACGACTGCGTCACTGCGCATGTGCAGTAGAGGCGTAGTATGGAGGTCCTTTAGGACATGATTTCTTTTTGTTTTGGATGCAAATTTTGGGGATTGGGGGGCAAAATTTGTGTTTGGCCCTGGTTTTGTTGGAGTTAGCACCAGCTAAGTCTGGGTCATTGGTAAGTATAAAAAATATATAAATTACTATAAATTTTTTAACTTTCTGGGAATTTTTACATAGCCAAGCATTCGGTAAGCCATCTCCAAACCACGTGAACAGTCCGTCGGTTAGAGTCATCTTTGAAATTTGCACACTGATATACAGAACTGTTATCACAAAAGTGATCGAGGAATTTTGATCAGGTTGAAATAAAGTTTTGATCCAATTGATGACACTTATGAAAACTGCCTCACCAGAAGTGTGTGAAAATTGATACAAAAATTATACTTTCCACAATGAGCTGAATTTCAACAGTTAACTGTAGATTGTTATTCTGATAAGTATACGATTCGGAGTCCTTACACTGCTGTGGATCTAAAACAAAACACATTTTATCCTTGGTGAAATTGCAGTTCTTTTTCAGAATTATGAATAAATCATTCATTGGCCATTGAATTTGAATCTCAAGTTTCTCTTGATTTAGTCACCACTGTGTTTGGTTTCTTTAACCCTGTACCTAACATGAAAAACAAACGACACTTGCGAACAGAATTCTTGAATAACTAATGTTTTTTATTTTTTGTGTCAAAAACATAGGTTATGCTCATCAAGCTCGTTCCAAAGAGGGGTCACAACCTATGTTTTTGAGACAAAAAATGAAAAAAATAATGAAAATTAATTGGTGATTTTTGTGAATAGCACTGGCCGGTTTTGGCCATTATGTTGGGTAAAGGGTTAAACATGATTGCATTTGTCAGTTGTGATTTTGTCAAAATTCTCTTCTGATGGAATGAACTAAAAGATCACTTTTGTGATCCCAGCACAAAACAGTATTGGAACAAGCTCAGTAAGCTCATGCCAATGAAAGGTCATGATCTATGTTTTTCATGCAAAAAAGGAAATTTGTACTTATTTGCATTTTTTTGTGGAAATGTCTTTTTCACGTGTTAGGTTAAGGGTTAGGTGCTAACAGACAGTTGTTGAAGGAGAAAAAAATCCGACAGAACTCAAAATTTTCATCAAATCACTGGTGGGGATGGTGTGGTGTCAGTTGCCAGTTGATGACAGTCTATGGCAAGTGATAAAATAATTCTTATCTTTGTTTCATCTTGAACAGTTCTCCTCACTGGAGCAATGATGTTTTCTCCAAAATACAAGGACATTTTTGAGGTGCCAAAGTTTTAGAGAGTCTAAATATTTTTACAGTACAGTTGCCGCAGACTGGTCATAATCCATGCTAGGGCAGTGATGTCCATGCATGCATTTACCAGGTAATAAAAATCATTATCAGCAAAATTTTAATTAATGAAGCACGGTGCTTCATTAATTAAATTTTTGCTGATTATTCCAATAATTAGTGTTTGGAATCTAATATTCATGGAAATATTGCCCACCCATGGAATGTGACCAGTCAACAGTGTCTGTACTGTAGTGTCAAATCAAAATGTGTAGTGCAATTGGCTGGTTGATTACTGATGGCATGTTAATTAAAGGATTAACTATTTATTTATTGTGGTTTAATGACACTTTTGACAGCCAGGGTCACCTCGTGTCAGAAAAGGATTTATTGGCTGAGTGCTATATTATTGTTGGTGGTCTGAATTTGTTCATCAAAACTTGTTTTATTACAAATTATTGGAGAATGCCCACAGGCACTCCACAATAATTTGTCATAAAACAAATTTATACAAACAAAATATTATTTGTGTCTTACTGAATATGAAACATGACCAAGAAAATGTTGTCTTTTGCTCTGGTAACTTCATTCTTCTGAAAACCTTGATAGTGACTTCGACCACTTAGTACAGTTGACACAGTTGAGTCTACCACTCAACCACATTGTGTCCTTGTGCAAGACACGTAATCCCAATTGCCCACATGGGAAGCACAGTAGTGTTGTGTACTTAGGCGTACTGCACGTCGACGACTCACTTGTCTTCAACCAGTGCTAACTCTGCTTGTGTGGAGTTAGTACGTTAGGGAGTCTGACAGTTGCTCACCATTGCATGATGGTTCTCTCCCTTTGAAGTGGAGCAGGGCTTGATTACTGTGGTACACATGTTCTGATTTACTCGGAAAATGATTTGACCCAGTAACAAACATCTGGGTTGGAAGTCCTCTAGTGTGGACATGGGAATCTCTCGTGGGAACCCTGAGAAGTTGAACACTGCTTGTTTACTGTGGTAAACAAGTTCTGCTTTACTGGTGTACCCACTTGCCTTTGCCTGGAGTGGGAGTCCTCTGAAATGGGTTGTATAGGTATAAACGATTGCTTAAATTGACTTCATTATTCATTTTAGTGATGAGCCGATATGGGTGTTATCGGTATTGCTGATATCCTGTATTTCAGTTCAATATCGGACAGATACCGATACCGATATTAGTTTTCATGGCGACACAAGCTTGTGTATAAATATAATGACATTCAGACAGGACTAACGGGACATGGGGTTGTTCAGTGACTCGACACGCGTCCGGGGTGGATCTCAACGTAATGTACATCTTTGATGTATCAAATTCAATATCATTTCCGAACCGACCCATCAGCCCAGGCACGTGAAAAAAAATGGGGGTGGGCTTATCCACGAATGAGACTGAATGTAAAATGAAAACTTTACATAAAGTTTTATGTGTTTGTTTTATTAATTTTTTCCATCGGAATCATCAATCATTCAAAAATACATTTCAGCAGAAAAACATCAACAAAATCAGCACGAAATATCACAAAACATCAATGTTAACAAATGATGTCAAAAATGCACGTGGTCAATTTGTTTTAACCTGAAACATGTTCGTTCAGTCATTACATTTCCATTTTGAATTGTGTTTATTAAAAAAGTATTTGAACTGTGTTTTGTATTACTCACGCAAGAGAGGGTGCCCTCAGTATCCCAAACTCCCATCCATTGTGAAAAAAACAAACGAAATAATCCATTCACGTGTGAGCATTTACATGTACATGCATTGGTGGACCGATTCTCGGTGAATTCTGTTGCGTTCACTTTCTCCAAGTGCAAGATTAACAGGGGGCAGTTTGCAGCCAACATTGTTGGCACCGGATAACTATCTGCACTATCCAGTTATTGACGTATCGACACTGAACCTGGCTGTTATTGGCAGAGAAGAAAAAAATTGGCGGGTGGGGGGTCTCAGACAGGCAGGCAGGCCTATCTGTACAGGCCAGTACATTGCAAGATAGTCACAAAGAATTTCCTCACATTTTTTCGTCACTGATTCTTTCAACAAGCATCAGTGATGGAAAATCCGGAGCAAATTTCCTTGTGGTATCATGCAACGTATTTGTATTTTCACTGGTAGTTAATTGACCAATTGTTGGGAACGTTTTGACCAACTCTTGGGGACGTAAAAAATTAGGGGATGTTTTGATTTGGGGACGTTTTGACCAGTGCCCGTAGTGGTAATGCCACAGTGCCATGATAGTGGTACTGCATTTACCAAAAAAAAAAAAATCATGAATCATTGTCACTTGTCCTTGATCTGCTGCCTGTAGAAGTGGGGGATGAGGTTACTGAATTCTGCAATGCATTGATAAAAACACGTGGGCATGTTTCAAAAATAAAAAATCTATATTTAAACTGACCGCCCTGATGTACATAATGTGTCCCCATTGTTGTAAACAAAATGTCTTTGGCATTCCATTGTTTTGTTTTCAAAACAGCCTTTCTTGTAGCATGGAGCAAACTGGATATTACAACTCAGGGTATTAATTCATATTTATTTTGGAGCTATTTTTGCAAAGATCACATCAGGTAATTTCTAACTCATTTTCTGAAGTAATAAAATGAACAATTTGGGTCACTGAACACGCTGTCATTAATAATTTAAGAACTGGGAATTTCCCATTTGTCTTCAACATAAAGTTGATAAACACGAGGGCTGACAATAATAAATAACACAAAAGTATGTAGTTTGGGAATTTTATTTTTTTGGCTGAAAATGTGAAAAGATTAAATTGACAAAAAAACACTGCCAAACACATTCACATAATTTTATTTTGATTGAACAATTGAAATTTTCGTGCACATTTTCATGATGACCTGTGTGTTGAAGAATGCTTCACCGGTACCGGTAGTCAAAACTTTAATTCAGAGAAATATGGAGTGGGCTTGTTTTGGGTGATACCCCAAAAATACGTTTTCTAAAAAGCCCTTATCTTAGTAACTAGTACTATTTAGTTGAGATTATCAGCGATTTGCCCGAGAACTTGATTTGGAAAAAAAGGACATATCGGCTGCCAATATTTGCAGAATTGGTATTTTTTTCGATACCGATAACTGGCCGATAAGCCATTTATCGGCCGATACTGATAACCTGTACCGATAATCAGCTCATCACTAATTTATTTATTGGGGTTTAATGGCACTTTTGACTGCCTGGGTGACCTCATGTCGAACAGTTTTATGGGTGGAGGAAGCTGAAGTAGGGGAGAACCACTGAGCTATGGCAAGCAACTGTCAGACTCCCCAATGTACTAACTCCACACAAGAAGGGTTAGCATTGCACCATTGGCATGCAGTATGCCTTAATAGACAGCGCCACTCTTCCCCCACGTGGGCAATTGAGATTAAGTGCCTTGCCCAGGACACAATGCAGTTGCCCATGATGGGGATCGAACCATGGATCTTTCGGTATGAAGTCCAATCCTATAACTACTGAGCCACTGTGCTCCCTACTTGACTTCATACTTATCAGTATGTTGCAGTCATGATATAGTCATAGATGCTGATTGTGACGACTGTGACTGTAAACATCAATAAAGATCAAGAAAGCATAGCATATTTTGTACTTGTGTTATGTCCCCATTATAGTCTTACAGTTAAAACCAGAAGTCCTGTCATGAACTGTGTGCTTATCTAGGCTTATTTGCACGTAGGAATTGTGTGCAATTGCCATATCGAATGGCATCCAAAGCACGGCAGGTTCTCCTGGTTACTCATAGGCAACACAGGCAATGCTTCTGCCAGTGGACCTCCGGGTTACCTGGAGGTCCATTGGCTGAAACATTGCTTGTGCAAAGGCCATATGTTCAGAATTTGATAGCCTTACTGTGGTCATAACGCATAGATTAACGCACAGATCGACGTGCTATTTGTGTGCATTTCATGACAGGACTTCTAGTTTTAACTGTAAGTGCTGAAAGTGACCTTAAACACCAGTCAAAAGTACATAATAAAACCCAGCACATCTACACATCTTCGGCAGCCCAATTTCGGCAGACTATTTTTGCTCATGCTCTAACAAATCTAATGGTTTACTATACTTGTCTGAAGACCTCGACAATCGCCTGACTGAGTCTCCCTGGCATTTTTCCTCTTCCTACATGCACAAACATGTGCATCAAAATGCATACCAAATATCACCACTAAAGTTAAAAAGTATTACTCAATCCCATCCTCTGTAAACCATTCTTTGCACTTATTCATCTGCGATCATCACAGCGGAAAATGAATGGAATGTGATACTATAATTGATCCACTTTTAACATTCCACATCTTTTCATGTAATTATTTGTGGGATGTTAATGTTTGTTTTGTAATTGTATTGGTTGAGATTGCCTGTATTGTACACTGTCATTTTTGTATTCATACCCACCTATCCCATTTGCATCTTTTCCTTTAAGTTGTTTCTTTGGTGGCAAGGAGAATATGCTACTTTTGTATTGTATTTGAAACAGAATTATTACAGTGCATGTATGTGTCAGCTAATGTGTTCGAAATAACATTCCTTAAATTATCTAGAATAAATTCTGTTCTGTAACTATTAGTGACATGATAATATAAGTTACATGGTATGTAGCTGGCTTAAACATTTCCATACAAGGCGATGAGAGTTCATATCAGGCATGGCAAAGTCCCACCTGATATGAACACTCAGAGCCTAGTATGGAAATGTATCAGCCAAGTACATGCCATGTAACATATTTATTATGTCGAAAGTCCATGTAAATCAAGGGATTAATAAATATTCACGAGGAACAAAGAACGGCCGATCGTTGATTTTTTAGAAACCGCTATTGACAGCACTGTGCAGAATCATCAACAGTAACTGACACTGGAACGTATCCATGGTGGCAGTAAACAATCATTGCTGTTCAAAGTGTGATATTTGTTTACAAAATAAAATGTATCTCTACAAGCATATCTGAAGTACCCTTACATACATTTACTCTCATTACCTCCTGAAAAGGGTTAACAAAGCACTTTTAAATGTTCAAAAAATTAATTTTAATGCTTAAGCTTAAAAAAAATGATTGAGTCATAAAAACAACAAAGAACTTTTGGGAAGACAACTAATATCTTCTGTACATTCTTAAAATATTTAATGTTTTAAATTAATAAATATGGTACCTTGAAAATAATCTTGGGACTTAAATTCTCTTATTTTCTTTTAATTCAAATTTTGAAAATTTGAAGCGAGTGGAAATGCATCAAAATCGTAATGGCAGATACTCACCTGATAATGTCAGGCTGACATCAAATAATATCAGATGAGTTACCTTATATGACAGAACCCTTAGATGGCATTCCAGCATTCTGATTGCAGTGATTGGACAAACTAACCTTGAGGCACAATAAAAGGTTAGTGATGAACCGATAATCGGAATCAGCAGTCGGAACTGGCCAGTTATGGGGCATCGGCCGATTATGACAACCCGCAGTTAAAAACCCTCAGTTTCCGGTTATTCTGTATTTAACACTGACTATTAAAAATCCCTTTGATATCTGGCCATTTCAATAAAGTTTCCCCATTAAAAACATGTGTAGTGCTTAGCAGAAAATTTAGGAATTTGCAGAGCAGAGATATTATGGAATTTACCAACTGCAATCTGTACAAGATCGCCACCACTTCCCGTAGATTGTCGAGTTTATGTAAACATTGGATAAACACATCAAGGGAGGTAACAAGTTGACAAAAGAACATTCAATAATACATTCTGACATATGTGTAAACCATGCGTCATACGACTTCACAACACACATTAACATCAAAATTTTTATTCATTTAAGACACAAAGTATGTGTGCTCAGTATATTCCTGTTTAATACAGCCAAGTGTATTGTTTCCTTACACAAAACCGTATTAACACTCTTTACCGGAATAAAACATGATCTTCACGAGAACAATATCATATGATTGTATCGTTAATAACGATCTTTTCCCCATACCCCAACCAAAGTGCAAATATTATTTTGGCTAGTATTACCCAGTACTAAATATGGATATTCTGCAAACTTATGTGGTATTAAGCTTTCGTAATTGATGAGTTATCAACGAAATTCTGTAGTGTAACAGGCACCAACAAGATTTCCTTCTGTGTCCTATTTCAACCATCGGAATCAGCATAATCGGCAGAGAAATAATAGGTAATTGGTTGATAGCAAGTTCTGATAATCGCTTCATCACTATAAAAGGTTAACTTCCCCTTTTATCAGGCAAATATTTGGTCATGTATCCCTGTTTAGCAGTTCTCTGGCAGAATGATAATTTCATGTTAACATGTTGAAAAATATTAATTGTTACGTTCATCAGCTTAGTTCATAAGTTTGCTTCAATGAGCTGATGATTCACTATTTTCAAACACACTGTTGAAAAAGGATAACCAAATTTGATATGCATGTTCTTCATCATATGTCAATTCAAGTTTGTTTAAATAAAGTTGTTGTCCAGAACGACCAATACAAATCTTTTTACTTAAAGGGCTGGGGGGTGGGGGGAGGGGTGCTCAGATTCAAGTTTGTTCAGATCAAGATCCTGGATTTAAATTTGGGTTACCTATGGGAACCCAAATTTGAACCTGAGTGCAATTTGAGAAAATTTCTTTAAAAATCCTCTTCAGATCCACCAGTAAGAAAATTTTAATATTTGTTATACAGCATCCTTATGGGGGCAGATTCAAGTTTGTTCAAATCAGGACCCTGGGTTAATATTTGGGCTCCTTATTGGAGCCTGAAAGTTAAGTTAGTGATATATGAGGAATATTCTTTAAAAAATCTTCTTCTTTAGAGCCACTTTTCAAAATCTTTTGATATGTGGTATATAGCATCCTGATGAGGGTCAGATTCAAATTTGTTTAAATCGAGTCCCTGGGTCCTTATTTGGGCTTCTTATGTGATCCTGAATTTTAACTTGTGCAGTATGAGAAATGTTCTTTAGATTTATTATTTATTTATTTATTGGGGGCTTAATAACACTTTTGACACGGGTAGCCTCATGTCAGACAGTTTTTACGTGTGGAGGAAGATGGAAATACCCAGAGAGAACCGCTGAGCAGTGCTGAACAACTATCAGACTCCCCAATGTACTAACTCTACACAAGCAGGGTAGCATTGTTGAAGACAAATGTACCATCGATGTGAGTCTGCCTTAGTACACAGCATCAGAGTGCCACCATGTTGGCAATCAGGATTAAGTTCATTGCCCAAGGACACAACTTGAAATATTCTTTACGAATCCTCTGCTTCAGATCCACTGTTTGGAAACTTCTGATATTTGGTATGCAGTATCCTTCAGAGGGCCTGGGTCCATATTAGGGCTTCTTATGTGAGCCTGAATTTCTTAGCTTAGTGTAATATGAGGAGTATTCTTTATTTATTATTAGATTCACCTATTTTCTAATAGGTGAATCTCTTGTTTTTATTTTTTTTTTATTTCACTGACTTTTGTCTGCCGAATTGTGCGAAAACGGCTTTACGATTTTGTTGAAATTCGGCACATCCACAGAGATCCAATGAGAAGTTGCTTGATTTTGTCATGCCGTTTCTGAAGTTTTTTGTTTTCTGCCAAAGCCATGTAAAATGTAGTCAAAATGCCACCTTTCGCCCCAGTTCTCAAAAAAAAAAACCTGGACAATTTGGCTGAAACTTTCCAAATATTTTAAGCATATCCAACTGCATCTGCCTGCATAGGCAGTATTACCCACGTTGACCCTATTTTGCAACAAACTTCCCAATAAGATTCATTTTTTGGTGAAAATGGCCAACTTTCACATCCTGTTTCTCAGAACTGCAGCCACATTTTCACAAAACATGCCCCATGAGAAGATTGACCATTCATCCAAGAACAATTTTGCAGTATATATGTTTTATTCAAAATTTTAACCTTCACCCAGTTTTCAGGCCTTGAATTGGAGAACCCTCAAATTCCTCATAAAATTGGCTCATTTTGAGTTCACTTTTCTCACACTTGCCAATGGAATATCGAAAAGTGACAGTTTTCTCCGTTCCTAAATGATTCAGCGCTGAATGATTTCTATGGCTGCATGAAGCAGTCATAGTATGACAACTTTTGTTCTATATGTTATTATTAAAAGTTTAACCCTTGGCAGATTTGAGAGTTCCTATAAGGGTACTGTCGGAATAATAAATCATTTTTGCCAATTTTCAGATGCAATTTCTCAGCCCTGAAGCCATATATTCTCAAAACGTTTCCCATGGAAAGATAGGGCATTCATCCAAGAACAGTTTTACTGTTATATGTTTTATTCAAAGTTTTAACCCTCACCCAGTTTTTGGGCCTTGAATTGGAGTACCCTCAAATTCTTCATAAAATCGGCTCATTTTGAGTTAACTTTTCTGCCACTTTCGAATAGAATATTGAAAAATGATTTGCATGCCTGTTTTCACCATTAACTACTGAGCACATCTGCTGTTGTAAGATTTTTTGTAAAGTTTAACCTTATTCCCATTCTGGCTGAATAGAGATAGATGCCATCCAGAAAAAACTCATTTTTGAATTGAATATCGGAAAATCATTTGCTTATCGGTATTTATAATTGACTACTAAGCTGGCATGGGACCATACATGTGTGCAGAGACTTTTGCAATTTACTCTTTGACTTGGGCATTAATCCTGCACCATTTATGTTTGTGTCACTAACAGTAATGTCAGAAGAATGTTACACACTGTAGACACAGTTTTCTATCGATTACGAACTGAGTAGCCTGAAATACTTCCCAACTATGTGAGCAAGCCGATTTTGCCGGTGCCTCAAAAAGCAAGCAAAATAGGTGAATCTCTCGATTTCTTGAAATCGAAAAAACTAGATTTTTATTATTTATTTTTTTTATTGTGGTTTAACAACACTTTTGACGGAAGAAATCCTCTTCAGGACCACATGTCAGAATCTTCTGATATTTGGTATACAGCATCCTAATGGAGGGCAGATTCAAGTTTATTCAAATCAAGTCCCAATATCCATATTTGAACTTCTTATGGGACCACAATTTTTAACTGAGTGGAATAATTTTAAATGTCCTCCTCTTTAGATCCTATTAACTTATTCAGATCCACCCACCCAAATCTTTTGGCTTATTTTTTCTTGGTGCTTTTGCTCCACTTTTCTTTCCCAAAGTATACTTCCGAGTTAGGGAGTATACTTCCGAGTTAGGGACTCTAATGCAAGCCTGTTGTAAACATTTGTGGTAGGTATGATAAGAAAGAAAATTTACTATAAAACTGAAATTTTCCAGTGCCAAGCCTAAATCCTATTTCAGTGTATAATTATGTACGACGTTTAATAGGATAGTTACCTTTTTGAGACATAAATGAAAAAATAATGAAAATGGAAATGTGATTTTTGTGAATAGCGTAGACCGGTTTGTTCTATAACATATGGTAAAGGGTTAAACTTATTTATATGCTGCAATGTTTGAGTTGAGAGGAAGGCCCAAACTATATATATATATATAGTCGGAACACTGCAAAACTCAATAAACAATTTGCAAACACTACACAATTTGGGCTAAATTACATCATTTTCCCTTTGCTATTTGTGGAATTTTAAGGCCTTACTTGTTGGTGCAATAGGCAAAACTTGGTCCTCAAAATTTAACTTGATGGTCAAGTAACAGTGTCAGTGTCATAGATGTTTATTTATTTGGTGGTCTGTTAGGCCTAAAAAAAAGTTTAAAATCTGGTTCTCAGATTTTATAACCAATGCAAACTTGAACAAGAAACATTTCACAACAGTAAAAAAGTATTTAATATACACAGCACATCTGTATGTTCTCCGAAAACATGAGAGCAATTTTCAATATGAGAAAGGGTAAATATTACAAAGAGCATGCAAGATGAAAAAATAAAAATACCTGAAAGCAGAATAGAAGGTGCACATCTATAATGTATATAAAAGAATGTCTGAGAGTTTCAATGAAATTCGCCCACTGGTATAAGAGGAGTAGCGGATAGCAGGAGTGTACCCCCCTAAAGCATCACAACAATTTGGCTAAGTTCATTTCGCCCTTTGGGAAAGAGTAAAAAATAAAAATACCTGAAAGCAAAATAGGAGGTGCACATCTATAATGTATAGAAAAGAATGCCTGTAAGTTTCGAAGAAATCCACCCACTGGTTTAAGAGGAGTAGCGGATAGCAGATGTGTACCCCCAAAGCGTCACGGACGTACGGAAGTACGTAAGTACGGAAGTACGGACACCATGAATGCTATATACTGCCCACTTTTCAAGTGGGTGGTATAAAAAGTAAATATCTAATGGTGTAGGTCCGATATTTTACCCAAAGTTAGATCACAAATTATCTTAGAAGGATGACATACCTTTTATTTTATTTCCTATATTTCAGTGAAAGATTGAGACCAAAAAGTCCAAATGAAGATGATGATTCTGACAATGGTAATTATATTAGAGTCAGGGATCATGAAAGCAATTTGATATTGGTTCAACCTCCTATCAATGAATGTAAATTTTGGCAATGAATATGAAACACTGATGCATGGCCAATATATCAACAATACAGGCATTTTTTCATAGCCTTCTTCGCACCTCATATGAGAATTTAAATCTTTACCTAACATGAAAAGCAGACGAAACTTGCGAAAAAAATTCTTGAATAACTAATTTTTTTCATTTTTTGTGTCAAAAACATAGGTTATGACCCCTCGTTAAAATGATCTCAATGAGCTTGTTCCAACGAGGTGTCATAACCTATGTTTTTGAGACAAAAAATGAAAAAAATAATGAAAATTAATTGGCGATTTTTTAGAATAGCGCTAGCCGATTTTTGCCGTTGCGTTGGGTAAAGGGTTAAGTGGAGTTTTTCATGCAAAAGTGTTGTTTTTCAGAAAAAAGACCTCTATAAGGATTCTCTTTATGAAAAAATAGTTATTTTGAAAGAATGTTCGAACACCACGCCACATTGTTTTTTACTGTAGTCACCCATTTTCATTATAAGCATTTTCAATGTTGAGTTTGAATTATTCGATCATTCAACATTTTTTTTAATCTTGGTTTTATTTGTGGTGACTATGAAAATGAGCTCCAACATCCTTTAAGACTTTGAATCTTTAGTCTCAAATGTTTGGGTTTTTTTTTTTACCAAATCACCTAATTTCAAGGTAGTCCAATTTTTCACAAGGAGACTTCAGAGTTGCTTTTTATTGAAGTCAGGGCAAATTTGGCCAATCCAAATGGCTTCTTTGCCCAAGTCGCCTGGTCGGCTTGTTTCTGGTCTGTTTCTGTTCCCTTCACCCATTTTCTCTGTAAGCAATAACGTTGAATTTGAATTATTCGATCATTCAATGTTTTTAGCTCACCTGAGCGAAGCTCAAGGGGAGCTTTACTAATCACTTTCTGTCCGTCGTCTGTCCGTCCGTCGTAAACTTTACATTATCGACTTCTCCTCACAAACTACTGGACCAAATTCAACAAAATTTGCTGTGCATGTTTCCTATCATATGTCAATTCAAGTTTGTTCAAATAAAGTTGCCACGCCCACAGGGGGCACCACAGGGGGCTTAACTCTGATAGCACCCATGAACTTCTTTCCAAAATCAAAAAAAATCTTCTTCTTCAGATCCACCAGGCAGAATTCTTTCATATTTGGTATACAACATCTCTAGGGGGGGTCAGATTCAAGTTTGTTCAAATCGAGTCCCTGGGTTCATATTTGGGCTCCCTATGGGAGCCCGAATTTTAACTTAGTGCAATATGAGGATTATTCTTTAAAAATCTTCTTCTTCAGATCCACCAGGCAGAATTCTTTCATATTTGGTATACAACATCTCTATGGGAAACAGATTCAGGTTTGTTCAAATCGAGTCCCTGGGTTCATATTTGGGCTCCCTATGGGAGCCCGAATTTTAACTTAGTGCAATATGAGGATGATTATTTAAAAATCTTCTTCTTCAGATCCACCAGGCAGAATTCTTTCATATTTGGTATACAACATCTCTAGGGGTGTCAGATTCAAGTTTGTTCAAATCGAGACCCTGGGTTCATATTTGGGCTCCCTGTGGGAGCCCGTATTATAATTTTTCTTTAAAAATCTTCTTCAGATTCAGCAGTTGGAATGTTTTGATATTTGGCATGCAGCAACCTTAGGGGGCTGAGATTCAAGTTTGTTCAAGCCAAGTCCCTTGGTTCACATTTGGGCTCACTATGGGAGCCCGAATGACAATTTAGTTCAAAATGAGGAATTTTCGTTAAAAATCTTCTTCAGATCCAGCAGACGAATGCTTTTGATATTTTTTATGCAGCATCCTTAGGGGGTAAGATTCAAGTTTGTTCAAGCCATGTCCCTAGGTCCATATTTGGGCTCATTGTGGGAGCTTGAATTGTAACTTAGTTCAAAATGAGGAATTTTCTTTAAAAATCTTCTTCAGATCCAGCAGTCGGAATGTTTTGATATTTGGTGTGCAGCATCCTTAGGGGGGTGAGATTCAAGTTTGTTAAAGCCAAGTCCCTGAGTTCATATATCGGTTCCATGTGGGAGCCTGAATTATAGCTTAGTTCAATATGAGGAATATTCTTTAAAAATCTTTTTTTTAGATCCACTGGTCAGAATCTTTGGATATTTGGTAGGAGGCTTTTCTTAGGAGGAGCAGATGCAACTTGTTGAAATCAATTCTCTGGGTTGATATTTAGGCTACCATGTCAGGTGAGCGCCCTCAGGCCCCCTGGGGCCTCTTGTTTAATCTTGGTTTTATTTGTAATTACTATGAAAATTAGCTCCAACATCATTTAACTCTTAGAAGCCGGGAGTCGGGTTTTCTTGCCTGTGATGTAATACAGCAGGTAATCTGGCTGAGACGGTTCGGCTATCTTTGGGCTAGGGGAGAATTAAACACTAAGCAGGTGCTTCTAGTCAAGTGTCATCTGCCTGAATAGACAAACGACACTTGACTAGAAGCACCTGCTTTACTAAGTTTTTCATGGTGTGTCATGTTCGATAAATTCATTCTGATTCCCCGGCTTCTAAAAGTTGTGGGGACGTACAATGTAAATTTGGTCAAATTTCAGGTAATTTTCTCGCTCCAAAGTCCAGAGAAGGTCAGAAAGAAATAACCCCTATAAATTATATATCAATTTGTTTGGAATGAAACATAGATTTTGTGGAAACTAATATTTGCCATGGAACCGTTACCATGTGGCAGAAAGCACTGACTGAAAATCTGCTATGACATAAGTAAGAGAGCAGATTTTATGCAATAAAATACTTTAAATTTGCCACATAGTTCATTTCTGCAATTCTTCTAGTACAGACTCGGAGAAATCATTCTTGAAAGGAACAGACCACTAGACCAATTGTAATTTTGGATGCCTACATTTCAAAAGGGCTGCCATTTTTCTTGTGTTTGTTTACCTTTTATGAAGTTCACCAAGAGTCAAATCCACACTGTTCAGAAGAATAAGTATGGAGTCATGAGAGAGTTTATCAGTGAAAAGTGAAGAATGTCCAATGTGGCTTTTGTGAGTCTGCTGTAACCATACCCACCCCCCCCCCACCCCCCCACCCCCCCCCCCCCCCCCCCCCCCCCCCCCCCCACAATCCTGTGCCATTTTGCTTGAGATCTGTATGAAATTTGTAAAATACGATCAGATTGATGCATCAAAAAAGGGTAAACTGCCAAACTTCCTCATTTAGTATTATATGTGTCCATTTCTGGAGTTGCACGAGCAATGACAGCTGCCAAGATTGTCATTTGAATGTTCAAGTGTGGCCAAAACAAACAAAAAAATGACCTGTCATGTGTGCAGAATACTTTCACCAATCATCTACACTAAGTTAGAAATCCTGATTTCCAATTCATTTATGTACATGATTTGGTATGCTTCATTTGTTTTGGAACTATCAGCCTTCCTTAGTTGCTGTTTGGGGGGGGGGGGGGGGGGGGGGGGGCCTTGACTGTTGTTCTCTCGTGAGATTTAAGAACATTAATAACTGATCTGCTTACCAATACTAATTTTATAGGCGGAGGGTTACCGGCCTGCACAATATCGGAATTGTGTTGGTTATTAAATTCATTTATCTAAACACTTATGACACGTTGTGGTCTCATTTCGGTAATTCGTGTGAATTTTTGTCTGCCAAGCAGATTTTTTAGCTCACCTGACTGAAAGTCGGGGTGAGCTTTTAATATCACTCTTCGTCCGTCGTCTGTCATCTGTCATCTGTCGTCCGTCGTCCTGCGTGAAGGTGGTGTTTGAGCCTCTTTCTCCTAAACCACTGGCCACATTTTAATTAAATTTCATGTAAGTAGTGGTTATATAGGGGCATTTTGATTTTTATCCAAATTAGGTTTCGGCTCATATTGAGCAGAGGTGTGGGGAAAAAATGGCCAAATTTTTTGAAAATCTTCTTCTAATGAACAACCAGTAGCAGAGACTTGATATGTGGTATACAGAGTCCTTTTGAGGTTTAGAATCAAATTTGTTCAAGAGAAGTTTGTCGGGCATTATTTGCCTTCGTTATGGGAGGGGCAAAAATTTTGGCCATGCCTAAAATTTCTATTTTCTGAACCGTGAGGTCGATTTGAACCAAATTTGACATGAGATGATAATGGGTCATAAGTAGTTGATTGATGCAAAAAAATTTTTTCTCATTGCCCCATGGGAATCTCGGGAGCTAAAAATAGGAAAAACCTTAAAACTGCCATATCTCCAAAACTACACGGCACAGAGAATTCTTATTAGCTCACCTTACTTTCAGTCAGGAAAGCTATAGTGATCACTCACCGTCTGTCGTCCGTGAACATGGTGTTTGCTTCTTCTCCTCCCAAAACCGCTGAACCAATTTAATTGATATTTGAGATAATAGTTTGTTATGACATCGCAATTTGATTTGTTCAAATCAAGTTGCCTCGCCCGTGGGTAGGGCCACACCCAAAAAGTGTGCTGAAATCTTAAAAAATCTTCTTCTCATGAACCAGCAGTAGTAGAGACTTGATATATGGTGTGCAGCTTCCTTTTGAGGTGTAGACTCAGATTTGTTCAAGAGAAGTTTGTAGGGCTATACTTGGCGTCGTTATGGGAGGGGCAAAATTTTTTGCCCCGCCCAAAATTTCTATTTTCCAACCCGAGAGGCTGATTTGAACCAAATTTTATGTGAGGGCTTATTGGGTCATAAGTACCTAATTTATGCTGATTTTTTTTCCCCCGTAGCCCCATGGGAACTGCAGGAGCTAAAAATAGAAAAAAATTAAAACGCCCATATCTCCAAAACTGCACGGCACCGAGAATTTTTATTTGGTGTGAAGCTTCCTTAGGACCAACAGAAAGAATTGGTGAAAAAAAATTGCCATCGGTTTTATCATAGGGTACAGTTTCGGGACTTTGAAAAAGTGCTGAGTCAGCACTTTTTAACACTGTAGGCAATGGAAAAAACATTAAAAAATCTTCTTCTCCAGATCCAGCAGGCAGAATCTTTTGATATTTGGTATGCAACATTGTAGGGTGGATCTGATTCAAGTTTGTTCAAATCGGCCCCCTGGGTTCATATTTGGGCTCAGTATAGGAGCCCGATTTCGAACTTAGTGCATTTCAGACAAATTTCTTAAAAAATCTTCTTCTTCAGATCCAGCAGGCAGAATCTTTTGATATTTGGCATGCAACATTGTGGGGTGGATCTGATTCAAGTTTGTTCAAATTGGCCCCCTGGGTTTTTATTTGGGCTCAGTATAGGAGCCCAAATTTGAACTTACTGCATTTCAGGCAAATTTCTTTGAAAATCTTCTTCTCCACATCCAGCAGGCAGAATCTTTTGATATTTGGTATGCAACATTGTGGGGTGGATCTGATTCAAGTTTGTTCAAATCGGCCCCTTGGGTTTATATTTGGGCTCAATATAGGAGCCCAAATTTGAACTTAGTGCATTTCAGGCAAATTTCTTTGAAAATCTTCTTCTCAAGATCCAGCAGGCAGAATCTTTTGATATTGGGTATGCGACATTGTGGGGTGGATCTGATTCAAGTTTGTTCAAATCGGCTCCCTGGGTTTATATTTGGGCTCAGAATAGGAGCCCAAATTTGAACTTAGTGCTTTTCAGGCAAATTTCTTAAAAAATCTTCTTCTCCAGATCCAGCAGGCAGAATCTTTTGATATTTGGTATGCAACATTGTGGGGTGGATCTGATTCTATTTTGTTTAAATCGGCTCCCTAGATTCATATTTGGGCTCACTATAGAAGCTCGAATGCGAACTTAGTGCATTTCAGGCAAATTTCTTCAAAAATCTTCTTCTCCAGATCCTGCAGGCAGAATCTTTTGATATTTGGTATGCAACATTGTGGGGTGGATCTGATTCAAATTTGTTCAAATCGGCCACCTGAATTCATATTTGGGCTTACTATAGAAGCCCAAATTCAAACTTGGTGCATTTCAGGCAAATTTCTTCAAAAATCTTCTCCAGATCCAGCAGGCAGAATCTCGTGATATTTGGTATGCAACATTGTGGGGTGGATCTGATTCAAGTTTGTTCAAATCGGCCCCCTGGGTTTATATTTGGGCTCAGTATAGGAGCCCAAATTTGAACTTAGTGCATTTCAGGCAAATTTCTTTGAAAATCTTCTTCTCCAGATCCAGCAGGCAGAATCTTGTGATATTTGGTATGCAGCATCCTTAGGGGGGTGAGATGCAAGTTTGTTCAAGCCATGTCCCTAGGTCCATATTTGGGCTCACTGTGGGAGCTTGAATTGTAACTTTGTTCGAAATGAGGAATTTTCTTAAAAAATCTTCTTCTTCAGATCCAGCAGTCGGAATGGTTTGATATGTGGTGAGTAGCATCCTTGGGGGGGGGGGGGGGGGGGGGGGGGGGGGGGGGGGGAGGGGGGATTCAAGTGCGTTAAAGCCAAGTCCATGGGTCTATATTTGGGCTCCCTGTGGGAGCCCAAATTATAACGTAGTCAATATGAGGAATTTTTCTTTAAAAATCTTCTTCTTCAGATTCAGCAGTTGGAATGTTTTGATATTTGGCATGGAGCAACCTTAGGGGGCTGAGATTCAAGTTTGTTCAAGCCAAGTCCCTTGGTTCATATTTGGGCTCAGTATGGGAGCCTGAATGACAACTTAGTTCAAAATGAGGAATTTTCTTTAAAAATCTTCAGATCCAGCAGATGAATGCTTTTGATATTTTTTATGCAGCATCCTTAGGGGGGTAAGATTCAAGTTTGTTCAAGCCATGTCCCTAGGTCCATATTTGGGCTGATTGTGGGAGCTCGAATTGTAACTTGGTTCAAAATGAGGAATTTTCTTTAAAAATCTTCTTCTTCAGATCCAGCAGTCGGAATGTTTTGATAATTGGTGTGCAGAATCCTTAGGGGTGTGAGTTTCAGGTTTGTTAAAGCCAAGTCCCTGGGTTCATATATGGGCTCCCTGTGGGAGCCCGAATTATGACTTAGTTCAATATGAGGAATATTCTTTAAAAATCTTTTTTTTAGATCCACTGGTCAGAATATTTGGATATTTGGTTTCAGCTTTTATTTGGAGGAGCAGATGCAACTTGTGGAAATCAATTCTCTGGGTTGATATTTAGGCTACCATGTCAGGTGAGCGCCCTCAGACCCCCTGGGGCCTCTTGTTTTGTATAAAGCTTACTTTTATCCAGTAGAATAGAATGGTTAAAAAAAATCCCTATCGGTTTGATCACAAGGTACTTTTTTCAGGACTTTGAAAAAGTGCTGAGTCAGCACTTTTTAACACTGTAGGCAATGGGAAAAAGATTAAAAAATCTTCTCCAGCTCCAGCAGGCAGAATCTTTTGATATTTGGAATGCAACATTGTAGGGTGGAGCTGATTCAAGTTTGTTCAAATCGGCCCCCTGGGTTCATATTTGGGCTCAGTATAGGAGCCCGATTTCGAACTTAGTGCATTTCAGGCAAATTTCTTCAAAAATCTTCTTCTCCAGATCCAGCAGGCAGAATCTTTTCATATTTGGTATGCAACATTGTGGGGTGGATCTGATTCAAGTTTGTTCAAATCGGCTCCCTAGATTCATATTTGGGCTCACTTTAGAAGCTCGAATTCGAACTAAGTGCATTTCAGGCAAATTTCTTCAAAATCTTCTTCTCCAGATCCAGCAGGCAGAATCTTTTGATATTTGGTATGCAACATTGTGGGGTGGATCTGATTTAAGTTTGTTCAAATCCGCTCCCTGGATTCATATTTGGGCTCAATATAGAAGCCCCAATTCGAACTTAGTGCATTTCAGGCAAATTTTTAAAAAAATCTTCTTCTCCAGATCCAGCAGGCGGAATCTTTTCATATTTGGCATGCAACAATGTGGAGTGGATCTGATTCAAGTTTGTTCAAATCGGCCCTCTGGATTCATATTTGGGCTCAGTATAGGAGCCCGATTTCGAACTTAGTGCATTTCAGGCAAATTTCTTCAAAAATCTTCTTCTCCAGATCCAGCAGGCAGAATCTTTTGATATTGGGTATGCACCATGCTTAGGGGGGTGAGATTCAAGTTTGTTCAAGCCATGTCCCTAGCTCCATATTTGGGCTGATTGTGGGAGCTCGAATTGTAACTTGGTTCAAAATGAGGAATTTTCTTTAAAAATCTTCTTCAGATCCAGCAGTCGGAATGTTTTGATAATTGGTGTGCAGAATCCTTAGGGGTGTGAGTTTCAGGTTTGTTAAAGCCAAGTCCCTGGGTTCATATATGGGCTCCCTGTGGGAGCCCGAATTATGACTTAGTTCAATATGAGGAATATTCTTTAAAAATCTTTTTTTAGATCCACTGGTCAGAATATTTGGATATTTGATTTCAGCTTTTATTTGGAGGAGCAGATGCAACTTGTGGAAATCAATTCTCTGGGTTGATATTTAGGCTACCATGTCAGGTGAGCGCCCTCAGGCCCCCTGGGGCCTCTTGTTTTGTATAAAGCTTACTTTAGAATAGAATGGTTAAAAAAAATCCCTATCGGTTTGATCACAAGGTACTTTTTTCAGGACTTTGAAAAAGTGCTGAGTCAGCACTTTTTAACACTGTAGGCAATGGGAAAAAGATTAAAAAATCTTCTCCAGCTCCAGCAGGCAGAATCTTTTGATATTTGGTATGCAACATTGTAGGGTGGAGCTGATTCAAGTTTGTTCAAATCGGCCCCCTGGGTTCATATTTGGGCTCAGTATAGGAGCCCGATTTCGAACTTAGTGCATTTCAGGCAAATTTCTTCAAAAATCTTCTTCTCCAGATCCAGCAGGCAGAATCTTTTGATATTTGGTATGCAACATTGTGGGGTGGATCTGATTTAAGTTTGTTCAAATCCGCTCCCTGGATTCATATTTGGGCTCAATATAGAAGCCCCAATTCGAACTTAGTGCATTTCAGGCAAATTTTTTAAAAAATCTTCTTCTCCAGATCCAGCAGGCGGAATCTTTTCATATTTGGCATGCAACAATGTGGAGTGGATCTGACTCAAGTTTGTTCAAATCGGCTCCCTAGATTCATATTTGGGCTCAGTGTAGACGCTCGAATTCGAACTTAGTGCATTTCAGGCAATTTTCTTCAAAAATCTTCTTCTCCAGATCCAGCAGGCAGGATCTTTTCATATTTGTTATGCAACATTGTGGGGTGGATCTGATTCAAGTTTGTCCAAATCGGCCCCCTGGATTCATATTTGGGCTCACTATAGAAGCCCGAATTCGAACTTAGTGCATTTCAGGCAAATTTCTTAAAAAATCTTCTTCTCCAGATCCAGCAGGCAGAATCTTTTCATATTTGGCATGCAACATTGTGGGTTGGATCTGATTCAAATTTGTTCAAATCGGCTCCCTAGATTCATATTTGGGCTCACTATAGAAGCTCAAATTAGAACTTAGTGCATTTCAGGCAAATTTCTTCAAAAATCTTCTTCTCCAGATCCAGCAGGCAGAATCTTTTGATATTTGGTATGCAACATTGTGGGGTGGATCTGATTCAAGTTTGTTCAAATCGGCCCTCTGGATTCATATTTGGGCTCACTATAGAAGCCCGAATTCGAACTTAGTGCATTTCAGGCAAATTTCTTCAAAAATCTTCTTCTCCAGATCCAGCAGGCAGAATCTTTTGATATTGGGTATGCACCATGCTTAGGGGGGTGAGATTCAAGTTTGTTCAAGCCATGTCCCTAGATCCATATTTGGACTCACTGTGGGAGCTCGAATTGTAACTTAGTTCAAAATGAGGAATTTTCTTTAAAAATCTTCTTCTTCAGATCCAGCAGTCGGAATGTTTTGATATTTGGTGTGCAGCATCCTTAGGGGGGGGGTGAGATTCAAGTTTGTTAAAGCCAAGTCCCTGAGTTCATATATCGGTTCCATGTGGGAGCCTGAATTATAGCTTAGTTCAGTATGAGGAATATTCTTTAAAAATCTTTTTTTTTTAGATCCACTGGTCAGAATCTTTGGATATTTGGTATAAGCTTTTCTCAGGAGGAGCAGATGCAACTTCTTGAAATCAATTCTCTGGGTTGATATTTAGGCTACCATGTCAGGTGAGCGCCCTCAGGCTCCTTGGGGCCTCTTGTTCTATTTCTGTCCACAGACTATCAATACACTAGGGCTGGGCGATATGGGAATCTGAATACCGGTAATGATCAGAAAAAATGTCGCGATATACCGGTATATCGTGCAGCAGTGTGTGAAACACATATTAAGTGCAAGGGATATCATGAATAAAAAAGATATTTTTGGAGCAAAAGATAGAAGTATCATTTACTGCTCTGGAAAAATGAGTGATTTGAATGGAAGACCATAATAATCCATGTCTACAAAGTTATTGAACCTATTGTTTAATACGAAAATAAGCCATAAAATTATCATGGGTTTACTGGCTTTCATCTGAATCTGGGATACAAGTAAATTAGTCTTTGTCAATTTAATTCCTGTAAAAACATGGCCAGCCTCTCTTGACTAATAAGCGTTTAATTACTGAGCCAGTCAATTGTCACATTGTGTTAATTGCGTATGTGTGGCTTCATGAAAACAGTGACAATGTTTTCTCCCAGTGATAGTATCACACCTCTGTCATATTTGACAAAAATTGTTGCACATTTCGCAATTGTGAATATGTGTGATTTGAAACATTTTTGTGTCAGATTGCTGACAACGAATTAAGCGAAAAGTATGGCTTGCTGATTACAGTTCAAACAAATGCGACCAACAGCAGGTGACCGTGTTTTTACAGCGTGACAGTCGGGTGTGTTTTCCGTGTAACAACAAACTATTTGTGTGATGTGTGCTACTTTAATTATTCACTAATTAAAAATAATCAAACAAATTTAGCAAACAAGTATTAAATTTTTATTTCATAATTTCTCCATGAATGCTTGCATGTCAGTGACGATAAACAAATAGAACGTTACTCTCATCATCTCTCGCTGTTTATCATTTGTTCACGAAATAAGGAAAGATAAACTTCCTGTATTTTCAAAGCAACTTTCTGTGCGATTTTACGAAAAAACACATGTTGAAATTTTATTATCATGTGACCCAAACCAATATCATTACAGACGATATACCGGTATTGCCAAAAAATAGACGATATTTAACCGGTACCGATTTCAATACCGGTATTTACCGGTATATCGAAATATCGCCCAGCCCTACAACACACATAGATTTTCGCAACCTTTTGTTGCTAACAGTGCTCAAAATCGATGTTGATCTGTCTTATACACAATTCGGTTGTGCGAGGGAGATATTCAAATTTACGATGGTACAACATTTAGCTATATTTAGTTTAAACAACATTTATTTCAAAAATATATAATAAAAATTGTTCCATACATTGATGTGGATTCGGCAGGAAGCTAAAAGCTATATTTGGTGAACAGGAAGAAACCTTTCTGATAATTCTCCTTGACATTGGTCTTCTTTTTTCGTATCAGACTTCATCAAGCCTTCTTTACGTCACTAATATAGTTCGGCGACAGTAAAATTATTTTTTCGTAAATATACAATTGTGAGGACTGTAATGTATGTTAATGTGAATATATTTTTGTTTTCAAATATAACTTTCCACTTTTATGTTTTGATCATCGTCACCAACCAAATAATAGTTCTTCGAATCGGTGGCGTATTAATCCTTTGCTGACACTTGCGTCACATTGTACAGTTTCTAATCTCAACAGCAATACTATGGACTCTATCTCGCAATTATCACATTGTCAGTTGAAAATTTTCCTATGAATATGTCGTGAGTTGTACATGACATCACCTGCCAGATTAAAAAACAGCAGTGAAATGTTTGAAGATTTCAGATCGTGGGAAATCATTCCCCAACTTTTCCCAAAACTCACGTGATCATGATAAACATGCCACCCAAACAGAATCATGCATTTGTTGTCATCCATTTTCCCCTGAGCATTCTCACCATGTTGGTGATGAAACGATAAATATGCTTTCTCTGAGTATGGAGTGTGGAGTCTTTTATTTACAACCCAGACATTGAAATTATCGATCTATTCCTTGTTAATCCTGATAGTTACTTATGCGGCTGGCAATTTCTTTGTCATCAAAAACAAAATTTTTTCAAATAAATTTAAAAAACTTGATAAATTTGGGTTTTGTATACTTTTGTCATTATTTTGGTATACAATATGTCGTTATTCGCCACTTTAATTAGTATTTAGGGCATTGTGAAAATTGTCAAAAAAATGCCCAAAGTTACGTTGGACGACACCTTAAGACTTTAAGACTTAAAAATTCAAGCTGGGTGAGGGTTAAAACTTGGAATAAAACATGTGACAGCAAAATTGTTCTTGGATGAATGTCCTGTCTTCTCACGGGAAACGTTTTGAGAAAATATGGCTCCAGTGCTGAGAAATTGCATGTAAATTTTGCCGAAAATAACAATTATTCTGACAGTACCCTAAAAGGAAGTCTCAAATCTGTCAAAACTTTTAATAATAACATATAGAACATATTTTTTTTTTGTGAACATATTTGTGATACTGTGACTGCTGCATGCAGCTATGGAAAACATTCAGAGCTCAATCAATTAAAAATGGAGTAAATCGTCACCTAAACTAACCAAATTCTGCAAAAATTGGATTTTTTTTTTACGGTACCTACTTTTATGCAAACAGAATGGGATAGGGTTAAACTTTACAACTAAACTTACAACAGCAAATATGCTTGGTAGTCAATTGTGAATACGTACATGAAAAGTGTTTGAAATGAACCCTTTCGAAAATGATAGAAAAAGCAAACAAAGTTGGCTAATTGTGGCATTTTTCAAATGGTACCCTTATTCCCGCCCTCATTGTGCTTGAGGGTTAAATCTGAGATTAAAAAGTAAACAGTAACTTAAGCCTAGTTAACTCTTTCACCAACATAACAGCCGAAACTGGCCAGCGCTATCTACAAAACTCACAATTCAATTTCCATTATTTTTTCTTTTTTTTTCATCTCCAAAACATAGCTTATGAACCCTCATTGCAACAAGCTCACCAAGCTCGTTCCAATGAGGGGTCATAAGCTGTATTTTTGAGACAAAAAAATGAAAATATCTAGTTATTCATTCAAGAATTTTATTTGCAAGTGTCGTCTGCCTTTCATGTTAGGTAAAGGGTTAATAACCCTTTTTACCCAGTCTGCTATTTTGGTAATTTTCTTCTCATTGTTTCTCTTTACTTTCCCCTTCACAACATATCCAAAATCCCCAAGCATCCCCTCTGAGAAATTTTTTATCCCAAAAATGGGGAATTTTTCCTGCGACCTCAGGCAACCTGGAAAAGAAATCACAGCTTGCCAGTTTGAAATGACACAAAGATTTGCTACCACCACCACACTTTTCTGGAATATTACCATTGACACATCGTAACTGATAAACATTTAGTTAAATTCTATTAAAATATGTTAGTTTTTTTGACAACTGGGGATGTAAAACAGCTTTATTTGTGTGTGTGGAAGAGATTTATAATTCATTGAACAAATTTATGGTTTTTCAATATGTGGTTGTTGATTTACGGCAGGACGTCAAATTTTAAAGTGCACATGTGTCAATTGCGCAGTCTAATTTTGGTCAGAATGTTTCCCAGTACTGGTCAAAATGTGCCCAAAAGGACTTTCTGGTATTAGTCAAAACATCCCCAAGAATGGTCAAAACATTACCAAAGGAAAGAACACCCTCAACGTTTGTCTTGACTGGCAACAGTTTGGCTGAGACCTATTGTCAACAGATGACATGTTCAAAGTAGGACAGTTGATTGCCAGTTTGGTGATATGTGAGTGGGGGCAGACCTTGAAATTAGCCACAGCTATCGGCACTGAATTCTTTGACTTCCATTTCTCACTAGCAGGAAACGTGATAATTTGAAGTCATCCAAAGCAAATCTTCTGTTTGTGAACCTCCAATAAATAGCCTGTTTGGAGTTTCCTAAACAATAGATTTGTTTTCAAAGACTTTAAACTGACAAGCAAATAACCAGCATTTTGACCAATGCAATGGCACATTTTGACCAATGCCAGGGGATATTTTAACCAATTTTATTTGGGGGACATTTTGATCAGAAGGGTGGGTGGACGACTCTAATTCCTAGTAGTGACACTTACACCTTAATATGCCCTAAACATAAATACTTTGAGAGTATATGCATGGGGTACACAGCATGTACTGTCACTGAAGAAAGAACAAACTGTTTTGTCAAATAAATAAAATAATGTAAAATAATTCTTATTTTTATATATTTTATATTACCATTCTTGGTGAGAGAAAAATACTCCTCAATAACTTCTCAGTAACTACCAAAAAATAAATTGTGGGAATTTCTTCAGAAACAATATCTCCCACACAATACTTACTTAACTGTTTATATGACGTTCACAAACAAAATTTGACAGATTGTTTATCACTTTGTCACAACTGATTGAAAAGCCTGATACGATTCGTTTTTGAGCTATTTTGAACCAAACACCTGATTCATCACCAGGGAACGATATGGTACCTACAGGGGGCAAAATTAGGCCCCATTCCCAATGCAACATAGACAATTTTTCCCAATTGTAAGCTGAAAATTTTCGAACCATGCACTGCCACACTTCAATGGATTTCTACAGGGGAAGACAGTTACTGAAAGGATACTGGTAGTTTTCTTTGCAACAACATGTAAAAACATGTAAAAAACCTTCAAATTTGTGTTCACATCACAAAATTTCCCAATTGGAAGGGACCCAGACCCTTTCCCCAAATAGGTGTGTAGAACTCTGACCTTAACCCCTAGAGTAGACCTAACAATGTTGGAATTAATTCTGACTTTGGTCAAGCAAATTGCAGTATGATTTCATTTGATTTCACTGGGACCAGAGCATTCAAAATTTGAAAGTAACCTCAGATAAGACGAGTCTACTTCAGACACTCAACACTAACAATTGCTTTGCTGGTAGGATACTCTTTTGAATTGTACTCCTGCTCCCCGATTTGAGTTCTATTTATTTTTGCGGCCAGTAAGACTATCTATTCTGCCTCATTATTCAAATCATCTTTCTTATCTTCGTGTCGCTTTTCATTAACGGTGAATTGTGTCATATTCCTGAAATAAACAACATTACTTTGAACCTCTACTTCCGCAAAGAAAATGAATTAACTATAATGTTCTTGGACTTTTTCTTTCGGCCACATGCCTGTATAAACTTCATATTCACTAACAAACTTCTGCATTTTGTAATGTATTTCAAAGAGAGTGTATAATTCAGCACCAGATTCTGTTCAAACCATGTGCATACCATTTCAAACCAATATAGAGTTCCATGGTCAGACTTTTGTCCTGGTTTTCCAGTGGGCATCGATTTTGAATGTATCTCCTTATTCAGTTTGAATTTGGATGAACATTCACCATGGTAAATTGCAACCAACTCAGTGCAACTGTGTAGGTGATTCAGAACGTTGGAGGCTAATTTCTTTCCTCTCCTCTCTCAATATTCTAAAACTGTATCATGAAATTCTAAGGTTCTCACAGAAAACACTTGTGTACTATCTGGATGCATTGGTTCACTGATGCACAATTTTCACATACAAATTAGTCCCCTTTGAAATTAAATATTGACAATATGAACTTCAGCTTCTTAGAAGAAGCTTCTTTGTATGCCTTTTGTATCTTTCTTTTGTAAGGTCTCTGGCAATCCATGTCAACAAGGACTCAGAACACACCTGTAAATAATGCTCTGGCCACCCATGGCTTACACAGAATCTCATTATGGTCTGCTATCCTTCCTGTCCTGCATGTGCATCCACAGGCCGGTCATGTTCAAAATCACCCTTGGCACCATTACAAATCCTCGTCCCAAAAAAATCAACATCATCTTCTGGAATATTGTTGGCCATGTCTCCGGGAAGGTCGATGAAGAAATATGAAGGAAAAATAACAAGTCAACAATTCAAAATAAATAAGGTGTCGACCTATGGCTTGCAACCAAGCACAAACTAGACAACAGTCGCCTGCATACGTTGGCATTGTCAGGTTTTAACAAAAGATGTCTAGTAACTGCTTAATAACAATAAAACACTGAATAGAACAAACAACAGATATAAATTAGCTCCAAAAAGCAAATATTCCATGCGGAATATAATTGCGAGTGTCTCTGCAGATCTGCAGGTATTGGAGTGATGCAGTGATGTACTTTTGATCATCTCCTAATAGTGAAATGAACGAAAGTGATGACAGAATTGCTGGATGTTAAACCCAACCCTCTTTTTGTGATCTACTCATAATGCTCTTTATAAACAATCAGGGAAAGGTCGATGAGACACCGTGCTTAATTGGCATAAGTTGCAATACGTTCACTTCTATTCTATTGAATATTACAGGTGTTCCCAATAAAAGTAAACACATTCTAATACAATCACAGGTTCCCACTGTACTAATTTCCAAGATATTCAGCTCAAAACTGACCCTAATTCAAACAGCTCTAGAAAATTTCCCCTAAATATGATAAAATTTATGATTTGGATTTTTGGAATTTTTGATTATGTTGTTATTGGGGGGAGTCCTGCACCAAATGACACCAAAAATGTTTCTTTCCCAATTTCTTCCAGATCATACCCTTATTTCACTTCCGACAACCATGCTAATGATAGATATGTTTGCAGCAAAATGGAACGGGCAAATTCAAAAGTTTATCTCTCTATGCCTGAATCTCCTGGCATGTACGATAGAAGCCCTTTCCTTGGACTGGAATGGATTTGACTTTCCACTGATGCCATTTATTCAGCAAATCTTGAAAATTTTGCGTCAAAAACAACTTATGGATACCTCATTGGAATGTTCTTGTCAAGCTCATTCCAATGAGAGATCATTAACTATGGTTTGGGGGCAAAAAGAGAGAAAATAATAAAATTAAAATGTCGAGTTTTGTGAGAAGTATCAACTGAGCATTGTCATTATATTAGGTATACTGTTAACCCTTTACCTAATAAATCAGCCACATCTTTCCTTGTAACAGACAAATTGAGCAGCTGAAAAAAAAAGTATTGGATGTTCAGAAAATTTCATTAAAACTATATCATTTGACCCTTCATTGGAATGATCTCGTCAAGTTCATTCCAGTGAGGAGTGTTTCACATGATATGGCTTTGTTGAAAAATTTGAAGAAAAAGAAAAAATTAAAATCACAAATTTTGATATCGTAAAGGACAAAGGGCTAAATGGGTTATATTTTTAATGCTATTGAGACCAGATATGACAGCTTATATGCTGAAAAATCTACATTCATTTGGAAGGGAGTTGATTTTATCTGTTAGTGGTTTTTAGAGAAAATACAGTGGAGCCCACTTAATTGGATATCTCTTAATTGAATAACTCTGTTAATTGAATATAATCCCCAACACAAAACCATTTACCATACCTCCAGTACAAATTTGACCTGTTATTTGAATATAGGTTATAGAGTAAACTCCTGTTAATTGATTAAAAAATCTTGTAACCTGTCGAGAAATTACCCTGACTCTCCCCAGTTTTCCTTTGTTTAGAGACCTACTTGGCCTCAGCACATGCAATACAGGCATTTCATCTATTATATCTTGTTTGACAGAGCTCACGGAGCTCTGTCAAACAAGATATAATAGATGAAATGCTAAGTTTATCTCTATAATACACGAAAGTGACACAATCCCTGTTAATTGAATACTCCTGTTAATTGAATAATTTCCATTGGCAAAGTGTGAATTCAGTTAACAGGGTTCTACTGTACTATGTTTTAATTAAATTGTAAGTTTCATTTTCCAACTACATGTATGGAAATTTTCCCGATATAAATATGAGTCTTGTTCATGAAATCCCCTTTATGTTTAGATATTCCTGTAATACCAGATTTGGAAGACACTCAAGAAGATGATCTTGGTGGAAAAGTAGCTGTAGCACCCAAGTAAGTTGGTGTTCTCATACTTTTGATTAATGGTTCTGAGTCATTGAGTAGATAATGTTGGATGTTCTGTTATTTGCCTAATAGATATAGATATTGAAATAAAGAGGTTGTCAGACACAATAAAAATGCTTGTCATGATGAACTTTCTCATGTAGGTTGAAAGTGATATGTAGATAAGAATGGGGGCTTGCAGTCAAGCCAGAAAATAAGCAGACTGACATCTGAAAAATGAGGTCCCCAGAGGGTAGCATCACTAAATTTACCCTCTGTGAATCTCAATCTGAATCAGGGTCTCAAAACTAAATACCATGACTTGTAGATGGGTAAGAGTCCTTATGGTTGCAATCACTTGAGAGTAATGGCCATAAGTGTCCATCTGGGTTTCCCTGAAATTATGATCTCACAGCCTGCAACCTATAGCCTTCATTCATCATGCAATTTCTCAAATCTCTTGATACAGACATGTTGGTAAGAAAAAGTGTACATGGTTGCAATCTGTTCAGAAACATTGCCACCAGCAGTCTTCTTGGTTTCTTCCTAATTTTTCTATCACACCAAGTCTAGTCCATTTCCCCAATCAGATCATTATTTATCATGTAAGTCTATGTGACAAGTGAGTCTCTTCAAATTACATGTGCCAAATATTCTAGAATACAACTTCGAGAAATCATCATGACATTGTGATGAAATAATTGTTCATCTTCATTGCTGGAATTATCAAAATAAAGATAATTGATAGGCGTTGCCCTTGCCCAACACAAATAGCAAAAGACAACTGAAAAAGAAATTCTTACATACTGGTAACTGAACATTTTCATTTTTAGCTCACCTACTTCTATTGAAGTGGTGAGCTATTGTCATGACCTCGGGCGTCAGCGTCGGTGTCGGCGTCCGGTGTGTCCAATATTGTAAGATTTAATGTTAAGGTTAATTTCTCAAAGATCAGTGGGCTCAGGCCTTTGATATTGCATATGTAGGTTGTAGGGGACTATCAGAACAGTATTTAATCCTGATACTACGACTTTTTTCCAAATTTCACCTAAAATTTTCTGCCAAAACTTGTAAGAATTTGCGTTTAGGTGTTGTAAGAATTTGCGTTAAAGTCAGCTTTTGTGCAGATTGTGCTGCTTTAACTTCTCATTACTGTTGATTTTCATATTTCAATAACAACTGTATGTATTAACCCTACTGTATGCAGAAATTTAACGGAAATTTTCTTTTTTTTCAGTCAAAATTTTCATGTTTTTCTTGGACTTAGTAAATTTTAAGTTGTAAAACTTTGTAAACTTTGTGTTTAGGTGAGTTGTGTTTCTATGTGTCTTTCCAGGCGATTAATATTCTACACTTGGGTTACTGAACTCCATTGCAGTAATATTTAACCCTCATTACATGCATATTTGAAGAATTTGAGGCTGATTTTCTGCCAAAACTTGTTGTAAAAATTAGCATTTAGGTGTTGTAAGAATTTGTGTTAAAGTCAGCTTTTGTGCAGATTGTGGTGCCTTCACCTCTCATTACTGTTTATTGTCTCATTTCAATAACTACTTTAGGTATTAAACCTACTGTATGCAGAAATTTAACTGATTTCTTCTCTTTTTTCAGTCACAATGTTCATGTTTTTCTCTGACTTACTCAATTTTAAGTTCTAAAAGTTTGTGTTAAGGTGAGTTCTGTTTCTATGTGTCTTTCCAGGCAATTGATATTGTACACATGGGTTACTGAACTACATTGCGGTAATGTTGCGCCCTCATTACATGCATATTTGAGTCATTTGAGGGGGATTTTTGGGACTTATAATCACTTTCTTTAAAAAAAATTTTGTTAAACTTTTTTTTTTATTTAATACTTTCTCATACTTGTTACTAGTAACATTAAGGCTTATTTTAGTTGTTGATGTGATGTATTTTTGTTGGGACTTATAGTCACTTTCTTGAACGAATGTTTTTCCGCAACTCCTCTTTAACCAATGAATGTACTTCAATTACAATTTCAGTGATTCTTCAGTGGGCTCAGGCCTTTGATATTGCATATGTAGGTTGTAGGGGACTATCAGAACAGTATTTAACCCTGATACTACGACTTTTTTCCAAATTTCACCTAAAATTTTCTGCCAAAACTTGTAAGAATTTGCGTTTAGGTGTTGTAAGAATTTGCGTTAAAGTCAGCTTTTGTGCAGATTGTGCTGCTTTAACTTCTCATTACTGTTGATTTTCATATTTCAGTAACAACTGTATGTATTAACCCTACTGTATGCAGAAATTTAATTGAAACTTTCTTTTTTTTCAGTCAAAATTTTCATGTTTTTCTCGGACTTAGTAAATTTTAAGTTGTAAAACTTTGTAAACTTTGTGTTTAGGTGAGTTGTGTTTCTATGTGTCTTTCCAGGCGATTAATTTTCTACACTTGGGTTACTGAACTCCATTGCAGTAATATTTAACCCTCATTACATGCATATTTGAGGAATTTGAGGCTGATTTTCTGCCAAAACTTGTTGTAAGAATTAGCGTTTAAGTGTTGTAAGAATTTGCGTTAAAGTCAGCTTTTGTGCAGATTGTGGTGCCTTCACCTCTCATTACTGTTTATTTTCTCATTTCAATAACTACTTTAGGTATTAACCCTACTGTATGCAGAAATTTAACTGATTTCTTCTCTTTTTTTCAGTCACAATGTTCATGTTTTTCTCTGACTTACTCAATTCTAAGTTCTAAAAGTTTGTGTTAAGGTGAGTTCTGTTTCTATTTGTCTTTCCAGGCAATTGATATTGTACACATGGGTTACTGAACTACATTGCGGTAATGTTGCGCCCTCATTACATGCATATTTGAGGAATTTGAGGGGGATTTTTAGCTCACCTACATCTGTAAGATGTGGTGAGCTATTGTGATAACCTCGGGCGTTAGCGTCGGCGTCCGGCGTGTCCCAATATTGTAAGATTTAATGTTAAGGTTAATTTCTCAAACATCAGTGGGCTCAGGCCTTTGATATTGCATATGTAGGTTGTAGGGTACTATCAGAACAGTATTTAACCCTGATACTATGACTTTTTTCCAAATTTCACCTAAAATTTTCTGCCAAAAGTTGTTGTAAGAATTTGCGTTTAGGTGTTGTAAGAATTTGCGTTGAAGTCAGCTTTTGTGCAGATTGTGCTGCTTTAACTTCTCATTACTGTTGATTTTCATATTTCAATAACAACTGTAGGTATTAACCCCATTGTATGCAGAAATTTAACGGAAATTTTCTTTTTTTTCAGTCAAAATTTTCAATGTTTTTCTCGGACTTAGTAAATTTTAAGTTGTAAAACTTTGTAAACTTTGTGTTTAAGTGAGTTGTGTTTCTATGTGTCTTTCCAGGCGATTAATATTCTACACTTGGGTTACTGGACTCCATTGCAGTAATATTTAACCCTCATTACATGCATATTTGAGGAATTTGAGGCTGATTTTCTGCCAAAACTTGTTGTAAGAATTAGCGTTTAGGTGTTGTAAGAATTTGCGTTAAAGTCAGCTTTTGTGCAGATTGTGGTGCCTTCACCTCTCATTACTGTTTATTTTCTCATTTCAATAACAACTGTAAGTATTAACCCTACTGTATGCAGAAATTTAACTGATTTCTTTTCTTTTTTTCAGTCACAATGTTCACGTTTTTGTCTGACTTACTCAATTTTAAGTTCTAAAAGTTTGTGTTAAGGTGAGGTGTTAAGCTGAGTTCTGTTTCTATGTGTCTTTCCAGGCAATTGATATTGTACGCATGGGTTACTGAACTACATTGCGGTAACGTTGCGCCCTTATTACATGCATATTTGAGGAATTTGAGGGGGATTTTTGGGACTTATATTCGCTTTCTTTAAAAAAAATTTTTTTTAACTTTTTTATTTTTATTTAATACTTTCTCATACTTGTTACTAGTAACATTAAGGCTTATTTTAGTTGTTGATGTGATGTATTTTTGTTGGGACTTATAGTCACTTTTTTGAACGAATGTTTTTCCCCAACTCCTCTTTAACCAATGAATGTACTTCAATTACAATTTCAGTGATTTATGAAAGCCTTTCCTAATTCTTATTTATGATTTAATATCTCGCCTCACGATTCATATTCTTAATCATAAACATTTCTAAAAGAAAAAAATGCTTTTATATCCAATGATTCTATGTTGAATTGATATATAATAAATGCAGAAATATAGACTTTCCAAAGCCATCACATAAACTACATTAATCATTTTATGCCTAGTTAATGATTTATATTAACAAAATATTAGGCATGTTACATTTGAACGACATTATCAAGCGCAAATGTAGGTGAGCGTTGGGATGTAACATCCCTCTTGTTGGGACTTATATTCACTTTCTTTAAAAAAAAATTTTTTTAACTTTTTTTTTTTTATTTAATACTTTCTCATACTTGTTACTAGTAACATTAAGGCTTATTTTAGTTGTTGATGTGATGTATTTTTGTTGGGACTTATAGTCATTTTCTTGAACGAATGTTTTTCCGCAACTCCTCTTTAACCAATGAATGTACTTCAATTACAATTTCAGTGATTCTTCATTACATAATGCCATTTTGCACCTTCTATTTTATTTTTTTTTGATCTGATGTATTTTTATTTTGTAAAAAATAAATTTATGAAAGCCTTTCCTAATTCTTATTTATGATTTAATATCTCGCCTCACGATTCATATTCTTAATCATAAACATTTCTAAAAGGAAAAAATACTTTTATATCCAATGATTCTATGTTGAATTGATATATAATAAATGCAGAAATATAGACTTTCCAAAGCCATCACATAAACCACATTAATCATTTGATGCCTAGTTAATGATTTATATTAACTAAATATTAGGCATGTTACATTGGAACGACATTATCAAGCGCAAATGTAGGTGAGCGTTGGGATGTAACATCCCTCTTGTTTACCTAAAAACATACCTTATGACTCATCATTAGAAGTTAAGTTTTTGGGTCTGAAAGTGAAAAAAAAAATTTGAATTAGGATTTTTCTGAATAGCACTGGTCGATTATATCCATTAGATACATGACCAACCAGCCCAACCAGACTGGTACAGTCACTGGACTGGAGTGTATAGAGGTTTGTTATTTTCTTAGCCTTAGTTATCAGCACCATTTTAGAACCCTTTACCTAACATAACGGGGAGTGTGGTGGCTCAGTGGTAGTCTGTTGGACTTCTATGCTAGAGGTCCCGAGTGCAATTCCCATCCGGGACAACCCGCATTGTGTCCTTGGGCAAGGCACTTTATCCCGGTTGCCTAGATGGGGGCACGATGATGCCATGTACTAAGGCGTACTGCACGTCGATGGTGCACATGTCTTCAGATGCTGTAACGCTGCTTGTGCGGAGCTTGAACAGAGTTAGAATGTTGGGGAGCTGACAGTTGCTCGTCGATGCTCGGTGGTTCTCTCCGGGTACTCCAGCTTCCTCCACCTGTAAAACTGTCACGACCATGATTAGCCAGTGTGCATAAGTATGTGACCTTAAACACCAATAAATAAATAACCTAACATAACGGCCAAAACCAGCCAGTGCAATTCACAAAAATCACCATTCAATATTTTTACACTGTAAACCAATGGCCCAGACTAGCTGGTGCTTAACTCAAAGTTATTAAGGGCCAAACACAAATTTTGAACCCCCCCCAATCCCCCAAATTTGCTTGCAAAACTGAAAATTAAAAGTCATATCTGGCCCTCCATACATTTACTCTCCTCGCATGTGCAGACGTCAGTAAGTGACAGAAAGAAATTGGTGCCAACATCATTCTTTGTTTGGCTCTAAAAGTCATCAACAATGAAATGACATCTGTGCTTTAAAATCTCCTTTTTTGAGGATGCCAGACACAAATCAATGCAAGAATTGGTTGATCCTACGGAAGCCCAAATTTGATCTTTGTTCAATATGGAGGGTAATTTAAAAAAATCTTCTTCTTCAGATCCACCAGTCAGAATGCTTTGATATTTGGTATGCAACATCTCTAAGGGGGTCAGATTCAAGTTTGTTCAAATAGATCCCTAGGAAAATATTTGGGTTCACTATGGTAGCCCAAATTTTTACTTAGTGCAATGTGAGGAAATTTCTTTAAAAATCTTCAGATCCACCAGTCGGAATGCTTTCATATTTGGTATACAACATCTCTAGGGGTGTCAGATTCCAGGTTGTTCAATTCGAGTGCCTAGATTAATATTTGGGCTCCATATGGGAACATGAAATTTAACTTAGTACAATATGAGGGAATTTCTTCAAAAATCTTCTTCTTCAGATCCACTCTTCAGAACGCTTTCACATTTGGTATACAACATCTCTGGGGGGTCATATTCAAGTTTGTTCAAATCGGATCCATAGGTTAATATTTGGGCTCACTAAGGTAGTCCAAATTTTAACTTAGTGCAATTCGAAGAAATTTCTTTACAGTTTCTCTTCTTCAGATCCAACAGTCAGAATGCTTTCATATTCGGAACACAACATCTCTAGCGAAGTCAGATTCAACTGTGTTCAAATCAAGAGCCTGGGTTAATATTTGGGCTCTCTATGCGAGCCAGAATTGGTCATTTTGCTGAAGAATTAAAAATTTTGTATTCAGTACCCTCTAGAGGTGTGTAACTAAGATTAATCAACATAGGTTGTATCAAAGGGCTTCATAGGGGAGCTCTACATTTTACTTTATGATCAACTGAAGAAAAGGCATGATGCCCAGATTATTGTTGTCACTCCTGAGGGACTCAAGGATTGACAGTGTAGCCTATGGAGATGGCTTGCTAAATGTAGTCTCATTCTTGGACTCTATTTAAATTGTGTTTTGTTCAAGATGAGCGCTTCAGGCCCCATGGGGCCTCTTGTTATTAAATTTCTTGGGAGTTTAACATTTATTACACAATATTATTCTGTTTTTTCCCCAGGGTTACGTCCTCACCCAAGGGGTGTTAGGCCATTTAGTCTTGCATCTTCTATCCAATGTATCGTTTTTTCTTTGCATGAAGATCTAGCTTTGCATTTGATAGCATTTCAATTGGTTCTGATTTTGGGCCTTTTTGTGTGCCTGATGTCTTGTTTACATTATCAACGTCCTCATATATAGGTAGTTTCTTATATTCTATTACTGTAATATACTGTAGAATACATGGATTATTATTCCGGTAGTGTAGCTCAAAAAATTTTGGATTTTGTCCACACTTAGGCTCTATCGGGATGCCCTTGGGCTCTTCATGTTCCCTTTGGGAACTTGGGCCTTTTTCAAAATTGTTTTTTGTTTACAAAAAATATTTTGAATTTAATTATGATTGCTATTATTCATGTATCTCAGTTATATATGTATATTGTTGTGGAGTTTAGAGGACTGATATTGACTGATATTGACTTTAGTTGATACACTCCTGCAGACTCTTGTCATTTTTGTGTTGCACTGGGATGACTGATGTTGGAGTCGGGTGTCGTGGTACGTTGTTGGCGGTGAAGTTCTGAGGATCAGAGCCTCTTACCGCATTTTAATTCATTCTGTCAGTTTCTATTTCAGAGGAACATGAACATGGTGATGATATTCTGACACCCATCCAAGTGTGCTACCGTCGTCGTGCTCCGTGGAGCATATAGAGCTAGCTGCAGTGCTCATTATTGCAAGAGTTAGGGCCTTTGGTTAAAGGTTTTAATCTCTTGCAAGCATCTAGCTGGACCGGTGAAGCGGTACTCCGTCCGTGGGTGCAGTGATGCCGGGTAAGTCTGTTGCGGTCTAAGAGGTGGATTGGGTAAAGCGAGCACTATAACATAAATAGCTCACCCAGCGACGACGGAAATAGGGAGGAAGTCTGCAAGTTCTTGTAGTTGGTTAGGTCTGAAAGACCGCGAGAGGGAGAGGCCTAATATAGCAGTGTCTGGAGTCAGATGTTGTTTTGAGAAACTTGCACAAGCTCTGTTTAGTCTGCAGCCTGGGTTGGCTTCAGTCAAGGCTTTCTCCGCTACATTTCACAAGGCCGACATGAAGTGTTCTGGTTGGAAACTTGCATGAGATGGAGCATATGTCCGCCTGCCGCTCAGGATGCTCCGTCTAGTCTGCAGCCGGGGTCGGCTTCAGTCACGGCTTCCTCCGCTATGTTATTTAAGCACACATGACTGCATCCCAGCTACCCGACTTCGGATATCCAGCCTGCTGCACGAAGAAGGAACCACTCTTTGCCCGTGAAGTCGGTCCATCCAGTAGATAGGGAGACGAGCCTTGATCATCGGGACGCTCAGAGAAAGGATCCGTTTCCGACACACCGTCGCAGGAGAAGCATCCGGCTAAGGAACAGAAATCCGCTGCTCCTCAGGGCTCAATGATGGACTTGCTGTCGCAGATTGCGCAGCTAATTAGAGCATCCCAGCAAGTGCAGATGCAGCCTCCCTCAGACTCAGAATCTGAACTGTCGGACGGTGCTGGGTCAGTCCAGTCGTCTGTTCGTGTAGATGCAATGGACCAAGATTCGCAAGTGATTCTCTCGGATGGTGAAAGGGATAGGAAGAGGATTACCCTTCCCTTTCGGAACAGTACATGGTTGTGATGGCTTTCATCTATCAATACTACCCTGCTTTTGTTTCGCTGAATCAGAATGCTGCGACGACAAGAGAGAAACCTCTGGCGTCGTTAGGTGCAGGTTTATCCGGACAAAGGAGGAAGTCCTTTCTTTTCCGGTTCAGTTTATGCAGGTGTCGCAGGCCTTCGGCCATATAGACACCGCCGTATTTATCCTCTTGAGTGCGAGGCAGAAGGCAGTTTCTTATCTTCATCTTCCGTATACATACCGTTTTTTGGACCACATTCATTTAAAAACGGTCGGGGAAGATGTTCAGAGAGTTCTGCATTTGGATGAGCAGGCCGGGGATCTGGAGGTATCCTTACCTGTATTATTCACTTTTTGCTCAGATGCAATTGAGATGGCAATTTCTTCAAATAGAGCGAATTTGGATGATATGTCTTAAGCAGATCACCTTACAAGAGCTGTGACGCAACATCTCAAGGGAAAGGAATTTGAGGACGTTCGTACCTCTCTTAAGAGTTCTTTCCAGGGCAATTATGTATACCACGTATAACTCCGCCCTAACAGTGGCTAATCTGGAGTTAATCAGATGTGATGCTGCCCTTGCGTCGTCATCACTGATAAGATGACAAGGTGAAAAGCTCTTTCCGAGTCGCTCCGGTTTCCGAACCTTTTATTTTGGACGCTTAACTTTCATTAGTCTATGAACAGGCTACTAAGAAAGCGTCTACTGCTCTGCTTTTGAAGTCAGCATATCAATGACCCGCTTCAGCAGACGAGTAGAGTAGGGCATTCCAGACAAAAATCGTCAAAAGCAAACTCCTCACAAGGGCACAAGAAACCCTCTTATAATTACTCAGGAGGTCATCAGTATAGCAACTTGGAAAAGGGGCGTAGGTCTGATCGGGATTATAGGTCAGATGCCCCTAGGCCGACGAGACGAGGTTTTCACGAGGAGGGCGTGGTTCCTCCTCTGTAAGCCTCGCAGGTCAAACAGGTGATGGTTTAGACCTCTATTGCTGGCCAGTTGGCGGAAGGTTATTAAGCTCCACAAAAAACTGAATAACAATCACGGAAGATCAGTGGGTGAGAAGTCTAGTCTCGAACGGCTTACGGCTGTCATTCCGAGTAAAACCCCACTAACAAGTTAGCTGCGTTGGACAAATCTTCAATTAAATTCTTGCATAAGAGAGTTTCTCCTACCGGAGGTATAAGCTCTCTTATCAAATGAAGCAATGCAGGTCATTGAGAATCAGGATTCTCAAGATTTTTACTGTCACCTATTCCTCGTACCAAGCCAGACGGCTCGTTCCGGACGGTAATAGACTTGAACTGGATAACAAGTTTATCATGGCTCTAAAAGTTTATTTATGGAAATCATTCAGTCGGTAAAAGCGAGCGTTCGAGTGATCGACTATGCGGCATGCATAGATCTAAGGATATGTACTTTCATGTCCTGTACATCCGGCATTCTAAAAGTACCTGCGGTCCGCCGTACAAGGGAGGGTGTATCATTTCAGAACAATTTGCTTTGGTCTGAATCTGGCCCCCTGGGCGTTTCACTCAAATAATGAACTCAGTAATGTCTTACTTATTTAACATCGGCTTACTTGGACGACCTTCTACAGGGATACGGCAACAGAATTATTCATCAGAACGATGTTCAGAGTCTGCTTCTATTACTCCGATGTCTCGGTTTCATCGTAAACGAGAAAAAGTCGGATCTAGCTCCGTACAAGTCATCTATTCACTGGGGATTGAGCTTTGAGACTCACAACAATCTGGTTCGCCTGCCATTACCCGGAGCGAAATTAGTTGTTATGCTCGCTTTTGTCTACACTCAGACGCATTAATAGTGAGAGAATTCATGCGACTGTTGGAGCTGTGCGGAGCGGCTGTGGATTTCATTCCGATGGGTCGTCTGCAAGCACGTCCCCTCCAGATATTCTTCACTCAGAACTGGAGTGTGAAGACGCTTTCGCTTGAACCAGCATTGTTTTAACGGACCTAGGAAAACAAGGGTCCAAATTGGGCAGATATTCAGTGGTTAACTCAGGGAGTTACACTGCAACTGCTGGATCCGGCTTTCACGATTATGACGGATGTGAGTCAGACGGGTTGGGGCACAACCCTAAGTCCCGCAGTCTCGAGGTGTCAGGGTCTTTGGGACCCTCGGTTCCAGGAGAAACAGATAAACATCAACGAGATGATGTTAATTAGCTAGCGCTACAACATTGGATTCACATGATAATGGACATCCATGTTCAATTTGGTCAGACAACTCGACAGTAGTAGCGTATATCAGGAACCAGGGCGGCACCCATTCATTTCCGTTACGCCAACTAACGGAGAAGATTTTCCTAATACATCATGAATCATCATGTTCATCTTTTCATCCGTCATATACCGGGTCATCTGAACGTACTAGCAGACTCGCTCTCTCCAAAAGGTCACCTGTTGCAATTGGAATGGACGCTCAACAAGCGAGTATTTGGACAGTTTTGCTACCAGAGGGATCGCCCCATGATAGATCCGTTTGCGACTCACCAGAACAATCAGTTACTGTTGTTTGTGTCACCATGCCCAGACCATTGAGCGCATGCAGTAGACGCTCTGCCGATCTCATGGGGATTGATGATAGGATACGCGTATCCTCCAATTCATTTGATTCAGTAGATTATGTTTAAGATCAAACAGTCTTGTTGTGAATCCTACTAGTAGCACCTCTGTCATCACAGAAACCTTGGATCAGTCTTCTCAAGTGTCTGTAATGGGACGTTCCCCAGAAGCTTCCTCCATGAGAGGACCTTCTTTATCAGGGGAAGTTTTTGTTCTTCAACTCCTTCTCCACCCATAGTGGCATAATGGAGTCGGTTAGACGTGAGGGAACCATTGCTGTTCCTATATTATTTTATGATTAACACAAGAACGATTAAGTAATGCGGGTGAGGAGGGTTCGATATGACTTTGAATCCCCCCTCCCCCCCCCCCCCTACCGCCAATGTGTTTTAAGGCGATTATCGAGCAAGACGTAGTTTTCTTCCTGCAAGCCTCGTATAAGTTTAAATACATACATGCATTTCTTCACTTCGCGATTGGCGGCTGGGTCGTGTTCTGTGGCGACCTCATGGGCACATCCACTTTTAGTTGGATTGGTTTCCTGTGATTATTTGTCTATATGTCATATACGAGCGCATATTTCATCGTAATTAAATTGCTAGTCTTTGGGTACCTCGGAGGCTGCATAACCAGTTAACTGGTATTCAGATGATTACATGCGGGGTTTTAATGGTCACGCGTATAATAATTGTTAGGCTGATGACTTATTGTATATTATGGACCTTTGAAATTATAAATTATTTCGGGGGCAGTCCGTGTCAGAGCCTGTTAATCATACCTACTTCCATTTATTTATTTATTTATTGGTGTTTGAGGTCACATACTTATGCACAATGTCTAATCATGACCGTGACAGTTTTACAGGTGGACGAAGCCGGAGTACCCGGAGAGAACCACCGAGCAACGACGAGCAGCTGCCAGCTCCCCAACATCATAACTCTGCACTGTAGCACAGGCAGGGTTAGATAGGTTGAAGACATGCGTACCATCGACGTGCAGTATGCCTTAGTACACGGCGTCATCGTCTCTCCATGTGGACAATCGGGGTTAGGTGCCTTGCCCAAGGACACAACGCGGGAGTCCGAATCAATCGCTTGGACACCTACTTCCATTTCTAGATCCAGGTTTCTATTAATGTTGGTACTCAACTCGTATATTCCCACGTTTATAGTGTCATAGATATCGGATAGTACATGTCGGGGAGTGTTGTTACTGGAATTTATTGTACACCTGAATGGGGCCGCCTGTGGGTTACCTCGGAAGTGTGTTTACTCTCCAGAGATCGTTTATTGTGGTTCGATTGGACATGTGTATGTTATATATTATATCACTGGTTTTCAACCTATCTGCGTATGCTGTCTTCAGTGTACGTTATGTAGCAGGCAATATTAATTACCGGGATCGTCGCTATAGCCTTAACTTCTGAAGTGGTGTTAAGCACCATTTACTAATAATAAATTAATACCTGAGTGCCTGTTTGACGAATATTTATAGTGTTTTTTGGTACCGCTTTTACTGATTCCAGAGCACTCCCCTCTTTCTTTTTGAAGATTCCTTCAAAAGAAAAGGGGAGGGGTGATTTTTTACCTCTCCTCCTGCTTGATAGGTATGTAACTATGAGGGAAGCTGTTCTGTCCGTAATTATATCCTGCATACAGCTGGAGTTTTATTGTGTATGGCGTATGTTTGTGGGGGATATTCTCTCATTCTCAAATATGCCGTCCTAATTTTTGGGGCTTAGTCCGGGCTAACCTTAAAAATTGGGAACTCATTACATCCAATTAACATAGTCTTCATGCTAAGTATACGGAATTACTTGAACTTCTCTATTACTGTATAGAGAGAAATACATGTAACATGTAATTCCTAATAATTTTAATTTCCTTTCACCTTGGATTACAGGATTGGAACTATGTTGATCTACTAATTCTGAAGTCCTAGGCCCTCCACCTTTTTATGATTCAGCTAGTCTGGTCCATTGGTTTATAGTGTAAAAATATTATAAATTCATAGTAATTTGTATATTTTTATACTTACCAATGGCCCAGACGGAGATGGCCCTCCCATGAGTGGGCACTCATTCCTCCCCGCTGAATTTTTATGTAGTACTCTCTTCTACAAAGAATGATGTTGGCGCCAATTGCAGTCACTTCCTGACGTCGGCGCATGTGCACAGAGTAAATGTATGGAGGGCCAGATAGGACTTTTAATTTTCGGTTTTGCAAGCAAATTTTGGGGATTGGGGGGTTCAAAATTTGTGTTTGGTCCTTAATAACTTTGAGTTAAACACCAGCTTGTCTGAGCCATTGGTAAGTATAAAAATATACAAATTACTATGAATTAATCATTTTCATTATTTTTTCAATTTTTGTCTCAAAACATAACTCATGACACCTCATTGGAGATAGCTTATTGAGCTTGTTCCAATGAGAGATCATAAGTTATGTTTTTGGTACAAAAAATTAGTTATTCAAGAATTTTGTTTGCAAGTGTCATCTGCTTTTCGTGTTAGGTAAAGAGTAAAGGAAAGTTATCAAATATTTTTCTGTTTCTTTTGACCTTGCTATTCATTACTGCACTGACTTTTCCTCAGATGTGCAAGGATGTTTTGTGTGCTATAAATTTAGCCAACTGGAGATTTTTAGTGTCAGTTTTACTTTTTTAGTGCAGTTGGCTAAATTGGCACTTGACAACATGAACACTGGCTTCAGGGTCAGATCTTAGTCACAGAAAAAGAATACCAATTTATTTTTTTTAAACAGTAATTTTATTTCCTTCAAAGTAGAAATTGGGTTTGGCGAACAGGTTGAGCCTATATAAATGCCTCCCACTACAAAGACAATTAATTCTAACATACAGAATAGAAACAATGAACCAAGTGCAAGTGCTATAAAGAGTGAAGTTAAGGTATAGTAAAGAGCTTTACTGCAAATTGTTGTATAATAAATGCATTAAAACTTAACGCCTTGCTAAAGTTGTACGTCTTGGTGGATATCTACTGAACATATTTCCTGTTATTGCAGATTAACACTGTTTTGTTGTATGGGCAAGTTTTTCCAACATGTAAAACATACACTGTTTAGGACTACTCGTTTTGTGGAAGGGGGATTTAGCAAGCACCAAGAAAGAGGTAGCACTGGGAGCTTCAGTATCTGTTGGTGATCTTTGTGATTTATCATCTTCAGACTCTCCCACGCATCACCACCGATTACTGAATCTCTCGGTGTCAATTATATATTGTCGAAAGGCCACAAACATATCGTTGTTAGCCCCCATCCGATGCCAGTGGGTCACCAAATAAAAGGGAATTTAAAGATACACCACAGTTATTCAAATTGTTCACAAGGATATTTCAGTGAGTTATGTAAAGTTGGCATTTAAAAACAAAGTGTTCAGTGCTTCATATCCAAAACTGCATTCACATTTCGGGTCATCGATAAATCTATAAAATTTGTGAGCATTTAGATTACTGCAACCCAAATGCAATTTCGTGTGAAGTATCTGACCTACTCTTGAGCCAGATAGATAGTACAGTGGGACAGTCCAGTCATCACGTTTTAATATATGCTTAAAAGCTTGTGGTGTATCACAACTGCTCAATTCCGAGCCTAATTCGTTCCATGGCCAAATTACCGATGACAGAAATGAATCTGAAAAAAAAATTTATTCTACAAAATACATTACAAAATTGTTTGTCCTTTCTGAGGGAATTTGCAGACCTCTGTGCTACAGTCTGAGATAAAAGTCACGACAAATAACCTGGTGCAAGGTCCGTGTTTCATTTTATAGCAAAACATTAACTTGTATCGGATTCGTCGTGTTTTCAGAGGGACGAAACCGGTTTCTCTATAAAGTAATTGGTGACTGGTACCACAGGTAGCGCCGCAAATTGTGCGAAGTGTGTCCAGTTGGAGATTCTCTAAACTGTATGATTTCTCTTCTGTACAATTTTTCCATATCACATCAGCATAATCGAATAGAGGGAGTATAAAATGGGTGTACAGGGTGGTTAGGGCTGTGCGCGATAATCTCTATTTTTATACAACAACCAATGGCCCAGACTAGCTGGTGCTAACTCAAAAATTAATCCAGGGCCAATCACAAATTTTGCCCCCCAATCCCCAAAATTTGCATGCAAAACCGAAAATTGAATGTCCTATCTGGTCCTCCATACTTTTGTGATCTGCGCATGCACAGTATCCAGGAAGACACCAAAATTGGTGCCAACCATCATTCTTTGTTTGGCCCTCCAGTCAATAACAACAAACTGACATCTGTGCTTTTAAATCTCAGTTTTGAAGATGTCAGACACAAATCAATGGTAGAATTGGGAATTGGTGGGTCCAAGGACATAATTGGATGATGGAAGTGAACAACGGTGGTTGGAAAAGTTCAGGGCTGTAACTTTATAATTTTTATCAAAATTATTTTATGTTTCCTAATTTCGGGACATGGGCCTGACATCATTCTTGCTAATGATTTATCCATTGTTTGTTAAGTGTTCCTTCCCTATCCTTCCTTGAAGCCCTCCTGTTAAACTCCCAAGCTTTTTGGCATATTTTATTGAAATTTTTTTTTAATTTCCTGGGAGTTTGACATCTTATACAGAATGTTTATTCTGTATATCCCCATGGTTACGTCCTCACCCTTGGAGTGTTTAGGCGTTTGGGTCATGCATCTTGTATCTGATGTATCGTTTATTCTTCACCTGAAGATCTTGCTTTACATCGGATAGTTTAAAATCTGTTACTGAATTCGGGCCTTTTTATTCAGTGCCTGGGGTCTTGTTTCTGTTTTTTCTTGTGCCTTTGTTTACATTGGCAACGTCTTATAAATATATGTAGTTTCCTATTTTCATTTTACTGTGGGATTGTTGTAAGATACATATTATGTTTTTCCGGTAGTGTAGCAATTATTTTGGAATTTTTGTCCAAACTTAGGCTCTATCGGGATACCTTTGGGCTCATCTGTTCCCTTTGGGAACTTGGGCTCTTGTCAAAATTTTTTTGAAAAATGTTTTGAATTTAATTTTTTGATTTGTATTTTGAATGTTTTTTATTATGTATCTTTATCATATATTTATTGTAGAATTGGTGGGAGTACTGTCGACTTTGTTTTGATTGATTATGAAAGCTTATTGCTCAAAATGCAAGGCTAGGAAATCTACTTCAGATTTACATGCTTGTTGCCTTGCTTGTAGTCGATGTACTCCCACTAATTCTTGTCCTACATGTGTCGGCTGGGATGGCAAACATTGGACACGGGTGTCACAGTATGTTGTTAGTGGCGAGAGGCCAATGCCAGTCCTCTCGCCTCAAAGTCAATCAAGTTTCTCAGTTTCTTTTTCAGAGGAACAAGAACATGGTGATGATTATGTGACACCAAAAGAAAGTGTGCTACCATTGTCGCGCTCTGATGAGAAAACAGAGCTAGATGCCAAGGTGCTCATGAATATTAGACTGGGGATAAAGCCACTAGCCGGTGGTTTTAGTCCCTTGTCTGCAGCTAGCTCGACGGTGAAGCGGTTACTCCATCTGTGGGTACTGTGACGCCGGGTGTGTCCGTTGTGGTCGATAAAAGTGGATTGGGTGGAGCAAGCACCTTGAAACATAAACATGCTCACCCAGCGACGACGGAACAGAGGAAGAAGCCAGCAAGTACCATGGGAAGCTCGGCGAGGTCTGAAAGGACCACAAGCGAGAGAGGTCCCTCTCTTTCCCAGCAACATCTGGGGCCAGATGTTGTGATAAAAACTTGCGTGAGTCGGAGCATTCATCCACACCTTCCATCCGGGACGCTCCATATAGATCGCAACTGGCCTTGGCTATAGTTACGGCTTTTTCCGCGGCATCTAAAAAGCACACATGACCGCACCCTAGCTACCTGATTTCGGATATCCAGCCAGCATCGCCAAGAAGGGATCACTCATCGTCTGCGAAGTTGGCCCATCCGGTAGCTAAGGAGATGAGGCCTTGTTCATTGGGACGTTCGGAGAAACGAGCCATCTCAGACACACCGTCCCAGGAGCAGCAAGCGGCGAAGAAACAGAAGACCGCTACTCCTTAGGCCTCTGTAACGGACTTGCTGTCACAGATTGCGCAGCTGATTGCAGCATCCCAGCAAGTGCAAGAGCAGCCTTTTGCAGTCTCAGAACCTGAGCTGTCGGACGGTGCTGGGTCGGTCCAGTCATCTATTCATTCAGATGCAAGGGACCGAGATTCACAGCTGATTCTCTCAGATGGTGAAAGGGATTTGGAAGAGGATTACCCTTCCCTTTCGGAACAACACATGGTTGCGATGGATTTAATCCATCAATACTTTTCTGAATTTGTTCCCGGTGAATCAGAATGCTGCACCGACTAGAAAGAAACTGCTGGCATCGTTGGATGCAGACTTTATCCGGACAAAGGAGGAGGTCCTTTCTTTTCCGGTTCAGTCTGGGCAGGTGTCGCAGGTCTTCGGTCATTTAGACGAAACCGTGTTTAATCTCTCCTGTGGGAAGAAAGGCGGTTTCTTGACATCATCTTCCATAAATTTACCGTTTCTTGGACCACGTTCATTTAAAACAGTCGGGGAAGATGTTCAGAGAGTTCCTCTGCATTTGGATGAGCAGGCCGAGGATCTAGAGGTATCCTTGCCTGGTTCATTCACAATTCACTCAGACACAATTGAGATGGCAATTTCTTCTAATAGAGCGAATTTGGATGCTATGTCTTACGCAGATCACCTTACAAGAGCTATGGCGCAATGTCTCAACGGAAAAGAATTTGAGAACGTTCGTACCTCTCAAAGAGTTCTTTCCAGGGCAATTATAAATACCACGTATAACTCTGCCTTAACTGTGGTTAATTTGGAGTTAATCAGACGTGATGGTGCCTTTGCGTCGTCATCTTTGCTAGATGACAAGGTGAAAAACTCTCTCAGAGTCGCTCCGATCTCCGGACATACTATATTTTTATACTGTAACCAATGACCCTGACTTAGCTGGTGCTAACTCTTAAATATTCAGGGCCAAACACAAATTTTGCCCCCCCAATCCCCCAAATTTGCATCCAAATAAAAAAAAACTGATGTCCTATATGGTCCTCCATACTTTTGCCTACTGCGCAGTGTCAAGGAAGTATCGAAATTGGCGCCAAGCCTCATTCTTTTTTTGGCCCTTCTGTCAGTAACATCTCACTGACTTCTGTGCTTATAAATCTCAGTTAAAATGATGCCAGACACAATATCATGATGGAAATGGTGGATCCAAGGATGCAATAAGAGGATGAGTGGAAGAAACAGTGGTTGGATGTGTTCAGGGCTGTAACTTATAAGTTTTATTGAAAATTATTTTATGTTCCCTAATTTCGGGACATGGGCCTGATGTTTTCATTCTTGCTATGAAATCTCCACTGTTTGTTAAGTGTTTCCTCTCTCCCCTTCTTTGAAACCCCCCTAGTTAATCTCCCATGCTTTTGGAACATTTTTTGAAATTTTTTTCTTGAAAATTTCTTGGGAGTTTAACTTGGTTACAGAATGTTTATTCTGTTATCCCCATTTTTACGTCCTCACACTTGGGGTGTTTAGGCATTTTTGGTCATGCATCTACCATCTGATGTATTGCAGTTTCTTCTGATGAAGATTCTGCTTTACATCGGATAGTTTTAAGAATCTGTTACTGACTTCTGGCCATGTTTTTCAGTGCCTGGAGTCTTGTTTCTGGTTTTTATAGACTTTTGTTTATGTTGACAGTGGTTACTTTCTTTTAGTAATTCCTTGTCATCTGTTAGGTTAGATATGTAGTTAGATACATTAATATACTCCGTAAGTGTAACACTAATTTTTTAGTTTGTTTGAAAAATTTTGTCCACACTTAGGCTTTTTTGGGATCCATTTGGGCACATTGTTCCAATTGGGAACTTGGGCTCATGTCATAATTTTTCAAAAAATTTTTATGAATTATTTTTCGAAATTTTGTTATGGATTGTATTATTATTATGTATCTTTGTAATATTGAGGGTTAGTGAGAGTACTACTGCTTAATAATATTTTATAATTATGAAAGAATTTTGTTCAAATTGTAAATAGAGGAAGTCTTCCTCTGATTCTCATGCTCATTGTGTTTGCTGTAGTCATTGTACTCACACTAACTCTTGTTCAGTTTGTACCAATTGGGATGACAAACATTGGAGATGTGTGTCACGGTACATTGTAAGTGGTGAGAGATCAATGTCTGATCTCTCATCACAAGGTCACTCTAGTTTTTCAGTTTCTTTTTCAGAGGAACAAGAACATGGTGATGTCGTCTGGAAGTGTGCTGCCGTCGTCGCAAATTAATGAAGAGCTAGCGGCAAAAGTGCTCAGTGAAATTTGACAAGTGCCTAGGTCCCAAAAGGGATTTACGGCCTTGTCGCCAGCTAGCTCGACCGGCGGATCTGTCACTCATCATATGGGTGGTGTGATGCCGGCTAAGTCCATTGTGGTCCAGGAGAGGAAAAAGGGTGTTGCGAGCACTATAATCTCAGATCTAACACACCATGAGACGACGGAACGGAGGACGGAACAGAGGAAGCCAGTCAGTTCGGTAGTAAGCTCGTTCAGGTCATCCCGGACCGCGAACGAGAGAGGTCCCTCTCTCTTACAACAGCATCTGGGGCCAGATGTTGTTGTTCAAAACGTTCGTCAGTCGGAGCATACATTCACACCTCGTGTTCAGGACGCTCCGTCTTATAGACATCTGGCGTCGGCTAGTCTATCGGCTTCCTCTTCAGCATATCAGCACACACGACCGCACCTTGGCTTTGTGACCTCAGATATCCAGCCTGCTTCGCTGACAAAGGATTCCATGTCGTCTAGGTCACACCATCTAGTAGACAGGGACATGAGGCCTCATCAGTTGGCACGCTCGCATAAAAGGATTATGTTGGACACACCATCCTAGGAGCTTCCAGTGGCTAAGCAATAGAGGACCGCAGCTCCACAGGCCTCCGTGACGGACTTGCTATCGCAGATAGCGCAGCTCATCACAGTATCCCAGCAACCTACGGAACATCCTACAACAGTTTTTTTATTTAATCTTATTTGTTTTTTTGGATTTTTCCCTTTTAGAACAACATAAGGCGGCGATGGAGTTTATCTGTCAACACCTTCCAGACGTTCCATCGGACCAGGTTGCTGCGACAAAGGATAAGAGACTGATAGCGTCCTTGGATACTGCCTTTTTTGGCCGGATTAAGGAAGATGTTCCTGATTATCCGGTCTAGTCCAGCAATGTCTCACGGACGTTTGAATTGCTTAATGATGCTATTTTTAATTTAGCCTCAAAGACAGACAAGAACAGTTTCTTATCTCAACGTGCTCTGCATCTGCCGTTCATCAATAGTAGGAATAGATTTGCAACGGCAGGACAGGGCATACCAAGAGTTCCTCTGCGTTTGGATGATCAGGCTGAGGACTTAGATTTGTCCCGGCGTTCGTATTTTTCTATTCTCCCTAGCACTATGGAGACGATGATTTTGTCTAATAGAGCGAATTTAGACGCATTGTCATACGCAGATCACCTTACCAGAGCGTTAGCTCAACGTCTCGACGGTAAAGAATTCGAGGACATTTGCTCCTCCTTAAGAGTTCTTTCTAGGGCTATTGCATATCTCCACGTATAACTCCGCCCTATCAGTGGCTAATTTGGAGTTGGTTAGACGTGATGCTGCCCTGGCTTCATCCACTATGGTGGATTCAAAGGTGAAAAACTCTCTTCGAGTCGCTCTGGTTTCCGGGGATTTTCTCTTTGATGGTAAGCTTTCTTCAATCTATGACCAGATTATCAAGAAAGCTTCAGAATCTCTGCTTTTTAAGTCAGTTTCTAAAAGATCTGACTCCGCAGAAAAAGAGTAAAGCAGGAGCTTCTGGTTCGAGTACGTCCAGGGGAAGCTTCTATAAAGGATATACAAAATCCTCTAGCTCTTACTCTAGAGGCTGTCAGAGTAGTGACTCAGGTAGGGGACGTAGTTCTGGCCGAGACAACCGGTCAGATGCCCCTAGGTCGACAGGACAAGGCGCTGGATGGGGAGGACGTAGTTTCTCTTTCCGTAGGCCTCGCAGGTCCAGGAGGTGATGGTCAGGACCTCTATTGTGGTCCGGTGGGCGGAAGGCTGACAAAGTTTTTGACTAATTGGTTGTCAATTACAGATGACCGATGGGTAAAAGAGGTCATCTCAGATGGCCTAAAGCTATCTTTCCGAGAAAAACCTCCGCTAACACGAAGTCCGCGCTGGGCTCAGCTTCCGTCCAATCTTCAAAAAAGAGATTCACTTCTATCAGAGGTGCAATCTCTGTTGGAGAAGAAGGCAATAAAGGTCATGCAAAACCAGGAATCCCTGGGTTTTTACAGTCACCTGTTCTTGGTACCGAAGCCAAACGGCTCGTTCTGTCCAGTTATAGTTCTGTCCAGTTATAGATCTGAGCTGGATAAACAAGCTGATCGTGGCTCCAGAGTTCTATATGGAGACCATTCGATCAGTGAGGGTGAGCAATCGAGTGGACAATTATGCATCAAGCATAGATCTCAAGGATTCGTACTTTCATGTCATGGTACATTCGGCATTCAGAAAGTACCTTCACTTCGCCATCCTAGGAGCCGTTTATCAGTTCCGAGCAATGTGCTTCGGACTCAATCTAGCACCCTGGGCTTTCACTCGAATAATGAACTCGGTAATGGCTTATTTCCGAGCTCATTCATCTGCGGTAACGTTGGCCTACTTGGACGACATTCTTCAGAGGTACGGCAAAAAAACAGTTCTTCAGAACGATGTTCAGAGTCTGCTTCAATTGCTCCGACTTCTTGGTTTCATTGTAAATGAAAAGAAGTGGGATCTAGCTCCGTCCAAGTTGTTCATTCACTTGGGAATGAGCTTCGAGACTCACAACAATCTGGTTCGTCTTCCGTTACCTAGAGCAAAGTTAGTCAGTTGCTATGCTCATTTTTGTCTACATTCAGACGTAGTAACAGCGAGAGAATTCATGCGACTGATGGGATTGTGCGGAGTGGCAGCGGATCTCATTCCGATGGGCTGCTTGCACACACGTCCACTCCAGATATTTTTCACTCAAATTTGGAGTGTGAAGATTCATTCGCTCGAAACAAATATCGTTTTATCGTACCAAGTAAAACAAAGGATTCAGACTTGGGCAGATATTCAGTGGTTGACTCAGGGAGTTCCACTGCAACTGCCGGATCCGTTTTTTACGATTATGACGGATGCGAGTCAAAGAGGTTGGGGCGTGACATTGAGCCCAACAGATTCAAGGTGCCAGGGCCTTTGGGATCTGGTGTTCCTGAACAAGCACATAAACATCAAAGAGATGATGTCAATTTGGCTTGCGCTACGTCATTGAATGAACATAATTCAGAATTCACATGTTCAAATACTGTCGCACAATTCAACGGTAGTAGCGTACATTCGGAACCAAGGAGGCACTCATTCGATTCCATTATGCGACCTAATGGAAAGAATTCTTTTGTTTGTTTTAGAGCATCATGTTCTTCTGTCGGTCCGTCATATTCTGTATCGCCTGGACGTTCTAGCAGACTCGCTCTCTCGGAAAGGTCGCATGTTACCGTCAGAATGGACTCTCAGCAAGCGAGTGTTCAATCAGATTTGCTACCAATGGGATCGACCAATGATAGACTTGTTTGCGACACACCTCAACAATCAGTTGCAGACATATATGCCCAGATCCTCGAGCATTTGCAGTAGACGTTCTCTCAATTTCTTGGGACGGAATGATAGGATATGCATATCCTCCAGCTCCGTTGATCTTGCTAAAGATCAAGCAATCGCACTGCAAGATACTGTTGGTAGCATCTCTGTCGTCTCAGAAACCATGGATAAATCTACTCAGGTTTCTGTTATGGGATGTTCCTCGGAAGCTTCGTCCATGGGAGGACCTTCTCTTTCAGGGGAAATCTTGCACACTGCATCACAACCCGCAAGGTCTCAACCATCACGTATTTCCGTTGTGCGGTCCTTCTTGCACGGCAAGCAATTTACAGGATGAGCAGTGGACGCAATTTCTAACTGTAGGAGGGCCTCCTCTTCGCTAAATTATGCAGCAAAGTGGAAGGTTTTCTCTCGTTGGTGTAAGGATCATTCTATTGATATTTTTGAACCTTCCATTCCAGACATTGCTAATTTTTGGGTCTACTTGTTTGACGAACTCAAACTGCAGCCAGTAACCATTAAGGGTTATAGGTCTATGCTATCAGATACATATGCTCATCATGATAGCTTACAGATTGGATCTAATATTTCTTTATCTAAGTTAGTAAAAAACTTTTCGATGAATAGACCTAGAATTCTTAGGTTAATTTCTAAATGGAATTTAGCTTGGGTTCTACTGAAGCTCAAAGAAGCTCCTTTTGAACCTCTGAACACTGTCGACTTCAAATTCTTGTCATATAAGACAGCTTTTCTCTTAGCCTTTGCTTCTGCAAGAAGAGTTAGTGAGCTTCATGCTCTGTCTATTGATGATTCTCATTATCGTAGTATTGGTAATACTATTACCTTAACTACTAATCTGGGATTTTTGGCTAAGAATCAGGCTCCTAATAAGTATCCTGAGCCTATTGTCATTAAGGCTCTTCCATCCTCAGAGGGCCGTAGGCCTTTGCTGTGTCCAGTTAGAGCTATGCATATTTATAAACGCAGATCAGAGTTTATCAGAAAGGGGCGAAAACGCTTCTTTCTGTCTTTAATTCCCAATAGAAAGGACATTTGTGTTCATTCTATTTCTAGATGGATTCAGTTAGCTATTCATACTGCTTATGAGAGTTTATCTTCCAATCAGCAGTCCGTGCTTAAGATTTCAGCGGATGTAGTTAGAGCGCTGTCAACATCTTGGGCTTATTCTAACAGTATTGCTATTACGGATCTTATGAAGGCGGCTTACTGGTCACAGACTTCCACTTTCACTAATTTTTAACTTAGAAATATAACTTGGCAATTGGTTCTAATACTTCATTATCCAAACTGGTTAGAAATTTCTCTATTAATAGACCTAGAACCCTCAGATTAATTCCTTAGTGGAATTTGGCTTGGGTTCTGTTGAAGCTTAAAGAAGCTCCATTTGAGCTGTTGGACGTTGTAAAGTTCAAATTCTTGACCTATAAAACAGCATTTCTCTTAGCCTTTGCATCTGCTAGAAGAGTTAGTGAACTTCATGCTTTATCAGTTGACGAATCTCACTACCGTAGTATGGATAATACCATTACTTTAACTACAGAAGTGGGATTTTGGGCTAAGAATCAGGCTCCAGATAAATGGCCTGATCCTATTCCCATAACGGCTCTGCCGTCTACGGACAACCATAGTCCTCTGCTGTGTCCAGTAAGGGCTATGCGCATATATAAATGTCGATCAGATTTCATAAGAAAAGGAAGGAAACGTTTCTTTCTTTCATTAATTCTTAACAGAAAGGAGATTTCTGTTCATTCTATTGCTAGATGGATTCAGTTGGCAATACGCATTGCCTATGAAAATCTATCTTCGGATCAACGTTCTGTCCATAAAATTTCAGCGCATGAAGTTAGAGCGCTGTACACTTCCGGGGCTTATTCTAACAGTACAGCTATTACTGATCTATTGAAGGCTGCGTACTGGACACAGCCCTCTACATTTACCAAATTTTACCTGAGAAATTTAGAGTCCATCTCCGGTGACCTTAGATGTTTAAGTCCTTTTTCTGTTGCTCAGAATGTCATCCATTAAAGGTTACATCTATAATTATTTAAGCAGCCTGTTCCAGCAGTGACGCTGTTCCGCTGCCTTCTTCGTTCTGCGGTCTTGTACCTCAGAACTGGGGGGGGGGGGGGGGGGGGGGGGGTAAGGGGGAAGACGTTTTTTTTCCTTATGATCATCTGGCTTTATAGTGAAAAGCAAGGGAAGACCTCCTCTGGTGTCAGTAGTCCCGAGTCGGGGCTGGGATAATTTTAATGTGTAGCTCCGTGTAAAGCAAATAATATGTCTCATTTATGTATTGTTTTTAAAGTGTAGCTCACTGTGAAGCATTTGTATATGTCACGTGTCAAACGGGCATTACTATGCAATCCTCAGACACTTTTAAATGAGTATAAAGAGTCTCATTCTGAGGACTGTCTTTATATTTTGGCCTCCCTTCACCGCATTAGCATAATGGGTTATGCTGGCATTAAAATGGAGAATTATATGTTATGTAATGCTCAAATACTGCACATGCGCAGATCACAAAAGTAAGGAGGACCAGATAGGACATTAAATTTAAAGTTTTGCATGCAAACTTTGGGGATTGTGGGACAAAATTTGTGTTTGGCCCTGGATTAATTTTTGAGTTAGCACCAGCTAGTCTTGGTGAGTATAAAAAATATAGAAATTACTTTGAATTTATAATATTTTAAGCTCCGAAAACAATTAATCATAACACTTACTTTATTGACTATACTGTTGACATACATGTCCCATGAACCTGAGCTTTGTAAAATAAGTCCTAGATGTTTATGATGGGTGACTTCTTCGATAGCTTTTTCCAGAAAGAATAATTGTGGTTTTGGAATATGGGTAGTTTTACATGAAATGCTTTCGGCAACTATTTTTTCAGGACTGAAATTTACCTGCCATTTTTTGGACCAGTTCCAAATTTCTGCAAGATCTGTGCTCATAATTTCACTTGCCAAATACGGGTTTTTCACTATCAAAGACAATGAAGTGTCATCGGCTTATAGCCTAATATTCGACTGGATGTTGTCAATAATATTGTTTATATATATATATTAAAAAGCAAGGAACCAAGGACCGATCCTTGTGGTACCCCTGATGGGATAACTTCATTTGATGAATTTTGGCCATTGACTATAACTACCTGGCTTCGGCCGTTCAGGTAATCCTCAAATCAAGAGAGTAAATGACCCCTTATTCCAATTGCATTAAGCTTATAAATAAGGCCAGCATGCCACACTCTGTCAAAAGCCTTACTTAGATTACAAAAAACAAAACGGACTTCCTTTCAGTCATCTAATGCAACTCTTATGTTTTGATCTAGGTCAATTTATTGACAGACAATGCTATCAACCGGCATAAAGCCAGACTGCAAATCCATTAGAAGGCTATTATACATGAGGAATTGAAAGACACATTTAAATATTATTTTTTCAAATACTTTTCTTACTCTACTCAATGAAACGGATCAATCATTTTTCTTTAAATTGACGGAGGACTTTTTATGAAATGGAATCACATTGGCATGCTTCCAAATAGAGGGATATTTACCTTGGGCCAACGATAAACTGAATAACCTACTAAATGGTGCAGCTAATTGCACTGAGAATTTTTTTCAAGATTATGTTATTGATTCTATATGGACTGGTTGCCTTCTATGAATCGAGATTAGAAAATAGAGTTTCTACCTCAGATAGATTAACATCAACCATACTTATTTCGTGCTCAGTAAAGGGGATACAGGGCAATTCCTTATCTATTAGAGTACAACTTTGGTAATAAAATATGTATTTAAAGTGTTTGCTATCTTTAGGGGATCACTTATGACTTCATTTCCTTCAAAGAGTGGTGGAAATATTTGACTGTCTGTGCACTGTTGTTTCGAGAAACTTTTCAATGTTTTCCACCAGTTCTTCGAAAAATTTGGACATACTGACCAATGCATCTATTCTCTCATCATAATCATTTTTGGCCGTATGAACACGGCCAATTGTTTCATTTCGAGTCTGTCTAAACACTCTCCAGTCGTCTGGACTGTTTGTTACTTTGGCCTTTTTATGAGCTTTGTCGCAAACTTTCATTTGCCTCCCAATTTATTACATGCCTGTTCTATAAAATACCCATCTACAGCAGCACTAAACCATGGGGAAAATGAAAATCCATTCCGCAATCATGTGCCCGAATGAAAATCGCTGACAGACTATATTTTTTACACAAAAACCTAATGGCCCAGACTAGCTGGTGCTAACCGAAAGTTATCAAGGGCCAAACACAAATTTTAAACCCACCAATCCCCAAAATTTGCTTGCAAAACCGAAAATTAAAAGTTCTATCTGGCCTTCCATACATTTACTCTCCACGCATGCGCAGCCGTCAGGAAGTGACCAGAATTGGCGCCAACATCATTCTTTGTTTGGCCCAAAGGTCATCAACAATGAAATGACATCTGTGCTTTAAAATCTCCTTTTTTGAGGATGACCGACACAAATCATTTCAAGAATTGGTGGATCCAATGCTGTTATTGGATGATGGAAGTGTTCAACGGTGGTTTTTGACGTTTAGGGCTGTAACTTTATAATAATTATAAAATTATTTCATGTTTCCCAATTTCGGGACATATGCCTGACGTCATCATTTTTGTTAATGATTATTCCACTGTTTGTTAAGTATTCCTTCCCTATCCTTCCATGAAACCTTCCTGTTAAACTCCTAAGCTTTTTGGCTAATTTTTATTGAAATTTTTTATTAAATTTCTTGGGAGTTTAACTTTTATTACAGAATATTATTCTGTTTTTTTCCCCATGGTTATGTCCTCATCACAGGGGTGTTAGATCTTTTAGTCTTGCATCTTCTATCCAATGTATCATTTCTTCTTTGTATGAAGATCTTCTTTTGCATCTGGTAGCATTAATTGTTTCCTGACTTCGGGCCTTTTTGTGTGCCTGATGTCTTGTTTACATTAACATTGTTTACATTGACAACGTCCTCATATATAGGTAGGTTTTTTTTTTATTCTATTACTGTAGAATTACTGTAGGATACATGGATTATTGTTCCGGTAGTGTAGCTCAAAAAATTTGAATTTTGTCCACACTTAGGCTCTTTTGGGATGCCTTTGGGCTCTTAATGTTCCCTTTGGGAACTTAGGCGTTTTTTCAACAAAAAATTAATTTTTGATTGCTATTATTCATGTATCTTAATTATATATATTTTGTTGTGGATTGTGGAGGTCTGATATCGACTTTAGTCGATGCACTCCTGCGGACTCTTGTCATTCTTGTGTTCACTGGAATGACTAATGTTGGAGACGGTTGTCGCAGTACGTTGTTGGCAGTGAGGTTCTGAGGGCAGGACTCTCACTGCGTTATAATTCATTTTGTCAGTTTCTATTTCAGAGGAACATGAACATGGTGATGATATTCTGACACCCTTCCAAGTCTGCTACCGTTGTCGCACTCCGTGGAGCATATAGAGCTATCTGCAGTGCTCATGATTGCAAGAGTTGGGACCTTTTGTTAAGGGTTTTAAGCTCTTGCAAGCAGCTAGCTCAACCGGTGAAGCGGTACTCCGTCTGTGGGTGCCGTAATGCCGGGTAAGTCCGTTGCGGTCTAAGAAGTGGATTGGGTAGAGCGAGCACTTTAATATAAATAGCTCAACCAGCGACGACAGAAATAGGGAGGAAATAGGGATGAAATCAACAAGTGCTTGGCGAGGTCTATAGACTGCGAGTGGGAGAGGCCCCTCTCTAACCTAACAGACATTTGGGGCCAAATGTTGTTATTAGAAACTTGCACGAGTTGGCGCATATGTCCACCCTCCACTCGGGATGCCCTGTTTAGTCTGCAGCCGGGGTCATCTACAGTCACAGCTTCCTCCGCTACGTTTCACAAGCCAAAATGAGGTTTTCTGGTTGGAAACTTGCACAAGACGGAGTAATTCGAGATTCGCAACTGATTCTCTCGGATGGTGAAAGGGATAAGGAAGAGGATTACCCTTCCCTTTCGGAACAGCACAGGGTTGCGATGGATTTCATCCATCAATACTACCCTGAATTTGTTCCGACCAATCAGAATGCTGTGACAACAAGGAAGAAACCGCTGGCGACATTGGACGCAGACTTTATCTGGACAAAGGAGGAAGTCCTTTAATTTCTTATCAACCTACCTTACAATTGTTCACTACAGTGGAAGTCCCTAACTCCGAAAATATACTCTCTATTTTGATCTTTCCCAAGCAATTTGGGAAAGAAAAGTGGTGCAAAAACACCAAGAAAAAATAAGCCCAAACTGGGTCGAGTGCTACCGGTGCACACCCAGTAGGAGACGCTTTTCTCTTAGTACAAACCCACGGCTTCTGGTAACCAGTGCGCAAGCAGTAACTAATGAATCATTCTTTCTTCGGTCGCCCATGTGGCGAGACGTCCATTTGCATTCAGAAACATTGATAATTCAACTCGTTGATAATGGTTATCTGTGACTGGAATTATGGATCTGAGGATTGTATAATAACAGGACTGTGTTTTATATATTCTTGTTATTATTTTCAACCACATTTTCATTGTATTTTATATATTCTCCGTATTCGCGCACGACCTTTGCGTACCGTGCTGCTCGGACATAAAATTTTTCAGTTGATAAATTTATGTTATCCTTTTGGATATTTCTCTCGAAGTTGACGGTGTTCTCACCTCTGTTATGCCCATGACTGTTCATTGAGGGTAATGCCTTTTGCCCAAGCATGTGGTGCGTTTTCGTGGCCGTTCCTCCCTCATCTGCGGGGAGGGGGAACGTTGTCGTTTGGGGCCTCCCGGCACAACCACGTCTGGTGAGAGTTATACCCCCTTCGTGGGGGATGTGCAGTCTTTTTCTGTGGTGGATACTGTGGGAGCTGTTGAGTTGTCTGGTGAAGTGATGCCTGGTTCCGGGACTGTGGTCCCTCTCCAGTCGACATTTGATGCTGTCACTAGGGTTGTGACTCCTCCTTTGGAGCCGAGCTTGGTTGCTCTCTCCACTTTTCCACCAGTTTCAATAGCTACCATCGTATCTGCTGCTACTGCTGTTCTGTCTGCAACATCGTTGGTTACCGTTTCAGCTGGCCTCGGCTTATCCCTGCAGGGGTCTGCAGAGATGCATCTCTGGTAGTGTGGACGTGGGGTATCAGCCTCAGCTTTCCATGACTTCAACTCAGCAAAGTCAGAAGTGGCTGCTGACAGAACCCTCTGCTGTGGCCTCTCAGCCGTCGAGCACAGCAGTTTTATCCCTGCAGGGGTCTGCAGAGATGTCTGGTAGTGCGAACGTGGGATATTGGCCTCAGCCTTCTCTGACTTCAACTCGGCGAAGTCGGAAGGGGCTGCCGGCCAAACCCTTTGCTGTGGTCTCTCAGCCGTCTCTCAGCCATCGAACACCGCAGTTTTCTCATTGGATTCAGATGTTCTGTCCCTCAGAGGTCTGCGGCGACTCTCCTGAGTTCCCGCTCTATAGATCCTCGGGGTATGTCATACCCCTATACACATCTGCCTTCAGATGTTTCGACTGCCACCCGTCGATCCGTGTCAGGTGTATTTGAGGATCGTGACCCTTCGCTAGTTAAAAGGGTCAGGAGTGAAGCCACTTTGCCAGTTCGTTCTCACATCGAATCGGCCGACATGGGCCGTGAGCTTAGGGAGGCCCTCTCCTTACTCACTCAGGTTCTTTCCAAGAGCCTTGCTGCTGCTTTCAGCGAGGCTACTAGTGGTTTCAAGGCGCCCCTGCTGCACCGTCTCCCAGGATTGGAAGCAGGCTGCTTTCTGATCCCTCAGGTGTGCCTACACCATGGGAGGCATCGGCTGGTTTGCCCATGATGGGCTATGTTTCTTCAGACTCATAGGATTAGTCAGACATACCTGAGGTCAAGAGCCAACAGTCTTCTGACTTGGGGCAGCTCTTGACTTTGTGTTTCGGTTCCTTCCAGATCTCAAACCAGCCGACAGTGTCAGCCAGACCACGATCATCAGTCGCACGCCTACAGCCTGTGGAGCAACCTTCTTCTGGGCACCTTCAACCATGCCAGTCGGTACAGGTGGTTGAAGTGTTTACAGCTTTGGACTCTAAGCTGAGTTCCAAGGATATGACGACTTTGTTCTTCACCAGGGTTGACACTTTTTGCCTCCAGTGCGTTATCGTTCCTACGATTCCGCTAATCCGTCAGTCTGACAGATTTTGACGGTCTTGGATCAGGACTCCACCTCCCTCGGGCTTTCCAAGCCCAAGTCGGCTGTTATTCCTATGGTGACTTTGGAGTCCCAGTTGGGCTTATCAAGAGAGATGCTGGGCATGCTTTCTCTCTCGGATCACGTCGTCTCTGGTCCTCACCTCAATTCGTCCCAGGTTGGAGGAAGGATATCAGAATTCGCTGACCACTGGACCTCCATCACATCCGATCCTTGGGTGTTAGATGTTGTTCAGTCCGAGCTGTAATATCCTTCCGGAGGCACCCCACTCCGTCGAGAGTGCCTCTTCCAACACAAGTTCCTTCAGATGTTTCATGTCGGGATCTTTTGATCATGGAGATAGACAATCTCCTGTCAAAAGAGTGCGATCGAGGTCATCAAGAACATTCAGTCAGTGGGATTTTATTCCTGCCTGTTCTTGGTGCCGAAGAAGGACAGCCGACTCTGACCGGTTATCAGTCTGAGTATCCTGAACCAATGTATCCTTGCTCCCAAGTTCAGCATGGAGACTTTCAGGTCGGTTTGTCGCTCCATTCACCAGGGAGATTTTGCTTCCAGCATCGACCTGTGAGACACTTACTTTCACGTTCCGATTCCTCGGACATAACGAAAGTATCTCAGATTCGCTTTTCTGGGGCGAGTGTTCCAGTTCAAGGTCATGCCTTTCGGCCTCAACCTGATGTCGGATGTGATAGCCTTCCATCGCTCACAGTCCAGGGTGACTACTTCGGCATATCTTGATGATATCCTCCAGAGGCATTCCAATGCTGCCTTTCTGGAGTCAGACGTTGACACACTGTTGAGCCTGCTCACGTCGCTAGGGTTCAGAGTCAACGAGGACCTGTCGAACCTGGTTCCTTCTCAGTCGTTTTGTCACCTGGGGATGGGCTTCCGTATTCAGTTGAATACAGTGGCGGTTCCCCGGGCAAGGGCTGTGATTCTCTCAGCTTTTGCCCTGACCCTGTCCCAGTCCACGTGTGCGACAGCTCAGAGTATTCTCCAACTGCTCGGTCTCTGCGGTTAGGTGACGGATCTCATTCCTCTAGGTCGGCTGCTGCATGTTAGACCTCTCCAACACTTTCTGCTCAGTCATTGGAGGCCGAATGTCGATCCTTTGGATCTGGTGCTTCAGTTACCAGAGTCTCTTCATCATCACCTTCTCCCCTGGACGGATGATCAGTGGATTATGCCGGGGGTTCTGTTGGACTTACCATTCCCATCGTGTTCTGACGGCAGACGCCGCCGATCTCAGATGGGGTGCAATGTTGAATTCCTCTAGGTTTTTCCCTTCACGGAGCATGAGACCAGGATCAAGCAGCTCTTCACATCAACCAGAAGGAGCTTCTTGCTCTTCTTCTGAGTTTCCAGCAGTGGACCCCCACCTTTCGAATCGCCAGGTCCTTCTTTTGTCATACAATTCGACAGTGGTTGCTTACATTCGGAACCAGGGTGGCACGCACTCGGTTCCCATGTACAAATTGGCTCGGGATCTTCTACTGCTCACTCTGGTTGTCAATGCCAGAGTGGTGGTTTGTCACATTCCCGGTGTACTACGATATCTTCCCCCCTGTACAACTCCCCCCCCCCCCCCCCGGGGGAAGATAAACTAGTTTATCCCCCCCCCATCCCCCCCCCATCTGGTTTGTCTTCCCCCCCCCCCCCCCCCCCCCATCTGAATTTGTTTACCATTCAGATTTTTACCAGATCTTTTTTTAGAATTTGCTTGTTCACTTGTGTGTGGTATTAAAAAAGCATCAAGTGAGCATTGAAAAACTCATTGGTCAGTATGCGAGAGAGCTAGATGCCCAAAAGAAAAAAAAAAACATTTTAGCCCAAATTAGCATTGTGAGTGGAATATTATACAAATTTCCATTTTCAAGACTCATTTGAATATGTTGTTAATAGAAGAAAATTGCACAAGAAGAACTTGCGTTTTTTTTCTCAAAATATTCCCTGGGATTATGCCCAAAACATTTTTTAAACATGTCGCCCGGTGTCGCTAATTTTCACTCAAACTACTATTTTGAAGAGAATTTCACCTGTATTTTTCAATTTTAAGATTTATTTGCTAAAGATGTGACAAAGAGAATAATTTCAGTTGTAGAGGGTTGGGGGGGGGGGGGGGGGGGGCGATATCCTGACCAATTTATCTTTCCCCCACCTGACACTCGAAGTTACCCCCAATTTTTTTTTTACCTCAAATCACTATTTTGAAGAGAATTTCATCTGTATTTTCTATTTTTAAGATTCATGTGCTCAAGCTGTTAGAATGGAAACATTTTTGGTGGGTGGGGGGAAGATATCGTGACCAGTTTATCTTACCCCCCACCCAACACTCAAAGTTACACAAAAATTGTTTTTAGCTCAAACCATTATTTTGAAGAGAATCTGATCTGTATTTTTTATTTTTATGATTCACATACTTAAGCTGTTAGAAGGGAACAATTTTCAGGTGGGGGAAGATATCGGGACCAGTTTATCTTACCCCTCACCAACACTCTTGACAAAGTCATGATTTTTGTGTGTGCTCAAAACACAATTTTAAAGAGAATTTCATCTGTATTGTCTATTTTTAAGATTCATATGCTTAAGCTGTTAGAAAGGAAAAATTTTCAGGTGGGTCATGTTGGGGTGGGGCAGGGGGGGGGGGGAGATATCGTGACCAGTTTCTCTTACCCCCCACCCAACACACAAAGTTACAAAAAATTTGTTTTTAGCTCAAACCACCATTTTGAAGAGAATTTCATCTGTATTTTCTATTTTTAAGTTTCATATGCTCAAGCTGTTAGAAAGGAAAAATTTTGAGGTGTGGGGAGAGATATCATGACCAGTTTATCTTACCCCCACCCAACACTCAAAGTTATTACACAAAATTTGTTTTTAGCTCAAACCATTATTTTGAACAGAATTTAATCTGTATTTTCTATTTTTACGATTCACATGCTGTTAGAATAGAAAAATTTTCAGGTGGGGGGGTGGGGGGTAAGATAAACTGGTTACAGTATCGTCTACCCTAGTCAAAATTTTTCTATTTTAACAACTTAAAAATGTGTGTATAACGATTCCTATGTCTAAGTTGTTGAAAAAGAAAAACATTCAGGTTATTGTTTTCCGATTCATATGTCTTAAGTTGGAAGAGAAAAAAATTCAGGTTGTTGTGAGTGGGAGGGGGGGGGGGGGGAGGGGGAGGGGGGGAAGATGTTGTGACCAGTTTATCTTACCCCCCACCTGACGCTTGAAATTGACAAATCGTCCCCTGAGTTCCAATGTGTGTTCTTTGTGCCAGTAGGCACATAGAACACATTGGAACTCAGAGGACGAAATGTCTTTTTTTTAGGGCAAACCACCATTTTGTAGAGAATTTAATCTTATATTAAGATTCATAGTTCCCACTTGTAAGTTTGTTTTACTGCTCATATCATCATTTTGAAGAGAAATTCATTGAGGGCTTTGTTGACTCTATCAAGTGCTAGATATTTTGTTTGAATTTGATGCTGTAGTTTACATAGTTTTTATTGTTATATAATAAAAGTTCTCAACCGAAAGATGTTTTTTCTTTATTTACTCAGAAATTATCTTATCCACCCCACACCTGAGTCACAAAACGTTGGTATTTTTATACTGTACCAATGACCCAGACATAGCTGGTGCTAACTCTTAAAATATAGGGCCAAACACAAATTTTGCCCCCCAATCCCCAAAATTTGCATCTAAAACCAAAGAAAACATGTCCTGAAAGGCCCTCCACACTTCGCCCTTACTGCGCATGCGCAGTGTCAAGGACGTTCCGAAATTGGCGCCATTAATCATTCTAAGTTTGGCCCTTCATCAGTTAACATCTGACTGATCTTTGTGCTTATAAATCTCAGTTTAAATGATGCCAGACACATAAATATTAGTGAAATGGTGATTCTAAGGAGGATAGAGAAGGAGGAGAGGAAAAGAATGTGTGACAGAATATTATCAGGGCTGTAACTTAAAATTTTTTAATGAAATTATGTTAAGTTACCTATTTTCAAGGCAGCAGCCATTTTGTTGTCATTCTGATTATTTAGTTACACTGTTTTTTAAGTGTTTTCCTCTCTCCCTGTCCTTTAAGTTCCCCCTTGCTATTCTCCCATGCTTTTGGCATAGTTTTTGTAATTATTATTACTAAATTTTCTTGGGAGTTTTAGCTGAATAACAGAATGAATTCTGTTCTTTCCCCATGTTTACGTCTTCACCTACGGGTGGTTAGGCGTTGTGTTCTGCATCTACCATCTGATGTTCTGCAGTTTCTTCCCTGGAAGTCTCTGTTTTGCATCAGATAGTGTATTTTTGGTAACTGATTTCGGGCCTGGGTGCCTGGAGTCTTATTTTAGTGTTTTTACACTCATTGTTTACATTTACAACAGCCCTCTGTGTGAGGGGGGGATTTCTAAAAAATAATATCTTGATGTTATTTTAATCATAACTAGATACATTATTATTGTTCGTAAGTGTTGAATAAATTGTTTAAAATATTTTTAAAATTTTTGTCCACACTTAGGCTTGGGATCCATTGGGGCTCAACGTTACTTTTCAGAAACTTGGGCTGTTCTGAAAAAATATTTTTTCAAAATATTTTGATTTCAATTATTTTTTCTATATTAATGGATCATATTATTATTATGTATTTTGATTGCCAGGGGTTAGTGCGAGTACCAGGACTTGTTTTCTTTTCACATTGAAAGAATATTGATCAATTGTTTTAAGAGGAAGTCTTCCTCTGACTTTATTATCATTCTATATGTGGTCAGTGTACTCGCGTTAACTCCTGTTCTGTATCGTATGATTTCGATGACAATATGGGAAGCGTATGTCACGGTATGTTGTTGGGGATTTGGACACTCCGGTCCTTTCCCCGCAGGGTCACTTTACTTTATCAATTTCTATTTCAGACGATCAAGATTAGGGTGATGTATCTGTGATGTCTTCCAACAGTGTGCCTCCGTCGTCACAATTAATGAAGGGCTAGCGGAAAAGTGCTCATGTAAATACGCCAATTGCCTAAGAGGACCCTAGTAGGTTCGACGGCCTTTGACGTCCGCTAGCTCGCCCGGTGTAGCGTCCATTCACCGAATGGTTCGGCAGCCGGGTTCGTCCGTTGCGGTCTAGAAGGAATTTTGGGGTGATGCGAGCACTATAAATTAACCTAATGCACACCCAGTGACGGCGGATCGGAGGGAGAACGCAGGAAGCCTTTTAGTCCGGTTCATAGCTCGTTCCGGTCCATCCGGACGGCAAGCGAGAGAGGCCCTCTCTCGTTCAACAACATCTGGCCCCAGATGTTGTGGTACAAATGTGTCGCAAGCGGAGCATACGTCCGTCGCTCGGGACGCTCCGTTGTATAGGCAGTCCGCTGAGACTGCTAAGGCTTCCTCTTCTCGTCAGCGCACACGACCGCACCTTGGCTGCGTGACCGCCGATATATTACCAGCTTCGCCGATCAAGGATTCTTCGGCGACCAGGTCACACCATCCGGTAGCCAGGGACACGAGGCCTGCAGACTCCGGACGTTCGCATAGGAAGTGTGCGGGAGTCAACGTACACGGAGCTTCCGGCGGCAATGCATCGTAAGACCGCTACTGCACAGGCCTCGGGAACGGACGTGCTTTCCTTAATAGCACAGTTTATCGCAGCATCCCAGCATCAACTGAATCTGTCGCATATATTTTATCCGACGATGCTGGGTCGGGACGCTCCGCGGAAGCGGGTACGGACGTCCGAAAGTTTCATCCGGTCCGACGGGATACCGAAAGGGATTCGGAGGATTTCGAGCTTTCCCTTTCGGAACAACATATGCTGTTGTGTATGTCATCTGACTTGGTCTTCTACAGCTTCTTTCGTCGGACCAGAATGCTGCGATGCCGGATAAGAAACTGATAGCGTCGGTGGACTTGGAAATTTTTGGTTCGGTTCAGGGACATCGTCCCTCAGTTCCGACATAGTCCAATAATGTCACACAAACTTTCGAATTATTGAACGACGCTATATATATTATTATTTTATGCTTGCTAACCAAGCATTTCTGGTTTCTTGTTCGAAGAGTTATGGACATGTCTTTCAAAAGTGTGCCTCTGTCGTCATAGTTAATGAAGAGTTAGCGGCAATAAGTGCTCATGGAATATGTCTATCGCCTACGGAGTGACATTCGCTAGCTCACCCGGTGTAGCGTACATTCATCGAATGCTTCGGCTGCCGGGTTCGTCCGTTGCGGTCTAGGAAGGAGATTTGGGTGATGCGAGCACTTTAATTACTTTAGTACTCACCCAGTGACGGCAGATTGAGGACAGATCGGAGGAAGCCTGTTAGTCCGGTTCCTGGCTTGTCCAGGTCCGTCCGGGCTGTGAGCGAGAGAGGTCCCTCTCTCGCCCAACAACATAGGGGACTGCATGTCGTGGTTCAGATATTTTACATTCGGAGCATATGTCCGTTGGTCGGGACGCTCCGTTATATTGACAGTCCGAGAGACTGTCTTTAATGCTTCCTCATCCTCACAGCAGGGCACACGACTGCACATTGGCTATGTGACCTCGAGTATCCGATCAGTTTCAGCATTCAGTGATTCCACGGCGAATAGGTCGCGCCATCCGGTAGCCAAGGGACACGAGGCCTATACACTCCGTTCGCTCGCATATTGGTAGTATGCACGGGGTAACGATCACGGAGCTTCCAGCAGCAATGCATCGTAAGACCGCTTCTCCTCAGGCCTCAGTGACGGACGTGCTATCCGAGTTAGCACAGTTGTTTCGCAGCATCCCAGCAATTGACAGTTTCTCGGCCGAATCAGGAATTATCCGACGGCGCTGGGTCGGTGCGGTCCGCGGTTGCATCAGGTACGGACGACCGAACGCTTTATAGGGTCCGACAGGATGGCGAAAGGGATTCGAAAGATTTCAAGTTTTCCCTTTAGTAGTATCGGAAGATGCCTTTCATATCTTCTGGCATTATCTTCCAGTGATTATTATTTCGGACTTCATTGCTGCGATCTTGGATAAGAGACTTATAGCGTCATTGGACTCGGATTTTTCGATCGGTTCAGGGACATTGTCCCTGACTTACCGACACAGTCCAATATTGTCATTACAACATGTGTTTTATTTTTCGATGCTATATATATATATATATATACAAGCCTGCTACTAAGCATGATACTTTAGTTTCTTGTCCGCGTTGCTCATTTCTGCCATTTTATCATTTATACAAATAGTTTATTTTGGCAGAGCAGGGCATACCGAGAGTTCATATGCGTCTAGACGGTGTGATTAAAGACTGCATATATTCTTTTTCGCCGTTTATGTCTTTTCCAATTTCAATGTTGGGAACGACATTATGTATAGTAGACTTAACTTAGACGCTTTATTATACGTAATCCGCCCTACTGAGGCGTTATCATTACGTCTTCAAGAAAAGATTTACGTGATATTATTCTCAATGTAATTTCTTTTGAGGGCAGTAGTTTGTTCACGTATAACTCCGCCCTTCAGTGGCTGATTGGAGTTAGTTAGACGTGACGCAGCCCTAGCTACATCCACACGCGTGGATAGTAAGGTTAAGAACTCTCTCAGAGTCGCTTCTCTTCGACAGCAACTTTTCGGCAATCCATGAATTGCTCGATTTACACGTTCTCTTGTCTATCTAGGGTTACAAGAGATTCAGACTGGGGCAAACATTCGGTGGTTGACTCAGAGAGTGCCGCCGCAGTTGCCGGACCCGAGTGTGGCTGTTATGACGGTTGCCAGTCAAACAGATTGGGATATAATACTGATCCCTACGGATTCGAAGTGCCAGGGTCTTTGGGTTCCGCAGTCTTTTAGCAATCAGTTTTCTTCTGCGGAATAATGTTTTTTAGGCTTGCTTTATGTCATTGCATGAACATTATTCAGAAACGCATGCCCAAATTCCTGTCCTTTAATTCGACAGTAGTGGCGTATCTCCGGAACCAGGGAGGCACTCTTTCGTTTCCGTTATTCAATTTAATGGAAAGAATCCGTCTGTTGGTTATAGTACACCAAGTTCAGTTTTGGTCCGTCATATTCCGGGTCGTCTGATTGTTTTATCGGACTTCCGTTCTCTTACGGGTGGCTTGTTGCTGTCAGAATGGACTCTCAACAAACAAGTATTCAATCAGATTTGCTATCTATGGGAGCGCCCAATGATGATTTATTTATGACACAGCTTGCTAATCAATTGCAGACGTATGTGTTGGCTTGTCCAGATCTCTGAGCTAATATTGTTAACGCTCTATTGATCTATAGGACGGAATGATAGGATACGCGTATCCTCCGCCGCTGTTGTTTTAGCAGGTATTGCTAAGATAAACAACCACAATACATTTCTGTTGATAGCATCTCTGTCTTCACAGAGATCATGAGTAATTTACTCTCTTGTCTACTGTGGGTTTTAACGTGAAATCTTCCTCTATGTGAGGATCTTTTTCACTGGGTAAATCGTGTCATCTTTATCACAACCAGCAAGGTCGCAACCTTCATGTATTCCGTTGTGTGGTCCGTATTGCATTGTAAGCACTGTACTGGACGAGCTTTGGACGCGATTTCTTACTATAGGAGATCCTCTTCTTCGCTATTCTATGCGACTAAAGTGGAGGCTCTTCCGTCGTGGTGTAGGGATCATTATGTTCATATTGTTGATCCCTCCATACTACTCATTGCTATTTTTTAGTATACTTGTTTCACAAGATCTACTGCAGCCTGTTATTATTTAGGTTATAGGTTTATGTTACCTCATACCTATGCACTCTACGATAGTTTACAATTGAGTCTTTTGTCTCTTTATCTAAGTCAGTTAGTAACTTTTTGATAAATAGACTTAGAATCTTTAGATTAAATTCCTATACGGATTTTAACTTCGGTTCTTATTTAGCTAAGTAATCATTTGAGCCTCTGGAAACAGTAGTTTTCAAATTCTGGCCTTTTAGACAGTAATTCTGTTGGTTTCTCTTTTACTGTAGAGTCAGTGAGTTTCATGCACTATCGATGGATGATTTTCACTTTCATAGTTTCGGAATCAATACTTCCGTTACTATTTAGGTTGGATTGTTGCATAAGAGTTAGGCTCCTATTATCCGGAACCTATTATTTTAAGGTCCTTCCGTCTTCGTATGGGCATAGGCCTTTACTCTTTCCGGGTACAGTTTATGTATTTATAAACAGATATCTGTTTATTACAAAGGGCGTAAGCTTCTTCTGTCTTTGATGTCTAGTAGAAGGACGTTACGCTCCATTTTATTGTTAATGGATTCTATTAACTATCGGTACTGCTTATGGTATATCATTGACTTAGCAGTTGTGCTTAAGATTTCGGCTCATGAAGTAAGAGTTCTTCTACTTCTTGGGCTTACATTAATAGTGTCGTTATTATAGATTTTTGAAGGCCGCTCATTGCGCTCAGCCATCCACATTCATGAATTTTATCTCAGAAATATCGAGTCCATTTCTGGAGGCCTCTATTGTTAGGTCTATTATCTACTGCTCAGAATGTCATTCACTTAACAGTTGCTACTATAGCTAGGTAGGCTGTCTGTTTCGGCAGTGTCTCCGTTCGGCTGCCCTCTTCGCTCTGGGCTATTTGACCCAGGGCAAGAAAAAGGGGGGGGGGGGGAGGGTGTTCCCTTGGGGCACCTGTTTTACTATGAAAACAAGGGGATACCTCCTCCGGAGTTAGTAATTCTGAGCTGTTATTGGGATGGTTGTTTAGTGAGAAGTTTAGGTTTTTAAATTCATTCAAGTCTTAGTTTTTAAAGTATAGCTTTTGAATATTGCATATGTCAACGGACATGATTATGCAATCCTCAGACACTTTTAGGAGTATAAGAGTCTCTATTCTAGACTTACTTTATTTATTGGCTTACTTTAAAAATTATTAGTATAAGGATTATATTGGATATTAATAGAGTACATGGATGTATGAAGCTCAATTTTGGAAGGTGTTGTATCTTTCTAATTTATCATAAATAAGAAAGATACATGTAAGGCCTATTACTTCTTTTTCCCTACAGGGGATGACTCTATTTTATTTTATTGAGCGTATTCCATTTTGCTCTATGTCCTTGGCCCTCCAGCCTTTTTACTATTCAGCTATGTCTGGGTCATTGGTACAGTATAAAAATGTTAAAAAATTTATAGTAATTTATATATTTTTTATACTTACCAATGACCCAGACGGGGATGGCCCTCCCAGGAGTTGGGAACTCTTGCCTCCCCGCTGAGTACATAGCGCTTACCAGGCACTGGTTATTAGAATGATTAATGGCGCCAATTTCGGAACGTCCTTGACACTGCGCATGCGCAGTAAGGGCGAAGTGTGGAGGGCCTTTCAGGACATGTTTTCTTTAGTTTTAGATGCAAATTTTGGGGATTGGGGGGCAAAATTTGTGTTTGGCCCTATATTTTAAGAGTTAACACCAGCTATGTCTGGGTCATTGGTAAGTATAAAAAATATATAAATTTCTATAAATTTTTTAACTTTCTTCTGATTTTTTGCTATATTTTCCATTCTCAAGATTCCTGTGCTTAAGTTGTAAAAAGTGACAGATATTCTGATGGGGTGGGGAGGGGGAGGGGGGTCATGGTTAGTTTATGACTCCCCCTTCCCCCCAACTGACATTCAAAGTTTTTAAGTTATTTTTTTGGCTCATACAACGATACTGATGAGGATTTTATTCATATTTTCGAATAAAAAAACATATAAAAATATAGGGTTTGTTGCCCCACTCTCAAGGCCAGACTAACAAGTTTTCAAATTGCCCCTTTTACTTTTTAATATAACAGAGGGGTACTAAAGTAAATTCTTTAAAAAGTTCTGTGATTAAATTGAAAGATAAAAAAATTCAGGTTGGGGGGGAAGATAAACCAGTGGGGGGGAAGATATACAGGGGGGGAAGATAAACTGTTACACCGGTCGTCTGAATGTCTTAGCCGACTCCCTGTCCCGTCATTTCCACCAAGTGGATGCTCCACAGGGCAGTGTTCCAGTCGCTTTGTGATCCCTGGGGTCGTCCCCACATCGATCTCTTTGTGACTTGTTGGAACCATCTGGTGGACACTTTTGTGTCCCCGTGTCAAGATCCTCGGTCTTGTCGTCTGCGCCTTCCCACCGGTTCCGATTCTGCCTCAGGTTCTAGCCAAGATATGAACCTGCTTTTGTTGAATCATTCTGATCACTTCCCTGTCACCTCAGCGGGTGTGGATCAATCAGCTCCGCTCTCTGTTGGCAGCGGTTCTGGCACGTCTCCCTCTACGTCGCGACCTTCTTTGCCAAGGTCACCCGAGGAAGTTTCACATCGACCCGTCTTCATTGTGCCTTCACGTCGTATATCTTTTGTCAGGTCCTGTCTCCTCCGTATAGGTTTTTTTGAGATGTGCAGTGGAGTGCATTTCTTCTTCAAGGAGGCACTCCACTGGTTTAGCCTATGCGGCTAAGTGGAAGGTCTTCTGTCGATGGTGTGCTGATCACTCTGTTGATTATGCCAATCCTTCAATTTCACAGATTGCGGAGTTTCTGGTATATCTGTTTGAATCTCTGGGTCTCCAGTCTGTTACCATCAAAGGGTACAGGTCCATGCTTTCGGAGACCTTTTCGTATGTGAGACAGCATCGTATCGACACTAATTCATACCTCTCCAAGCTTGTTCGGCACTTTTCTTTGAAAAGGCCTAGGACTTTGCAGCTTACCCCAAGATGGAATCTTTCTTGGGTGCTGCTTTGCTTGTGGGGGGAGGGGGGGAGGGGGGCGTTCGAACATTTATCCCAGGTGGATATGCATTTTCTCACATACAAGACGGCTTTTCTGATGGCTTTTGCCTCAGCCAGATGGGTTAGTGAGCTTCACGTCCTCTCGGTTGACCTGGCCTTTTTCAGGAGTTCTCCCAACAGTGTTACGTTTACCACTGATTGCGCCTTTCTGGCCAAGAATCAGATACAGAAACGACTCCACCTCCTATCTGTAAAAGGGCTCTTCCTTCTGCTGAGGGTAACCGCCCTTTGCTCTGTCCGTTTTGTGCAATTCGCATTTATCTCAATCGGACGCAGTTCGTTAGGAAAGGCAGGAAACAATTTTTTTTTTTTCAAGGAGAAGTGCCGAACAAACTTGGAGAGGTATGGATTAGTGCCGATACGACGCTGTCCCACATACGAAAAGGTCTCCAAAAGCATGGACCTGTACCCTTTGATGGCAACAGGCTGGAGACCCCGAGATTCAAACAGATATACCAGAAACTCCGCAATCTGTGAAATCGAAGGATTGGCATAATCAACAGAGTGATCAGCACAATGAAGACGGGTCGATGTGAAACCTTCTCAGGTGACCTTGGCAAAGAAGGTCGCAATGTAGAGGGAGACATGCCAGAACCACCGCCAACAGAGAGCGGAGCTGATTGATCCACACCTGCTGAGGTGACATGGGAGTGATCAGAATGATTCAACAACTGCAGGTTCGTATCTTGGCTAGAACCTGAGGCAGAATTGGAACCGGCAGGAAGGTGTAGCTGTCATGACCGTTCCAATCGAGTGACAGAGCATCCATGGCAAAGGCCAGAGGATGTGGACATGGGGACTCGGTGGAAATGACCCTGCCCCACTGATTGCTCCTTTCTAGCCAAAAATCAGATACCAGAAACGACTCCACCTCCTATCTGTATCAGGGCTCTTCCTTCTGCTGAGGGTAACCGCCCTTTGCTCTGTCCGGTTTGGGCAATTCGCATTTATCTCAATCGGACGCAGTTCATTAGGAAAGGCAGGAAATGATTTTTTCTGTCTCTTATTCCTGGTCAACAGAAGATCTCTCCTCAATCCATTTATCGATGGATTTGTCTTGCTATTCGTGCAGCTTACGCTCGTTTAGCGACTGACGATTGTATTACCAATCGTATTTCTGCCCATGAGGTGCGTGCATTGTCCACCTCTTGGGCTTATTCTAACTCTGTCAAGTTGTCAGATATTATGCAGGCAGCCTACTGGAGAAATGCTTCTACTTTCTCCACCTTCTATCTGTGTCATTTGCAGGAGCAGTCAGAGGACCTTTTTTGCTTTGGGCCCTCTTTCTTCTGCTCAATCTGTTGTCTACCCTAGCCATTAGGCTTCTTACAAGGTCAGTTCCAGCTCTGTGCTGTTACTGGCCTTTCTGTCTGTGCGTCGCACAGAACCATAGCCTCATCTCTCATTGTCTTTTATTAATGTTTGTGATGCTATGGTTTGATAGGCCTAGGGACCTCTTCCTCTGTCCACGGTTCCAGTGCAATTGGGTTATGTGGGGGTTGGTTATGTGGTTCCCTCCATCCTATTGTCTATTCAGCCTGTAGTAAACAATTGTAAGGTAGGTTGATAAGAAATTAAAATTTTATAGTAAATTTTCTTTCTTATACCTACCACAATTGTTTACATGGAGGCCCTCCCGACTTCCTATTCGGGTAAGAATCCTTCCTCCCCGCTGATCACATAACTCCAATGTTGGCAGATTCATAAGAATGATTCATTAGTTACTGCTTGCGCACTGGTTACCGGAAGCCGTGGATTTGTACTAAGAGAAGAGTGTCCCCTACTGGGTATGCGTCGGTAGCACTCGACCCAGTTTTGGCTTATTTCTTCTTGGTGCTTTTGCACCACTTTTCTTTCCCAAATCACTTGGGAAAGATCAAAATAGAGAGTATATTTTCCGAGTTGGGGATTTCCATTGTAGTGCAAGCCTGTAGTAAACAATTGTGGTAGGTATAATAAGAAAGGAAATTTATTATAAAATTTAAATTTCCAGTCCAGTCGAGGCAGGTGTCGCAGGCCTTTGGCCATATAGATGAGGCCGTGTTTAACCTCTCAAGTGCGAGAAGGAAAGGCTGTTTCTTAGCTACATCTTCCTTAAGCATACTGTTTCATGGACTACATTAATTTAAAAACGGTTGGAGAAGATGTTCGGAGAGCTCCTCTGAGTTTGAATGAGCAGCCTGGGGATCTAGATGTGTCCTTGCCTGCATCATTCACTGTTCGCTCAGACACAATTACAATGGCATTTTTATCAAGTAGAGCGAATTTGGAAGCAATGTCTTACGCAGATCACCTTACCAGAGCTATGGCGCAACGTCTCAACGGGAAGGAACGACGTTTGTACCTCTCTTAGAGTTCTTTCCAGGGCAATTTGTATTCCATGTATAACTCCACCCTTACAGTGGCTAATCTGGAGTTAATTCAGACGTGATGCTACCCTTGCGTCATCATCACCTATAGATGACAAGGTGAAAAGCTCTCTCCGAGTCTATTTGGGACGACAAGCTTTCGTCAGCCTGTGATCAGGCTATTTAGAAAGCGTTAAGTGATCTGCTATTGAAGTCGGCGTTTCATCAACCCGCTTCAGCAGACAAGAGTAAAGGAGGTTGTTCCAGATCTAAACGTCAATAGGGAACTCCTCACGAGGGTACAAGAAGCCCTCTTACTATTACTCTGGAGGTCGTCAATATAGCAACTTGGGAAAGGGGCATAAGTCTGATCAGGACTATTGGTCAGACTCCCCTAGGCCGACGGGACACGGTTCTTTGTGGGGAGGATGTAGTTTTTCCTCCCGTAAGCCTCGCAGGTCATATAGGTCATGTTCAAGACCTCTATTGCTTGCCAGTTGGCGGAAGGGAATCGTCTTCACGAGAAATTGGACAGCAGTCACGGAAGATCAGTGGGTGAGAAGTGTAGTCTCGGACGGTCTACGGCTATCATTCCGAGCGGCACCCCCACTAACTAGATGTCTGTGTTGGTCAGAACTTCCATCGGATCCTTTCAAAAGAGAGTCTCTCCAAGCGGAGGTACAGGCTCTATATTAAAGAAAGCAATAGAGGTCACCGAGAATCAGGATTCTCAGGGTTTTTACAGTCACCCGTTCCACGTACCGAAGCCAGACGGCTCGTTTCGACCAGTAATAGACTTGAGCTGGATAAACGTGGCTCCAAAATTCTATATCGGGACCATTCAGTCGGTAAAAGCGAGCGTTTGAGTGAATGACTATGCAGCAAGCATAGATCTAAAGGAGACGTAATTTCATGTCCTGGTACATCCGGCATTCAGAAAGTACCTGCGGTTTGCTGTACAAGGGAAGGGGTATCAGTTCAGAGCAATGTGCTTTGGTCTGAACCTGGTTCCCTGGACATTCACTCGTATAATGAACTTGGTAATGTCATACTTCTGAGCTCATTCGTCTGCAGTAACGTCGGCTTACTTGGACGACATTCTTCAGAGATATGGCAACAGAATTATTCTTCAGAACGATGTTCAGAGTCTGCTTCTTTTGTTCCGATGTCTCGGTTTCATTGTAAACGAGAAAAAGTCGGGTATAGCTCCATCCAAGTCGTTCACTCACTTGGGAATGAGCTTCGAGACTCACAACAATCTGGTTCGTCAGCCGTTACCCAGAGCGAAATTTGTCAGTTGTTATGCTCGCTTTTGTCTACACTCAGACGCATTAACGGCGAAGGAATTCATGAAACTGATGGGGCTGTGCAGAGCGGCTTCGGATCTTATTCCGACGAGTCGCCTGCGCACGCATCCCCTCCAGATATTCTTCACTCAGAACTGGAGTGTGATGATGCATTCGCTCGAAACCAGTATTGTCTTAACAGACCTAGTAAAACAAGCGTTCTGATTTGAGCAGATATTCAGTGGTTAACTCAGGGAGTTCCGCTGCAACTGCCAGATCCGGCTTTCACGATTATGACGGATGCGAGTCAGACGGGTTGGCACGCGACCCTAAGTCCCACAGACTTGAGGTGTCAGGTTTTTTGGGACCCTCGGTTCCTAGAGAAGCGCATAAACATCACAGAGATTATGTTAATTTGGTTAGCGTTACAACATTGGATTCACATAATAGCAGATGTCCATGTTCAAATTTTGTCGGACAATCCGACAGTAGTAGCTTACATCAGGAACCAAGGCAACACTCATTCAATGCCATTATATGAATTAACAGAGAAGATTCTCTTATACGTCATGAATCATCATGTTCATCTTTCTGTCCGTCATACACTGGGTCGTCTGAATGTCCTAGCAGACTCGCTCTCTCGGAAAGGTCGCCTGTTGCCATTGGACCGGACTCTCAACAAGCAAATATTCAGGCAGATTTGCTACCAATGGGATCGTTCCATGATAGATCTGTTTGCGACACACCGGAACAATCAGTTACCGACGTTCGTGTCGTCATGCCAAGATCATTGAGTGTACACAGTAGACGCTCTGTTGATCTCATGGGACGGAATGATAGGATATGTATATCCTCCAAGTCCGTTGAGTTAGCAGATTGTGTTTAGTTCAAACAGTCTCGTTCCGAAATCCTGATAGTAGCACCTGTGTAGTCACAGAAACCTTGGATCAATCTTCTCAGGTGTCTATTATGAGACGTTTCCCGGAAGCTTCCTCCACGAGAGGGCCTTCTTTATCAGGGGAAGTATTTTTTCTTGACATCCTTCTCTGCCCTAGTGGCATTATGGAGTCAGTCAGATGTGAGGGAGCCTGGCGGTTCTTATACTATTTGATGACAAACACAAGAACGATTCAAATAATGCAGGTGAAGGGGGTTCGTTATGATTTTGAATTCCCCCCCCCCCCCCCCCCCCCCCCACACACACACACACACACACTGCCAATGTGTTCAGAGGCAATTACCGGGCAAGACGTAGCTTTCTTCCCGTAAGCCTCCTATGCATTTAAGTACATACATGCATTTCATGACTTCTCGATTGGCAGCTGGGTCATGTTTTATGGCAACCTCATGGGCACATCCACTTTCTAATTGGTTGGTTTCCTGTGACTGTTTGTCAATATGTCATGTATGAGCATATGATTCATCGTCAATAAATTGCTAGCCTTGGGGTACCTGGGAGGCTGTCTAGTCAATTAACTGGTATTCAGATGATTACATGCAGGATTTCAATGCTCACATGCAAAATAATCGCATTATTAGGTACACGTATTATTGTATGTTATGGATCTTAGAAACAATGAATTATTTGGGGGCGGTCTGTGGCGAGTCTGTTAATCATAGCTCAATCCATTTCTAGATCCAAGTTTCTTTTAATGGTGGACCCAATCGAATACATCTTGTCTTGCACTCCCATATATTCGCATATTTCCAGGAACATAGATATCGGATAGAACACGTCTAGGAGTGTTATTTACTGGAATTTATTGTACACCTGAATGGGGTCGCCTGTGGGTTACCCTTGGAAGTCTGTTTACTCTCCAGAGATCGTCCATTGTGATTCTATTGGACATGTGTATGTTATACATTATATAACCGGTTTTCGACCAGCAGTATGCCGATTCTGATATACGTTACTAACGGGCGATATTAATTACCGGGATCACCACTATAACCTTAGCTTCTGAAGTGGCATTAAGCACCAATTTATTAATTATAATTAATACCTGGGTGTCTATTCGACGAATATTTTTATACTGTACCAATGACCCAGACATAGCTGGTGCTGACTCTTAACATATAGGGCCAAACACAAATTTTGCCCCCCAATTCCCAAAATTTGCATCTAAAACCAAAGAAAACATGTCCTGAATGGCCCTCCACACTTCACCTCTACTGCGCATGCGCAGTGTCAAGGACGTTCCGAAATTGGCGCCATTATTCATTCTTAGTTTGGCCCTTCATCAGTTAACATCTGACTGATCTTTGTGCTTGTAAATCTCAGTTTAAATGATGCCAGACACATAAATATTAGTGAAATGGTGATTCTAAGGAGGATATAGAAGGAGGAGAGGAAAAATGTGTGACAGAATATTATCAGGGCTGTAACTTAAAATTTTTTAATGAAATTATGTTAAGTTACCTATTTTCGAGGCAGCAGCCATTTTGTTGTCATTCTTGTTATTTAGTTACACTGATTTTTCAGTGTTTTCCTCTTTCCCTTTCCTTTAAGTCCCCTCTTCCTATTCTCCCATGCTTTTGGCATAGTTTCTGTAATTATTATTACTAAAATTTCTTGGGAGTTTTAGCTGAATAACAGAATGAATTCTTTTCCCCATGTTTACGCCTTCTCCTATGGGTGGTTAGGCGTTGTGTTCTGCATCTACCATCTGATGTTCTGCAGTTTCTTCCCTGGAAGTCTCTGTTTTGCATCAGATAGTGTATTTTTGGTAACTGATTTCGGGTCTTGGTGCCTGGAGTCTTATTTTAGTGTTTTTACACTCATTGTTTACATTTACAACAGCCCTCTGTGTGAGGGGGGGATTTCTTGAAAATAATATCTTGATGTTATTTTAATCGTAACTAGATATATTATTATTGTTCGTAAGTGTTGCATAAATTGTTTAAAATATTTTTAAATTTTTTGTTCACACTTAGGCTTGGGATCCATTGGGGCTCAACGTTACTTTTCAGAAACTTGGGCTGTTCTGAAAAAATATTTTTTCAAAATATTTTGATTTCAATTATTTTTTCTATGTTAATGGATCATATTATTATTATGTATTTTGATTGTCAGGGGTTGGTGCGAGTACCAGGACTTTGTTTTCTTTTCACATTGAAAGGATTTTGATCAATTGTAATAAGAGGAAGTCTTCCTCTGACTTTTATAATCATTCTGTATGTAGTCAGTGTACTCGCATTAACTCCTGTTCTGTATCTGATGATTTCGATGACAACATGGGAAGCGTATGTCACGGTATGTTAGTGGGGAATTGGACATTCCGGTCCTTTCCCCGCAGGGTCACTCTACTTTATCTATTTCTATTTCAGACGATCAAGATTAGGGTGATGTATCTGTGATGTCTTTCAACAGTGTGCCTCCGTCGTCACAATTAATGAAGGGCTAGCGGAAAAGTGCTCATGTAAATACGCCAATTGCCTAAGAGGACCCTAGTAGGTTCGACGGCCTTTGACGTCCGCTAGCTCGCCCGGTGTAGCGTCCATTCATCGAATGGTTCGGCAGCCGGGTTCGTCCGTTGCGGTCTAGAAGGAGTTTTGGGGTGATGCGAGCACTATAAATCAACCAAATGCACACCCAGTGACGGCGGATTAGAGGGAGAACGGAGGAAGCCTTTTAGTCCGGTTCATAGTTCGTTTTGGTCCATCCGGACGGCGAGCGAGAGAGGCCCCTCTCTCGTACAACAACATCTGGCCCCAGATGTTGTGGTACAAAATGTTTCGCATTCGGAGCATACGTCTGCCGCTCGGGACGCTCCGACATATAGTCAGTCCGGAGAGACTGTCAATAAGGCTTCCTCATTCTCATGGTAGCGCACACGACCGCTCTTGGCTACGTGACCTCTGATATCCAGTCAGCTTCGCCAGTCAGAGAATCATCGGCGACCAGGTCACACCATCCGGTAGCCAGGGACACGAGGCCTGCAGACTCCGGACGTTCGCATAGGAAAGTGTGCGGGAGTCAACGTACACAGAGCTTCCGGCGGCAATGCATCGTAAGACCGCTACTGCACAGGCCTCGGGGACGGATGTGCTATCCTAATAGCACAGCTTATCGCAGCATCCCAGCAACAACTGAATCTGTCGCATAATGTTTTATCCGACGATGCTGGGTCGGGACGCTCCGCGGAAGCGGGTACGGACGTCCGAAAATTTCATCCGGTCCGACGGGATACCGAAAGGGATTCGGAGGATTTCGAGCTTTCCCTTTCGGAACAACGTATGCTGTTGTGTATGTCATCTGACTTGATCTTCTACAGGTTCTTTCGTCGGACCAGAATGCTGCGATGCCGGATAAGAAACTGATAGCGTCGGTGGACTTAGAAATTTTTGGTTCGGTTCAGGGACATCATCCCTCAGTTCCAACATCGTCCAATAATGTCACACAAACTTTCGAATTATTGAACGACGCTATATATTTATTATTATATGCTTGCTATTACCAAGCATTTCTGGTTTCTTGTTCGCAAAGTTACGGAGATGTCTTTCAAAAGTGTGCCTCTGTCGTCATAGTTAATGAAGAGCTAGCGGCAATAAGTGCTCATGGAATATGTCTATCGCCTAAGAGGTCCCTTGTAGGATCGACGGAGTGACATTCGCTAGCTCACCCGGTGTAGCGTACATTCATCGAATGGTTCGGCTGCCGGGTTCGTCCGTTGCGGTCTAGGAAGGAGATTTGGGTGATGCGAGCACTATAATTACTTTAGTACTCACCCATTGACGGCGGATTGAGGACAGATCGGAGGAAGCCTGTTAGTCCGGTTCCTGGCTTGTCCAGGTCCGTCCGGGCTGTGAGCGAGAGAGGTCCCTCTCTCGTCCAACAACATAGGGGACCGCATGTTGTGGTTCAGATATTTTACATTCGGAGCATATGTCCGTCACTCGGGACGCTCCGTTATATTGACAGTCCGAGAGACTGTCGATAATGCTTCCTCATCCTCACAGCAGTGCACACGACCGCACATTGGCTACGTGACCTCGAGTATCCGATCAGTTTCGTCATTCAGTGTTTCCACGGCGAACAGGTTACGCCATCTGGTAGCCAAGGGACACGAGGCCTATACACTCCGTTCGCTCGCATATTAGTAGTATGCACGGGGTAACGATCACGGAGCTTCCAGCGGCAATGCATCGTAGGGCCGCTTCTCCACAGGCCTCAGTGATGGACGTGCTATCCGAGTTAGCACAGTTTTTTCGCAGCATCCCAGCATTCGACAGTTTCTTGGTCGAATCAGGAATTATCCGACGGCGCTGGGTCGGTGCGGTCCGCGGTTGCATCAGGTACGGACGACCGAACGTTTTATAGGGTCCGACAGGATGGCGAAAGGGATTCGAAAGATTTCGAGTTTTCCCTTTCGTAGCATCGGAAGCTGCCATACATATCTTCCGGCATTATCTTCCAGTGATTGTTATTTCGGACTACATTGCTGCGATGTTGGATAAGAGACTTATAGCGTCATTGGACACGGAATTTTGGATCGGTTCAGGGACATTGTCCCTGACTTACCGACACAGTCCAATAATGTCATTAGAACATGTGTATTATTTATCGACGCTATATATATATAAGCCTGCTACCAAGCATGATAGTTTAGTTTCTTGTCCGCAATGCTCATTTCTGCCTTTTATCATTTATACGAATAATTTATTTTGGCAGAACAGGGCATACCGAGAGTTCATATGCGTCTAGACGGCGTGGTTAAAGACTGGAAATAATCTTTTTCGCTGTCTATGTCTTTTCCAACCACAATGTTGGAAACGACAATGGTGTCTAATAGACTTAACTTAGACGCTTTATCATACGTAATCCACCTTACTGAGGCGTTATCATTACGTCTTCAAGAGATAGAATTCCGGGATATGATCCTCAATGTGATTTCTTTTGAGGGCAGTAGTTTGTTCACGTATAACTCCGCCCTTCAGTGGCTGCTTGGAGTTGGTTAGACGTGATGCAGCCCTAGCTACGTCCACGCGCGTGGATAGTAAGGTTAAGAACTCTCTCAGAGTCGCTTCGTTCTCGGAGAAGCTTTTCTTCGACGGCAACTTTTCAGCAATCCATGAATTGCTCGATTTACACGTTCTCTTGTCTATCTAGTGTAGCAAGAGATTCAGACTGGGGCAAACATTCGGTGGTTGACTCAGAGAGTGCCACTGCAGTTGCCGGATCCGAGTTTTATAATTATGACGGTTGCCAGTCAAACAGGTTGGGATATAATATTGATCCCAACGGATTCGAAGTGCCAGGGTCTTTGGGTTCCGTAGTCTCTAAGCAAGTACTTATCTTCCACGGAATAATGTTTTTTTAGGCTTGCTTTATGTCATTGAATGAACATTATTCAGAAACGCATGTCCAAATCCTGTCCGTTAATTCGACAGTGGTGGCGTATCTCCGGAACCAGGGAGGCACTCATTCGTTTCCATTATTCAGTTTAATGGAAAGAATCCTTCTGTTTGTTATAGTACACCAAGTTCTGCTTCGGTCCGTCATATTCCGGGTCGTCTGATTGTATTACCGGACTCCCGTTCACTTATGGGTCGCTTGTTGCCATCAGAATGGACTCTCAACAAACAAGTATTCAATCAGATTTGCTATCAGTGGGAGCGCCCAATGATAATTTATTTACGACACAACTTGCTAATCAATTGCAGACGTATGTGTTTGCTTGTCCGGATCTCTGAGCTTATGTTGTTAACGCTCTATTGATCTAATAGGACGGAATGATAGGATATACGTATCCTCCGGCGCTGTTGTTTCAGCAAGTATTGCTAAGATAAACAACCACAATACATTTCTGTTGATAGCATCTCTGTCTTCACAGAGACCGCGGGTAAATTTATTCTGAGGTCTACTGTGGGACTTTACGCGAAATCTTCCTCCATGAGAGGATCTTTTTTTTTCACTGGGTAAAATCGTGTCATCTTTATCACAACCCGCAAGGTCTCAACCTTCACGTATTCCGTTGTGTGGTCCTTATTGCATTGTAAGCATTGTACTGGACGAGCTTTGGACGCGATTTCTTACTATAGGAGAACCTCTTCTTCGCTATACTATGCGGCTAAAGTGGAGGCTCTTCCGTCGTTGGTGTAGGGATCACTATGTTGATATTGTTGATTCCTCCATACTAGTCATTGCAACTTTTTAGTATACTTGTTTGACAAGATCTACTGCAGCCTGTTATTATTAAGGTTATAGGTTTATGTTACCTCATACCTATGCACTCTATGATAGTTTACAATTGAGTCTTATGTCTTTTTATCTAAGTCAGTTAGTAACTTTTCGCTAAATAGACTTAGAATCATTAGATTAAATTCCTATACGGAATTTAACTTCGGTTCTTATTTAGCTAAGTAATCATTTGAGCCTCTGGAAACAGTAGTTTTCAAATTCTGACCTTTTAGACAGTAATTCTGTTGGCTTCTCTTTTTCTGAAGAGTCAGTGAGTTTCATGCACTATCGGTAGATGATTTTCACTTTCGTAGTTTCGGAATCACTACTTCCTTTACTATTTAGGTTGGATTTTTCCATAAGAGTCAGGCTCCTAATTAATATCCGGAACCTATTGTTATTAAGGTCCTTCCGTCTTCGTACGGGCATAGGCCTTTACTCTGTCCGGTTACAGTTTTTGTATTTATAAACAGATATCTGTTTATTACTACGGGCGTAAGCTTCTTCTGTCTTTGATGCCTAATAGAAGGACGTTACGCTCCATTCTATTGCTAATGGATTCAATTAACTATCGATACTGCTTATGGTATATCATTCACTCAGCAGTTGTGTTTGAGATTTCAGCTCATGAAGTAAGAGTTCTTCTTCATCTTGGGCTTACATTAATAGTGTCGCTATTATAGATTTTTGAAGGCTGCTCATTGCGCTCAGCCATCCACATTCATGAATTTTTATCTCAGAAATATCGAGTCCACTTCTGGAGGCCTCTATTGTTAGGTCTATTATCTACTGCTCAGAATGTCATTTACTTAACAGTTGCTACTATAGCTAGGTAGGCTGTCTGTTTCGGCAGTGACTCCGTTCTGCTGCCCTCTTCGCTCTGGGCTATTTGACCCAGGGCAAGAAAAAGGGGGGGGGGGGGGGGGAGGGTGTTCCCTTGGGTCACCTGTTTTACTATGAAAACAAGGGGATACCTCCTCCGGAGTTAGTAATTCTGAGCTGTTATTGGGATGGTTGTTTAGTGAGAAGTTTATGTTTTAAAAATTCATTTAGGTCTTAGTTTTTAAAGTATAGCTTTTGAATATAGCACGTGTCAACGGACATTATTTTACAATCCTCAGACACTTTTAAGGAGTATTAAGAGTCTCTGTTCTCTAGACTTACTTTATTTATTGGCTTACTTTAAAAATTATTAGTATAAGGATTATACTAGATATTAATAGAGTACATGGATGTATGATGCTCAGTTTTGGAAGGTGTTGTATCTTTCTAATTTATCATAAATAAGAAAGATACATGTAAGGCCTAATACTTCTTTTTCCCTAGAGGGGATGACTCTATTTTATATAATTGAGCGTATTCCATCTTGCTCTATGTCCTTGGCCCTCCAGCCTTTTTACTAATCAGCTATGTCTGGGTCATTGGTACAGTATAAAAATGTTAAAAAATTTATAGTAATTTATATATTTTTTATACTTACCAATGACCCAGACGGGGATGGCCCTCCCAGGAGTTGGGAACTCTTACCTCCCCGCTGAGTACATAGCGCTTACCAGGCACTGGTTATAAGAATGAATAATGGCACCAATTTCGGAACGTCCTTGACACTGCGCATGCGCAGTAGAGGTGAAGTGTGGAGGGCCATTCAGGACATGTTTTCTTTGGTTTTAGATGCAAATTTTGGGGATTGGGGGACAAAATTTGTGTTTGGCCCTATATGTTAAGAGTTAGCACCAGCTATGTCTGGGTCATTGGTAAGTATAAAAAATATATAAATTACTATAAATTTTTTAACATTTATATTGTTATTTGGTACCGATTTTACTGATTCCAGAGGCGCTCCCTTCTTCTTTTTGAAGATTCCTTCAAAAAGGGGGTGGTGGTGAATTTTTACCTCTCCTCTGGCTTGATAAGTATGTAACTATGAGTGAAGCTGTTTTGTCTGTAGATTATATCCTGGATATAGCTTGTGTTTATTGTATATGGCATATGTTTGTGGGGGGTTAACCTCTCACTCTCAAATACGCCATCCTAATTTTTGGGGCTAAGTCTGAACTAGCCTTGAAAAATTGGGAACTCATTACATCCAATTAGCATAGTCTTCATGCTAAGAATATGGAATTACTATGTGGCTCCTTATTGATGAAATGTCTTCTCTATTACTGTATAGAGAGACATACATGTAATTACTTTTAAATTTAATTTCCTTTCACCTTGGATTACAGGATTGGAACTATGTTGATCTACTAATTCTGAAGAGACATACATGTAATTCCTTTTAAATTTAATTTTCTTTCACCTTGGATTACAGGATTTTAAATTTAATTTCCTTTCACCTTGGATTACAGGATTGGAACTATGTTGATCTACTAATTCTGAAGTCCTAGGCCCTCCGCCTTTTTACGATTCAGCTAGTCTGGGCCATTGGGTTGTAGTGTAAAAATATTATAGATTTAAAGTAATTTTTACATTTTTAGCTTGCTTTACAAAGTCAAGATAAGCTATTGCCATCACGCGTGCGGAAGTCTGTTAGTCTGTGAGTCTGTTCACATTTTCCTTTAGCACGGGCTACACCCCGCAGTTCTTGTCTGATCGTCACGAAATTTCATATGCAGGTTTGGGGTCATGACTAAATGAGAACGTCCCCTTTTGGTCAGGATCGGTCAACCGGTATGGCTGCCCGAGTCTGAAACCCGAAAACCATTAGCACAGTCTGCAGGTCATATTTATGAAGGGATTTCATTGTAACTTGGTAGGATGCCTCTATATAATGCCTAGATGAGAACCTCCCGTTTTGGGCATGATCTGTCAACCGTAATGGCTGCCCAAGCCCGAAACCCAAAAACTTTTAGCACAGTCTGCAGGTCATGTTTAATATGGAGGGATTTCATTGTAACTTGGTAGGATGACTCCTTATGATTTCTAGATGAAAATTTCTCCATTTGGGCGTGATCTGCCAACCGTGATGACTGCCCTAGCCCAAAACCTGAAAACCTTTAGCACAGTCTACAGGTCATATTTATTGAGGAATTTCATTGTAATTTGGTGGGTTGACTTCATATAATGTCTAGATGAGAAAGTCCCCTATTAGACGTGATTGGGCAACTGTGACGGCTAGAGGGGCCCGAAGCCCAAAAACCTTTAGCACAGTCTACAGGTCATATTTATGAAGGGATTTCATTGTAACTTGGTAGGATGACTCCAAATAATGTCTAGATGAGAACGTCCCATTTTGATCGCGATCATTCAGCCTTGATGGGTGCCTGAGCCCAAAAACCTTCAGCACAGGCAAAAGGTAATATTTATGGAAGGATTTCATTGTAACCTGTTAGGTTGACTCCATATAATACCTAGATGATGACATCCCCTTTTGGTCATGATTGGTCAACTGTGATGGCTACAGGAGCCCGAAGCCCGAAAACCTTGAGCACAGCCTACAGGTCATATTTATGGAGTGATTTCATTGTAACTATGTTGGATCACTCCAGATGATGCCCAGATGAGATTGTCCCCTTTGGTTGCGATCATTCAACCATGATGGCTGCCCTAATCCCGAAAACCTTTAGCACAGTCTACAGGTCATATTTATGAAGGGATTTCATTGTAACTCGGTAGGTTGACTTCATATAATGTCTAGATGAGAACGTCCCCTTTTGGACACGATTGGTCAACTGTGATGGCTACAGGGGCCTGAAGCCCGAAAACCTTTAGCACAGTCTTCAGGTGATATTTACGAAGGGATTTCATTGTACCTTGGTAGGATGACTCCAAATAATGTCTAGATGAGAACATCCCCTTTTGGTCGCGATCATTCAGCCTTTATGGCTGCCCAAGCCCAAAGACCTTTAGCATAGTCTATAGGTCGTATTTATGGAAGGATTTCAGTGCAGCTTGTTAGGTTGACTCCATATAATGCCTATATGATGACATCCCCTTTTGGTCGTGATTGGTCAACTGTGATGGCTACAGGTGCCCGAAGCCCGAAAATCTTGAGCACAGTCTACAGGTCATATTTATGAAGGGATTTCATTGTAACTTCGTAGGATCACTCCTGATGATGCCCAGATGAGAATGTCTCCTTTTGGTTGCGATCATTCAACCATTATGGCTGCCCGACCCAGAAGCCTGAATACCTTTAGCTCAGTCTGCAGGTCATATTTATGAAGGGATTTCATTGTAACTTGGTAGGTTTGACTTTATATAATGTCTAGATGAGAACGTCCCCTTTTGTACACGATTGGGCAACTGTGACAGCTATAGGGGCCCGAAGCCGAAAACCTTTAGAACAGTCTACAGGTCATAATTATGAAGGGATTTCATTGTACCTTGGTAGGATGACTCCAAATAATGTCTAGATGATAATGTCCCCTTTTGGTTGCAATCATTTAGCCTTGATGGCTGCCCGAGCCCAAAAACCTTTAGCATAGTCTATAGATCGTATTTATGGAAGGATTTCATTGTAACTTGTTAGGTTGACTCCATATAATGCCTAGATGATGACTTCCCCTTTTGGTTGTGGTTGGTCAACTGTGATGGCTACAGGTGCCCGAAACCCGAAAATTTTGAGCACAGTCTGCAGGTCATATTAATGAAGGGATTTCATTGTAACTTTGTAGGATTACTCCAGATGATGTCCAGATGAGAATGTCCCCTTCTGGTTGTGATCATTCAACCATGATGGCTGCCCGAGCCCAAAGCCCGAAAACCTTTAGCACAGTCTTCAAGTCATATTCATGAAGGGATTTCATTGTAACTTGGTAGGTTGACTTCATATAATGTCCAGATGAGAACAGCCCCTTTTGGACACCATTAGGCAACTGTGACGGCTACAGGGGTCTGAAGCCCGAAAACCTTTAGCACAGTCTACAGGTGATATTTATGAAGGGATTTCATTGTACCTTGGTAGGATGACTCCAAATAATGTCCAGCTGAGAACGTCCCCTTTTGGTCGCGATCATTCAGCCTTGATGGCTGCCTGAGCCCAAAACCCCAAAACCTTTAGCACAGTCTATAGGTCATATTTATGGAAGGATTTCATTGTAACCTGTAAGTTTGACTCCATATAATGCCTAGATGATAACATCCCCTTTTGGTCGTGATTGGTCAACGGTGATGGCTTCAGGGGCCCAAAGCCCGAAAACCTTGAGCACAGTCTACAGGTCATATTTATGAAGGGATTTCATTGTAACTTCGTAGGATCACTCCAGATGATGCCCAGATGAGAATGTCCCCTTTTGGTTGCGATCATCCAACCATGATGGCTGCCCGAGCCCAAAGCTTAAAAACCTTTAGCACAGTCTAGAGCTCATATTTATGAAGGGATTTCATTGTAACTTGGTAGGTTGACTTCATATAATGTCTAGATGAGAACGTCCCATTTGGATGCAATTGGGAAACTGACGGCTACAGGGGCCCGAAGCCCAAAAACCTTTAGCACAGACTACAGGCCATATTTATGAAGGGATTTCAATGTAACTTGATAGGATGACTCGTTTTGGAATAATTTCACTGTAACTTGGTAACTTTCGTTGATATACGTTAACTGTGAGGGCCACATACATTAACAGTGAGGTCATATTAACCCACCCCTCAGCTCTTTAGTACAGTGTACAACTCATATTATTTTTATCAAAAACATAGCATACAGGGAACAGAAATGAACATATTCCCAATTATCACAATTCTTGTCTTATTTCATAATCCTTTCATAAACATTGAACATTATCCTTTTCATCAAACACAACACACAAGTTGAGCTACAGTGTCATTGACACTTTCATTATACTTACCAATGGCCCTCCCATGAGTGGCCCTCATTCTTCCCCGCTGAATTATTATGTAGTACTCTCTTCTACAAAGAATGATGTTGGCGCCAATTCCAGTCACTTCCTGATGGCTGTGCATGTGTGGAGAGTAAATGTATGGAGGGCCAGATAGGACTTTTAATTTTGGGTTTTGCAAGCAAATTTTGGGGATTGGGGTATTCAAAATGTGTGTTTGGCCCTTGATAACTTTGAGTTAGCACCAGCTAGTCTGGGCCATTGGTAAGTATAAAAATATACAAATTACTTTAAATTTATAATTTTTGTACGATCACGTCATCTGTCAAAATTTAACCTAACTCTGCCTACTTCAAATTTCCATTTGACCTACAAGCACAGAAGCTGTGCAGTTTAAACAAAGCGATTGCATTCTAATTAGCTATTGCAAAGACGATAAACTAAATAAAAACAAAGAGTGTCCAAAATGGGTCTACTAGGAGTACTTTTTTATGGCGGAGGTCATCGTCAGGTTGAAAAAGTGTGTGGGGTGGGGGTGTAGGGGGCACCAAAAGTTATGACCAAAATTTTTTTTTTTACCAATATATGTCTTCAAAGGGGTCTACTAGGGGTACATTTTTATCAGGAATCTAATGGTGAGGTTTAAAAAAGTATCGGGGTGGGGGTGGGGGTGTAGAGGGGCACCAAAAGTTATGACCAAAATTTTTCTCACTGATATAGGTCTTCAAAGGGGTCTACTAGGGGTAATTTTTTACCAGGAATCTAATGGTGAGGTTTAAAAAAGTGCCGGAGTGGGGTGGGGTGGGGTGGGGTGTAGAGGGGCACCAACAGTTATAATAGTGGGGTGGGGGTGTAGAGGGGCATCAACAGTTATAATACTCTCTTCAGCCCGAGCAATGCCGGGTAACCCTGCTAGTTAGCTATATAATGATAACAAATTGAATAGAACTAGCTCAAATATGCATGTCGTTTTGTGTATGTGCTGGGAAGGTGATTTGTAGAGATAGGCGGTTAACCAACAATTCGGTTTGGTTTCTGTTTTGTTATCAAAACCAGAACCAAAACTGAAACAATTACAGAAAACCTGTCATTGCAGTTTTCAACTTCAGTGTTGGAAAAACCCTAATCAGGTCTTCACTTCTCAGAATAAAGAGAGAAACAACCAAAAGTTAACCTTGTTTTCAGAGCGGCAATACCCCTTTTTCAGAACAGCTGCACTAATTGGTATTGCATTTGAGCATAGCATTTACCGCGAAAATAGGTGACAAAATTACTTCTTACGCATCATGTTTTAAATGTTCCATCTGTTTATTAACTGCGATTTCCTTTACAGGACTGGAACTTGGCACTTGTTCCACTTTTATAATGACAAATATATTTATTTCTGCATGCAATTCTGAAAGCTTGAACTCCAAAGTCAGCGTCGAAATCACAGTTGAAGTTGGATGGAAATTTAGTGTTACAATGACCTATATAAGCAACATTTACTCGATAAATTTTTTATGGTCGGCATAATTTTTTTTTAGGGTGTGTCGGGTTACCCTAAACACAGGTATTGGAGGAGGGGTAATTTTGCAACAGTCTCAAGGCAAACATCATTTTTCTCAAACTTGAAACTCTTGAGATAATTTATGCAAATACGTTGTGCTCAGGAAATCAGAGTACCAGTATAAGCTATTACACAGTTGCGTTTCCCAGGAAAGGAGTCCCTCTGACACTGACTGGTGCCAAATACACCTTCTTAAATGCAAATGCAATATATTGTTATTTTTGTACAATGAAAACCAAAACTGAAAACCTGATTCTTTGAATGAAACTGAAACCAGAACCGACATGAAATTTGAAAACCGCCCATCTCTAGTGATTTGATATCGCTGTAAGAATTGATATTATTACTCATCATCCTGTTCATCTCGGTACCTCCATTGCTATGGTAATATAAAAGATAGAGTGATAGATTCTAAGAATTATTTTTTTTCATTGTAGTGTTGCAGTAAACAGAGTTGCCACATACAGAGAATTAGACAATGATTTATTAAGACAAGCTGCCTTTCTTACTTTGGTAAATGCTATATTCTTAATACTTCTAAACCCTTAATCAAACAAATTGGCCAAACTCAGTCAGTGCCATACACAAAAACAGCCAATTGAATCTTATTATTTTTTAAACTGTTCCTTCCAAAACAGAATATTACCCCCTAGTGAAATGAGCTCAAGAAGCCGATTCTATGGAGGGATCATATGTTGAAGCAAAAAAATAAATTGCTTAGTTATTTCAGGAAAAAAATATTCTATTATCCAGGTTGTTTTGGGAAAAGGGTTATGTATGATGTAAGAATACTAAAATTTATTGAGGTTTTTCCTTTGCAGTGACTGAGAGTAAAAAAAATTACGGTGTGTATTATGCTCCAAATTTCCATTTTGTAAGTGTGAAAAATCGGGAGTATGATTTTTAGCTTAACTTGACAAAGTCAAGATAAGCTATTGCCATCATGCGTGGGGAAGTCTGTAAGTCTGTGCACATTTTCCTTTAGCACAGGCTACAACCCGTAGTTCTTGTCCGATCGTCACAAAATTTCATATGCAGGTTTGAGGTCATGTCTAGATGAGAACATTCCCTTTTGATCACGATCGGTCAACCGTGATGGCTGCCCGAGCCCAAAACCCGAAAACTTTTAGCACAGTCTACAGGTAGTATTTAATATGGCTGGATTTCATTGTAACTTGGTAGGATGACTTCGGATGATATCTAGTTGAGAACTTCCCCATTTGGTCATGATCTGTCAACTGTGACGGCTGCCCAAGCCCAAACCGTTAGCACAGTACAGGTCATATTTATGGAGGGATTTCATTGTAATGTGGTAGGATGACTCCGTATAATGTCTAGATGAGAACGTCCCCCTTTGGTTGCAATCGATCAACTGTGATGGCTACAGGGCCCGAAGCCCAAAAACCTTTAGCACAGTCTACAGGTCGCATTTATGAAGGGATTTCATTGTAACTTGGTAGGCTGACTCCAGATAATGTCTAGATGAGAACGTCCCCTTTGGTTGCGATAGTTCAACCGTGACAGCTGCCCATGCCCAAAACCCAAATACCTTTAGCACATACTATAGGTCGTATTTATGAAGGGATTTCATTGTAACTTGGTAGGATGACTCAATATAATGTCTAGATGAGGACGTCCCCTTTTGGTTGCGATTGGTCAACCGTGATGGTTACACAGGCCCGAAGCCCGAAAACATTATTATTTATGAAGGGATTTCATTGTAACTTGGTACGATGGCTCAGTATAATGTCTAGATGAGAACGTCTCCTTTCAGTCATGATCGGTCTACCGGGATGGCGACAGGGGTCCAAAGCTCAAAAACCTTTAGCACAGTCTACAGGTCGTATTTATGAAGGGATAACTCGATATGATGTCTGGATGAGACTTTCTTATTTGGGCCACGATCAGTTAGCCCTTACCAGACATGTTAAGTCTCACAGATTCACCATGAGACTCCTGGATTGGGTCATAATCTCCCACACTCACGGTAGCGCCCATAAATCTCCCACATCTTCAGAATTTATCAAGCGAAAAAAACGAAATCAACCATTTCTTTATTGTGTCCAATTTACTTCACGTTTGCAAATGGTAATCCGTGAGATCTGCACAGTGACCCGGATATTTAAGTAAGCTTCAGAAATTAAGTCTCTTTTTTTTCTCTTCCCTTTGTTCCAAATTGTGTTTAATTAAAATAAATTAATACAAGAATGGACTATTTGATATTATTCTGTCGTTAAATGGTGATCGAAGACCAAACAATACAGCTTGGTGCAATGTTTGCCCCAGTTTTCACAAGATAAACACAGCCGCATGTGAAGGAACAACAGCTGATTACTGTTTGAAACCATACTGATTTCGGCTCATCAGAGATCGATTCAAGAATTTGTTATTTGTGTTCATTACACAGTAAATGATGAAAGAGGAAACAACACAAAATACAATAGAACACAAAATAACAAACATATAGATATAGATTGCTGTTCAGGGTTTGGTGAAGTAAATGAAAACACATTTCAGGAATTCACTCTCCAACCCATATGCAACTAACAGGATAAATTTGTATGGAAGGTTTTGATATAATGTAAATGGGTTTGTGTTTTGAAAATTATATCCAATTAACTGTGTTATTGGATTAAGAGATATTCAAATATGTGGGCAACACTGTATAACTCATTTACTACTTAATAAATTGTTGTTCTCTGAGCAAAAGTCTTGTTATAATATTCACACGCAAAAATCTCCCTGATTGTCATTTTCAAAACTTAACATGCCTGGTCCTTACCGCCACCTGGTCACACGACCTGGATTCATTCAGTACTGTCTACAGGTTCTTTTTATAAAGGGATTTAATTGTAACTTGGTAGGATAACTTGATATGTTATCTAGATGAGATTATCATATTTTGGTCATGATCGGTCAACTGCGACAGCAGAGCTGTTATGTGACCAAAATGCCTTCAGAAAAGTCTATTAGTTATATTTATGTAGGGATTTCATTGTAATTTGATAGGATGACTCATTTTGGAATAATTTCACTGTAACTTGGTAACTTTGGTTGACATACATGAGGGCAACATTAACCCACCCCCCAGTTCTTCAATACAATCTACACCTAAAATTATTTTTATTGAAAACATAGCATACAGGGAACAGAAATTAACATATTCTAAATTATCACAATTTTTATCGTATTTCATAATCCTTTCATAAACATTTAACATTATCCTTTTCATCAAACACAACACACAGACAAGTTAAGCTACAGTGTCGTTGACACTTTCATTATTTTTCTCAACCCTTCAACAATTGCACATGATATCAAAATTTATTATTTTAATTAAGTTTTTAAAGAAATTTTCAAAAAATTTCAACAAAATCATATCATGTGATTCCACATTGGAACAAGCAGAGTTCATTCCAATGAGGGGTCACATGATATAGTTTTGTTGAAATTTTGTGAAAAATATGGGTTTTTTTCAATTGTTCAATTTGAAATTTCATGAGTGGATACAGTCGATTTGTTAGGTAAAGGATTAAAAATACATGCTCACTTTCTCCATTTTATTTTCCCACTGTTAATTGTTACCTGAAATAATTAACAAGAATGCTATTTAATTTTTTTTATGCCCAAACTTTATTGATGCAAAGGGAACATTAGTGTTACCAGGGGTACCAGGGGCATCTTCCCTTCCATATGTCTGAGACATACATTCTGGCTATACATTCCACATGATAAATTTAGTTTCATTTGGCAGAACATTTTCAGTTTTTAGCTCACCTGGCCTAAAAGGCCATGTGAGCTTTTCTCATCACTTGGCGTCCGTCGTCGTCCGTCATCTGTCATCCGTCATCTGGTGTCCGTAAACTTTTCACATTTTCATCTCCTTCTCTGTAACTGCTGAGCATGTGTGAACCAAACTTGGCAAGAATGGTCTATGTCCTTTACAAACGATCCTCATTTTGTTCCCGTGGGTTGAAAAACATGGCCGCAGGAGGCATTCTTTGATTCTGATTGGTAGATTTTCAAAAACCTTCTCCTCTGAAACTGCGGGGCAAATGTTTTGATACTTCACATAAATGAGGACTGGGACCTCCTCTACCAACAATCCTCATTTAATGTTGATCGGGTTGCAAACATGGCCACAATTGTGGCTTATAGTTACTATAGAAACCCTATGGGAAATCACATTTTCATTTTCTTCTCCGGAACTACTGAGCCGACATGAACCAAACCTGGAAGGGATGGTCTATGTGAGGTCCTCTAGAAACGGTCATCATTTTGTTTCCGTGGGTTGAAAAACGTGGCCGCCAGAGGCATTCTTTGATTCTGATTGGTGGATTTTCAAAAATTTTCTCCTCTGAAACTGCCAGGCCAAATGTTTTGATACTTCACATAAGTAATGACTGGGACCCCCTCTACCAACGATCCTTATTTAATGTTGATTGGGATGTAAACATGGCCACAATTGCTGCTTATAGTTACTATAGAAACCCTATGGGAAATCACATTTTCATCTTCTTCTCTGGAACTACTGAGCCGACATGAACCAAACTTCGCAGGAATGGTCTATGAGAGGATGGAAATATGTGGCCACCAGAGGCTATATTCAAATGCTTAACCCAATGCCTCTCCTGTCTGCATGAAGATCCGTACTGTCAGCAAAATACTTGTTTTTGATAATCTGGTAAGGGTTGGTTCCAGTTTTCTCAACTGAGAACTGAGAACTGGAAACAAAACCCAAAATATTGTGTATACAGTACAAGTCAAAATAAGCTGTAGCATAACTGCAGTGCATTAAGTAAACTGCTGCTACTGCCCAGACAAGATCAGAATCTGACATTTTCTGGAAAGCTATCAGTGAGAGCTTTCCAGAAAATGATGTCAGCTTCTGATCTTATAAGTGTAGGAAGAGAAAGATACATAGTTTATAGGATTTTCCTACACAACTTATTTTGATTTGTACTACTGTAAACAATGGCAACTGTATGTTGATTATTAGTCTCATGTTACTTATCAGTAAATCTTGATTGATGACAGGTGCTTGGAACACCAGAAAAGTTTTCATTTATATTCACTTCTCATCATGTCAGCTTAGATGACAGTAATTATTGTTTATCTTAAATTTTAAGATTTGACAAAATTGGAGAAAAATGTGTTTGACTGTATCCCTTTACCTATCCAAAGCTATTTTGAAAGAGAATACTGACTGAGAAAATTCTAATTTTCAAAATATTTAACCTTCTTTTACTGATTTGTTTTTGTTGAAACAGAATTCAAAAATGTGTGCATTTTCAAGAAAATCTTCTTTGAAACTACAAGGCCAAATGGTTTGAAAACTTAGTGTGACTGGTGACTGTAACCCCCTCTAACAATGATCTTCATTTTAATCTTCAAAGAGTTGCAATTATGGCTGCAATTGTGTCTTATAGTTACTATAGAAACCCTATAGGAAATCACATTTTCATCATCTTCACTGAAAGCACTGAACCAATGTGAACCAGACTTGGCAGGCATTGTCTATGAGAGGTTCTCTACAACTGTTACTCATTTTATTCCTGTTGGGTGAAAAACGTGGCCGCCAGAAGCATTCTTTGATTCTGATTGGTCAATTTTAAAAACTCTTCTCCTCTGAAACCACAGGGCCAAATGTTTTGAAACTTTGCATGATTGATAACTGGGACACCCTCCACCAACATTCTTCATTTTAATGTTGATCGGATTGCAAACATGGCTACAATTGCAGTTTATAGTTACTATAGAAAAAACATATGGAAAATCACATTTTCATCTTCTCTCTGGAACTACTGAGCTGACGTGAACCAAAACTTGGCAAGAATGGTTTATAGGAGGCCCTCTACAAACGATCCTCTTTTTGTTCCCGTTGGTTGGAAAATATGGCCACCAGAGACATTCTATAATTCTGTTTGATGGGTTCAGTTGTTTTGAAACTTCACGTGATTGAAGACTGGGACACCTTCCACCAATGATCCTCATGTAATGTTGATGTAATGTTGCAAACATGGCCACAATTGCAGCTCATAGTTACCATGGAAAGCCTATGGGAAATCACATTTCTATATGTCGTTTCAGGTGAGCGATTACAGGCTCTGTAGAGCCTCTAGTTTACATCTCCCAAATTGGCCAAAATCTGCTGATATTGGCTTTTCAAAATTTTTGTGCCTGCTATTTCAGAGTAGTGGCCATGATTGTATAAAACTTTGCAAATTTTTGGTCTCTGCAAGACAACAGTTGCTCTCTTCTTTTTAAAATGGCTTGTATTCCATAGATATGGTGCTTAAAGGGTCGAGTGCTAAAAGCCACTATCATAGCTCTCTTAACCCATAGCACTCTGGTAGTGCAACAGAATTTTCTCCGAACACTCTGTTTTTCTATTGTTTAATGTGAATTTAACCAATTATACCTTGTTTGACGGAGCTCACTGAGCTCTGTCAAACAAGGCATATTTGGTTAAATATCAAACTGCATTATGGGAAATATTTTCTGCTGAAAACTTTGTCATTTTGACATCAGAGTGCAGAGGGTTAAAATGCACTGAAAGCCACTTCATTGGCTTTACACCACATGCATTAGATCATTGTTTGTTCAACAATAGAAAAAAATGCTATTGGATATTGTTGGATTACAATGTATTGGAGACAGCTAACAGGGAATCACCAATAAATTATAACAAAATAATTCTGAACAAATCTTTCTAAACTATGGCATTCCCTTACTTATCACTCAGTAACTTTTAGAAAAATATCCGTGTTTCAAACCACCTTTGAAAAATAATTTACCACCTGTCCAGTTGAGTGTGCAAAAACTTTGGGTTTTTTTTATTTTCTTAGTAATTTTATTTCTCTTCAGGGGATTGAAATGAAATTTGACAGATTTTTCAGGATTATAAAATGAAGGTCAAAGTTCGGTTTTCAGATTTCTAATGAATATAATTCTAAAGTTATGATCTTTGATGGTACACAAACTTGCAGGTTTTGTTGGTTGCTGCATAATTACTTGATTGTTAGAAGTTTAAAAGGTTTTCCTATGACAACAAAAGAAAGCTCTGTGATATTGTCAATCTTCTACTACTTTCAGTTGCATAGTTATAGCCCTTGATCGTACAGAAAGTTCATTTTTTTAAATTTATGGATGAAAATGACACTTTCTACCTGTGCAAGGAATGATTTGAATTTTACAGTTTTTCGATGATCTTAAATTCAGCTACTGTTGCCCTTAATTGTGTGGTATTTTGGGGGTTCACATTAATAACAAAAAAAAAAAAAAAATGTAGCATAGTACCTGTCACTGGAATGATGTCTGTTTTGAAGAAAAGAATGGAAAGGTAGAATTTGAATATCAATTTTGTGTTGATATCTAAGGAATTTAGTTGATATGGCAGATAAAGGATTGAAATATTAAGATTGAAAAAACTTGATATGAAATCTATTATTTTTTACATTTTGGAGAACAATTGCCTAAATAAATCCCCAGTTTGTAAGCATAAAGCACTTGAAGGCCTGCCATTATATCATGTTTGATAGCCCTCTGTAAAACAAAATATGGTGAATTAAAATTCTAATTTCTCCAAAAAGTAATTACTCAGTTCTGAATAGTGGAATATTCCCAGTGTTTAACCCTTTACCTAACGAATCGCCCGCATCTGCCCACGTAACATGCAAATTGAGCAGTTGAAAAAATTTAATTTTTCAAAAAATATTTCAACAAAACCATATCATGTGACCCCTCATTGGAATGAGCTCATTGAGCTCATTCCAGTGAGGGGTCACATGATATGGTTTTGTTGAAATGTTTGGAAATTATTTTTTAAATTATATTTAAAATAATAAATTTTGATGTCTTCTGCATTGGGTGAAGGGTTAAATCTTTTTGACTGACAAAATGGGATTTTATTTATCACAAGATTCATCAAAATCATATCATGTGACCCCTCATTGGAATGATCTCTAAGCTCATTTTATTGAGGAGTCATGATATGATTTTGTTGAAATGTTGTGAAAAAAAAATTTTCAACTATGTTTGTAAATTACATGGGTGGATGCAACTGATTTGTTAGGTAAAGGGTTAAGGGAATGGCTTAGTATTCTTATGTACTATTTTATATGATAGGTTGAGAAAGTATTCAAAGTTGTATTTTCCATTTCTAGGATAATGAAATAGATCTAAAACTATTGACAAAGTGTTTAGTTGGAGAAGCGGATTTGTTGGAGGTAAGCTGACTTTATGTTGTTTCATTTTTTCAGCAAGTTTCTTTTGCCAATGAATGTTCAGTACAGTGGAGCCCACTTAATTGGATATCTCTTAACTGAATAACCCTGCTAATTGAATATAATTTCCCAAAACAAAACCATTTACCATACCTCCAGTACAGATTTGACCTGATAATTGAATATAGGTTATATAGTAAATTCCTGTTAATTGAATAAAAAATCTTGTAACCTGTCGAGAAATTACCTTAACTCTCCCCAGTTTTCCTTTGTTTATAGACCTATTTGGCCTCAGTACATGCAATACAGGCATTTAGTCTTTTGAATCTTGTTTGACAGAGCTCATGGAGCTTTGTCAAACAAGATATAATAGAATAAATACTAAGTTTATCTCTAGAATACAAGAAAGTGACACAATCCCTGTTAATTAAATATTCATGTTAATTGAATAATTTTCATTGGCAAAGCGGCTATTTAATTAACAGGCTTCCACTGTTTTAGTTACTCAAGACTGAGCCATATACTGCCAGCTTCTCACACCTGAAGTCACCCCATATGTATCCATATGGGGTGAGTAGATGCCATTTTGGATTCCCAATAAATATACACCCCTTGCCTCCAATAAATACACTTTATCGAGAGTGCGACACCAAAACACCTCACCACTTAATGTAGTCCTGAGATATTTATAAACTGATCGATAATGTATTACTCAAGCAAAAACTGAGCACCCTTGCATTACCCAAAGTAGACGTTTTGTACCATGAAACATTTTGGAAATTCATCAGAAAAAAATATAGCAGAGAAAAAGAGGAAAATACACTCTGAAAACACAACAAAATTGAACAATCAGGCTGCAAATAGGTTTTTGTAAAAGGAAATTGGGCAGCTGGTAAAATAAATGTTATTGTGTGTTTACTTGGCAGATGTGAGATTTGGTGTCATATGGGGTGCAGCAAAAACAATATTCGGCATGGTGTCACGCCTCGCCCAATATTGTTTTTTTGGAGCTTCATATGATGACACTGTAACTGCTAATTGTGCACACCATAACTTATATTATACAGTTGCACTCACATAATTGGCATGATTTAATCCACGTAAATTAGAAGGGACATTTTCAGGAGCGGGGATCCCATACTGGGGTAACCAAAATCTTCCAGGTTTATTTAAGCAAACTACATCATTATTCCAGGACCCCAAAAGATCAGTGGTACCTGATAATTTTTGGGCGGCAAAGATTTTTTGAGGTCCCTAGAATTGAGGTTCTTGGCATAGCCCTGACGACTCCCTCTATATTGAATCCTGTTGAAACATTACCCATGTCAGTTCAGTATCTGCAAGCATAGTATATGTTCAGAACTTGTATTCAGTGCTGATTCAGCTGAATGACTGGCAACTGCAGGACAGATGAAGCAATGTCAGGTAGTTGAGAATTAAAACAAAATAATCCTGCTAAGCAAATCCTATCAAACATTAAATGTTCTCGCATTGCTTTAGTACAAATTTCATCAGTGAATTGCTTAAAGGTTAAAGACTCATGGGTTAAGTTCAATCTTGTTCATATGGAATGTGTTTGACCCTTTGTGGTCCAAGAAAAATGAAAGCGGTTTGAAAAAACACCACAGGCCCAAATTCTTTTAGGTTGGTCCTTCAGGCCACCTTAGGCCTCTTGTGTACAAGACTCAAGTTCTACATTTCTCAAGTGGGAAAAAGAATAGAGCTGATTTTCACCAAAAAATGTTGCTTTCTTTGTTTCTCACATAACTTTTATGCAAGGGTTGGATTTTTTTTATAACCCCTGCAATGTGTTGTGGGGGTAGGGGTGGTATACTGGAATCATCTTGTCCATCCACCTGTCCATGTGCCCATCCATCCATCTGTCTGTCCATCCATCCATAGACATAAGTTAGTCCTGCAATTTTCGCAGATGTTTATTAGCTCACCTGAGCGAAGCTCAAGGGGAGCTTTACTAATCACTTTCTATCCGTCGTCTGTCCGGCATAAACTTTACATTATCGACTTCTCACAAACTACTCCACCAAATGGATCCAAATCTGGTTTGCATGTTTCCTATCATATGCCAATTCAAATTTGTTAAAATAAAGTTGTGGGGCATCACAAGGGGCATAACTCTGATAGCACCCATAAAATACAGTTAGATGTAACAAACTGTTTGGTTGCAAAATATATGTTGAAAGATTTAGAGTGATTTTATGCACCCCCCCCCCCCCCTAAAAAAAATAAATAAATAAAAAATACACCTATGACCACCAACCCCACTCCCCACCATCGGCGGGTCAATTCAGCAGAGGAAATATTGCAACAAAATGCGTTTTGAAGGACTTGTAAAAAAGTGAGTAAAAAAAAAAAAAGTGACCCCTGTAATAATTTCATGACTTCATTCCTCTGAAGTGTTGATGAGCCATGATCAGATGTATGTGATCCAAAATACTTCTTTGAACAGCAATGTGAGGACATTTCTTTAAAAACCTTCTTCTTCAGATCCACCAGTCAGAATTTTTTCATATTTGGTATATAACATCTCAAGGGGGATCAGATTCCGGTTTGTTCAATTTGAGTCCCTGGCTTAATATTTGGGCTCTCTATGGGTGGGGGTTGGGGTGGCAGGGGGGGGGGGAGCATGTTAGGCTCAGGTTTGTTCAAATCCATTCCCTAGTGTTTTTCCATAAAATTTCATAACTTCATTCCTTTGTAGTGTTGATGAACAATGTCTAACTGATTGTGACCCCCAAGTACTTCTTTGAACCACTTTGGCAGGTGAGCGATTAAGGCCCCATGGGGCCTCTTCTTTGATCGGCAGTCACACATCACTTCACACCAATGTGTCCGCAATGTGCTTCACACCAGTCTCCGGTTAACCTTCGGTCAGCACCCAAGTCTGTCTCAAGTCCCCCTATTCCAACCCAGGTTCCTGCCGACACAGTGCACACAGATTATCAGCAGGTTTTGGTGAGCAAGAGGTCAACTGTCTTTTCTCCAAAGGGGTGATCAAGGTCATTCAGAACGTCTTCCCATCTTTTTACTCGAGACTGTTCTTGGTGCTGAAAAAAGAGGGGCCAAATCAGACAAGATAAAAGAGCACAGTAAGAAACAAATGAACATGCAGAATATGCAGTATTGTACGCAGATATTTATTTTAATAAAATATTTGTAGCCTGATGTAACTTGGGATTGGGATAGGCTATTTACTGAAGTAACATCAGAACTGACAGCCGATATGGAATCAACAGAACAAAGTGAAAAGAATCCATCTCCAATTCCAATATAGGTAAGTGTTCTTGTAAACTTTTGTTTAATTGACCTAATGTTTACTGTGCAACAAAATTGTTTTGGCAAAGTACAGTTCCTTACTCATCATGGAAAAAATTAATGAGAAAAAATCAGAACTTTTTCAAGTAAAATTTTTCTCTTTGAGGCCTACCATTCCTAAACATTTTGCTCCCATTTTCTGTATTGGAAAATGCTCCAATTGTGAGGATTGCCGAAGAACAAGCTTTGAGAAGACGATACCTTACAAAAGACAGAAAAATTAGCTAAACCAGGTTTACCAAGCATCAAAAGTGCATGGTGTACAATCCTGGCACTCTTACCGAGAAGATTAAACCCAAATTCTATTTCCCCTATTGTCATATCTGCTGGGCAAGTGCATCTCCTGTTCATTTTAGGCAACATAGATATGTGTGTAGCAGAGAGGTAGGTTTAATTCTTGTTTGATTGAGAGGGTCTTCTTTTGGGTATGGTAGGTATAAAAAGAAAAAATTTGTAATTTTTTTCCAACATATCATACCTAAACTTCTGCTAAATGGACATCAAGAGGTAGTACATTCACACATATGATATCTGATAAGCTATTAAAATTTCTTTTTGTCTACTTCACCCACTATTTCTCCATAATTACAATAGCAGGTTGTTTTTATACCCACCCCCACCCCCCCGCAAACAAAGTTGGGGGGGGGGGGGGGGGGGGGTATGTAGCAATCACTCTGTCCGTCCATCTGTCCGTTTGTCCATCCATCTGTCCATCTGTCTGTCTGTCCATCCTTATAAGCGCAACTCCTCCTAAACCGTTTGAAGAATTTTCATGAAACTTTACACAATGGAAGAACTCCATATGAAGATGTGCATGAAGTAATATAATTCCGTTCTGACAGGCACGGGGGGTATCACTTTGTGAGCTTGCTCACAGTACCTCTAGTTTCAACTGTAAAGAAACATAATCCATAAAAGATATTTAATGTGGTTCTAGTCATCAATATCTAACTATGATGCAGGCTGCATTGTATATATGTATGTAACTGCACAATGTCCTAGATGGTTTGTTCTATGAAAATGAAATTGTCAAGAATTGCTGAGGATATCTTGAAGAATTTTGTTATCCACTTATTGTTTCAGTACCAGTATACTGACCATGTTCAGGGTAAAATTTTCGCCAAATTTTGTGTGAATCTAATTGGATTCTTGTGAAATGGAGCTCACGCGAATCCTTCAAATCTTACAGCAAAGCAACCTGACAGAACGTCTCCAGGCAAGAATATATGGAAATTAATTTCCAAAATGATTGTTTATTTATTTATTTATTTGTGTTTACGGTCACATATTTGTGCACAATGGCTAATCATGACCACAGCAGTTTTATGGGTGGAGGAAGCCAGAGTACCTGGAGAGAACCACCGAGCAATGCCAAGCAACTGTCAGCTCCCCAACATACTAACTCAAGCAGTGTTAGCATTGTTTGAAGACACGTATATCATTGACGTGCAGTACGCCTTAGTACACAGCCCCACCATGCCCCCTCGTGGGCAATGGGATGAAGTGTCTTGCCTAAGGACACAACACAGATGCCGCAGGTGGCCTTTGAACCGAGGACCTCTTGGCTTGCAGCCTGAACCACTACCTGCTGAGCCCTCCCCTCCCCAAAATGATTGTAAAAATTGAGATAGTTTGGAAATTGCTTTTAGAAGATTTTGTCCTAAACTATTATTTCGCGGAATGCGAATACATGGTCTTCTCGATCGGAGACCACCTTCGTGCAACCTTGCCCGGATAGTCTGCGTTGAAACATTTACCCCAGATGCATTCTGAAGGTCACTGCGAAGCTGGGTTGCTGTTGCAAAGCGGTTCCTACGGACCTGAATGATCAAAAAACGGTCTTCAGCTGCAGATGTTGCCCTGTCTCTGCCATCTTACTGGTGTGCCATACTGCTGAAATTTTGGCCAGGCTCTGGTGATCACCGTATGGTGCATATCAAGGGCTTCACCAACCTGATGATGCGTAGCCCCTTGCTCCACCATCCCAACAGCCCGCCACATTTCTGCTTCAGACAAATGTCTTTTTACATTTGCATTCGCCATATTCAATCATAAAATCACAAGCGTTTGTGTTGAAATGAAGATTGAATACCCTACACATGTCATGTACATGTAGACAGTACATGAAAACATCATGAAAATAAGGGGTACATGCTTTCCACGACTGTCACGAAACGTCTGCCTGTCAAGAGAGCTAATGTAAACACTGGGGACTATCTCAATATATTACTCAATCATATCCACCAAAAATATAGCAAATATGTCACAAGCAAATTTCACAATGATGTGTCAAATATTTGGTGCTTAGGAAACTTTGAGTAGTATATTTACCAATCGCCCAGACTGGAATGGGCTCTCACTCCTCCCCGCTGGATTTTCGATTTTATCAGGCACATAATCTGGTAAGAATGATGACTGGCACCAATTTCCGTCGCTTCCTGTTTGCGGCGCATGTGCATTGTATAAAGGTATGGAGGACCATATAGGACTTTAAATTTCTGGGTTCCTATGCAAATTTTGGGGGGGGGGGGGGTGTCAAAATTTGTGTTTGGCACTTGAAAGTTATGAGTTTGCACCTGCTAAGTCTGACATTGGTAACTATAAAAAATATACAAATTACTATAAATTTTTCATTTTTTTTACGTGAATTACTAAGATTCACATACTTTGGAGATTTGGGTAAATTGATTTGCAGATTCGCGTCGAAATTATGCCCCCGGTGTATTAATTTCTAGGCAGTTGAGTGGAGAACATTTGCCATGATGAAGGTGCATTCAGCTGAACAAACTCTAAGCTTGTGGCAAAAATAGAAATAGATCTTTCCATATATGAAAAGATGTCCAGAAGACAATGTACTCAATTCTCTGTGCAGTAGGCCCATAGAGCATGCCAGTGTATATACAAGCAGAATGAAAAATATAAATATATATACTTTATTCAGTATATAGTCTACTTCCATGCCATAAGCTGTTATATATTTCTAAATGGCACTTCCTGTTCAATCCATTTCTTCAGTGTTATAAAACCTTAAAAGTATCCTGATGATAAACATAATCTAGGAACCTAGAAACCAGTCCATGCTACATATTTTACATAGTAGTGATGCAATCATTCCCATGCATACCAGATTGAATGTACACAGAATGGGTTAATCGATATGACAAGAGTGCCAGCGTTGAAGGATAGAACAAGAGGCCGCAGGACTCAAGTTTTATCCTTCCGCGATGGCACTATTGCCATATCGATAACCCATTAACATGCATATCATTGTGTTTATTACATGCCTTCACGCCTTTAAAAACCATTATTACAAAGACACTCAGCAATTCATTTGACAACTATCAACAAAAAACCCCCATTTTACCGCTAACCAAATTTGCGAGGGGAACCTGTGTTTCTATTTTGTCCCCTGAGTTCTAATGTGTTCTATGTGCCTACAGGCACATAGAACACATTTGAACTCAAGAGACAATTTCCAGCGATCGCTGGAGATTCAAATTGTAATTGTGTTGCATGATTTGTAGAAAAATTCCAGTGAAATTTCGCTTCAATTTAAAAATTGTCTGTTGACGATTTCCATTCTGCACATATGTGTGGAGCAGATTTTCATTTTCCGCATAGTTTAGTGTTGCTGTAGATATGAAGATTTCAGAACAGGCATGTAATAAAAACAATATGTGGCATACTAGGTATCCAGCATAAATGTCACAAATAACCTAGTTCATACTTCATTGTGGATTATCAAACAAACCTGTAAACCAAATTAGCTAGGATAATATCCAAGTAGACTCTGTAACTCATATTAACATTATCAATAGACAATATGGGACAAAATAATGCAAATGCATGCATGTTCATTTTAAGCTGTTCTGCTTATCTGGAGCTGCTCAAGAGATAAAAACTGTGTAAAAACTACATTTCCGTTGGCACACCTTACACCTTATACCCCTTATCAATCTGCTTGCAATTTCACATGAAAGCTTGTCATTACTTCTAAATTTGAGCTGGTGAGCTTGTTTGCTGAAGCTTTAACAACATGGCTGGTGGTGGCCATTTGTGAGCTTGCACTTCAATCGTTGGGCATGGTGCAGCCTGCATCCATGATTTTGAAAATGTACATACTTATTGGGAATGCCACCACCAATTTACAGGACAGCAAAAGGCGGACTTACATTTATCTTCTGAAAATCCTGGAACTTAATACTGTTGATTTAGCATATATTTTAGTACCCCAAAAAATCATTAAGAATAAATGTTTCTTCAGATACAAGGAGATGTATTACACTGAAACCTGAACCAGTTGAACACAACTGAAATATGTAAGTTCTAGCATCGCTTAACATCAGAAATTCCAGTTTGTAAATTAATGATAAAATTATTGTTCATGAAGTAGTAATAATCTCAACTTCCTGAAAGTAATTCAGCTGCAGTGGATTTTTTTGTGAGCTACATTATGGTGAAAACAAACATATAGAAATATAGAACTCAAATCACCTGCTCTGTCTAATAAAAAAACAAAAAGCATAGTCAAGCGTTCAAAATAGAATTCATTCCAAATTGAGGCCTTGGTGTATCAGTGCATTTTGGTTGAAGTTTCAGTATGCAAGGGACAGCATCCGCGTTTGAAGTGTCATTGTTTTCCGCATGAGATCAATTTTGGCGGAGGGATAATATTGAACAAGAAGCCGAAGGCTTCGAGTTCAATATTATCCCTCCACCCAAATCGGTCAATTGCAGTAAAAAATGACAGCTGTTCGAACGCAAATGCTGTTCTGTATTTATTGCACACCTACAGTTTACTAAAAAAATATTAATCGATTTTGGTGGAGGGATAATATTGAACTCAAAGCCTTCAACTTATTTTTTTCAATATTATCCCGCCGCCGAATTCGATCTCATTCAGTAAACAATTGTCACTCTGAACGTGTATGCTGTTCTGTATTTATTGCATGCCTACACAAATTATTGCCCAAAATAACACAAACATAAAAAAGAAATAGTTAAATAGTCTGCACATGTGATCAAAGAAATAGTTAAATAGTCTGCACATGTGATCAAAGAAATAGTTAAATAGTCTGCACATGTGATCTGTATTGTTCAACGACAGTATAAAAAAATTTATTGTTCGCATCAGTTTTTGTAGAGAAAGCATGTATTTTATGAAAATTAAATCATAGGCATGCAATAAATAATTAAATGTTGCTTTCCAGAAACTCACACATGAAATTATGACTATTGGTAGGAGTCATCCAGCTGAAAATGGGTATGAGTAGAAGTTGTCAGATGTTGAATACAATTTGACTTGTAGGAGTTGTCTTTGATCCTAGTTGCCCTGATACCAAATTAATCGCAGATTTGCAAATGAGGCATTTCTCAAATCTTCCAGCATGAAATGCACACAAAATTGTCACATACACTCATATATCAAAAGTTATTTTCTGTTGGTATTTTGTATAAGAATTATTTAAGATAAATAATACTAGATACTTATATATAGTCAAATACCACTAAGAAAAATGCTACATTGAGCCACACAGAATAAATAAATTGATTCTCATACAATTTTTTTTAAAAATTGGTGAGAGAGGGAGGGTTTTATTTTTATTTTTTATTTTGCATTTAATGAGCAGAGTGTGGCTTTCCACTATCTTTTCACACAGAATATATAGAAAGTGCATAATTATATACATTAAATCAACTAAATATAACCCTCAAGGGCCTAATTCTGCCTCCGATCATTTTTTACAGCAAAAGAACAGGTGCCCCAATATGCTGTCTTTGGGAAAACTTGCAAGTTATATTCTCAATCCATTGGCAGCCATTTCTAGGGAAGTATTGTCTGCCTATATACACAACCAAGACTTGCCTAGAAACAACTGCAAAGTTACAGGATGTGGACTGTCTTTAGTTTTGTTCATCAGATTTCAGTTACATCAATCAAAAAATGTAAAAAAAATTGGAGTCTCTCGATTTTCAAATGAAGGCAATAAAAACATCCAGTTGAGGGTGCAATTTCAGTAAGGGAATTTTTTTTGCCTTTGTCGGCAGCCTTCAGTCTGTGCAAATGCCATGCAATGGATCTGTGCATGTTTTGCTGTTGTAGACGTGTACTGCTCTACTTGTACAATAGGGCTAGAACAAAGTGGGCAACACAATTATAAATGATCGCTGGAACTGGACTTCATACTTGAGTTGTGGTTGTGATATATGTGCTGAAAGTGCATTTAATTCAGAATCTACAAAGAGATCCTTAACCCTTTCAACCCAGTGTGCCTGAGTGTTTGTGAGAAAGGAAAATCTAGTTATGCAACTGATAAAAAATGTACTGAACAAAACTTGGTGTCAGTATTAATTTAACCTCTCATACTGATATCAAAATACAGAAATTTCAAGCACCAAGTTTTTCCCATGATACGACAAGGAATTCAACTGATTCAATCTTGTTTGACAGAGCTCATTGAGCTCTGTCAAACAAGATGTAATGAGCTAAATTTCTAGTTGCATTATTGAAAAGTATTGCAGTTTGAAATTTTGATGTCAGTATCCAGAGGATTAATACTTTTGATTTATAGGGTTGTAGAATTAGATAATTTGTGAACTCATTTAATGTAGATAGTGCAGTGGAGCCCACTTAATTGGATATATCTTAATTGTATATCCCTGTTAATTGAATATAATTTCCCAACACAAAACCATTTACTATACCTCCAGTACAAATTTGACCCGTTAATTGAATATATGTTATAGAGTAAACTCCTGTTAATTGAATAAAGACATCTTGTAACCTGTCAAGAAATTGCCCTGACTCACCCCAGTTTTCCTTTGGTTATAGACCTGTTTGGCCCCTGTAATCCAATACAGGCATTTAATCTATTATATCTTGTTTGACAAAGCTCATGGAGCCCTGTCACACAATATATAAAAGAAGAAATTATAAGTTTATCTCTAGAATACTTGAAAGTGGCACAATCCCTGTTAATTGAATACACCTGTTAATTGAATAATTGAATACACCTGTTAATTGAATAATTTTCATTGGCAAAGTGGCTATTCAATTAATAGGGTTCCACTGTATTGCAAATGATGATCCTTTCTAGGTCAACATTTTTGACTTGTCAATATCTTTTTCCATTGAAATTTGTCAATTTTTGTTGCCTCAGGACAGGTGTATCAACATAAAATGATAACAGTGTTTTAATCTAGTCTAGGCTGCCATAATAGACAGACAGGACACAGTTGGAAATCACTTCCAAGTCATGAGACTTACAAATTAAGTTTAGTGCAAATTCTGGAAAAATAATTGTCAAACCCTCTAAGGGTTAATCCCCCAAATTAGACTTGACACTTTTTAACACTTTCCGGATAAACATGGCAAACAGATGAACTTGCAAATATTCATCAAGCTTGTTCAACTTATTGGTCATAAACTATGTTTTTTGAGGCAGAGAATGAAAACATTAGACCTAAAAAAGTTAAAAATCTGTTTTGCAGGCCCTCCCGTATAGTCCCTTTGGCTGCCACATACTCTCTTTTTACAACCAAGGTAAACTTAAAAAAAAAAAAAATGAAATGGTTGATGTCTGATATTTTACCCAAGTTAATAAAATTGAAATAAAAAATTGTCCCTTTGAGTGCTACAAAAAAATTTTGTTAAATTTGCTAAATTTGTTTCTTGAGTGCAACAAAGCTTTGCAATGCTTTAGCATTGCAAAGCCTTTTTGCACTCAAGGGATGAAATACTCCGCCACCACCCATGTTGTTCTGTAGATTATGAGGCCTGAAACATAAGACAAATCAAAAACATGAACTTTTGATGGCAAAAAATAATGACAAAAATAAAAAAATTAAATAGAAAACCGTCCACCAACATGCGATTTTACAAAAAATGGCCTGAGAAACAGAAGATCTACTTTGAGGAACCTAAAATAAATTCAGATGAAGGTCCTTAAAAATGCTAAAAAATTCCTGAGAAAAGTCCTTGAAAGTCATTGATATTTCTCCTCCACAGTGATGACTGAATCCTTTAGAAAAGTTATGTCTATATTGAGTATTGATGTTTATTACTCAGTTTGTTAATTGAAAGATTCTTCTTTTTGTTTTATGTAGAGTCAAGGAACTGGAAACATCTAAAATCCGTCCATGTTCAAAAACATTCCATTCATCATGTCAGACTTGTTCTATGCTACAGAAGATAGTGTTTGTTTGATATTCATGAATTTTCAGACTGGACTTTTCAAAACCTGATGTCAATCTGTTACTTTCTGTTGAAACATTTGGAAAGTTTTCTAACAATGTGGAATGAGACACAAGTCTTTAGCCCTTCACCCAATGCACAGGATATCAAAATTTATTATTTGAATTATTGTTTTTTTTTAAATTTTTCCAAACATTTTCACCAAAACCATATCATGCCACCTCTCATTGGACTGAGCTTGACAAGCTTGTTCCAACGGAGGGTCACTTGATATGGTTTTGTTAGCTCAGCTGGCCCAAAGAGCAATGTGAGCTATTGCCACCACTTGGCAACTGTCGTCGTCCTAAAGTTTTCAAATTTTTATCTTCTTCTTGGGAACATAGAAGATGTGAACCAAACTTGGCCAGAATGGTATATGGTAAGTACTCTACAAACATTCCTCATTTAGCTCCTGTCAGATGAAAACATAAACCACCAGAGGAATTCCTTGATCCTGCTTGGTCGATTTTCAAAAATCTTCTCTGAAACTACAATGCCAAATGTTTTGAAACTTCACATGATTGATGACTGGGTCACCCTTTACCATCGATCCTCATTTAATGTTGACCTGGTTGCAAACATGTCTGCAATTGCTGCTTATAATTACCATGGAAGTCCTATTGGAAATCACATTTTCATCTTATCTGAAACTACTTGGCCAATGTGAACCAAACATGGCACAAATAATGTATGACAAGTCGTCTGAAAACAATCATCATTCTGTGTCGCTCATAGATGAAAAAGAAGGGCAGCCAGCCACATTCTTTGATTTTGATTAGAATAATTGAGGTTTGTCAGGTGAGCGGTTGCAAGCTCTTTAGAGCCTCTTGGGATTTTTTTATGGGGGGGGGAGACATGGGGACCAATTCATTAGGTGAAAGGTCAACCCTTCACAAAACTATATCATGTGACCCCTCATTGGAACAGGTTATGGTTTTGTTGGACATTTTTTTTAAAAACTGGAAAAAAAGTAACAAATTTTTATATCATGTGTTGGGCAAAGGATTAACCCTTTATCTAACATGAACAGTAGACAACACATTGCAAAAAAAAATTCCTGAAAACAAAAATATTCCAGAACTGAAAATTTAAATTTTTTCCCGCAAAAACTTAGTTATGACCCTTCATTGTAATGTGCTTAACTGGTAGAGTACTGAATTATTTTTTGTCATCAAAATTTGTCCATGTGTCTTTACCTTGTCACAGTTCATGAGAGTGCCTACAGGCAAATCCTAACAGACAAAATTATTTAACTTCAAAGATAATATGAAGCTCATCCACCCAAAATGATGCATTTAAGTTGAAGCACCTGCACTTAAGAATAAAGCCCAAAAATGGGCTTCCTGCACTCTACCAGTTAAAGAGCTCATTCCAATGATGGTTTATAGTATATGTTTTTGAGGTAAATATGGAAAAAAATAAAAAAAATTTAAATGACGATTTTTGGGAATCATGTCGACTGGGTAGGTCAGGCCTGTTGATTCGAGGCAAGCAGCTGTTTAGGTTGCATGGAGGTTACCTAAAATGAAAAACATGCGAATGAAAATTGGGTCGCACCAAATTGCCGATGGGTCACACAAAATTTTCCCCAACTTGATCTAGTATGAATGAAAGCCGAAAGGTGGAATGATGTTGAGCATCAACCAGTCATCACCTGCATAGGTGTTTGCATCTGCCTGAAGTACAGCTGCTCTGTTCGTTAGCCAACAGTGCAGCTATACTTCAGGCAGATGCAAACACCTTTGCTGATGATTGGTTGATGCTCAACATCATTTTAAACTTTTGATCATCTTAAGATGTAACATAGGTACTAAATCAGGAAATGACATTAATTCACGTCTCTGGAGGTCTGTGCCACATATTGTGGTTACAGATGCCATACTCTTCTGCAGCATGCTATCCCAAGCCAAGATTAGGCTATAATTGCATCTAATTTGTATCTGAATTGCTGCAACACAGCCTCATTATTGTTCCTATGGATTCATCAGGATATTGCCCATGGGAGCAAGAACTTGGTTATGATGCAACAGTTCATATATAAACATAGTTGTGATACATATATATTTAGGTTACCTAATGGGTTATCTGAATCAAGTAGACAGGAACGAACAATAGGTTACCAAAGCTCAAACCAGGTGAATGATAAATGGGTTAAGAGAAATTTTGAAAACAGCATGCCTAGTAGGTTGGGTAATTAGGTTGGGTAAGGGATAAAACAAATTTGCTTTGACATAAATTATATTTTTTACAAAAGTGCCATCATTTTTATCAGGGTTTCACTTTATCTTTGAAAAGTTTATATTATTAATTATATTCCGATTGGTGGGCAGCTTTCATCTGGTGGTTATGCACTTAATTACATTGTGTATACTGTCTTCAGTCCAGACATGTATTGCTTGATGGAAGATTGTAAACAGCATTTTGTGAATGTCAACAGGCATAGATGAAACCAAGTCTTTTTCTTAGCTTGATTTATGTATTATGCCCAGCTCATTCTAGGTTGGCGGGCATAAACAGTGGATTAGAAGAAATAAATTTGGAAGTTATGACTATCATTGATAAGATAATGAGAACGACTCTGAGGTCACTATGATGATGGATGATAACAGTCAGTAATTTTGGATAATAATAACAACAATAATAATATTGCTATCATATTGCAGGCCTGTAGTTTTAAAGCAGGTGCTTGCAGTCATCCTATTTTGGCAACATGATTTTAAAATAAAGAGGGAAGAAAATTCCCACCTAAAAGTTTGTTACCTGCGTCGCCAGCGGCAGAGCAGGTCTAGTAACCGCTCGACTACGTCCGTCAGTACCAGTCCGTCAGTCCGACCGAAACACTTCTTCCGTCAAAGTTTTCTTGCTTCTATGAAAGGGAATGATTTTGTATTTGGTCTGCTGCTTCATAATGATGAGTTGTATCGCGAATCTAATTTTCAGATCTGCTGTGGCTGAATTGCATGCAGCGACGCAGGTCCAGACCCGGTATTGGTCTTGGCTTGTTGATAAAGTAACAACTACTGAAATCAGTATTCATACATTACACCTATAGGGAACCAACCAAAACATTTTCAACCACTAAAGACCTGGGCACTTTTCCAGACTTTCTTTTACACCACAGTCTCAGATCTTGTGGCTCAGCAGTGATTTCTAGCCAAGCTTTGGTTTCCCTCAACAGGCAGCCAAGAGTTGGCTAGAAATTACTGCTAATACTGGATGAGAAATCTTTGTCAAAGTAATTTCACTATTGCTTGTGTGATGTCCTCTTGATAGATTCAAGTAATGGCCTTGAATTTGACTGAGGACTGGTCAAGGTATTAAAATCCTAGAAAATGGGCCAGATGGCCTTGAATTTCAATGTCAGTGAAGTGCTTAATTACTTTCTATAATTATATGGTTTATATGCCATATTTTGTGATGGCGGGCCTTGAAAATCCATGAATTTAACTAATATAAGGCCTTGAAAAAATGTTTGAGAAATGTCCTTGAATAGCCTTGAATTTTATCAGTCCTTGCCTGTAACAACATGTACATGTTTCAGATCCTGTTTGAAAACATAAAGTTTGTCAAAGTCAGATATAGACACATAAGGGTTAAGAGCTTGCAAAGGATTGTATTTAACTGGAAGCATGCTAAATTATTTTGGGTCGGCAATATTTATTGACATGGGTTTGCCTTGTTACCATTTATGGGAGAGTGTCTATGTGCACTCTCCCAGGAATTGCAACAATTCAAATCCTTACTGACCAATTAATTTTACTTCAAAGAACTTCATTCCAGATGGGGGTTACTTGCTCTTCTATGGCCTGTATTTGTATGTTAGGTTTTGTAAAGTCCACTTTTTATATACCAAGATAATGTCTGAACATGACTCCGACCATAGGGAAGCTCTCTGGGGAAGCTTCCCAAGGATTAGCTTTGGGGGCAGGCATCATTGGTTTAGAATATATATATACCGTACTAATAAGCCCATAATCAAAAATAAGCTCACCTGTCAACTTTTCAGATTTCAGTTCAGAGTTCAGAGTTCAGTTCCCTTCCTCATAAATAAGCCCAGTCCCTGACTTTGGATGACAATGTCCATGACAGCCATGCTGACAAGTTGTTACAATGAAAAAGAACCCCTTACAAAATGCACATGATATCAAAATTTCTCACTTCAATTATTTTTTTTTCAAATGTTTAAAAATATGTTCCAATTGGGGTGTCACATGATATGGATTTGTTGAAAGTGTTTCAGTATTTATTTTCTTTAACTGGTAGAGTGCTAGAAGCCCATATTTGGGCTTTACTCCAGAGTGCAGGTACTGCAACTCAAAGGCTTCAAATTAAGTGAATGCCCTTCATGTTATCTTTGAATCTAAATTATTTAGTCCATATGGATTTTCCTTGTTACAATTTATGGGAGAGTGCCTATAGGCACTCTCCCATAAATTGTAACATGGCAAAGACTTGTGAACAAATTTTGATGACTAAAAATAATTCAGTACTCTACCAGTTAACTGTTCAATTGGTAAATTACATGGGCATATGTAGTCGATTTATTAATTTAAGAGTTAATGAATCTTTGTTCTGGGATTGGCCAAACCGCCTAACTTTGTGCCACCTTTGCATTCAAATTATCCTGTAGGCTTGACCTCTTGAAAATAAGCTCACCCATTTACTTTTGCTCTCTTTTATTTCATGCACCCCTGGGGCTATTCCCGGGTCAGTGCGGTATAAGAATTCTTAATTAGTATGTATACAAACATAAGAGATAATGAAAATAATTGTAGATTATGGTCCCAAAAAGTGCTTTAAATTTGCTAAAAGAAAATCCTGGAAGGTGAAAGAATTTTTTTCTCTCAGGGATATATGAATTCTTCCCTATGAGAACCCTTGAAGTGAAGCAGTGCTTGTTTACTGTGGTAAATATGCCTTTTTACTGGTAATTAAGGGCCCTGTATCCATTGCCTGAAAGTCCTTTAAAATGGACAACATGGGTATAAATGATAGTCAGGACTTGACTTTATATCCATGTTGCAGTCACGATTAGCCATTGTGCAGAAATATGTGACCTTCAACACCAATAAATAAATTTATTTATTATTAGTTGAGTTGTGATGAAGTCAAACTCGACTTATACTTTGATGAATGGCAGGTGGGCGGGCGGGCAGGCATAAACAATTGGTTTCCGGATGATAACTTGATAATGGTTCAACCCATGTTCATGAAACTTCATAGGTAGGTTGGTGTCGGTGAGAGGAAGAACCCTATTAATTTTGGACTTGCTTGGTCAAAGGTCAAGGTCACAGTGACCTTGAACATAGTAAATTGTAAACAATTGGTTTCCGGATGATAACTTGACTACGGTTCAACCCACATTCATGAAACTTCATATGTAGGTTGGCCTTCATGAGAGGAAGAACCCTATTAATTTTGGACTCACTAGGTCAAAGGCCAAGGTCACAGTGACCCTGAACATAGTAAATCAAAACAATTGGTTTCCGGATGATAACTTGATAATGGTTCGACCCATGTTCATGAAAACTTCATAGTTAGGTTGGCATCAGTGAGAGGAAGAACTCTATTTATTTTGGACTCGCTAGGTGAAAGGTCAACAGTGACCTTCAACATAGTAAATCGTAAACAATTGGTTTCCGGATGATAACTTGATAATGTTTCGACCCACGTTCATGAATCTTCATAGGTAGGTCGGCATCAGTGAGAGGAAGAACCCTATTTATTTTGGACTTACTAGGTGAAAGGTCAAGGTCATAGTGACCTTCCAACATAGTAAATCGTAAACAATTGGTTTCCAGACGATAACTTGATAATGGTTTGACCCACATTCATGAAACTTCATAGGTAGGTTGGCCTAGGTGAGTGGAAGACCCCTATTTATTTTGGACTCACTAGGTCAAATGCCAAGGTCACAGTGACCTTGAACATAATAAATTGTAAACAATTGGTTTCCAGATGATAATTTGACAGTGGTTCCACCTACGTTCATGAAACTTCATAGGTAGGTTGGCATTGGTACAAGAAAGAGCCCTATTTATTTCGGAATCACTAGGTCAAAGGTCAAGGTCACAGTGACCCTTCACATAGTAAATTGTAAACAATTGGTTTCCGGATGATAAGTTGATAATGATTAAACCCACTTTTGTGCTGTCACAACTCGACATTGGATTGGTGATCCTATCGGTATTTTTGATTGGTGTTTAAGGTCTCATATTTAATAAATAAATAATAAATAAATAAATAAACAGAAGCACAGATAACACCTGTTATATATTTTCTCAAGTTTTTATCCTGCTCCTAGAGGTAGGTTGAATTGACTGAATCTCTTTCCACATATCTATGAACAAAAGTTACCATTCAGATTTGTTTGTTTATTCTTTTGTTTATTTCCAAAAGTAACTTGTGACCTGCAGTTCAGACATGCTCATCCAGCTGATTTCAATGAGGCATGCATAATCAATGGATTACAAGAAGCAAAATAAACAACAAGAGAAAAACATTGAAACCACTGTAATGATAATTTCTTGGATGGTAAAAGTTAGAAATTCTGGTTGATAAACTCAAAAAGGATGAAGCTTCCTTGTAAAAGCCTATTAACCCTTTACCCAACGTAATGGCTAAAACTGGCCAGCATTATTCACAAAAATCACCAATTAATTTTCATTATTTTTTTTTATTTTTTGTCTCAAAAACATAGGTTATGACCCCTCTTTGGAACGAGCTCAACGAGCTCGTTCCAAAGAGGGATCATAACCTATTTTTTTGAGACAAAAAATGAAAAAAATGAGTTATTCAAGAATTTTGTTTGCAAGTGTCGTCTGCTTTTTCTGTTAGGTAAGAGGTTAAGAGTAGGGGGCTGAATTATTATCGGTCATCAAAATTTGTTCACATATCTATGCCTTGTTACAATTTATGGGAGTGTGCCAATAGGCACTCCCCCATAAAATGTAACAAGGCAAATACCAACAGATTAAATAATTTCACTTCAAACGTGATATGTAGAACATCCACTGAATATGAAGCCTTTAAGTTATGGTACCGACACTTCAGAATAAAGCCCAAATATTGGTTGGCTTCCAGTACTCTACCAGTTAAGGTTGGCTGATTGTGTTGTTTCTTCAGGCTGATATTAATCAGCATCTTCTTTGTTATTTATTGTAATGTTTTTGTAATAATGTTGAAGCAAAAAAATTGAAAAATAAGAACAAAATTTGAAAGGAGAGTCCATGGCTTTATAGAACTCGATTTGGTCATTGTGTTTGACAAGAGCTGAACTGACATGGCAGATACCATTGTGTGAAATTAAGTTGAACATTTCCACAAATTTCCTCTGTATCCATCCAGGAGAGTATGTTTATAACCAATCATGAGGATGTAAACCTGATTTATCCTGACTGATGACTCAAGTACTGACTAATAAAATATTTCAACTACATCATCAGGGAATGATGTAGTTGTAATATTAGTCAGTCATAATTATAGTTTAAAAAAAACTTCTTGGCAATACATTTGTGGATAAATAAAATTTACATAAAGTAGTTGTGATGCAACTTCTTATTACGCCTCCGATTCGAAAAATCGAAGGGGTATCTAGTGGAGACCTACGTCTGTCCATCCATTCGACCATCCGTATCAACATTTTCCCTTTTATCTCTGACACTGCTACTCCGATTTGATTGATACATGGTATTGTGATAGAGCATCATGGGGGAACGATACCTGTGTAACATGAGTTTCTTCCACACATTTTTTTCCAGAGTTACAGCCCTTTTTCACTCTTTCGACTTTTTGTGGTCGGGGGCAATAGCAATAGTTTTTTTTAACTGGTAGAGCACTACATTATTTTTGGTCATCAAAATTTGTACATGTGTCTTTGCCTTGTTACACTTTATGGCAGAGTGCCAATTGGCACTCTCCCATAACTTGTAACATGGAAAATCCATGCAGACAAAGTAATTTCGCTTCAAAGAAAATATAAAGCAAATCCACAGAATGCAAACCTTTTAAGCTTCGGTATCTACACTGAAAATAAAGCCCAAATATTGGCTTCCAGCACTCTATCATTTAATATTTAACTGAATTTCTGATTGGTCATGATGGGTGCCCAAATGCCCGGTCGGGCACCACAGCAGTCTATTTTATGACCAAGTCATAAGTCCAAGGATCAAATTTAGTCTTGTAAGAAAGTACGTAATTACTGGCAATGTGAATCAGTATTTTAACTGGCTGAGTACTGGAAGCCACTATCATGGCTTTACTGAAAAGTACTGGAAGCCACTATAGTGGCTTTGCCATCCCTGTAAGTTTTTGCTATTTTTTTTAAACTAATAGAAAATGTATTGAAATGAAATATTTTGTTTTCCATTATTGGAGAGTGCCATGGGCAAAATATTTGAAATAATAAAAATTTAGAGCAAAAACAGACATAATTATTTGAGTGATTTTTTCGAGAGAAAAAGTAAATGACATGTTTAAGACCTCATTTGAAAAATATTTAGCACTCTACCAGTTAAAGACTCAAACCTGGATGAAAATGTCCTGACTGGAAATATTACTGGGGAGGGGGGAGGCTTGAGGGGGCACTGGGTACCAAATTTGTCCATAAACTCTGCTTCACTATGTCCTGTATCCATCTGTTTTTGACTAATTAGTCCATGCATTTGTCCATGTATTTGTCTGACTTATATCATCCTACTTCTGTTATTGTATTTTTATGTCATTTGTTGTAAAAAAGAATAATTTATTGTAGAAATTTGCCAGTATAATACAATATATATAATAAAAATGTAAGATAGTAAATATATTCTTGTCTTTTTTTCAATTCTGTATTTATCCACGTGTACAAAGCTTCCCATTTCTGTTTCGTTAACTAGGTCAATATCCTATTGGAACACCACTTAAGTGAAACAATATTTCATCCCTTGATTGCAACAAGATGTCATCTAACAAAAGCATTGCAGATGGTGACTTATTGCACTCAGGACATGATTTGATTACTGTGCTAAACAAGCTCAGTTCTACTCATCAGAGATGTAGAAACCAGGGGCACAAGGAGCATGTCGCCCCCACCAACTTTTTCCAGAAATAGCTGAGAGAGATTAGGCCAACATTATCTGTACCAAAATATTTTTACACCATAATACCACCACCAAAGAATCATGGTGGTTGGTTTTCTCACAACAGAAATGTAGTCATCTGAAACTGTATTTCTGTTTGTGATTCCTGTCATTTCAATCTCATTGGCAATTAGCAGGAAGGCAGTTCACTGACTCTCTACTCTTAAGGTATGACACAGATTCCTTTGAATGATTTTTTTTTGTTAAATGTGGACTAAAAAATGGAGCATTTTTCTCTCATAGAGGGGTGTTAGACCCAAACATATCTTTATGTAGTGCATTCCTATCATGCCACTAAGGCACTTGGGCCACCACTAACATATATATCAGTGGGTAGGTGCCCCTCTCTGACTGCCCACCTCCCCCTCCCCCATTCAAAATGCTTCCCCTGTCCCCGCCAGTGGTATAATAATGTATCATAAAATATATATATCAGTGGGTAGGTGCCCTTTTATGACTGCCCACCTCCCCCTCCCCTGTTCAAAATGCTTCCCATGTCCCTGTTAGTGGTATAATAGGGTATCATAACAAGTGACAATTTGAAACTCCTCTAAAGTTGCAGCAAAGGTATAAACAATTGCCAATACTTAACATCTGAATGCTAATAAAAATAAGCTGGCAATTTTGCATATAGAAAATTGGTTTTATGAGCTGAACAAGACAATTTAAAATTTGGGGCATATTGCCTTTGCTCAATGACATGATTGGGCAGTACATGATATGTTATCAAATAAGGTTGCATCAGGCAATAAAACATGAAGATTTATGCAACAACACTGCACTGTGCAGTAAAATTCAATGCACTAACTGATAAATTTGACAATGCGGAAATGCAAGTGTATCTCTTTCTCTCTCTGCCTTTTTAGACCAACTTGACAACGTCAAGTATGAGCAATTGGGATGGGTTGTGATCCATCGTCCGCCTGTGCATGTGTTCCTCTCTCAATCCACAATTCCTTTAGCACACTCTACAGGCCGTATCTCTCACGTGATCAGTTTCAAATTTCACTCGTGGTTTTGGGAAAATGTCCAGATGGGAGCTACAAAACAATTTCAAAAATTTCTTTGAAAAATATGGCCGCTATCGGTCATCTTGGATTTGGCATATAAATTGTCAACAATTCCCAACAATTCCATTAGCACACCCTACAGACCACACCTCTCACACGATCTTTTTCAAATTTCATATGTAGCTTTTGTGTGGTGTCTAGACGGGTGTTATCAAATTTGTTTGGATTTGGCATATAAATTGTCAACAATCCAATTAGCACACCCTGCAGGGCACATCTCTCACCAGATCTTTTTTTTAGATTTCAAACTTAGCTTTGGTGTGATGTCTTTTCTGTAGAAACTTGGATGAATGACTTGACATTACTGGAACTTTCTATTTAGTTCAGTCTCGTCTTTGTCAAATCGAGATGCAGTGTCAATGACACTTCCATTTGTCTTTGCATTCTGAAAAAAATTCAAGTTAAATCTGCCACTTAAGGGTAATTTTATCCAAGGAGTAACATGGAGTGGGTTTGAATCATCTCGGATCACACTTATAATTATTTATTGGGGGGGTTGGTGCAATTTGTTTTTTCACCACATTCTTCTGGTATTTCTGTTTATATGGACATTAACAGATTCAACTTATTTAGAACTATTCTGTGCAAAACCCTACCACTCAGCACCCCTCTTCACTGACAACATAAAAAATGTCACAGTTGTTGAGTTTAACACTTTCTTTTCATGGGTAATACAGAACATATATTTTATCTAAGTTTGGGAGAATCCATTTGGATTCTCGCAAAAATGGTTGCGAGAATCCATATCTGCTATGAGTGTCCCAAGATCCCATTAGGCCACCATGGTTGAACCCCTGTTGTATACTGATAGGACATGTCAACCCTTTACTCAACACAGCTTGTTAATTTTTAAAACCTAAACTGATTTTAATAATTTAAAAAAAAATAAACAATATTTGTCAATAAAACCTTACAAATATCAATGCCATTGGAACCGGCTCATTAAGCAAAGTATTAGGGTAATACTTTTTGCCGGTAAAAAGGTGAAAATAGTCTACAATAAAACAAACAATACTTAATCTTCCTTCTATATACTTATTATCATTGTGTAAGCTTCCTTAAATGAAAGTGTCAATGACACTGTAGCTCATCTTGTCAAGACATGTACATGTACAGTATGTGACACAGCAATGACAAACATCTAGGTAATGACCTGATAACAAAGGCATATATAAAGTATTGTAACGGCCTGTACATAAATACTTACCGTAGCCTGTAACAAATGTATAGGTAAAGTATTGTAAAGGTGGGTGACAGTCAGATGCTTAACTAGAAAAGAAATCTTTGAGTCCCAGAGTAGGTCTGACTGAACCCCAAAATATTTGTTCTCATAGCACAGTGATAACAAAGACACCCCAAAACACACTCATTCCTGTCCCACAGTGAAAACAAAGGTACCCAAGAAGTTTCGTGAAGATCAGTTCATAAATACGAGCTGTATAGAAGTTATGACAAAAAACTGATTGGACCTAATTTCGGTACAAAATGGCCACTGGCAGCCATCTTGAATTTTGGACCGCACTCAGAAACACTCGTTCTCGTCCCAAGATGATAACAAAGGTACCCAAGAAGTTTCGTGCATATCGGTTGATAAATACAGCCTCTAGCCCGAGGCGTATTGACATGTGCACTTACAGTGTATAAGTAGCACTAAATAAATCAAAATTCATCTAATTTGCATAATTTCTGCACGAGAAAAAAACCCGTACTGCATGAGATGTATTCCATTTTACTAAACATTCATACAAAAATTTATTCAAATTAGAACTTTCATACAGAAGTTCTGTACAAAAGACTGATTGCACTAATTTTGGTACAAAATGGCTGCTGGTGGCCATCTTGAATTTTGGACCACACCCAAAAACACCCGTTCTCATCCCACGGTGACAACAAAGGTATCCAAGAAGTTTCGTAAAGATCGGTTCATAAATACGGCCTCTAGCCTGAGCCGTATAGAAGTTGTGTACAAAAAACTGATTAGACCTAATTTCGGTACAAAATGGCCACTGGCAGCCATCTTGAATTTTGGACCGCACTCAGAAACACTCGTTCTTGTCCCAAGGTGATAGCAGAGGTACTCAAGAAGTTTCGTGCTAATCGGTTGATAAATACAGCCTCTAGCCCGAGCTGTATTGACATGTGTACTTACTGTGTGTAAGTAGCAATGAAAAAATCGAAGTTCATCTAATTTGCATAATTTCTGCACGAGAAAAAACCCGTATTATATGTGATGTATCCCATGGTACTAAACATTCATACAAAAAATTATTCAAATCAGAGCTTTCATGTGGAAGTTCTGCGCAAAAATCTGATTGCCCCTAATTTTGAACAAAATGGCTGCCAGCGGCCATCTTGAATTTCGGACTGCACCCCAAAACACTCGTTCTCGTCCCACGGTGATACCAAAGGTACCCAAGAAGTTTCGTAAAGATCGGTTCATAAATGTGGCCTCTAGCCCGAGCCGTATTGGCATTTGCACTGACAGTGCTGAAAGTAACACTAAATACATCAGAGTTAGTCGATTTGCATAATTTATTACGTACGAGAAAAAAACCCGTATTATATGTGATGTTTCCCGTGGTACTGAACATTCATACAAAAAATTATTCAAATCAGCGCTTTCATATGGAAGTTCTGTGCAAAAAAAAACAGATTTCTGCATCATCGGTACAAAATGGCCCCTGGCAGCCATCTTGAATTTCGGACCGGACAGCAAAACACTCATTATCGTCCCACGGTCATAACATAAAGTTGAGCTAAAAATCACTTTTCACACATTCAGAGGTACATTTAGTACTTTAAAACGTAGTTTTTATACGCTTACGTCCTTTTTATCGGATACCGTCCTTTTTACCGGCAAAAAGTATTACCCAAGTGTTAGGATACTTCAGGTCGTGTTAGCCTTGTAGTGGTTAATTTGCAGCTGCTATGTTAGGTAAAGGGTTAAATTAACTCAATTCTTTTCAGACGAATCCTAGCAGAGGTGCGGCGAGGATCTACATGGATTCTCTCTGGCTTTGTTGCACGAATCTTTGTGTAAATTGATTCTAGGATTCTCGTCGAAATATAAGCCCTGCAATGCCAGGTAGTTCCAAATGGCCATGACTTGTATTTAAGTGACTGCCCCCTCCGCCCTGAGGCTAAGGGGGCAAAGTGGAAGAGCCTTCCTTCTTTCACTAGTGGGAAAACACTTTACTTTGCGAATACTGTAAACGAGAAACTCTCGATTATTTGTATCTAACATATGTCAATACCAATAGAGGAGTGTGGCTGTAGGAGTCGGGTATACTGACAGGGTTTGGTCGATAATCACCAAACACAGAAGCTATACAATCTGTGCCGGAAATTCTAAAGCTTTATATAATGTCAGTACTATTGAGTGTAACATTACAATTTATGATACGTCATAAACCCCTGACCTTAACTCATCCCCATAGTCGAGTGCCCTTTTGATACTGCCCCCCCCCCCCCCCCCCCCCACTAGTACCCTTGTTGCAAAGTCTTCCTTTGCATCCTGAATGGCTCTGATAACAGCCCAGTGGTGTTGTGCTCTTCCAGTTAGAATAGAAAAAATACAACAGTCAGCCATTCGGTTGTAAAAAATTTGATAGCCAAAAATGCTGAAAGTGACCTAAAAAGCCAAAAAATAAGTATTAACCTAATTGTAGTTGTACTCATTCCACGATACAGTCTAGTACCCACACCCCATTAATTCCCAGGTTTCAACTATAATTGTACAGCATGTGGATGTGACTTGCTAATGCAATTGCGGGTTACATCCAAATTATTAACATTCAACCGGCTTTTATCTCTTTTCCGTAACACTGATTCATTTACTCACAGTCATTTACAAATCACCACCGTCTTCAGTTCCCTCAAATGCCGAGATAAGTCGAAGAGTCGCAATAGCGTTTACGCTTATACGCAATTGCTCCTAGTGCACTATAGCTCATTTGAAGTAACCCTGGAGAGTCGCAGGGGGTATTTATTAACTCCATGAGCAATTACTCTCATGACTCTTTAGGTCTTTTGATGAAATCGTCATCGATGTTTCTTGCCACCCTACTTACAACACCCCTTTCACAAAATCCCTTTTCCGAGATAAGTCGAAGAGTCGTAAGGGTATTTACTTCTGGAGCAATTACTCTCATGGCTCTTCAGTCCATTTGATGAACTCGCCATCCACGTTGTTCAGCACACCAATTACAGAATCCCTTTCACAGTATCCCTTTTCCGAGATGAGTCGTAGGAGTATTTACTCTTGGCGCAATTACTATTTAGCCCATTTGATGAAATCATCATCCACATTTTGGCACCCCACCTACCAACACCCCTATCTTACAACCGATTGGACATCGGCGCGCTCTTTTCCGATGTGAGGACAAGGGCCATGATAGTATTTACTCCAAGAAGCAAATACTCTCTACTCTTCTTACTTGGGAACCATTGCAACACCCCAGCCTTGACCCCACGTACCAACAGCTCGTACGGTCCTGGCTAAAGGTCAGCTTTGGGGTCGCAACCCAAAATCTTAGTTGGTCCCCAACACCGGACCCGGTTCTACACTTGGGATTGAATTAACGAATACCCAACACGGGAATACCCAAGGCATCAATCCATAATTTCGGGACCTCACACAATTGGATTGGGGAAGACCGTAAATTATTGCTGGAATTTTGATAACTAGCACTTTGGTGGGCACTAGTAGAGCTGAAATTATGTCAACAAATGTGGATGGTTTATATGAAGTTTTCTTTAACTTCCAATTTTTCTGTACGTCTTTAATATTAAAAAATAAACACAATTTATCAGGCACCGCTTATTCATCACTTTCAAAGCAATCCCCAATTAATTTCTGACTCTCCTGGTGCTAAACGATCTGGGGCATACACACCAGCATCCGCAGGCGAACCAAAAATGCTGTGAGCGAATTCACAACGTTCTCAGTTCGCCAGCAGATGCCGGAAGCCCACTGATAAATTTTCCAATAAACATTCGCCTGCAGAAACAAGTTAATATTCTTAAAATTGTATGCAGTGGTGTCCACCCACGGTCTATTGGTACCCAAAGAAGAAAAATAATAGCTACCTTGTTCTGCGCCTCCAACCTGGACTGTGCACAGAATCAAGTAGTTCAGATAACTTTATAGGATGTTGGATAATTAATTTCCAAGCTTCGCGCAAAACGTGCTTTTGCGAATCTTTTCTCTTAACCTCAGACTGCATAACGTTGTCAGCCTGGTTGTAAGATGCAAACAGAACACAAACAGTATTCACCAATCAAATAGTTGACACGAAGGCAGTCAACCGTTACCGCACAACATCTGATCTTTATCTTGGCGACATTTGAGGCAATGTGTGACACTACCCCCTCCTGAAGGTCGTCGCCCTGGATATGGCATGACCAACTGTTCTGCGGTGACATTTATTACCTTCAAAAATTATTTTTTCTAGGCAACACCCAGATGGAAGCTCTGCCCTTTTTTTGTGTTGTTATAATATAAATAACTCAAGATTTGTCTTTTCAATAGTAGAATGTTCAACAAGTGGACATGACCGACATATGAAATACCACACCTACAGACCAGCCATGTAGCAATTAAAGGCCACAAGACTGCCTACCGCCACACTGAGGGCATGCCGTAGGAGATGTTATCGCCCGATATAGCATTGCATTTCAGTAACATGGCGATAAAACCACAGATTGACAATATTTAAAAGTCACACACTGTTGAATTCTCCTGAAAAAAACGATATTGCTCCAAATTATTCAAATATACCGATACCTGTCTGAGAGGAAATACGACTCTGGAATGCCTTGATGGCGAGGGTAACAAGTACCCTCGCCAGCGAGTAATTCCAGAGCCGAATTTAGGGCAATACGTCTAAATTCGTACGTTTCTACAGTTGTATAGCTCTGGTCCTTTTACGTGGAAAACACCATGAACGGTACTTTTTATTCCCAAGTTTTTCCACGAGTTACACAGATTTCTTAAAACTTCTCAAAATTCGTGCATGCAATAGTGCTCGTTATCCCAGGGTGGGGGGGGGGGGGGGGTAGGAGACACCGATGCCGATTTTTTGTTTTTGACCAGTCGGAGGACCCACCCACCCACCCCATGTAATTTTTTTTCCAGTTTTACAATTTTTTTCCGGGGTTATCTGAACCACCCACCCCCACTAAATACATGCGTCTGCATCATCCTTCCCACCATACTGCACCATAACCAATTTTATCATACAGTATTGAGTGATTGACCTTGTACAGTAGGATAGGTCTTGAAAGAACATCCGTTTTATCAGACCAAAGTGGTCTCTTAAGGCTAATAAACCAACAACATTCAAAGTGGATTATATATCCAAATATATCCCACAATAAAGCCACACAAATATGGATAACATTAGAACTGACTCTTCGAGCCAGTTCTAATGTTAGCCATACATGTGTTTATTTCAAGTAAACTTATTGAACAGTAATGGTTATATGAGAATTTTTATTTTTTTTGTATTTTAGAAAAGAATGTTAGGTAAAGGGTTAAATATCATAAATTACTCAACCCATCAGAACCCATTGTGTTCTCCATTCATATATACAGTGGAACTTCTCTTGAGAGACCACCTTTTTGAGGAACCACCTCTTTTGTGCTAGAGCGTGTTTTATGTGGACAACACAGGACAACATACCATTTCGGCCAGACAAAAGTGGTCTTTCAAGACAGGTGGTCTTCACAGACCACCTGTCTGAAAGACCCCTTTTGTTTGGCAAAAATGTTGGTCTCTCAAGAGAGATTCCACGGTATGTGTATGCAAAAAGCAATGAGTTTAGTGTCATTTATGTATTTGTTTATTTTTTGACGCAGGTTTGGGTGGGGCATGGCTGGGTTGGGGGAGGGGGAGGGGATTTATTACTTATTTTAAGTCCAGCCCTAGAAGGTCTGGTACATGATTTTGTTGACACCTGTGTTCTCAGATGTGTTTGAAATAAATTAGCAGTTCAGTCAGGTTCAATGTTTAGTAGTTTCTGTGTTACATACTTCCTACAATGGAAATAAGAGTCATTGGTGTTTTCGTAATAGGTCTGGATACATCATTGTACAGAATTGTTCCTGCAGCTGAAATCTGTAACTGTTCCTGACTTTACATAATTGTCTTTGCTCCTCATCTAAGCCAGTCGATCTCACCAGGGTGAACATATTAGAAATTTAATCAAACAGAACACCCTCAAGATAACTAATCCTAAGAGTGCAGTGTTTGATAATTGCAGTTAGTGATGTATTTTAACTTGAATTATTCAATATGTCATACATTGTATCACTATAAGCCGAATCATAGCTCAGTCGCAATAACAGTTTTATAATCGTATATAGCCCATGGTAGGTACCCCCTGATAACTTGAGTGTCTTTTTATTGGTTCTTGAATGATACTTCACTGATCATGGTATACAAGTTTGCCCAAAAGTGTCTGAGGAAAAAATTTGCAAGCATCGGAAATTTTTTTTTTTTTTTTTTTGTCCTCCTTGACCACCCACCCACCCCGGCATCAGTGTTTTGCACATCCCCCCCCCCCCCCCCCTGGTTATCCAGGTCATTTTCTCCAATTTTACGTAAATACAACCGACGGTAGGTATACGGAGGATGTTAATATCGTTAATCGTTCCTCCTGAGACCCAAAGAAAATGTAGGTCACCCAATGAAAGGGGGCATTGAACGATATCCTTATTATTTTTCACAAAGGCATTAAGCCGCCTGATAAAACTGTGACCCAACAATAATATCTTCATTTCTCGATAAAGAAATGTCAACTGAGCCTTTATCGTCAACAGTTCACAGTTTTAAGGTTTATATACACCTTTCACCACGTCTAGTGTTCATAACAAGACTACAATTCACAGTTTGTTATTTGCTCTTCCAACACGGAATGGAGATGCACAGTTCACACTTGTAACGACAGTAACAGAGATGCACAGCGCATCTAATTTGGTTGCATATACAATAAAGGAGATGCACAGTTCATCATTCGAAGTAAAATATGGAATGTTTTGAACAGTTCATTACCTGTAGTATGAATATGGAATGCAGAGGTACAATTCGTCGCCCATAGTACGTATATGAAACGTAGATAAACAGTTCGTTGCCTGCAGTACGAATACGGAATGCAGAGAATAATTAGTTCGTACATGGGGCGTTGATAATCAACTGATGAAATCAATCCACTTCGGCATCACGATCATCTAAGGTTTGGGCATGAACACTCTACACCAATTCCGACTGCGCGGTTTTGAAATTTGCGTTTCGGTTTTGACAAAAACTCTGTTTTCGGTTCGCTTTTTCAAAATATATTGTAGAAATCCACATTTTAGAGGTTAATGTACACAAAATGTGTCTGTATTTGTCACCCAAGTCATGAGGCTCCTAGTGCGTGTTGAGTCACCCGGGTTACTCATTGCTGACCACAATTCTCAGCTAATGGACATATTGTGGTGGGCTACTGTAGTGGGGTATCTGGGAAGCCTCAGTCCCCCCCCCCCCCCCCCCCCTCCTTCTCAAACAAAAAATTCCACTTGCTCCTCCCATGCCCAGATTTGAAAAGATTTTTTTTTTATTTCCTTCCCTCAGTAGAAGTAAGTACCCTCAGCCCTGAGATTCCCCCTCCCAAAAACTCTTCACCCACATAGTCCCCCCAGGATTTCAAACTATATGACTCCACCACTGGTCGGATCTGCCTTGTTCTGTCAGTGAGATTTGGGGCCTTGTCAAGATGTAAAAATTCACAAGAAAAAGCTACATTTTAGCAAAAATCAACATTTCCTTATTTTTTAAGGAGTCGCTAAGCTCTCACTCTGGTTTTGGGGGATACTTTTGCAATTGTTGTGCTTATTTCGGTAATCATCACGTCGCTTAAAAATTGACTGCCCGGTTTCTAATAGTTCCTGCTTCAAATGACAGTAAAATAAAAGGAACACAAATCATATTTCTTGTGATTTCGATAACTACTATTGAAGTAAGCCGTGATATCATATACGAATCTCTTTTATTGGTAACTCACTCATTTCGCAGGTTATGTTTTTTATATCATCACAACCTCCCCATTTTATATCCAGGCCTGGCGTATCATACTACGGAAGCCCATTAGGGACATGTGAAGAAAAAAAATTACATGTGTGAAAAAAAAAAAATTAAGTCGTGCGCACGAGATAATTATCTCGTGCGCACGAGATACCTAAGTCGTGCGCACGAGATAATAAGTCGTGCGCACGAGATAATTATCTCGTGCGCACGAGATACCTAAGTCGTGCGCACGAGATACCTAAGTCGTGCGCACGAGATAATATGTTTAGGTTACTGCAAGCATTTCGCATGTAGTGGAATAGCAGGGCTGGGAAGGGGGACAAAACCGTCAAGATATCCACCTTTCGACTGTGTTTTAGACGTTGTAAATGCCTTGACCCGAAACTCGTATTTTTCTCCGACTCTGACATATCAATTTTATTATGAACTAAGAGGAAGTGTGTGTTAGGGTAGAGGAGGAGAAGGGGCGGGCGGGGGGGGGGGGGGGTTAAGGAGGGGTGCTCGTGAGAAGTAGCCGAGGATTCCCAGTATGACTTGTCTGTTCTGCTACATCTAAAGACGAAATACTAGCGTCTTTCTGGCTGCATATTTAAAATTTCATCATACTGGGCCGAACCAGAGTTGCCCCAGGGGTGTGATTGCCCAGTGATTGCCCAGCGCATTGTTTCGTCCTTCATTGTAAGGTGCTTTGGTTGGTTACCCAAAAATATTCAGCATATTCCATGATAGGGGACACGTCTAAAGCGGTGTCCCCCTCTCCTCCTCCAACCCCCAACAAACACATTCGGAATGCTTTTACGTACCCCTTTCTCCCGAAAATCCTGGAATTTACCTCCCACTGGACGGAGAGGGAGGGGCGTCCCTGGTATTTTTCTTTCCAGTGAGTCTTCTTCAGTCAACTCAAGCTGCATTAATTCCAGCTTGGAGATCTGGCAAGTTAGGAATTTGCCAAGTTCCCAGTTAAGGAACCTACTCCATTTATTGAGCGGGCGCGACAATTTGAAACCTGGTTCCAGTGATTACGTCTCACCCCTCCAAACAGTTACGGGGACACTAGATTATTTGTTTTGCTCCACGGGGCTGACCCATTGCCGCCTACTAACATATTAATGTAGTTTGTTTTTGAATAGGATAGAAGCGCCCCCCCCCCCCCCACACACACACACACAAACACTCCAAGTCCCAGCAACTCCATCACCCAGTTATCGTCTTGTGGTGAAAAGGAGTTAAGAGCTCTCACAGGTTTCAAAGTGTCCCGCTTCGGTAGAAAACGCTATTGGTCCAAGGATCACCAGCCCAGACAAGATAACATGGTTAACATTCTAGGTCTCCTGCTTCGGTGGGGACCGCGCTTGCTCACAAGACACCAGGCCCGATAGACGACCACTTCTAAATATGCCTCAGAGCAGAGGCTCGATTCACAATATATATATGCATCGTATAACAGTAGTAGGGCGCATGGCTGTAAATCCCGGGGGATGGGTGGTGGGAGTGTAACAGCAATCAGATTACTCCAGAATCACTCTCAGACTATTGTTTCAAAACTTCCCGGAGGAAAGTCTACCGGTCCCACATTCGAGAAAGTACACCCTCTCCTCGCCCCAATGAATAGGGCCCAAACGTCATCGGGCAGATGACAAAAGTCCAAGGGCAAATGGCTATATAGTCGTCGGGAAATTTAGCGGTACATACCCCCCCCCCCCCCTCACACCCTCCAATATTCCGGGGTAGATAGTACTTTTCTGCTGAGCCAGGCAGTAGAAAGCTCTTCAAACTTAGGATGAGTATCGTCATAGAATGGCGCCCTACCATGGATGTATGATGCTTACGTATTAGTGGCAACCAATGTACTTTAGTAGATAGGGCGATACGATACGCACGGCGACCATTGGGGCACGACAGCCTCGGGACGACCATGTTTCGCCCGTGTGTGAACAAATTTGGGAACAGGGAGTCACAAAGAAGTGACATTCTCGACTTCAAGGACCACAGAAGAGGCAATACATGCAGGAAATTAGTCGTCTCCTGTCACTAGTAAAGACTATAACCCAATCCCCCAAGCTTAGTAAGTCGTGCGCACGAGATAGCTAAGTCGTGCGCACGAGATAGCTAAGTCGTGCGCACGAGATAGCTAAGTCGTGCGCACGAGATAGCTAAGTCGTGCGCACGAGATAGCTAAGTCGTGCGCACGAGATAGCTAAGTCGTGCGCACGAGATAGCTAAGTCGTGCGCACGAGATACTTAAGTCGTGCGCACGAGATAGCTATGTCGTGCGCACGACTTAGCTATCTCGTGCGCACGACTTACTGAGCTTGGGGATTGGGTTATAGTCTTTAGTAGTGACAGGAGGCGACTAATTTCCTGCATGTATTGCCTCTTCTGTGGTCCTTGAAGTCGAGAATGTCACTTCTTTGACTCCCTGTTCCCAAATGTGTTCACACACGGGCAAAACATGGTCGTCCCGGGGCTGTCGTGTCCCAATGGTTGCCGTGCGTATCGTATCGCCCTATCTACTAAAGTACATTGGTTGCCACTAATACGTAAGCATCATACATCCATGGTAGGGTGCCAATCTATGACGGTACTAATTCTAAGTTTGAAGAGCTTTCTACTGCCTGGTTCAGCAGAAAACACTGGGAAGGACCTCCCATGGCGGGATGGCCTGTCGTAACTTCTATGATACTTCTTCATAGAAGGGCAACCCACCAGGACCGTATCTAGTACTATCTACCCCGGAATATTGGAGGGGGGGGGGGGGGTGTATGTACCGCTAAATTTCTCGACGACTATATAATCATTTGCTCTTGGACTATTGTCATCTGCCCGATGACGTTTGGGCCCTATTCATTGTACTTTCTCGAATGTGGGACCGGTAAACATCCCTCCGGGAAGTTTTGAAACAATAGTCTGAGAGTGATTCTGGAGTAATCTGATCCCCCAGGATTTACAGCTATGCTCCCTACTACTGTTATACGATACATATATATATTGTGAATCGAGCCTCTGCTGTGTGGCATATTTAGAAGTGGTCGCCTATCGGGCTGGGTGTCCTATGAGCAAGCGCGGTCCCCACCGAAACAGGAGACCTGGAAATTTAAGCATGTTGTCTTGTCTGGGCTGGTCATCCTTGGACTAAGAGAGTTTTCTACCGAAGCGGGACACTTTGAAACCTGCGAGAGCTCTTAATTCCTTTTCACCACAGGACGATAACTGGGTGATGGTGTGGGACTTAAGAGTGTGTGTGTGGGAGGGGGGGGGGGAGCTTCTATCCTATTCAAAAACAAACTACATTACAAGGCGCCAATGGGTCAGCCCCGAGGAGCAGAACAAATAATCTAGTGTCCCCGTAACTGTTTTTTTTTTTTGGGGGGGGGGGGAGGGGGGTGAGACGTAATCACAGGAAACAGGTTTCAAATTATCGCGCCCTCTCAATAAATGGAATAGGTTCCTTAACTGGGAACTTGGCAAATTCCTAACTTGCCAGATCTACAAGCTGGAATTAATGCAGCTTGAGTTGACTGAAGAAGACTCACAGGAATAGAGAAATACCTGAGACACCCCTCCCTCTCCGTCCAGTGGGAGGTAAATTCCAGGATTTTCGGTATAATGGAGGACGTAAAAGCATTCCGAATGTGTTTGTTGGGGGGGGGGGGTGGAGGGGAGGGGGGACTCCGCCTTAGACGTGTACCCTACCTTACAAGGAAGGGCGAAACAATGCGCTGGGCAATCACACCCCTGGGGCAACTCTGATTCGGCCCAATATGATGAAATTTTAAATATGCAGCCAGAAAGACGCTAGTATTTCGTCTTTAGATAGAGCAGAACAGACAAATTTTATTGAGAATCCTCGGCTACTTCTCACGAGCCCCCACAGACCCACACCCTCACCGCCCACCCCTTCTCCTCCTCTACCCTAACACACACTTCCTCTTAGTGCGTAGTAAGATTGATATGTCAGGGTCGGAGAAAAATACGGGTTTCGGGTGAGGGCATTTACAACGTCTAAAACACAGTCGAAAGGTGGATATCTTGACGGTTTTGGACCCCTTTCCAACCCTGCTATTCCACTACATGCGAAATGCTTGCAGTAACCTAAACATATTATCTCGTGCGCACGAGATAGCTATCTCGTGCGCACGACTTAGGTATCGCGTGCGCACGACTTAGGTATCTCGTGCGCACGACTTAGTATCTCGTGCGCACGACTTAGTATCTCGTGCGCACGACTTAGTATCTCGTGCGCACGACTTAGCTATCTCGTGCGCACGACTTAGCTATCTCGTGCGCACGAGATAGCTATCTCGTGCGCACGACTTACCAAGCTTGAGGGAGTGGGTTATAGTCTTTACTGGTGAGAGGAGACGACTAATTTCCTGCATGTATTGCCTCTTATGTGGTCCTTGAAGTCGAGAACGTCACTTTTTGTGACTCCCTGTTCCCAAATTTGTTCACACACGTGCGAAACATGGTCGTCCCGGGGGTGTCGTGCCCCAATGGTTGCCGTGCGTATCGTATCGCCCTATCTACTAAAGTACATTGGTTGCCACTAATACGTAAGCATCATACATCCATGTAGGGTGCCAATCTATGACGGTACTAATCCTAAGTTTGAAGAGCTTTCTACTGCCTGGCTCAGCAGAAAACACTGGGAAGGACCTCCCGTGGCGGGATGGCCTGTCGTAACTTTTATGATACTTCTTCATAGAAGGGCAACCCACCAGGACCGTATCTAGTACTATCTACCCCGAAATATTGGAGGAGGGGGGGGGGGGGGGGTATGTACCGCTAAATTTTCCGACGACTATATAGTCATTTGCCCTTGGACTATTGTCATCTGCCCGATGACGTTTGGGCCTTATTCATTTTGGCGAGGAGAGGGGTACTTTCTCGAATGTGGGACCGGTAGACTGTCCCCCGGGAAGGGTTTGAAACAATAGTCTGAGAGTGGTTCTGGAGTAATCTGATTGCTGTTACACTCCCACCACCCATCCCCCAGGATTTACAGCTATGCGCCCTACTACTGTTATACGATACATATATATATTGTGAATCGAGCCTCTTCTGTGAGGCATATTTAGAAATGGTCGTCTATCGGGCTGGGTGTCCTATGAGCAAGCGCGGTCCCCACCGAAGCAGGAGACCTGGAAATTTAACTATGTTGTCTTGTCTGGGCTGATGATCCTTGGACCAAGAGCGTTTTCTACCGAAGCGGGACACTTTGAAACCTGTGAGAACTCTTAACTCCTTTTCACCACAAGACGATAACTGGGTGATGGAGTTGCTGGGACTTGGAGTGTTTGTGTGTGTGTGTTTGGGGGGGGGGGGGGGGGGCGCTTCTATCCTATTCAAATACAAACTACATTAGTATGTTAGTAGGCGGCAATGGGTCAGCCCCTTGGAGCAAAACAAATAATCTAGTGTCCCCGTAACTGTTTGGAGGGGTGCGACGTAATCACTGGAAACAGGTTTCAAATTGTCGTGCCCGCTCAATAAATGGAGTAAGTTCCTTAACTGGGAACTTGCCAAATTCCTAACTTGCTAGATCTCCAAGCTGGAATTAATGCAGCTTGAGTTGACTGAAGAAGACTCACAGGAAAGAGAAATACCAGAGACGCCCCCCCCCCCCCCCACCCCCCCCCCCTCTCCATCCAGTGGGAGGTAAATTCCAGGATTTTCGGGAGAAAGGGGTACGTAAAAGCATTCCGAATGTGTTTGTTGGGGGTTGAAGGGGGAGAGGGGGACACTGCTTTAGACGTGTACCCTATCTTGGAATATGCTGAATATTTTTGGGTAACCAACCAAAGCACCTTACAATGAAGGGCGAAACAATGCGCTGAGCAATCACTGGGCAATCACACCCCTGGGGCAACTCTGGTTCGGCCCAGTATGATGAAATTTTAAATATGCAGCCAGAAAGACGCTAGTATTTCGTCTTTAGATGTAGCAGAACAGACAAGTCATACTGGGAATCCTCGGATACTTCTCACGAGCACCCCTCCTTACCCCGCCCCTTCTCCTCCTCTACCCTAACACACACTTCGTCTTAGTTCATAATAAAATTGATATGTCAGAGTCGGAGAAAAATGCGAGTTTCGGGTCAAGGCATTTACAACGTCTAAAACACAGTCAAAAGGTGGATATCTTGACGGTTTTGTCCCCCTTCCCAACCCTGCTATTCCACTACATGCGAAATGCTTGCAGTAACCTAAACATATTATCTCGTGCGCACGAGATAGGTATCTCGTGCGCACGAGATAATTATCTCGTGCGCACGACTTAATTTCTCGTGCGCACGACTTAGGTATCTCGTGCGCACGAGATAATTATCTCGTGCGCACGACTTAATTTTTTTTTTTTTCACACATGTATTTTTTTTCTTCACATGTCCCTAATGGGCTTCCGTATACTTTTGATCAAGAGGTTGTGATTTTGAAATTGAATCAGTCAGTTTCACTTGTGCAGTGTCCTTGGGCACAGGTACTCGGCTCAAGCTGGGAAATCGAAAGAAAAATGATATTTGATACCATTTTTGAATCCATGCTGACGTGCCCCTGTAATGGTATATAAATGTTAATATTTATATATCTTTACAGGGGAACGTTAGCATAGATTAAAAAATGGTATCAAATATCATTTTTCTTTCGATTTCCCAGCTTGTGCCGAGTACCTGTGTCCTTGGGCAAGCCACAAAACCCCACTCTTTAATATGAGAATGGTATTCAATTGAGTAGAGATGGGTAATGTACTGAGAAACCAAACCAATACCAAAATCACGAGGATACCGAAAAACCAAACCGAATCAATCATTAAATACCGAAATCATCTATATTTTCAAATTTTCCCGAATTTGCTGTACAACTCAAAGTTTGCAAAGCACCAAGTATATTCAACTACCTGCTTTACGTTTTAGTTGAATTATTGTAAAGAGAAGTGTATATATTTTTTATTAGCTCAAATTTGAGCTTATGCCATGGCCAGTCGTCCGTCTGGCCGTCTGTCCGTCAACAATTCAATACGGCTCGGGATGGAGGCCGTATTTATGAACCGATCTTTACGAAACTTCTTGGGTACCTTTTTATGACCGTGGAACGAGAACGAGTGTTTTGGGGTCCGATCCGAAATTCAAGTTGGCCGCTGGCAGCCATTTTGTACAAAATTAGGTGCAATCAGATTTTTGCGCAGAACTTCCATATGAAAGCGCTGATTTGAATAATTTTTTGTATGGTTGTTTAGTACCATGGGATACATCACATATAATACGGGGTTTTTTTGTCGTGCGTAAATTATGCAAATTAGACTAACTTATGTATTTAGTGTTACTTTCAGCACTGTAAGTGCAAATGCCAATACGGCTCGGGCTAGAGGCCGTATTTATGAACCGATCTTTACGAAACTTCTTGGGTACCTTTGGTATCACCGTGGGACGAGAACGAGTGTTTTGGGGTCCGGTCCGAAATTCAAGATGGCCGATGGCAGCTATTTTGTACAAAATTAGGTGCAAATAGAGTTTTGCACAGAACTTCCATATGAAAGCGCTGATTTGAATAATTTTGTGTATGAATGTTTAGTACCATGGGATACATCACATATAATACGGGTTTTTTTCTCGTGCAGAAATTATGCAAATTAGATGAACTTTGATTTTTTCAGTGCTACTTACACACAGTAAGTACACATGCCAATACGGCTCGGGCTAGAGTCTGTATTTATGAACCGATCTTCACGAAACGTCTTGGGTACCTTTGTTATCACCTTGGGACGAGAACGAGTGTTTCTGGGTGCGGTCCAAAATTCAAGATGGCTGCCAGTGGCCATTTTGTACCGAAATTAGGTCTAATCAGTTTTTTGTACACAACTTCTATACGGCTCAGGCTAGAGGCCGTATTTATGAACCGATCTTTACGAAACTTCTTGGGTACCTTTGTTATCACCGTGGGATGAGAACGAGTGTTTTGGGGTGTGGTCTGAAATTCAAGATGGCCACCAGCAGCCATTTTGTACCAAAATTAGTGCAATCAGTCTTTTGTACAGAACTTCTGTATGAAAGTTCTGATTTGAATAAATTTTTGTATGAATGTTTAGTAACATGGAATACATCACATATAGTACGGGTTTTTTTTTCTCGTGCACAAATTATGCAAATTAGATGAACTTTGATTTATTCTGTGCTACTTGTACACTGTAAGTGCACATGTCAATACGGCTCGGGCTAGAGGCTGTATTTATCAACCGATCTTCACGAAACTTCTTGGGTACCTTTGTTATCATCTTGGGACGAGAAGGAGTGTTTCTGGGTGCGGTCCAAAATTCAAGATGGCAGCCAGTGGCCATTTTGTACCGAAATTAGGTTCAATCAGTTTTTGTCACAACTTCTATACAGCTCGTATTTATGAACTGATCTTCACGAAACTTCTTGGGTACCTTTATTTTCACCTTGGGACAGGAACGAGTGTGTTTTGGGGTGCCTTTGTTATCACTGTGCTATGAGAACAAATATTTTGGGGTTCAGTCAGACCCACTCTGGGACTCAAAGATTTCTTTTCTAGTTTAGCATCAGACTGTCACCCACCTTTACAATACTTTACCTATACATTTGTTACTGGCTACGGTCAGTATTTATGTACAGACCGTTACAATACTTTATATGTACATTTGTTATATGTTTGTCATTGCTGTGCCACATACTATACATTACATGTCTTAACAGGTTGAGCTACAGTGTCATTGACACTTTCATTTAATTATATCTTTAATGATTTAAGTACAGAAATTTAGATTTTATTTGTGTTTCACATTATTTTTTAACTTTTGAATACGATAACCATGGAAAATGGATATTAATGATAAAAGAGGAAATTTTTCAATTTGCCAACATGTTGACGGAGCGAACTGGTATGGGTTCAATATCGAGTATGGGACCCATTACTGTTAATTACAGCTTGACAACGCCTTCTCATGCTCCCAATCAGGTTCCTGGAAGTCCTTTGTGGGATGTTGTTCCATTCTTGGACCAGCATGCCACCAAGCTCCTGGACACTTCTTGGCTGGACTGGACGGGCTGAAATTGCAAGCTACAACTCATTCCAGACATGTTCGATTGGATTGAGGGCAGGGGATCTTGCTGGCCAGTCCATACGCTCAATCCCCTCCCTCTGTCGGTACTAACCGACTGCATGGGCAACATGGGAACGGGCATTATCGTCCATCAGAATGTATCTATCATCCACTGCGCCTGCATACAATCCGACGTGGACATCCAGGATCTCATCAAAATACCGCTGTGCAGTCAATGTACCACGTTCAAGGACACAGAGCTCTGTATGTCCATCACTGCTGATGCCGCCCCAGACCATGATTTACCCTCCACCATGGCGGTCATGCTCAGCAATGTTGGCTGCATGGAATCGCTCTCCTGGTCTTCTCCATACCCTAGAACGCCTATCTGTGTGGTCGAAGCAGTACCTTGACACATCTGTAAAAAGGCCAGGTCGCCAATCTTCTCTGGTCCATCCAACGTGGCCCATGACCCATTCATATCGTGCCTGGCGGTGGTTCTGGGACAACGGAATGCGAATATATGGTTTTCTCGATCGGAGACCACCTTCGTGCAACCATGCCCGGATAGTCAGCGTCGAAACATTTACCCCGGATGCATTCTGAAGGTCACTGCGAAGCTGGGTTGCTGTGGCAAAGCGGCCTGAATGATCAAAAGCCGGTCTTCGGCTGCAGATGTTGCTCTGTCTCTGCCACTACCATGCCGTCTTACTGGTGTGCCACACTGCTGAAATCTTGCCCAGGCTCTGGTGATTATCGTATGGTGCACACCAAGGGCTTCACCAACCTGACGATGGGTAGCCCCTTGCTCCACCATCCCTACAGCCCGCCACATTTCTGCTTCAGACAAATGTCTTCTTACATTTGCCATATTCAATCATTAAATCACAAGGGTTTGTATTGAAATGAAGATTGAATACCCTACACATGTCATGTACATGTCGAGAGTACACGAAAATATCATGAAAATCAAGGGGTACATGTTTTCCATGACTGTCACGAAAAGTCTGCCTGTCAAGCGAGCTAATGTAAATACTGGGGACCATCTCAATACATTCCTCAATCATATCCACCAAAAATTTCGCAAATATGTCACAAGCAAATTTCACAATGATGTGTCAAATATTTAGTGCTTAGCAAACTTTAAGTAGTATATTTATAAGGCCTTGTTGAGGCTTGACAGCAGCTGAAGTGTTCATTTTATGAAAGAAGTGGCCGGTTTTCTTTTCAGCTTTGTTCCCAAAAAAGGTCTGGGCAATCGTCCCGAATTCTCACTAGACTACAACCTTTATATGTCTAGTTGCTTAGCAGTGATTCTAGTCAAGTCATGGCTGCCTGTTGAGGGAGACAAGACCAGTGTTCACGCTGGCTCAATTTTTAGCTTAACTTGACAAAGTCAAGATAAGCTATTGCCATCACGCGAGTGGAGGTCAGTTAGTCTGTGGGTCTGTTCACATTTTCCTTTAGCCCAAATTTGATATGCAGGTTTGGGGTCATGTCTAGATGAGAACATCCCCTTTTGGTCGCGATCGGTCAGCCGGTATGGCTGCCCGAGCCCAAAACCCGAAAATCATTTGCACAGTCTACAGGTCGTATTTATGAAGGGATTTCATTGTAACTTGGTAGGATGTCTCTGTATAATGCCGAGATGAGAACGTCCCCTTTTGGTCATGATCTGTCAACTGTGATGGCTGCCCAAGCCCGAAACCCAAAAACTTTTAGCACAGTCTGCAGGTCATATTTAATACGAAGGGATTTCATTGTAAATTGGTAGGATGACTCAGTATGATGTCTAGATGAGAACGTCCCCATGTGGTCGCGATCTGTCAATCGTGACGACTGCCCGATCCCAAAACCCGAAAACCTTTAGCACAGTCTACAGGCCATATTTATGGAGGAATTTCATTGTAACTTGGTAGGTTGACTTCATATAATGTCTAGATGAGAACGTCCACTTTTGGACGTGATTGGGCAACTGTGACGGCTACAGGGGCCCGAAGCCCGAAAACATTTAGCACAGTCTACAGGTCATATTTATGAAGGGATTTCGTTGTAACTTGGTAGGATGACTCCAAATAACGTCTAGATGATAACGCCCCCTTTTGGTCACGATCATTCAGCCTTGATGGCTGCCTGAGCCCAAAAACCTTTAGCATAGTCTATAGGTTGTATTTATGGAAGGATTTCATTGTAACTTGTTAGGTTGACTCCATATAATGCCGAGATGATGAGGTCCCCCATTGGTCGTGATTGGTCAAATGTGACGGCTACAGGGGCCCGGGGCCCGAAAACCTTGAGCACAGTCTAAAGGTCATATTTATGAAGGGATTTCATTGTAACTTCGTAGGATCACTCCAGATGATGCCCAGATGAGAATTTCCCCTTTTGGTTGCGATCATTTAACCTTTATAGCTGCCGGAGCCCGAAGCCCGAATACCTTTAGCACAGTCTACAGGTCATATTTATGAAGTGATTTCATTGTAACTTGGTAGGATGACTCCAAATAATGTCTTAGATGAGAACGTCCCATTTTGATCGCGATCATTCAGCCTTGATGGGTGCCCGAGTCCTAAAACCTTTAGCATAGGCAAAAGGTCATATTTATGGAAAGATTTCATTGTAGCCTGTTAGGTTGACTTCATATAATACCTAGATGATGACATCCCCTTATGGTCGTGATTGGTCAACTGTGGTGGCTACAGGTGCCATATTTATGAAGGGATTTCATTGTAACTTGGTAGGTTTGACTTCATATAATGTCTTGATGAGAACATCCCCTTTTGGGCACGACTGAGCAACTGTGACAGCTACAGGGGCCAGAAGCCCAAAACCTTTAGAACCGTCTACAGGTCATAATTATAAAGGGATTTCATTGTAGCTTGGTAGGATGACTCCAAATAATGTCTAGATGAGAACGTCCCTTTTGGTCGCGATCATTCAGCCTTGATGGCTGCCCGAGCCCAAAAACATTTAGCATAGTCTATAGGTCGTATTTATGGAAGGATTTCATTGTAACTTGTTAAGTTGACTCCATATAATGCCTAGATGATGACATCCCCTTTTGGTCGTGATTGGTCCACGCTGATGGCTACAGGTGCCCGAAAATCTTGAGCACAGTCTACAGGTCATATTTATGAAGGAATTTCATTGTAACTTCGTAGGACACTCCAGATGATGCCCAGATGAGAATGTCCCTTTTAGGTTGCGATCATTCAACCATGATGGCTGCCCGAGCCTGAAGCCCGAAAACCTTTAGCATAGTCTACAGGTCATATTTATGAAGGGATTTTATTATAACTTGATAGGTTGACTTCATATAATGTCTACAAGAGAACGTCCCCTTTTGGACGCGATTGGGCAACTGTGACGGCTACAGGGGCCCGAAGCCCGAAAACGTTTAGCACAGGTCATATTTAAGAAGGGATTTCATTGTAACTTGGTAGGATGACTCCAAATAATGTCTAGATGAGAACGTCCCCTTTTGGTTGCGATCATTCAACCATGATGGCTGCCCGAAAACCTTTAGCACAGTCTACAGGTGATATTTATGAAGGGATTTCATTGTAACTTGGTAGGTTGACTTCATATGATGTCGAGATGAGAACGTCCCCTTTTGGACGCGATTGGGCAGCTGCCCGAAGCCCGAAAATCTTGAGCACAGTCTACAGGTCATATTTATGAAGGAATTTCATTGTAACTTCGTAGGATCACTCCAGATGATGCCCAGATGAGAATGTCCCTTTTAGGTTGCGATCATTCAACCATGATGGCTGCCCGAGCCCGAAGCCCGAAAACCTTTAGCATAGTCTACAGGTCATATTTATGAAGGGATTTTATTATAACTTGATAGGTTGACCTCATATAATGTCGACAAGAGAACGTCCCCTTTTGGACGCGATTGGGCAACTGTGACGGCTACAGGGGCCCGAAGCCCGAAAACGTTTAGCACAGTCTACAGGTCATATTTAAGAAGGGATTTCATTGTAAATTGGTAGAATGACTCCAAATAATGTCTAGATGAGAACGTCCCCTTTTGGTTGCGATCATTCAACCATGATGGCGACCAGAAAACCTTTAGCACAGTCTACAGGTGACATTTATGAAGGGATTTCATTGCAACTTGGTAGGTTGACTTCATATAATGTCTAGATGAGAACGCCCCTTTTGGACGCGATTGGGCAACTGTGACAACTACAGGGGCCCGAAGCCCGAAAACCTTTAGCACAGTCTACAGGTCGTATTTATGAAGGGATTTCATTGTAACATGGTAGGATGACTCTAAATAATGTCTAGATGAGAATGTCCCCTTTTGGTTGCGATCATTCAACCATGGTGGCTGCCCGAGCCCAAAGCTCAAAAACCATTAGCACAGTCTACAGGTCATATTTATGAAGGGATGTCATGGTAACTTCGTAGGGTCACTCCAGATGATGCCCAGATGAGAATGGCCCCTTTTGGTTGCGATCATTCAACCATGATGGCTGTCCGAGCGCGAAGCCCGTAAACCTTTAGCACAGTCTACAGGTCATATTTATGAAGGGATTTCATTGTAACTTGGTAGGTTGACTTCATATAATGTCTAGATGAGAATGTCCCCCTTTGGACGCGATTGGGCCACTGTGCCGGCTACAGGGGCCCAAAGCCTGAAAACCTTTAGCAAAGTCTGCAGGTCATATTTGTGAAGGGATTTCATTGTAACTTGGTAGGATGACTCCAAATAATGTCTAGATGAGAACGTCCCCTTTTGGTCGCGGTCATTCAGCCTTGATGGCTGCCCAAGCCCAAAACCAAAAACCTTTAGCATACTCTATAGGTCGTATTTATGGAAGGATTTCATTGTAACTTGTTAGGTTGACTCCATATAATGCCTAGATGATGACATCCCCTTTTGGTCGTTATTGGTCAGCTGTGACGGCTTCAGGGGCCCGAAGCCCGAAAACCTTGATCACAGTCTACAGGTCATATTTTTGAAGGGATTTCATTGTAACTTCGTAGGATCACTCCAGATGATGCCCAGATGACAACGTCCCCTTTTGGTCGCGATCATTCATCCATGGTGGTTTCCCGAGCCCAAAACTCGAAAAACGTTAGTACAGACTACAGGTCGTATTTGTAAAGGGATTTCATTGTAACTCAGTAGAATGACTCCGGGAAATGTCGAGATGAGGACGTCCCCTTTTAGTTGCAATCGGCCAACCTTCATGGCCTCACAGGCCTGAAGCCCGAAGACCTTTAGCACAGTCTTCCAGCCATATTTATGAAGGGATTTCTATGTAACTTGATAGGATGACTCGTTTTGGAATAATTTCACTGTATCTTGGTAACTTTTGTTGACATACGTTAACTGTGAGGTCCACATTAACCCACCCCTCAGCTCTTTAGTACAGTGTACACCTCGTATTATTTTTTTATTAAAAACATAGCGTACAGGGAACAGAAATTAACATATTCCCAATTATCACAATTCTTGTCTTATTTCATAATCCTTTTATAAACATTGAACATTATCCTTTTCATCAAACACAACACACAGACAAGTTAAGCTACAGTGTCATTGACACTTTCATTTAATGTGCCAAAGTTGAATATTTTTGTGCCAAATGGGAATTTTTTGTGCCAAATGAGATTTTTTTGTGCCATGAATATTTTATGTGAGAGAACTATTAAAACTTTTTTTTCATATTTTATTCAAGAAAAATAAAAAAAGCATAAAATTACATAAAGCCAAATATAACATAAAATGGAACATAAAACAATAAAATATCACGAAAGCAGATGAAATTGTTTCGCGTGCCGAAGGCGTGCAGGGACGCTATAGGGCAAACCACTTTCGACACTCTTTTACTGTATAAGATTTTTTGTAGCTACAGGTCCAGGCGCGTTGAAGAAGGAAAAGGGTCTGGTACTCGGTAGATGTCCAGGATTAGGCGATCTAAGGAGTTGTGGCTTGTCTCTTACTTCTTTAATCAGGTATCTGATAGCACATGTGACGTTCATCAAATGCGCATTAATGGGCATTAAATTTCATGCTTAATTAGCAGCGCTTGACTTGTTGCCGGTCTGTTTAAGTGACAAATCGGTTTTCAGGTCCGTCATATACCTATCTTTATGCTCTACATTTAGCTCGATGTAGAAAGATTAGCGAAAATATATACACTTTTAAACAACAAAAATCGAAAATTCAAGCTATCACCTTGACAACCCCCTGCCAAAGAACATGCTCTCAGTTGTTCCAAATAAACCAAGGGGATATTCTCCACGTGCATCTACTTTCACACGTCTCTCTTATCTCACAATCTCGCTCTACAATTACACCAATATACTTATAATTTTCACACACACAGTCACACGCATGTGCACACTGATGCACACCACAAATAACTCCCAGAACATACACTCTCTCTTCCTTTCTCCCTCTCTCCATCGCAAAATATAATACAACTCTATCATATACACATATGTATCTATATACACTCACTCACGCAACACCTGCGTAAAAAATATTAGCAAGGGGTATCCACCCAGACCCAAGCCGGCCGATGGGCCCCTTGCCCCAATTCCTATCACCTCATTAGCTTGCCCCCATCCTTGAACAGGGTGCACCGCCCGGTTCATGCCCGGAAACGGGTCTCGTGCCCTATTAAGCACTACCTTTAAATATTCCCATGGGTTGGACCCTTACCATGCCCTAGAGAGCCCTTCATCCCCCTGCACTGGCACCTATTCCTTGGGTGTGTGTTCCACCAAGGACCCCACTCGTCTTTACGCCCAACGCCTACAAACCCCCAGGCAATGCCGTGCCTGAGTTCGCTGCCTCAAATGCAACACCCTGTCTGTTTACTTCCAATCCTCCCTTGGGTGCCCAACTCCAAGTCCGAGGGCCCCACTAACTCTACGTATTTGATGCCCTTGTGCGGAAACTCCGGTCACCTCTTGTGGTCTCTTTTGACCTAATGTACCCACACCCCCCCCCCCCCCCACCCCCCGCCGATCGCGTGTGTTTAGTGTCCTTTATATTGCGGCATCTCCTCAAAAACGTTGCGTGGTAAATTAATCCACATCCGTCTATGTCTACTCGGCAATGACCGTTGCCCATTATTTTTGTTAAAGCGTATCCACCCCCTCCCCCCCCCCCCCCCCTCCACTGTAACCGCGGTCTACCTGACTTTTGTAGGCCGAAGCGCGGTAAAATTTTGACCAACCCAAAAGTTCCTAACATTTGCTCTACTTCCGTACCGGTGTTTACTATGCTCCCTCTCGTCCACATACTTTGACTTCTTCTGCTCAGCCACTCCCTTGACTTCCGTCGTCGAAGAGTTAACCCTTGGGGCCTCCATTGTGCACTCTATCTGTGCATCCTTACTCGACTCCACTGGCCCCTCCGGTGATTTCACCTGCCGCTCTTCCTCCGCGGCTTGGGCTCGGGTAACCTTCCCGCGATGCGCCCTTGGGTGCTTTCCTCTCCGGTCATGTCTTGTCGGGTTCTGAATATACCCCGGGTATTTTCCCAAGCACGAGGTCATAGATAGGCACCCCAATACACATTGCCTCTACCTCACCGCTATAGAAAGGGGTACCCACCCTTACCCTCGCTAGGGGGGAACCTCCTAATCGTCCCATCTATTAGCACGCACACATTGTCGTGCCCTGTTAGCTGTCCGTCGCTAACGAGTTCCTTCTTCACCGCTGCCCTACTGCACCCTGTGTCCCGTAGCATACGGATTTCTTGGTCACCCACATGGATACACCGGCATCTCCCCTTTTTGACCAAGGGAGGGGTATCCCTCGCACAGGCCATAATTATAGGCAATACCTTCCCCCTTCCAACATGAGTTGACCAGCCTCCAGTGCCTGGCGCAGTGGGCTCCTCTCTGGTCCAATTGTTTGACAGAATGCCGTCGTCTGCCTTTTCTCCACGGGCTGAATCGAATTACTCCTCCTTCTCGCTGGTGTTCGTTCTTTGGTCATTTCTTCACTTCACTCTTTCACTGCTGTCGCACAGCCACTAGCGTATTGTCACTTCACAGGATGCCTTTGCTCTAACATGTGACTGAATGTCACTGTACCATTGCCGTCGCACGGCAACTAACGTATTTTCACTTTACTATATGGCTTTCCTTCTAACAAGTGACGGAATGTCACTCTATCACTGCCGTCGCGCGGCCACTAACATATTGTCACTTTGCTGAACGCTTTTCACTTAAGCAGTCGTCACCAATGAGGTTAAACTCTCATCTACGTTTATCTCAGAATAGTGTTCACACAGGTAGGCCTACTCTGCTATCGTATGTCTTTCCTTCTACAACAGGTATGCCGTCTTCCTAAATACTAATAGCTCCCCGAGCTCGCACTTTCTATTTTTGATTCTACACCCGACTAGGCTTGCGACTGCCCCTATTCTAAATATAAGCTCTGTGGCTCCCCTACACTACAACGTGCCTATACTTTCGCACCGATGCGGCACCTACTCTAACCTATAGCATGGGGAATTCCCATTCCCTCGCCGAGACCCACAGTCGTATACACCTTCAGACTGGAATGAATTTCTCGAGAAAATCCCCCTATTTTTATTTCGACAGCCAGAACACTCATTCTCAGTTTAATTGCTTCTCTTGAACTTGGCCGCTTAGATCTATCTTAATTTAATATTCGCTTTAAAGTTCCTTCGAAAGACTCGCATTTCGGTATATCCTGACATTCAGTGACAGGCTAGATGCGTAATATGGATATGTGTCCAGAACATGTCCGATGTACTGTTTTTACAACAATTACCTATTAACTGGCCATAATTACACAGATAATAACTGCAGGAGAACACTGGTCTCTCTTACTTCTTTAATCAGTTATCAGATAGTCTGTGTGGCGTTCAACAAATGCGCAATAATGGGCATTAAATTTCATGCTTAATTAGCAGCGCTTGAATTATTGCTGATCTGTTTTAGTGACAAATCGGTTTTCGAGGCCCGTCATATACCTATCTTTACGCTCTACAATTAGCCTGAGTGAGAAAGATTAATGAAAATATATACACTTTTAACAACAAAAATCGAAAATTCAAGCTATCAGCTTGACACTGAGGGAGACGATTTTTACAGAATATTCCCCATAGGGAATCCAAATATTGATCCAGTCTCTCAATTCGAACGAACTTAAATTTAAACACCATCGAGATTTTATATTCCGATTATGAAAGGATTCTGACTGTTAGACCCAAAGAAAAAGTTGTTTAAAGAGTCCTTCTCATATTGCGGTAAGCTGAAATTCGGGCACGCACAGAGAGGCCAAATATTGATCCTGGGACTCAGTTTGAACAAACCTAAATCGGCCCCCACCCATCCGAGATGGTATATAAAGTCCCGACTCACATAGGAAGCCCAAATATTCACCAACGGACTCGATTCGAAAACTTTGAATCTCCTCCACCTAAAGCAGTTCAAACTAAATATCAAAAGATATAAACTGTTAGATCTGGAGACGATTTTTCAAGATTATTTTACATATTGCAGCAAAGTGAAATTCGGTTTCACACGGAGGCCGCGAATACATGTATCTGCCTAGGGACTCGATTTGATCAAACTTTAATTTGCTCTCCAAAAACAATGTTTAATATCAAACATCAAAATATTCGAGTTGGTGTTTCTTGAGAATACAATTTTGGAAAGTTTCAAAGTGTTTTACAAAATTTCTGGGTGCATTCAAAGTTATGTCCTTGTCCTTCAGAACACGCTTTTAGATAAAAAAAAAAACCCACAGTGACATTAAACACCTATGTTTTCTAACCAACTTGACCAGTGAAATGCCAGAACTAGTTGGTGTTTTTTTTCCATAACAAAGCTTATTAATTACCCCCCCCCCCCCCCCCCCCCACCAAAAAAAAAAAAAAAAACAAAAAAAAAAAACAAATTACTAATTATTAAACCCAACAAACACCAGTCCTTTCACTCATCTGGTTTCAGACATAAAAATACAGCAGTGTATCATATGTATTTGTATATTTTCAACCCCACCCAAGTTATAATTCCAAATGTTGAACAAAACAATTTGGAAAGTGAAATTTGATTATTCTGCGACTCGGTATGAGCATAACAGTCAATTTTCTTTTAGTTTTAAAATATTTTTTTAGAAGGATCATTTTTGTGATGTTATGCAAAAAAAAGCTACAAAAAAAAAAATACACAAAAAATTACCCAAACTAACTAAGGAATAAGGATGGGGGGAATGATTCCTGATTTGTCTGAAAAAGGGTTATTATTTTGGAGAAAATGTATGGTTTGGATGGATGGATGGATGGATGGATGGATGGATATTTTATTCAGCAGCATGCATGTCTTTTACAATGTAACATATTTCAACTTCTAAATAGCAAAATATAGCACATACTGCTGGGAGATGGCATAGCCAGATTGGCTGCCTACCTGCCATCTCTCTCAGATTGGAAAAATGTTTCATTGAATTCAGACCAGTGTATGTCAAGTAAGGTACATTATCAATGAACTATCTGTAGTATTGCGAATTTAAGTAAGTATGCGATTGAGCGAATGTGTGACTGTTGATGGTGCATTGAAATATTCCAATAAAGTTAGCTCCCCCATCCTCAAAACCAATGGAGACCAGAAGCAAAGATGCTAATCGAAGTTGGTCTATTGGGTAGTGGATGAGATACACTGTCCCGACACTGTGACACCAATATCACTGGTGATAGTGCTTATCAACAGTGGCACGAGTGCCTCGCTGGAATCAGGACAGTTTGTTTTGCTTGATAAAATATAGCCTCTGGTTCCTACGATACCACACTTCAATCTGCCCATTAGAGTTCGTGCTCTGTTTCAGAAACGGGAAGATCTACAAGCGTGCGGTCGTAAGGAACAGGCGCTCCGGACAGGCCAAAACCACGCAGGGGGAATGTTGTTCGCAGTCAGCAATCAGTTGTTTTCAGCAATTATTGAATGAATGGATCGCTGAGTCATGCACGTTGCCTCATTCATTGAAGCTTTGCTTGCTATTCTGCTGTTTTATGGTATAGATTCACAGCTAAGCGTGTACCGGTACAGAAAAACCGTTGGTGCTTGGATCTCGACTCCCACTATGACCGGCCCGTATCCATATTGCCGACATACCAGAAAAAAGTGTCGATTTTCAACACGTCGCACCATCAGCATCGCCCGCATCTCGCCTTGCTCGCAGCAACCCTCAAAATGAGGAGGTATTTTTGTTACAAAGTCATTCCTTGATCAAGATCGACGAACATTATTTGGGGAGCCAAATTAGACGAGATAAGCAGACAAGATAGCTAGAATAGCACATAAAGTTAGATTAATGGAGTTCAACATTGCTTGAGAAATCGTCGTGCCACATTATAATGAATTTAGTCAACTCTTGCAAGACCGTTCAAGTGACTCAGATAAAACAACTGGGGCAGTAAGGATTGTTGCATTCAACGTCGGCGTATGATGCTAAGAATTTAAAAATCACTCTTTTTTTTCAACATATCTCTATTTTCAGAAGACGAATTTCGTTGTCCAATTCGTTCCACATTTTTGGAATCGAGTACAGTGGAAACAACTCCAAAGATCGAGTCCTTGTTCTGCGTACAGGCAAAACCGTAGATTGTCTGGTGTTTCTATAGGTCTGTGTACTGACATAGGTGACAAAATCGCCAAATGAGGCTGGAAGATTAGACTTTTTCCCCAGTCGTAGATGGACAGAGCAGCACGGAGTTTAAATAAGTCATTAACCTTTAGGATACGATATTTAATGAACAACGGATCAGCATGGGCATTGAATTTTTTATTATTGATAATCTCTAGGGTTCTTTTCTGCCTTAATAGTAATCTGTTGATCGCTCTTGACTCAGTCTTGAGTTACCCCAGATTTGAATCCCATAAAGCAAATGACTGTGTACGAGTGTGAAGTAAAGCGTTCTCAAGGCATTGTGTGGAAGACTTTATTGAGGGCAAAATTTGCACGTGCAATTTTTGACCATATCTGTGTGATATGGGCTTTATACAATAGCTTGTCATCAATGTTGATGCCAAGAAATTTGATGGACTTTTCGGTTTCTTCGACGCCTACCCTAATTATTTCTTTGTCGTTGATATAGACACTCTGTCGCGTAGATTCTGCCTGGGTTGATTAATATATATTTAGTTTTGTTAGCGTTTATGACCAGACGATTAACAGAACACCATTTGGATATTTTTACAATGCATTGTTTATGTAGGTTTTCAAGTTATTCTCGCAGGCACTTGATGCGTATACTGTAGTATCGTCCGCGAAGGATAACAAGTGCAGTTAAGTGGAGTTAAAAATATCATTAATATATAGTAAGAAAAGGATATGTCCTAATATTGAGCCCTGTGGTACACCGCATATTTTTTAACCAAATCCGATTTGTGTTCACTATAAAGAACAGATTGTTTTATGTCAGATAAATAGTTTTTGAACCAGTTATTGGTAATTCCTTGCACATCATAGTGCTCAAGCTTCTGCACTATGATGTGCATCAAATTTCATGGTTATTGCATCAAATGCTTTTGTCAAATCAAGGGAAACCGCTAAAGTCTTTAGTAGTTTTATTGTTTTCTTCGGCGAAATCTTTTAAAAGCTGGAGGACGAGGTGAAGTGTAAAATGTTTTTCCCTCAATCCATATTGATGCTCATTCAATATTTTAAAGCGATCCAGAAAACTAGTGAGTCTCTTCGACATGAGTTTCTCAAAAACTTTCGAATATGTTGGTAGGATACTAATTGATCTGTAATTTGTGAATTTATGTGAATCACCAGATTTTAAAAATGGGAATTACCTTGGCGGTTTTCATTTTATCGGGCACTATGCCGTATTTGAATGAATTATTGATTATGTGTGCCAATGGCGGGGCAATAACGTTTGTTTTAGAAGATCTGATGTGGTACCGTCACAGTCAGGACTCGTTTTGAATTTCATTGATTTGTCAACATGAATAATTTCGTTTGGAGACGTCAGTTTCACAAAAAAATTGTTCGGAAACTGACCATTCAGATAGTTTGTGAATAACGTGTGTCTTGTTCTTAGATGTTGACTAGTAAGTCTTCCGATATTCACAAGAAATTATTAAATTCCTTTGTAATTTCGTGCGGGTCCTTAATTTTCTTGTCATTTTGGATAAAGAAGGAAGAGAGCTTGGGCACACGTTTTTCTTTATTAATACTTTCATTGAGGATTTTCCAGGTTTTGTGCATGTCGTGCTTATTTTCCGTAAGGATAGTTTCATAATAGATTGCCTTACTTTGTTTCTTGATGCGGTTAAAGATTCTCCAATAATGTTTATAGTTTTGAATATTTTGGTCAGTGGGAGCTTTCAACTTTCTGGAATAGAATTTACTTTTATTTTTGACGTGATTAAGAGGCCTTTCGTCATGCAAGGCTGACGCTTAATTTTACTTTCACGGGTACGGATTTGGATTATAGGAAATGCCACCCTGGCGCTGCCTTCTGCAAACTCCTTAAATGTGAATATAATTGCTGGGTGGAAAACACCCTTCCACGGTGGTTCAGTGGTAATCTATGTCTCCCGTAATATGAACTTTAATAGGTGAATTCCATTAACACGCATCGGCAACGTTACGAATTTCTTCATGTTAGCACAGCAATTGTCTGAGCCAAACTTAATAGGGTCAGGGACGATCTGTCCTCCAATTTATTTATTTATTTATTCATTCATTTATTGGAGTTCAACGACGTTTTCAGCAGCCGGGATCACATTGTGTCGGCAGTTTGACGTGTGCAGAAAGCCGGAGTACTCAGAGAGAACCACAGAGCAGTGGCGAACAACTGTCAGACTCCCAAACGAACTAACTTCACACAATCAGGGTGAGAATTGGTTGAAGACAAGTGCACCATCGACATGCTCTACACCTTAGCACTCAGTGCCACCTTGCCCTCAGGTAGACAATCGGGATTGAGTACCTTGTCCAAGGACACTACGCATTTCATTGTTCAAAGCGAGTGTTTCTGAAAGTTGCGTACCGTCCATATAGCACTCAGCAAAGGACTGGAGGTCGGATGTCATAAGTAAAAGTGAGCAATATATTTTTTCACTTCGCATATTGTATGTCAGGCACGCTGAGGCCTGCTAAATCACTGGTAGGGCCACCCCTGTAGGTTAAGATTTCATTGAAGTTTCAGGCCACCTGGGCCCGTGAAACATGGTTGCAGTAAGCCTCACTGCTACCTTGCCCCGAAATCTCGCTTTTGGGACTTGGCTGGAACAATCATGGCCTTAGCGCCCCACGACGGACCCCTGAGGTCGTCTCCTGGCTGTGGCCGTCCTTCTTCTCCTTCCCCTTGCCCACTTTGTCTCCTGGGCGGGTGAGTCTCGGTGCCTTTGTGGCCCATCTGGCTTCTCTGCTTCCGGTGGTTTGGTAGCGTTCTCCCTTGGCTTGTTCCACCTGGACCATGGCCTACCAATTCAGTAAATACCGCGTAAAGGACGGGTGTAATGGGTTGCATAGCCCAACAAACATGTGCTACAAAGCATGCCCGCGTGAAGAGTGTATTTATGATAAATCTGTGAAAATTTCAGGTCATTAGCCCATTTGGACCAGGAGATATTGGTCAATGAAAATTTTGGCACATTTTCCACGTTTGGCGGCCATTTTGGTCTCATTGTGGATAAAATCTATATTTATTTTGCATTTATGATAATGATACATTGCATTCTTACTATTCAATCTATTACTGGTGTTCTGCTAATTCACAGTACCGAGATTGTAGGCCAAAATGCCCGATTTTCAGGCCTATTTTTGACATTTTGGCAGAAAAAATAATTTTGGTAAACTTTTGTCATCACTTGCTTATGGAAATGTGTATTTATGACAAATCTGGGAAAATTTTAGGCCATTAACCCATTCGGAACAGGAGATATTGGTCTATGAAAATTTTGGGGTTTTTTTTGCACGTTCGGAAGCTATTTTGGACTCATTGTGGATAAAATCGATTTTGTTTTACATTTATGATAATGATACATTACATTCTTGCTATTCTGTCCGTTACGGGTGTTCTGCTGATCCAAAGTGCCGAGATTGTAGGCTGAAATGTCCGATTTTTAGGTCTTTTTTATGTTTTGGAAAATTTTGGCAGATTTTTTTTTGTAAACTTTTGTTACCAGTTCCTTGTGGAAATGTCTATTTATGTAAAAAAAAATCAGGTCATTAGCCCATTTAGGCCAGGAGATATTGGTCAATGAAGGTTTGGGCGTTTTGGGGACGTTTTGGGCATTCAGGAGGTGCCAATGCGAACAGACCTACAACTCATACCTGACTGTGACTGAGGAACATTTCAGAAACATCTGTAGGAGAGCCTTAGAGAAATCGTCTTCCCCAAAGTGTTGGAATAAGGAAAAAAAGAAGAGAAAATTCCCTTTTTCGAGAAGAACAGGAAAAGCCAAAACAAAAGAAAAGAAGAAAAAAAAGAAAAAACCCAAATAATTCTTTTTCAAGAATAATAACAAATGTCTTTTCTTTTTAGGAAAAGCCAAAATATCGAAAAACAAAAAATGAATCGGAAAACATGCAAAGCTTTCTGTCCATTTTTTCTTTCTTTCTAGGATTGTCTGCAGACCTAATCCAAAAAGTCAGACATGGTGGAAAGATATTCTGGATATCGATGTAGAACCGGAAGACTGGGCGTGGGGATACAAAAGCTCTTTCCAGGTTTCTGACGATACATATTTGCAAAGGTTACAGAACAAAATTTTACAAAGAGTACAATAAACAAAATCGAAATTTCACAAATGTAAATTATCAGAAACAGACCTATGCACATTTTTGTGATGAAGCCAATTAAACAATGTTGCACTTGTTTTTCGAATGCTCTTTTTCAAAAACAGTTTTGGAGAATTTATCAGAGAAATTGAAAGAAAGGTGCAATATACTTTTCACTCCCGCTCCTAAATTTGTTCTTCCGGGTCTGCGAAATCAACATGACTAAAGCACACACAACGATGCGGCTGACCTTTGTACACTCCTATAGAAGAAATTTATTTGTTCCCGCAAAATGCGAAAGTGCCTACCAACGTTCGATAGACACCTTGATGAATTTAAATATTGTCGCAGTCCTGAACTGATATCACACCCTGTTACTCCCAGACAAAAATCAGATTCCATTGAGAAACGGAATTTATTGGATACCCTTCTTGGTCATGAGAACACCCATACCAATATTTTTTCTCTGACCCTTCGGATGCAAGATACACTTGTTGATAGAGAAATGAACTAAATAAATTTTATTTTCTGTACGCTGTTGTCATTACCTTAGAATCTCATTCTCTTGATAATGAAATGTCTTTGCTTTTTAAATTTGTATTGCTGTGTTTTATGTTGTATCGGAAATAAAAAAAAATATTAAAAACAACATAAAAAAAAACATAAAAAAACAAACATGACTTAACTAGGTCACTTGACCATGACGTCACATATGACATTAGGCCAATATGAGTCGATCAGTATCTCTCTTACTACTGATCCCTCCTACTTACACCAGTTCACTCTTGAATCCCAAAATGTCCAAATAATTGTTGCTAAACCACTATAGACAGATGTCATTGCGGTGCCTATTTAGTCCTACACGATGTGAGGCAAATATATATTACTCAAAGCTTGCTTAGTACCAACTACATCCAACTACCTGTTTTACGTTTTAGTTGAAATATTGTGATGAAAAGTGTATATAATTTTTATTTAATTATATCTTTAATGATTTAAGCGCAGAAATTAAGATTTTATTTGTGTTTGACATTATTTTTTAGCTTTTGAATACGATAACCATGGAAAATGGATATTATTGGTAAAAGAGGAAATTTTTCAATATGCCAAAATGCTGACGGAGCGAACTGGTATGGGATCAATATCGAGTATGAGACCCATCACTGTTAATTACAGCTTGACAACGCCTTCTCGTGCTCCCAATCAGGTTCCGGGAGGTCCTTTGTGAGATGTTTTTCCATTCTTGGACCAGCATAACACAAAGCTCCTGACACTTCTTGGCTGAACTGGACGGGCTGAAATTGCAAGCTACAACTCATTCCAGATATATTCGATTTTGGATTGAAGTCAGGGGATCTTGCTGGCCAGTCCATACGCTCAATCCCCCCCCCCCCCCCTTGTCGGTACTCCCCGACAGCATGGGCAACATGAGGACGGGCATTATCGTCCATCAGAAAGAATCTATCACCTATTGCACCTGCATACAATCTGACGTGGACATCCAGGATCTCATCAATATACAGTTGTGCAGTCAATGCGCCACGTTCAAGGACACAGAGCTCTGTACGTCCAGCTGATGCCGCCCCAGACCACGATTGACCCTCCACCATAGCGGCCATGCTCAGCAATGTTGGTTGCATGGAATCGCTCTCCTGGTCTTCTCCATACCCTAGAACGCCTATCGGTGTGGTCTAGGCAGTACCTTGACTCATCTGTAAAAAGGACAGGTCGCCAATCTTCTCTGGTCCATCCAACGTGGTCCATGGCCTGTTCATATCGTGCCTGGCGGTGGTTCTGGGACAGCGGAATGCGAATACATGGTCTTTTCGATCGGACTCCACCTTCGTGCAACCTTGCCCGGATAGTCTGCGTCGAAACATTTACCCCGGATGCATTCTGAAGGTCACTGCGAAGCTGGGTTGCTGTGGCAAAGCGGTTCCTACGGGCCTGAATGATCAAAAACCGGTCTTCAGCTGCAGATGTTGCCCTGTCTCTGCCACCACCATGCCGTCTTACTTGTGTGCCATACTGCTGAAATCTTGCCCAGGCTCTGGTGATCACCGTATGGTGCACACCAAGGACTTCACAAACCTGACGATGGGTAGCCCCTTGCTCCACCATCCCTACAGCCCGCCACATTTCTGCTTCAGACAAATGTCTTCTTACATTTGCATTTGCCGTATTCAATCATTAAATCACAAGGGTTTGGGTTGAAATGAAGATTGAATACCCTACACATGTCAGGTACATATAGGCAGTACACGAAAACATCATGAAAATCAAGGGGTACATGCTTTCCATGACTGTCACGAAAAGTCTGCCTCTCAAGAAAGCTAATGTAAACACTGGGGACCATCTCAATACATTCCTCAATCATATCCACCAAAACTATCGCAAATATGTCACAAGCAAATTTCACAATGATGTGTCAAATATGTGGTGCTTAGCAAACTTTGAGTAGTATATATCTGGTGTTATCCCGTATAATGGGAATCATATCGGAAATTATCATAACAGCTATAAATCTTACATGTCCAGTTCTCGAAAAACATCAAGACATTAATCTACATTAATCCTGGAAATATCAAACCAATGTTATTTAATGATCTGATTTGCCCGGTTAGAAGAATAATTTCGGCGTGCCGAAAGCGCCCGGGACGTTGTGTGGTGGTTCACCCCTTTTGATCCTGTCGGCAGTGTTCTTTGATTGTTCGACGCAAGGTAAGGAGCCACTGACTTCAGGCATGTCGAATTTGCCGATTATGTTGCACTGGTTGGTAGTCCATCATGGGCGAGTGTAGACGTAGTCTGCTTCAGGTTCTATTTGCATGTATGTTTTGGCGTTTTTGATTTGTGTTTTCAGGCAAGTATTTCTACTACTTATCTTTACTTGTGGGGGCTGCCATTAGCAAATATTGTCTGCTCATGGCCTTTTGTTTCGCGTTTGGGGAGAGAAGGCAGTCGAATCCAAATAAGATGGGGATGATCACAATGATGGAGATGGTGATCACGGTGGTGTTCAATAAGGCAAAAGGGCAGAAAAGGCTCGACCAATGTTAGTAGTATGTCTCGCACGTTTCACCCCATATTGGCCGGATCTCATGCCGGATCTCATGTGACGTCATAGTCACGTGACCCAGTGGCGCCATGTTGTGTTGTCATGGTAACCCGCGTGAGCGGCCATCTTGTGATGTCATCCTCATAGTGATATGTGGTGTTAGTGCGCATGCGCAACGCATGTTGTTAAGGTGATACGTGTTTCCGTCTTGTATACTGAAGGCCGCCATCTTTGTTTCTATGTTAGCGCGTGGTTGCTATGTTACCCAAAGGCTTCTTATGGGACAGGGGTATGTTCGGAGGGTGTGTTCGATTGAACACGAGTAATTTCCAGTTTCATAGAATTATCACAAACAACCTGACAAGTTGTACTATTTCAAATTCTTTCAGAATTCTCTACTTCTATCTTTCTATGCAATAGTTTTCGGCTACCTGATCATGTTCCTTTGCCCTGGAACAGCTTTGCTTATTATTGCTATATTTAGTTGTTCTGGTCTGTTCTTGTTAGTTCTGACCCTATTCCGAGTACTCTTGTTGTTTCATTTATCTAGATCACCCAATCAGTTCACTTTACTTGCGCTAACTACCAATCAGATTGCTTGATTTCCATAAGTTGTATGCAGAGTTATCTCCCTTCCGTATAAAGAAAGCCTATATCATTCCCAAAGCCAAAAAGCTATCGAGCAGTTACCGATAAACCATTGCTCGAACAACTCGAAGCCATCGAGCAAATGTGCTATCGAGCAATTGCTTGTTCGAGTGACTCGCACATATGACTCTTAGCCTCATTTCAGAAAAAGGGGTGCCTAAGACCTGGTATTGTATTATTTGAGGATACCGTCTGGAGAATCCCTTTTTTGTCATGTGTGCTTATGTGAAAAGGCACAATGTGACACATTGTGCACTAGCCCAAAGGCACATGCTGGATGTGCCGATATGTGCTTATGTGAAAAGGCACAATGTTACACATTGTGCCCTAGCACATAGGCACATACGGGCATTTGAGGACACCTATGGCCTGGTATTGTATTATTTGAGGATACCTATCGAGGATACCTTTTATAGGATACTAATTTGAGGATACCTATTGGGTATCTGAGAATACTTGTCATACGGGTTTTTACAGCCGGGTACATTATGCTACATCCGGGTACTTCTGCTGGGTAGTTGATTAAAAACGCAATATAATTTCGTTCATTTTTATTCTGTTCACAGTGTACATTTCTTATATCTTTAAAAACTGACTCCCTACAGTTTACGGATCAAGATTGTAGTTTACTCGCCAAACTGACCAATCAGATCGAAGTTAATCGACCAAAAAATTTCTGTATTCCCATTGTGTTTAAAGTAAGCATAATGTACTAGGAGAAAAGCGATCGTTAGTGGTATCGATACATAATAGCAAGCTGACTTGATAGATTTAGCAAATATCAGTAAATATAATAAAGACACAATTTTTTTTGACGTGTATAGATCTGCTTAGAAAATATACTTGGGTCATACCTCTCAAAAACAAACTTGGTGATTCCATCCTTAAAGCTTTTACTAAACTTTTCAAGCAAGGTCGTAAACCATTAAAATTACAAACTGATCAAAGCAAAGAATTTCTAAACAGAAAATTTCAGAATTTTCTCAAACAACACAGAGTAGAATTTTTAGCTACCCAAAATGTGGAAACAAAGTGTTCCATAGTAGAAAGATTCAATAGAACTTTGAAAACCAAAATGTGGAAATATTTTACCAAGAACGATACACAAACTGTTCCACTTTAAAACTTGGTGAAATCTTATAATCATTCCCATCATCGTAGTATCGGTATGGCCCCATTGCCGTGAACTTTGAAAATCAAGAAGGGGTTTGGCAGAAACTTTATGGCACACCCATAAAGCACAAGGTCCCAAAGTTCAATCTGGGAGACAGAGTGAGAATCAGTAAAATTAAGAAAACTTTTGAAAAGGAATATTTGCCCAATTGGACCGAAGAGCTATTCATCGTGGTAGCCATTAAGAAAGGCCATCCAGTCACATATGTCTTACAAGATGATAATGGGGACGCACTGAAAGGGTCGTTCTACACTGAAGAGCTTCAGCGAGTCACACATAAAACTATTTACAAAATCGAACACGTACTCAAGAAACGTGGTCGTGGTAAAAACAAAGAACTGTTCGTAAAGTGGTTAGGATATCCCGCTTCGTTCAATTCGTGGATCAAGAAGAGCCAGCTCGCCTATAAAAGGAAGTGAACCTGTTAGGTTTTTCCAAAATGGAAGAAGGATCGAACGGATCTTGGCCTCTGTTTGGAAAAACAATTGCAAGGAGCGAGATCACTTACTTTTCACAAATAATAATTTTGTACATCATCATCATTACCAGTGATGTTAATCTCACTCTCGAGAACACAGACAGCAAGTTGTGGGCTGCTCTCTTGAGTAGTAGCATGGGATATTTGTTGCCTAATCCAACCATCAAGAAAAAGTAATGTTTTATTTGACTCTACCAAGTAATAGTTCAATGAACATTTTTCCTGAAAACACGCTGACTATGTACACCACTCGGTTATCACAACCAGTGAATCTCACAGGGGAATGAAAAGTATATCTGGCTGAGATCCAGTGTCCAAATACTTGGTTCAATATTCATGGAGAAGAAGCTTTCGTTACAGTGTTCTAGTCTTCAAAAAAGAATTATCGACTTACTTTGAAAGAAAGTCGTTATTCGGATCCTGCTGATGTGATGCGGACTTTCAATGGTATTAAAGAATTACTCTTGCTTCGTCACGATAAGGTAGATTTTGAATTGGACGAAGTGACTGGTAAAGTTCTTATTACGGTACGAGATGGAATCGTGGTCACATTGAGCGCTACTCTTCAAAATATTTTTGGATTTATTGAGTGTGTTTTTAAATCAGGAACTTACAATTCCTCCAGAGTTGCTGATGTCAACCAAGGATTTTATAAACTCTATGTATACTGTGACATGGTTCGTGACCAAGTCGTAGGAGATATGAGAATACCCCTTCTTCGTATCGTACCTGTATGTGGAAAATATGGGAACATCATCTCCAAACCTTTTGAGAATGTGTATTATGTGCCAGTGGAACGAAAATATTTCAGCAACGGGTTGTATATAAGGGACGGCACAGGAGCCATAGTGGCATTCGAGTTGGGGAAAGTGACAGTGACACTTCATTTCAGAAATCGTAGATCTCTTCATAAACATGACTTACTGTTGTAAGTCAAAATTATACGAAGAATATTACACGAAACAAACTGGGAACGGTCTGTCAGCCTTTACTGGAGCTCAAATACAGAGAGGTTATGGTTTGGAAAGTATATTGGGAGGACTGAAGAACGTTGTGTTACCTTTATTGAAACTACAGCCAGGACCGCGGGAAGACAGCTCGTGAAAAATGAAGCGGTCTTTGTCGAAGATGTCACTGAAAGGGAAAATGGTAAAAAGGCAGCAATCAAGAGAGTCAAAGAGGCTAGTGTGAGTGATTGGAATGAAGTGGTTGGCGGTTCAAAACTACCCGACAGGAAAGGTATAAAAAGGTCCGTCCACGCAAAACTGGCAAATCGACAGAAAGATGGAGAACTGTACAGACACAAGACATTCTCGGTGCATGATTTCTTTCATGAATGAAAAATCTTGTGAGTGTGTCAACAGCGAACTCTACTTGTTTTCCATACCATCAACGCAGACTAGTGTGAAACATGGGCAATGGGAAGAACACAGGCCTTTGGCGACCATAGGAAACAGTGGCCAAATAGAATTGTAACAGGAGGAGAGATAAGTGCGGGAGCCGGGGTTCGAACCGTCGACCTCTAGCACACAAAGCGACCGATTTACCACGAGACTAAGAGATCCGGACCAACCAGGCTGGTTGGTAAATGACCTTTATACCTCGACCGCTACACTACTCTCCCCTTCTTTTGAGATTCACCACATGCGAATCTCACCCAAGTTCCTCCCTCAGAGCGGTCGAAACACCCACAGTGCCACCTACTGCTGAGGATCGGACGAGCCCCCAAATGTAACAGGAGGAGAGTTAAGTGCGGGAGCCGGGGTTCGAACCGTCGACCTCTTGCACACAAAGCGACCGATTTACCACGAGACTAAGAGATCCGGACCAACCTGGCTAAAGAATAGTTTCGCGCTCCGAAGGCGCGCTGGGACGATTTGGGGCATGCCCTTTCGACCCTCATTATCAGGCTTCTGTAGCGGTCGAGGTATAAAGGTCATTTACCAACCAGGCTGGTTGGTAAATGACCTTTATACCTCGACGGCTACAGAATTCCACATTGCAGGATTAGAAGATGACTATTTGAATTTGGCACAGACATACTTGTATGTTAAAGCAACGGTTGTAGATTCCAATGGGGCATCAATTGCACCCGATGCCAATGTGGGCCGAGTAAATTTATGGATGCATTCCCTATTTAACTGGTAAAGTGCTGAGTTTTTTTTTACAACAAATCAAAGCTCATCATATACTGCTCTGTTTCATTTAATTGGATAGTGCCTTATGGGCACTATCCAATTAAATGTCAGAGAGCAAGGTATTGTATAAACAATCTGATTCATATCAGGGACAATAAAGGCTTCCTCGGGCAGAATGTAGCTACAGACAGTTATTGCCTTCACTTTTAGTAAAGCCCCAAATAGGGCTTCCAGCACTCTAACAGTTAATCAAATCGATATCAGCTTGAATGAAAAACTGGTATCTCCTTCCAACAACTCTTATCACTACAGAGCTTTCATAGAAACTGTGTTGAGTTATGGACCAACTGCCAAGAAGTCACAACTGACTAATGCATTATGGTACAAGGATATGGCCGGACACATGGAAGATTTAACAGACGATAATAAGGGATTTATTCGTCGAAAGAAATTTATAGAGAAAAGACAAATCGTGGACATGACTGGAAGATTATATTTGGATATGTTTTTTCAAACACGTTACTTGCTGAATGGAGTTAATGTTCATGTTAAAATGAACATAGCCGAAGATGTTTCCGCATTGATGGGCGATGCCGAAACATACAAGATCAAAATTGTAGACGTATCTATGTACGCAAAGAGAGACTCCAATCCTTCGTGAGAGTGGCTCACGAGAAAGCACTAACAAAGGCAACTGCAAAATATCCCATCGACCGTGTGGAACTAACAAAGGCAACTGCAAAATATCCCATCGACCGTGTGGAAACCAAGGTGTTTTCAGCGTCGAAAGGAAATCTGAGCATTACACAAGAAAATTTATTTTTAGGCCAACTAACTAAACGCATCGTGGTGGGCTGTGTTGACAACGATGCTTTCAATGGAAACTTTTCAAGGAATCCATATAATTTCAAGAACTATAACATCAATTACTTGGCTTTGTACGTAGATGGACAGCAGATTCCAGCCGAACCATTACAACCTCGATTCGAACAACAAGAAGTGGCCAGATTTTATGTGACCCTGTTCAGGGGACTGGAAAATGTACGAGAATGAAGGAACCCACATCAGCCGAGAAGAGTACATAAATCGATACACCATATTGTATTCGGCTTGACTCCAGACCTATCATATGGACAACACTTAGATCTGGTGAAGAGAGGAACTTTGAGACTTGAAGTCCATTTCGAAAACCCGTTGCCAACCACAATCAACGCACTGGTGTATGCAGAATTCCAGAACATCATAGAAGTGGATAAGAATAGAAATCACTCGACATGAACATGTTGCAGTTAGAGAACGCCCTTCAATCAGATAGTTGTTTGAAGAGAATATGTTTGGTGTACTAGCAAGAAACAGATTACCAAGAAGCTTACCAGATCACAGATCAGTGGCTGTGACAGCCAACACAGATCTAGACCACAAAACGGAGAGCATTAGGTGGCTCTGTTTGTGAGCCACCACAACGCAGAGTACTTCGATTCCTATGGATTACCACCACAACACAGACCATTCGAGAATTTTCTCAAGAAGAATTCCCGATATTGGAAGTATAATACAAAACGCCTTCAAGGACCATTACCAGTGTGTGGACAATGCTGCCTGTTTACTTGAAACATCGCCGTCGCGGTGTACCGATGGAAATCATCTCCAACATGTTTACAACTGATCTAATGGATAATGATGTATTGGTTAATGACGTCATAGAAGAAACCTGTCACTAGATGTCGCTGTATTGAAGAACAACTATAAAAATGACGCACTTGGTGTTCAGCTCATTTGTGTTTCAACAGCCAAAGCAGAAGGATGTCAGTGGTATAGCTCGTATGTTTCGGGTATAGTTTGGATGACATCGGTGGATGACTTCGGAAGTGACGTCATGTCACGTGACCCAGTGATGCAATGTTGTGTTGTAACCCGCATGGGCGGCCATGTTGTGACGTCATCAGCATTGTGATACATGGTGCTAGTGCGCATGCGCAGTGCGTGTTGTTAAAGTGATACGTGTTTCCGTCGTCCATTTTGTATATTGAAGGTCGCCATCTTGGTTTCTATGGTAGCACGTGGTTGCTATGTTACTCAAAGGCTTCTTATAGGATAGGGGTATATTCGTAGGGTATGTTCCTTTGTACACGATTAAATCTAATTACCCCAATAAACCCAATAATTCCTCCAAATCACCAAAAACGACTTTATTTACTACAGATTTCCCCCAGAATCCTTTTCAAGACCGCCATACCATGGGTTTTAATAATAGCACGTAGTGTTGTAGTACCGAGGGATAAGTTCGATTGAACTAGAGTACATACAATTACCCAAATAGGCCTGACAATCCCTCCAAATCACCAAAATCCACTTTTATTTGATATGAAACCCATTATGGGTATATGAGAATAGTACGTAATGCTGTAGAACCGAGATATCTCCAGGGGTATGTTCTATTTAATAGGGGTACTGATCCTGATTTTCCCAGAATCCCATTTTTCTGCCTATTACAGATGCTACTTTAACCCTAGAAGTTCATCTAGGCCACACTATCTCTGGTTCCCTCGTCCAAGTCTTATAATCATCAGTGCTTGATGTTCCGTAACCTGTATGCAGAGTTATCTCCCTTGTGTATAATGAACGCCTATGTGATTCCTGAAGCCAAGATTTTATCATGCAGTTACTGATAAGTCATTTCTCAAACGACTCGAACCCCATCGAGCAAATAAGCTATTGAGCAATTGTTCATTCCAGTGACTCGTACATATGACTCTTAGCCTCATTTTGGTATTTGAGGATACCTATAACCTGGTATTTTCCAAAAAAGGGATTCCACAAAACAGATTCCACAAGTGGGATTCCATAAGTGGGATGCCGTCTTACCTCAAGTGACTCGCACATATTCCTTGAACGACTCAAATCCCATCGAGCAAATGTGCTTTAGAGCAATTGCTCGATCAAGTGACTCTTGCATACGACTCTTGGCCTCATTTCGGTATTTGAAGATACTTATAACCAGGTATTTTCCAAAAAAGGGATTCCACAAAAGGGATTCTATAAGTGGGATTCCGTCTTACCTTGGGTGACTCACACATACTGCTCAAACGACTCGAATCCCGTCGAGCAAATGTGCTTTGGAGCAATTGCTTGATCGAGTGACTCGCACATACGACTCTTAGCTTCATTTCGACATTTGAGGATACCTGTAATCTGGTATTTTCCAAAAATGGGATTCCACTAGTGGGATTCTATAAATGGGATTCCGTCTTACCTCGAGTGACCCGCACATACTGCTCGAATGACTCGAATCCCATCGAGCAAATGCGCTTTAAAGCAATTGCTCGTTCAAGTGACTCGCACATACGACTCTTAGCCTCATTTCGGTATTTGAGAATACCTATAACATGGTATTTTCCAAAAAAAGGGATTCCACAAAAGGGATTGCACAAGTGGGATTCTATATGTGGGATTTAATCTTATCCCGAGTGACTTGCACATACTGCTCAAACGACACGAATCACATTGAGCAAATGTGCTTTAGAGCAATTGCTCGATCGAGTGGCTCTTACATACGACTCTTAGCCTCATTTCAGGGAAAAGGGATTCCATTGTCACAGGCGTTTTCCAAAAAGGGATTCTTAAAAAGGGATTCTTAAAAAAGGGATTCCGTAAGTGGGATTCTTATCCGACTCCGCAAAATTGGATTCCGTGATTTGACATAAACTCTCGAGGGTATTCCCCTTCCCTCTTGAAAGAACAACACGCGCTACGGATGCGCACTATCGCCATCTATCACTATGGGGATGAAGTCATAACATGGCCGCTCACGCGGGTTATCATGACAACACAACATGGCGCCACTGGGTCACGTGACATGACGTTACTTCTGAGGTCATCCACCGAGGTCATCCAAACTATACCAGAATCATACTACTGATGTCTACAAATGTGACCGTCTTCAGACTCAACAACGATTTACAGATTCAACTGTTCAAAAACGACGTTGGGTTCCAGTTTACCACGAGAGATTGGGAACAAGTGACCAGAGCAGTAGATATTGCAAAGAAGAGGAGGCTTGAAATAGGAGAAACCAAACCAAAGAGAGAAAGAGAACCAAAGAAGAATAAAGATAAAAAGAATTGAAGAATGTTCACTATTCCGTCTTTGATACAGATGGCACTGAACGATTACCAATCAAGAAATGAAGAAACAAGAAATCCAAGAGATTTTGTAGAGAGAATGAGCGTTTCATTCGAAAGGTATTTTCGTGATGTTCCACCACCAGTACTGGAGCAGTTATTACGTGGAGAAGACGAAGCTAAAATAAGAAAGACACCAGAACAGAGACCACCAAAACACTTCAAGTATGCTTTGGAGGAAAATCGTCTCAAAACATCCGATTTCATGTTACCAAGTGAAAGTGTGAAAACGCCGAATAAACTGACAAAAGCTGGATTCTTTTATTTGGGGACAGAAGTCAATGTTTTCACTGTGGTATTGTTATTCGTTTCTGGGAAACAGATGATGATGTTATAGAAGAACACAGAAAATATTCTCCAGACTGTTGTTGCATTCATAATTTACCACCTGAATTCATGGACGTTGAAAAAGTTCAAGAAGAAGAAATGGCCGTCAAAGAAGAAATGGACACATCGGTTCAAGAAGAAGGTTCACGGAGGGTGGAATATAGTGCGTGTTTATCAGCTGAAGCCAATGTTGCCCCGTGACCATTAACCATTTGTGCCTGTGCAAAGACTGTTGTAAGCCACTGAGAAGATGTCCAATCTGCAGAAAGACTGTTTACGAATATCTGACAATCTACATACCATGGAAGAAACTGTTTCCATAAAAATTGTATTTTTGTTGTTGTTGTTGAATAAAAGAACTTAAAATGTAAAAAATTGTGTTGTTATCAATGAGTCCAATAGTACAATACTAGAGGTATCCTCAAAAGGAATCCTCAAATGATATATTTTCATGTCATAGGTATCCTCGAATACTGAAATGAGGCTAAGAGGGATAATAAATTGGACCTCGTGAGGGATTTTGTCATGGTTTCCATGGCCTCATACGACAAAAAAGGGTTTCTCTAAGCTTAACATACGGGTGGATCCTCATATGAGTATAGGGTGGGACTTGAGGTTGGCTTCGTGGCTTTCGTGTACACATATGGGGCCCCACACATACTTTTTTTAATTTGAATAATGGTTAGAAACTACTCTTATAAACCCAAAAAGATAGAAGCAGAGGATTTCGTTAAAAATACGCGCCGTTCTGTCCAGGGTCTAATAGCACTATGTGCTACTCTTATACAAAGGAAATTGTCTTATAGCACTACGTGCTATTCTTATCCAAAGGGACGCTCAAAGTATTGAAAACAATTAGGCTTCGTGGGGGCAATCTGGGCCAAATAAACAATTATGGGATTGTTTGTGGTAATTCTACAAGGTAAATATGGATTCTGGTGGAAAATCCGAGCCAGTAAGTTACTCTAGCTGAACCGAACACCCCTGCTATTGGATACAAATGTCCAATCTGCTGTTTTACATCAAATAAAAGTTGTTTTTGGTGATTTGGAGAAATTGTCGGGTCTATTTGGGTAATTGTATGTACTCTAGTTGAATCTAACTCACCCGTTCTAGGGCGCATGCGCAGCGCGTGTTGTTAGGGTAATACGTGTTTCCATCGTCCGTGGTCTATGGTAGCAAGTGGTTGCTATGTGACCTAAATCCTTCTAATAGGACAGAGGTTGTTCGAAGGGTATGTTCCTTTGTACAAGAGTAGTTTCCTGATTCGCAGAATTACCATAAACAACCCGACAATCCCTCCAAACTATCAAAACGACTTTATTTGACTCGGATGCTTCAAGAAGCCTATTTATAATAGCAGCACGCAGTGCTATAGGGTCGATCGATTGAATCGGAGTATACTCCAGTAGAGAAGAAGAGCCTATCATTTGGTAAAATTTTGTTACTATATTTAGGTTTTCTGACATTGTTTTTGGCTATTTCTAACCCTTTTTTCAAGTAATTCGGTATTTATTTATTGGTGTTTAAGGTTACATACTTATGCACAGTGGCTAATCGTGACCCTGACATTTTTATGGGTGGAGGAAGCCGGATTACCCGGAGAGAACCACCGAGCATCGACGAGCAACTGTCGGCTCCTCAACATTCTAACTCTGTTCAAGCTCCACTCCAGCAGGGTTACAACGGTTGAAGGCATGTGCACCATCGTCGTGAAGTATACCTTAGTACACGGCGTCATCGTGCCCCCATGTAGGCAAGCGGGATAAAGTGCCTTGCCCAAGGACACTTACGCGGGTCGTCCCGGATGGGGATCGAACTCGGAACCTCTAGCATAGAATGTCAACAGTCTACCACTGAGCCATTGAGCTCCCGGAAGTAATTCGGTTCTCGTTTTGTTTATCCAAATCATCCAATCAGTTCACTTTATTGCAGCTAACTAACCAATCAGATTGCTTGATTTTTTATAATTTTTATGCAGAGTAATCTCCCTTGTGTATAACAAAGACCTTTATGATTTTCATCATCTTGGTATCGAATTGCCACGTTCTGTGGAATCTCCTTTTCAGAATCCCTTTTTGGAAAACGGCTGTGGCTATGGAATCATTTTATCGTATGAGGCCATGAGGGCCATGAGAAAATCCATTAAGATCGGTATAGTTCATCATTCCTTTTATAGTATGAGGCCATGAGGCCATGAGGGCCATGAGAAAATCCCCCAATGAGGTCTAATTTACTATCCCTCTTAGACTCATTTCGGTATCTGGGGATACCTATGACATGGCGACGTACTATTGGCGGATACCTATCGATGATACCTTTTGGAGAATCCCTTTTTTGTCGTAGGAGGCCATGAGGGCCACCAGAAAATCCCTCAATGAGGTCTAATTTACTATTACTAGGCCTCTTAACCCCATTTCGGTATTTGAGGATACCTATGACATGGCGACGTACTATTGAAGGATACCTTTTGAGGATACAGTTTGGAGAATCCATTTTTGTCATATGAGACCAGGTTATTCAAACAAGAGGCCCCACGGGGCCTGAAGCGCTCACCTTGAACAGAACACGATATAAACAGAAAGCAAGAATGAGTCGACATTAAACAATTCATCTCCATAGGATACATTGTCAATCCTTGAGTCCTCAGGAGTGACAAAAATAGTCCGAGCATCATGCTTTTTCTTCAGTTGATTATAATGTAAAATGTAGAGCTCCCCTATGAAGCCCCTTGATACAACCTATGTGGAATCGTCTTAGTTACACGCCTCTAGAGGGTACTGCATACAAAATTTCTAATTCTTGAGGAACATGGCCAATTCCGACCCCATAGGGAGCCCAAACATTAACCGAGGCTCTCGATTTGAACAAAGTTGAATCTGACCTCCCTAGAGATGTTGTATACCAAATATGACAGCATTCTGACTGTTGGATCTGAAGAAAAAAATTTTGGGCATATTGCATTAAGTTAAAATCTGGGCTACCACAGCGAGCCCAAATATTAACTTACGGACCTGATTTGAACAAACTTAAATCTGACACCCCCCCCCCCCCCCCCCCCGAGATGTTGTATACCAAATATGAAAGCATTCTGACTTGTGGATCTGAAGAAGATTTTTAAATAAATTTCCTCATATTGCACTAAGTTAAAATTCGGGCTACCATAGGGAGTTCAAATATTAACCCAGGGAACCAATTTGAACAAACTTGAATCTGACTCCCCCAAGAGATGTTGTAAACCAAATATGAAAGGATTCTGACAGGTGAATCTGAAGAAATTGATTTTTGAAGAAATTCCCTCATATTGTACTAAGTTCAATTTCAGGTTCCCATATGGAGCCCAAATATTAATCCATACACTCGAATTGAACAAACTTGAATCTGCCCCCCCCCCCCCCCCTAGAGATGTTGTATACCAAATTTGAAAGCATTCTGATTGGTTCATCTGAAGAAGAAGATTTTTAAAGAGATTTCCTCATATCACACCCTGTTAAAATCTGGGCTACCATAGCGAGCGCAAATATATATACCTAGGGACCCAATTTGAACAAACTTGAATCTGCCCCCCCCCCCCCCTCCCTAGAAATGTTGTATACCAAATATGAAAGCATTCTGACTTGTGGATTTGATTTGGAAGATTTAAAAAAAATTATCCTCCATAATGAACTAAGTTGAAATTTGGGCTTCTATAGGAAGCCCAAATATTAACCTAGGAACTTGGTTTGAACAATGCTGAATCTGCCCCTCATAACAATGATGTAAACCAAGCATTAAAAGATTCTGACTGGTGGTTCTGAAGAAGAAGATATTCAAAGAATATTCCTCATATTGCCCTAAGTTAAAAAATTCGGGCTCCTGTATTGAGCCCAAATATGAACCAATGGGCTTTATTTTAACAAACTTGTATCTGATAACACCCCCCACCCCCTCTAGCCCCCACCCCCCCCACCCCCACTCCCCTATGGATGTTGTATATTGAAATATCAAAAGATTCTGACTATTGGTTCTGGAGAAAAGATTTTTTAAAAATTTTTGCAAATATGCTGACTCAGCATTTTTTCCATGCCCTCTACAGAACACCCTAACATAACCGATGGCAATTTTCTTTTAGCATTCAATTCTACTGGTCCTAAGGATGCTTCATACCAAATAACAGTTCTCTGCACCGTGTGGTTTGGGAAATATGGGCATTGGAAAATATTTCTATTTTTAACTCCTAGTGTTGTTGTTTTGTTTTTTTTTGAACGAGCCAAGTACTTATGACCCAATAATACCACATACCGAATTTGGTTCAAATTGGATAATCGGTTCAGAAAATATAAATTTTGGGCGGGGTCAAAAATCTTACCCCTCCCATTACGAAGCCAAATTTTGCTTCACGAACTTCGTTTGAAGAAACTTGAATCTACACCTCAAAAGGAAGTTCCATAACCAATATCAAGTCATTGTACCCACTTGTTCGTGAGAACATTTTTAAAAAATGTTTTGGAGCATTTTCCCCCCACCCCCTCCCTTTAGGGATGGGCATGTTGTGTTGAACAAAAATGTGATGCCCTTTCAAGACCATCACTCACTTAAACTTTCACTTGAATTGGCCTAGTGGTTCTGGGGGAGAAGACCAAAACATGGTGTTGACGAACGACGGGCGACAGACGGACGGACGACGGGAGGAGAGCGATGGGATAAGCACAGCTTGACTTTATCAAGGTGAGCTAAAAACATTAATCGATCAATTTCTAAACACATATAACGCCGATATTAGCTGTTCCTACCCGAGATGTCCCGACTGTCTGCCGCCTAATAGTTAAGTCTTCTGGGTTGTTATCGCTTTTTTTCTCCTCGCGAGCTCAGGAACATGTTACCCTGCCATTTACAGTTTTCGGATTATATATCACTCCATTACCTTACTGGTCTACTCGGCAAAAATACATTATTTCATTTATTCGGAAACACAGTCAATTAAATAATTGATTAATTGATTGATTAGTTGATTGCTTAATTGGCCTATTGCCGCCTAATAAGCAAACTATCGGGTCGTTATCGCCTCCTTTTTCTCCTCGCGAGCCCAGGAACATGTTCTCCTCCCATTTACGATTTACGGTTTTCCTATTATACATCACCCCATTACCTTACTGGTCTACTTGCAAAAAGATATTTTTATTATTTCATTTATTCGGAAACATGGTCAGTTAATTGATTGATTAACTCATTGATTAGTTGATTACTCAATTGTCCAATTGACTGATCAATTGATTAACCAATTACTCGATTACTCATTCAATGGACCAAATCAAAATAACAAATGATAGAACATTCGGGAATTTGATCCATGATGAAGAAAATAATAACCAGTTCCAATCAACTCAATCTCAACACAAAAGTAACAACTACTTGCTGTCCAGATATATTTAATTTAACATTTGCCATTTACCATTTTGTTCTTTGTCCCAAATAACCGTTACGGAATTATTATAACCGCTATGGATATTTAGTAACCGTTATGAAGTCTGATCATCCTTCACATTATTAGATAGTCGAGGGGATGACAGGAAGACATTCGTAAGGCTATGTCATTCCCCATAGTATACATCTGTCTATGATTTTGTAACTTTGTTTTTCACCTCACGTTTGTATTTGTATGCTGTGAAATAAACTGAATTGAAACTAAAACTGACCATGAAGGCCATGAGAAAATCCCTCAATGAGGTCTAATTTACTATCCCTCTTAGCCTCATTTCGGTATTTGAGGATACCTATGACAGGGAGATGTACTATTGGAGGATGCCTTTCGAGGAAACCTTTTGGAGATTCCCTTTTTGTCGTATGAGGCCATGAGGGCTAGGAGAAAATCCCTCAATGGGGTCTAATTTACTATCCCTCTCAGTCTCATCACGGTATTTGACAACCAAGTCCCATGGAATCCCTTTTGGAAAACGTCTGTGGCTATGAAATCCCTTCTTTGTCGTGTGAGGTCATGGGGACCATGAGAAAATCCCCAAATGAGGTCTAATTTACCATCCCTCTTAGCCTTTTTCGGTATTTGAGGATACCTATGACCCAGATCCTATACCGCTCCTATATGGTTCCTAACTCCTATATGGCTCCTATACAGCTTCTGTACAGAATCTAGACCACTCATCACCTCCAAAGCTCCAAGCCCACTACCACTGACTTGTCCATAGTCACCATCATCTGTCCCATCACCATTATCTGTCCTATCATTAGCACCAACAGCAACCACCCCAATACTATAGTCTTCTACTTCTCTTGCAGCCGTGTACCGTTACTTCTAACTTGTAGCACTACAACAGGCATTCTGGCTATCTCATTGTCGACTATAACCTCGATTTAGTGGTGGTTGGTTATATATTGTCATATCTTTTTTCTGTTCAGGTTCTTACAATAATAGTTTAATTGTGCGTTATCGATCCCTTTTTCATACCCTCGTGTGTTAAAATGTTAAAACACAGATTCCAACTTTATTGGATCGGCTAGGAATCCCAGTTACGGAATTCCTTATATAGCCTGTCTATATATATATACGTGTTATACAGGGAAAATGAAGCAATCTGATTGAACCTTGATCGAGGTTATAGTCGAGACTGAGATAGCCAGCATGCCTGTTGTAGTGCTACAAGTTAGAAGAAATGGTACACGGCTGCAAGTCTATAGTATTGGGGTGGTTGGTGTAGAAGCTACTGACAGGACAGATGATGGTGACTATGGACAGGCCAGAAGTAGTGGGCTTGAAGCTTTGGAGATGATGGGTGGTCTGGATGCTGTATAGGAACTGTATAGGGGCCATATATGAGCTAGGAGCCAAATACCATATAACAATAATTAATAATTTTAAAGCCTAGAATCCACACACGGTGCTCAATGGCTGTACAATAATTGCATACATACATATACACACATACACGTACATTCTCTCGCAGATACATTGATACATGGATCACTATTATCATTTATTGGTGCCCAACGCCACTCAGCAACCAAGGCTATATCGTGATGTGGCGATAAAAGCGACAGAACCTAAAAGAAAAAGGGTATTGAATTAAAACAAAATAAAAACAAACTACAACTTTACCCAAACAAGTATGTGAGTGTGACTTGACGAGTAACGGGGCAATCCACACTGACTCAGTCAAACTCACGCACCTGGTAATGTCAGTTTATGACCAAAATTAAAAAGCTTTACGAAAAAGATAGGTTTTAGTAGCAGACTTGAATGATTCAAATGATTTACTATTTTTATGTCGATTGGAAGAGAATTCCAAAGCTTTGGCCCAGCAACCGCAAAGGCCCTATCTCCAACACTAGTAAATTTAGATGCGGGCTGAACCAGACTGAGTTGACATGACGACCTAAGAGATCTCAGTGGTTTGTGGATGGTAAGTAGAACAGACAGGTAGGGTGGTGCAGATCACGAGATAAACGTAAACACCAAAAGGACAATTTAAATTGAATTCTTTGCTTAACAGGTAGCCAGTGTAACTCAGAGAGTACATGTGTTATATGGCAATACTTTTGAGTTCTGGTTATGACCCGGGTAGCACAATTTTGAATGTGCTGTAGCTTTTCAAGAATAGATGTTTTAGAGCTAATCGGAAGAGGGTTGCAATGGTCGAGGCGACTGGTAACACAGGCGGTGACAATATGTTGTGACGTCTACGTATCAATGAAGGGTCGAATTTTGCTAATATTTCTAAGATGAAAAAAATGCCCTGCGAGAGACATGTTTGATATGTTCATCAGCGGCCAAATTTTCATCCATGAAATAACCTAAGTTTCGAACACAGCTACTGGGTTTTATCGTAGAACCTATAATATTGAGAGACAGTTTGGATATTTTTTAAAGTTAATGAAGTAGACCTATATATAATACTTCTGTCTTGTCAGCATTCAATGTAAGAAAGTTTTTAGTCATCCATACCTTGATGTCGGAAATACAAAGTTCAATCTTACTGCATGCTTCAGGCTCAAAGGCGGGAGTAAAACTAATATACAGCTGTGTGTAATCTGCATAAAAATTAAAATCAAGGCCATGGCTTCGGATAATGTCACCGAGAGGTAAGACATAGACAGTGTACAGTAGGGGGACCCAACATATATCCTTGAGGGACGCCAAAACGTAGTGTGACCTTGTCTGACGACTCACTTCCAATAAGGACACTCTGTGTGCGACCATTAAGGTACGACAAAAACGAATTTAGTGCTCGGTCAGTAAGGCCTATTCTCACTGTCAGTCTTTCAATAAGTATTGTATGGTCTATGACGTCAAAAGCGGCGTTTAAATCAAACAAAACAAGACATGTTAGGTTGTGCTTGTCCGTGGATATGAGGATATCATTTTGGAACCTTAGAAGCGCTGTTTCGGTGCAGCAATTAGATCTGTATGCAGATTGGTTGACTTCGGCTAGGCCATGAACTGCCAAATGAGAATTCAACCGAGAAACCACCGCACGCTCACTAATCTTTGATAGGAATGAAAGATTAGAGACCGGTCGGTAGTTTTTCAGAACCTCAGAGTCAAGTGTGGGTTTTTGAGAAGAGGTTTTACAAAAGTATGTTTCATGCTTGTCGGAAAGACGCCAGACTGGAGGGAGGCATTGAGCAGTTTCAAGATCGTTATAGTTAACTCCCAAAGGCATGCTTTTAACAACCAAGTTGGAATGATATTTAGTATGCATTACTTAGATGGAGCCATGGATATTAACCTCTGGGTGTCTGTTGTAGCCAAAGGTTTGAATTGGGACAACTGTGCAACTGCTTTAACACAGCTGCATAGCATGTCGACCATCTGTCGAAGATCAGATTGTGAGTTTGTCAAGCGAAGTTCTGATAGTCTCATTTTTTTCAGAAAAGAACGAAGAAAATGTATTCGCCAGGTCTTTGGATGACGAATGCTCTGGGAGTACGGTTGTCTTTTGACGATACAGAAGCTTTTCAAGAACGACAGACAACGCATTAGGAGAATTAACATTAGCTGACAATAAATCCGAAAAGTATTTCTGTTTCGATGATTTGACCAGTTTGTTAACATTTCGCTGGTGACAACATCTCTCTGTGAACACAGAATTTTGTTTGCCACCACTGAAGCTCTAGCTTGCGTCGTAAATCTTTTGCGCGCCTAATCTCATCACCGAACCACTGTGAGCAAGGGCGTACGATGAAAGTGCGTGTTTGCTTAGGCGTAAACAAACTTGTCAGTAACTTCTTGAAGTGAGCCGCTGAGGATGTATTCAATGCTATCAACAGTTTGCACCTCGTTAATTTTAGCGACGGGGGACGAAGCAGTAGCATCTGCAAACTTAACAAGATCAGTACTGCGGTACTTGCGGTATGTGACTTTTTTCCGGACAGGGGAGGGACGAGGAAGTGCCAAATCGAAGATAATCATAAAATGATCAGACACTGCAGGATAGTAGTAGGAGAGCGATGAATTGTGCCCCATTAGCAGGACCCCGGGCAGGATCCCGGACGTGACGTCATGTCACCTGACCCAGTGGCGCCATGTTTGATTGTCATGGTAACCCGCGTGAGCGGCCATTTTGTGACGCCATCCTTATAGTGATACGTGGTCCTAGTGCGCATGCGCAGCGCGTGTTGTTAGTGTGATAGTGGTTCTGTCGTCCATTTTGTATACTGGAGGCCGCCATCTTGGTTTCTATAGAAGCACGTGGTTGCTATGTTACCCAAAGGCTTCTTGGGGACAGGGTATGTTCGGAGGGTATGCTCCTTTGTACAAGGGTAATTTCTTGATTCGTAGAATTACCCAAGTAAACCCGCCAATCCCTCCAAATCACCAAATACGACTTTTTTGATACTGACCCCCCCCCCCCCCTACGAATCCTTTTTAGGACCACCATACCATGGATTTTAATAGTAGCACGTGGTGTTATAGTACCGAGAGGGCCCCTGGGGGTAAGTTCTATTGAAGTAGATTAATCTTTCTGGCCCAGATTCCCCCAGAATCCTTTTTAGGAACGCCATACCATGGATTTTAATAGTATCAAGTTGTGTTATAGTACTGAGGGGACCTATCGATTGTAGCCAACTGATAGACAACCTCCACGAAAGCCTATATTATTCCTAAAGCCAAGAATCAATCGAGCAATCACAGAAAAGTCATTGCTCGAACAACACGAATTCCACAGAGCAAATGTGTTCAAGAGCAATTGCTCGATCAAGTGACTCCACATACTGCTCGAACGACTCGAATCCCATCGAGCAAATATGCTATCGAGCAATTGCTCGTTCGAGTGACCCGCACATACGACTCTTAGCCTCATTTCGGTATTTGAGGATACCTATGACCTGGTATTGTATTATTTGAGGATACCTTCTGGAGAATCCCCATTTTGTCATATGTGCTTATGTGAAAAGGCACAATGTGACACATTGCGCACTAGCACATAGGCAAATGCTGGATGTGCCGACATGTGCTTATTTGAAAATGCACAAAGTGACACATTGTGCACTAGCACATAGGCAGATACGGGTATTTGAGGATACCTATACTATACCTATACCTATACTTATCGAGGATATCTTCTGGAGAATCCCTTTTTGTCGATATGTGCTTATGTGAAAAGGCACAATGTGACACATTGTGCTCTAGCACATAGGCACATGCGATAAAAAGGAGATTCTATAACCTGAGACATATCGTAAAAGGGATTCCATAGGGATTCCAAAAAGGGATTCCATGGAACGTGGATGTTTGGTGGAATGTGCTTGTGTGTTGTTGCGCATTGTGTCACAGTGTATACACATAATAGGTAGCACATGGGCACATGCTAGATGTGCCAGTGTGTACTTATGTGAAAATGCACAATGTGACTCATTGTGCACTAGCACATGGGCACATGCAACCACAAAGGAATTTTGTAGCCACAGACATATCATAAAAAGGGATTCGAAAAAGGGGATCCCATAAGTGCGATTCCATCTTACGTCGAGTGACTCGCACATACTTCTCGAACGACTCGAATCCCATCGAGCAAATGTGCTTTAGAGCAATTGCTTGACCGAGTGACTCGCACATACGACTCTTCGACTCGTTTCAGAAAAAAGGGATTACATAGCCACAGACGTTTTCCAAAAAGGGATTCTCAAAACGGAATTCCGCAAGTGGGATTCTTATCCGATTCCGTGACATGGGATTCTATGATTTGACATTAACACTCGAGGGTATTCCCCTTCCCTATTGGAAGAATTAAGTTCAATGGGTGTTGATTATATATACCTTCGTTAGGGTTATAGTTAAAACATAGAGTTCATTCAGTTGAAAGGGTTTTACAGTTAAAATTCGATCATGTCAATCGCTTACTGGGTTCATTCAGTTGAGTTCAATGATGTTAATTATATATGTATATATATTATATATAGTTCATTCAGGTCAAAATAGTTCAAAAGGGGTTAACACTGTTATATTTTTATTAGGGTTATAGTTCAAAGCAACTTTGTTGGGTTCAATCACTTAAACTTTTGTTCAGTTCAAGAGGGTTAACACTGCGTTATTTTGGGGGGTTGTAGTTCATTTCAAACAGTGTGATCAAGTTTGTAATGTTCTGTTCGCTTCGATCTTGGTTGTGTTCGATCAGATTAGTTCGATCTTCGTTCACTTTGTTATGTCCACTTAGATCTTGGTTGTGTTGGATCTTCGTTCACTTTCTTGTGTTCTGTTCACTTCACTGGGATCAGTTCTCTTCGATATTAGTTGAGTTCGGTCTGCTCAGCTCTGTCCCACTAGTTCGATCTTTGTTATGTTCTGTTTACTTCGATCTTGGTTGTGTTGGATCTTCGTTCACTTTGCTCTATATCGATGTTGTTTTGTAGCGGTTGGTTGTATGTTGTCATATTTTCTTCCGTTCAGGCTCTTGCAATAATAATTGGGTGTTATCAGTCCCTTTCCATACCTCGAGTGTTAATGTCAAATCATGGAATCCCATGTCAGGGATTCGGATAGGAATCCCACTAGCGAAATCCCTTTTTGAGAATCTCTTTTTTGGAAAACGTCTGTGGCTATGTAATCCCTTTTTCTGAAATGAATCGAAGAGTCGTATGTGCGAGTCAATCAGTCGAACAATTGCCCTGAAACACATTTGCTCGATGGGATTCGAATTGTTCGAGCAGAATGTGCCAGTCACTCGACGAAAGAGGGAATCCCACTTATGGAATCCCTTTTTGGAATCCCTATGAAATCCTTTTTTGGATATGTCTGTGGCCACAGAATCCCTTTTTGGTCGCATGTGCCTTTGTGCTAGTGCACAATGTGTCACATTGTGTATTTTCACATAAGCATATATTAGCACATCTAGCATGTGCCTATGTACTACCTATAATGTGTACACATTGTGACACAATGTGTATTCCACCAAACACCCAAGTTCTATGGAATCCCTATGGAATCCCTTTTACGATATGTCTCAGGTTACAGAATCCCTTTCTTTTTTATCGCATATGCCTAAGTACTAGAGCACAATGTGTCACATTGTGCCTTTTCACATAAGCACATATCGGCACACCCAGCATGTGCCTATGTGCTAGTGCACAATGTGTCACATTGTGCCTATTCACATAAGCACATATGACAAAAAAGGGATTCTCCAGAAGGTATCCTCGATAAGTATCCTCAAATAATACAATACCAGGCCATAGGTATCCTCAAATACACTATGTACTACCTATAATGTGTACACATTGTGACACAATATGTAATAACAAACAAGCACATTCCACCAAACACCCACGTTCTACGGAATACGTTTTACGATATGTCTCAGGTCACAGAATCCCTTTCTTTTTTATCGCATATACCTATGTGCTAGATATGTGCATTTTCACGTAAGCACATATCGGCACATCCGGCATGTGCCTTTGTGCTAGTGCACAATGTGTCACATTGTGCCTTTTCAGATAAGAACATATGACCAAAAAGGGGATTCTCCAGAAGGTATCCTCAAATAATACAATACCAGGTCATAGGTATCCTCAAATACCGAAATGAGGCTAAGAGTCGTATTGCTCGATTGCACAATTGCTCGATGGAATCGAGTCGTTCAAAGCAGTATGTGGAATCACTTGATCGAGCAAATGTGCTATAAGGCAACTGCTCGATCGAGTGATTCCACATACTGCTCGAACGACATTTGCTCGATGGGATTCGAGTCGTTCGAGCAATGACTTTTCAGTAATTGTTCAATAGATTCTTGGCTTTAGGAATGATATAGGCTTTCGTGGAGATTGTCTATCAGTTGGCTACAATCGAAAGGGGCCCCTCAGCACTATAACACTACATAGTACTATTAAAATCCATGGTATGGCGGTCCTAAAAAGGATTCTGGGGGAATCTGAGCCAGACAAATTCATCTAGTTCAATAGAACTTACCTCCGGGGGAGGTGGGGGGGGGGGGCTCTCAGTACTATAAAACTACGTGCTACTGTTAAAATCCATGGTAAGGTGGTCCTAAAAGGATTCTGGGGGAATTCGTATCAAATAAAGTCGGTTTTGGTTATTTTGAGGGATTGTCGGGTTTATTTGGGTAATTTTACGAATCGGAAAATTACTCTTGTACAAAGGAACATACCCTCCGAACATACTCCTGTCCATAAGAAGCCTCTGGGTATCATAGCAACTACGTGCTACCATAGAAACCAATATGGCGGCCTCCAGTATTCAAAATGGACGACGGAAACACGTATCACCCTAACAACACGCGCGCTGCGCATGCGCACTAGGACCACGTATCACTATGGGATGACGTCACAAGATGGCCGCTCACTTGGGTTACCAAGAAACCAAACATGGCGCCACTGAGTCACGTGACATGATGTCACTTCCGGGGTCCTGTCAGTGGGGCACGATCCATCGCTCTCCTACTACTGAGGATCAACAATTGATACATTTTCAACAAGATCAGCATAGAATTCTCTGGTGATCAGTAGATCTAATGCGTGGCCATCTGTATAGGAGCTGGGTCATAGTTATCCTCAAATACCGAAATGAGGCTAAGAGGAATGGTAAATTAGACATCATTGAGGGATTTTCTCATAGCCTTTATTTTTTCATACGATAAAAAGGGGATTCTCCGAAAGGTATCCTCCAATAGTACGTCGCTATGTCATAGGTATCCTTCAATACCGAAATAAGGCTAAGTGGGAGGGTAAATTAGGCCTCATTGAGGATTTTCTCATGGCCCTCATGGCCTCATACGACAAAAAAGGGATTCTCCAAAAGGTATCCTCGAAAGGTATCCTCAAATAGTACGTCTCCATATCATGGGTATCCTCAAATACCGAAATGAGTCTAAGAGGGATGGTAAATTAGACCTCATTGGGGGATTTTCTCATGACCCTTATGTTCTCATGCGATAAAAAATGGAGTCCTGAGCCACAGGCAATTTCCAAAAAGGGGTTCTCAAAAGGAGATTCCACAGAACGTGGCAATTCGATACCGAGATGATGAGAATCATGTAGGTCTTTGTTGTACACAAGGGAGATAACTCTGCATAAAGATTATAAAAAAATTAAGTAATCTGATTAGTTAGTTAGCTGCAAAAAAGGGAACTGATTGGATGATCTGGATAAACGAAACGAGAACCGAATTACTTTAAATAGGGTTAGAAATAGCAAAACAGGCCAGAAAAGCTAAATATAATAACAAAACTTTCCAAATGATAGGCTCTTCTACCCTACTGGAATATACTCCAATTCAATCGAACGGTCCTATTGCACTGCGTGCTACAATTATAAGTAGGCTTCTTATCCGTATCAAATCGTATCCGTATCAAATAATGTCTTTTTGGTAGTTTGGAGGGATTGTCGGGTTGTTTGTTGTAATTCTAAGAATCGGGAAACAACTCTTGTAAAAAGGAACGTACCCTCCGAACATACCGTCTGACCTATTAAAAGGTTTTAGGTCACATAGCAACCACTTGCTACCATAAAAATCAAGATGGCGGCCTCCAGTATACAAAATGCACGACGGAAACACGCATCACCTTAACAACACGCGCTGCGCATGCACACTAGTGACGTCACAACATGGCCGCTCACGCGGGTTACCATGACAACACAACATGGTGCCACTGGGTCCCCCAATTGTGTACTCAAAAGTGCGAGACGTATTACTGGCGTGGCTAGGCTGCCTACAACAAGCGCCTTCTGTGAGCCCAACGGTGACCCTGAATCAGATTAGGCAGAGATGTGCCATAGGCTATGGCGTGGCTAGGACTAGTGACTAGACTGTCTACAACAAACGCCCTCTACATGCCCAACAGTAACCCCAAATCAAATCAGATCAGCATTCGGCCCTCAGCCTCAAGACAAGGGACGGGGCTGCATTCAGGATTTAGTGTGTGTATGTGTGTGAGTGGGGGGGGGGGGGGTGGGGGGGAGGGGGTGGCTCCAACAAACCCATGATTCATCCAAAGGGAATTGTTGGAAGGGCGGTGTGTCTCACTTCTGTCTTTTCTAGTTTCTGGAGAATTCCGACTGCACGAAGACCACTGAACGACATTACACGCCTGCAATCCACAAACACTGCCACCACGACAATCGATGCCACTGAACCATCCACAAACAGAAGAGTCCGAGGCAGACTATACTTGCCCATGACAGCTCCAACGAATAACAATAAGTGGCAGACTGTACTTGCCTGAAGACACGACAAGACATCTAAGACAGTCACATAACACAAACACACTTCTTCTCCTCTCTCTCTCTCTCTCGCTCCCCCCCCCCCCCCTCTCTCTCTCTCTCTCTCTCTCTCTCTCTCTCCCTCTCTCTTTTCCCCAAATAACCGTTACGGAATTATTAGAACCGCTATGGATATTTAGTAACCGTTATGGAGTCTGATCATCCTTCACTCCATCCCCGGAGGTGGTCGACCACCTCCGGGGAGGCGAGCGTGGGTCCATATCTCTTTTCTTGCCCTTTTTGTAAAAGCTACTTGTGCGCATTCAGGTCCCGGTCAAATAGATTAACATGCAGGCCTGCCCCTGAACCAGGTAAGTTCGGGTCTTTCTTTGGGTGGCACTTCAAAAGGGGTCGTTGGTTGTGAAATTTACTTGACTGTCGAAGCCGAAAACTGCTCTTCTTCTCCAAGAATTGCCAGAGGAAGACTGTAGTGTCAATAACGGCGCCAGAAACAAAAAACCAGTGGCAGATTATACTTGCCAGAGGATCCTATCCATCACCTTCGGAGAGAGGTGGCACCTTTGTCGAGAGAACCCCTCTCGCACTGGTCCTCACTCGAAGGAGGATAACACCTCAAAGCCTTCTCGCTCAGCCTTTCATCCTCTGGAGTCTCTTGCTTTGGTCGTGATATGCGGAAAAACTTCAATCCAAAACGTCAAAGAAGGGTGGAAAGGGACTTGCTCTAAACCGTCCCTGTACGCCTTCGACGCGCGAAACCATTTAGGCTTATTCATAAATTCGCTGCACTCAAAATTGTGCAACTTCCATCTCATTTCATATATGCCCTGCTGCCCATACAAAAGGAGTCCAGGGTGTCCTTGTAAATTCAACATTTGTATTTAGAATATATTCATTTATTTTCCTCTGTTGAGTGCCCTGTCCTACAGGGTACTTTATATCATATGATATGTACTGTTGAAAGCACTTGAAAGGGTGATATATATATTTATTACACCCCTTACGTCTAATTATAATAGGAATCGTAAAAAAATAAATTGCGTTCTCCCCTCTCAAGTGAGACCAAACACCTCGGTGATTAACATTTCGTGTGAACTTGAAATTTACAAATGAATTTTCACAAGCGCAAAACAAAAGTTGTTCTCGCTCCGCTGGTGAGTTTTACAAGACGCAGCAGGTTACGTTCGCTCGTTCATTCACACCTTGGATTCCGAGGTGTCAACAACTATACAATGGTGCTCCCAACTGTAATACAAGAGACACTGGTCAGAATGAAGCTACCCTTGCTACCACCTGGAGTATCCAGGTGCTCAAGGGTAAAATGAACCTGACAGTGGATTTTGAGAAGGGAACCGAACTGCCGTCCTTGGAGAGGTGAAGCACCTTTCGTGGGGGAATTCCCCCCCCCCCCCACCCGCCCTGGTCACCCTCCAGGTGGCACGGACTTGTTGGATGATGCCAAGAAGACGGAATCCGCCGAAGCAAAGAAGAAAAGGAGAAGAAAGAAGGGACCTTCCGTCAGACGACGCGATGCCCGCCGACTGACGGTGTTCATGGAGAAGAAAAGGACTGAAAAGGAAGAGAGGGAGGCTAACCATGGCGTTGAAAGCTCAATGCCTGCTACCCCCTGGCCGTTCCACGTCCACCCCCGGTTCCCTCCACTCCTGTGGGGGGGGGGGGAGGACGCTGGTTCGCCAGGCAACACTCCAATCTTCAGCCCATCACACTCTTCCTCGGAAGAGGAGATGGAGGAGGGAGGTTTGTTTATGGAGCAGGAAGTTGAGCCGGACAGCGCACATGTTGCTACACCCGCTCTTGCTCTTCCAGCCTTTTCCGCCCAGGACACCATCCAGGAAGCTCACACCGCGGAGTCCGTGGAAAGCATCCGTGGGGAAAAGGTCAGGGATGACGATCATCTAGCCCTTCTCCAACAAACGTTGAATACCTTGGATAACCGCGGACTCACGGAAAGCACGATTAGAGGAACATTACAGAGTGTCAGCAACCACTATCTGCGCACTACTCCAGAGATCTCTTCATCGCCGACAGCTGCAAGGGGCTAGACCATAGCAACCTAGTCAGCCTTCCATCACCCCTCCTTCAACATCACCAAAGGAGGTATCACCATCGCAGCCACCTCCTCCAAAAAAGAACAGAAGGAAACATAGACGACACTGAGTACCTTTTCCACTTTCCTCCTTTACCACGGCCAGACAATCAAATCATATACAGTTAGTTAGGGTCGAAAAGGGCTTGCAACATTTTCATTCATTCGGGGGCTTGCCCCATATCGTCCCTGCGCGCCTTCGGCGCGTGAAACCATTTCATCCGATGGAATGCCAATCGGCTGATTGTGTAAACAGATTTCTTGCGTGGTATGGGCGTCGGTTTGGATCGTTTCAGTTGAAGCTTCAAATGAAAGGGGTACAATAAAAAGAAAATCTAATGTTTTCTTGTGTATACCGAGATTAGTCTCATTCGTGAGTGAGAGAATTTATATTTTCACTCGCAGCAAGCTGTTCGTGAAAATACGAATTCTCTCACTCACTCATGAGATAAATCCCGGTATTCACAAGAATACATTAGATATCCTCTCTCTCTCTCTCTCTCTCTCTCTCTCTCTCTCTCTCTCTCTCTCTCTCTCTCTATATATATATATATATATATATATATATATATATATATATATATATATATATATATATATATATATATGCAGGGGAATAATAATAATAATAACACTTTGGCCAGCCGCTGATTGTCGCGGTTCTCGTACGAGAAGGCCTTGGTTACCCCTGTACTCCCAACTGCCTCCCTATTCCCACGCTTCTCCTCTCCTCCCAACACTCGGAGACGAACTGCTTGATGACATCCCTTGCCCCATTCTTCCCAATCTCTCCGATTAGCATATTAACCCTCTCCTTTGAGTCCCCCCCCCCCCCCTAACCACATGTCCCTTCATTCTCCCATCCCACTTCCCCAATATACTCCCAGTGAATCTTATTCTGTTGGACTGGTACTTTGGGCCTTCTAGAGAAAGTGTTCCAAGGTCTCCACCATGCCCAAATTACACATTTGGCACTCCCCTTTTCACTGTTTTTCCCCTCAGGGGACCGCGACCTCAGCTTGAATAACAGTGCCCCCCCCCCCCAAAGGTGCCATCAAGGTACTCTTCAAATTAATATGCGCTGGCAGTAGGGCACCCCCCTCCCCCTCCCCCAATATTTTTCGGTAGTTACAGGCCTGTGGACCCAACATGATGTCATGAACCACCATCAGCATCGGGTTTGATCATGGTCCCTCCATAATACCACCTCTCCTCTCTCCCTCATATGCTTCACCTTGAGTCTTGACCCACCCCAGGCCAGGAATGGTGGAAGAGCCACACTTAGTCTTAGCTTTCCTTGTCGTTGCTCGTTTGCAAGTGTAACTATTTATCTAGAAATTCCAGCGTCCTCCACCAGTAAACTTCGACGCGATACGACTTAGCAGTTGGAAATGTCGTTAAACCCCGATAAACAAACAAACAATGCATTTGGAAAATCATGTTTTTCGTCATGTGCACGAATTGAGCATTTCTGTGCGAAAATTCCCTCCCCACTCTTTCGGGAAAGTCTTTGCGATAATAATAGTTACATTACGCGGTGTGTCCCAATTTCAACCAATCAGTTTTCAGCCCGCCAAGCGTCAGTTGAGAAGTTCGCGTGGGTTCCGGTGTCATTGTTTGATTATCAACAATTTTTGATTTATTTCGCATTTTCGCGTATTATTATATGTAATTTGGTGAGTGATGAGAATATATTTCTTCACCTTAAACAGTAATTAATTAGGTGATAATACGCTTGATGCAAATAGGTTTCTATTTTTATTGCATGTCAGAAAGTTTTTAAATACCAATTTCCGAAACGGCACTCAGCAGAACTTTCAAGTTGAAATTGTAAACGATTTATCGATACATGTGTCATTTTTGTATGTTCGAATCTGCAAACTCCTGGTAAAGAGTGGTCAGTTTTCAAAACACGTGTTTCAGAGAGAGTAAACCCGCATAAAAAAAAACTATTGCATGTGCATACAGTAAGGTATTTACTGAGTCATGAGACGTTGCATTGACGTTGTTGTTGAGGTGGGCAGTTCAGATCCAGAGAGTGAAACTGAGTAGAGGGGATTAGTACGGTCCCGGGTCGTTTTGTTCCTTTACCAGATCGTGCTGAGTCGTTTCGTACCTGAAACACGAAACGTCTCTAGTGGAATGC